>JAYEPQ010000009.1:19853685-20496185 GCA_036321105.1 Dracaena cambodiana
TAGGGGACCATAGGGTTCTGCCTATATCAAAGACGCAAGTGACAAAAAAGTTTTCATCAGAGACATCATTGATATCGACTACAAAAGGGATTGAGTTCTTTTAGAGAACCAACAAAGCCAAGTGTGTTCTAACCTTAACCTCTTACATTATTTCTTAGTGTATTATTTCCATAGTTATATTCTTGATGTACAGAGGACATTGTATCATTTAAGTTGGGAATTTGATAGATGCACTATATTTTACTATATCATAGCTAAATAACTTAGTTTAAAAAAAATTCAAAATTTTTTATTTATTTGAAATAAAAAGTAAGATTAGAAGTACTTAATATTGCATATTTATGAGATTGATAACTTAATTTTTATAGTTATATGATAATAGTTCTTATGTAGTCTTGATTGAGATTTTAAATCAGACAATTAGATATATGGATACATAAAATTAGAATCGAGTATGCACTCCAAGTACTTACATGATGAGTCATGATTTGATGACAAAGAGAAAACTTAAAATGACGGTCTATCATAATATATATATATATATATATAAGGAGAGAGAGAGAGAGAATAAATGGGAAATTCACTGGCGGTGAAGGTAGTTTCTTCACCGATGCTTAGGTGGCTCAATAAAATTATTACACGTGGCACCACTCGAAGGGTAGTTAAAAAAGTTCTTTTATTTGTTACCTTGAGTGGCGCCACGTATAATAATTTTATTGGGTCACCTAAGCAGCGGTGAAAGAACTCCCTTCACCGCCAGTGAATTTCCCATTTTCTCATATATACACACACACACACACATACATATATATATAATGAAGTACGCCTGGTATTAAGGCAATATACTTTGGATAAAAAAACATATGTAGTAAATAAATAAGAGAAAGTAAATGTTAAGCAATTGGGTCTGTGCGGCTCGATAACCATGCGTATTTACATGAACGATACTTATAGATTTTTATTATAAATATAAGCTGAGTAACTGGCCATTTGTGCCTCAGTAAGCATGAATCATGAATGTTCACATAAAAGGCAAGTGTCTATTAATATATATATATATATATATATATATATATATATATACACACACACATGAAAAGGCTTCCTATAAGTTCAATTGGAGTTTGAAACTTGACAAGCCTTATATACATATTCACAAGAGTGCATAGGAGAGGATAATTGAAAATAAAAGTATATCTATGATTTAATTTAAATGATTATAATTGATACCTAAGGGTATTAGATTATAAGGTTGACATTTTCATAAATATCTGTATATGTATCTCTAATTGACCTTGATACGGAAAAGAAATGCAAAGCAAAAAAATATAGTATAGATTGTTAATAGGATGTTAAACTTTTCATTTTCTCTATTTTATATTTTCTTATTTTATTTATTTCTTGATCTCAAATATTTCTTGATGTTTGTGTGTAACATCACTGGAAATCCTCACGCGGCAATACTCGTCCACTAGGTTAAATTAGGAGTTTAATGGCTTGTTGCATGTGCTGAGTGCAATCATGATTCTTACGAAAGTGAGTTAGGATTTATTTCCTATTTTATTAGGTATTTAATTTATTTTTTAATTTGATAATTTTGCTAGGGACTAGAAAAAACACATGAACTATTATACCAAAAAGTTGAGATTTTTATTTAATTTACCTTTGAATTAGCCTATATTTTCAATTATACCTAGAAATTCATCAAAATTCCATAAAAATATGCTAAACCACTCTAAATCTACTAAGAAGTAAAGATCTATATTTAATCTACGGAAATTTATTCGTATAAACCATAAATCTAGCTTTTTGAAATAAAAATCTACTTTTTACGAAGAACAATCAAAGAAAATCAAAGAAAAGAAGACTTACTTACTTGGATATCTTTAAAAATTTTAAAATAAATTGCGCGGATTTGGTTTTAGCCTTCAAAAGGAGAGAACTGAAGTGGAAAGGTGGCTAGGGTTTGATTGCGGAGAAAAAGAAACTCAAAGATCTATTTGTAATGGTGGCACCAGTAAATGGCTATCAACAGCCAGTTTGACTATGGATTTGATAGCCGCTCTCGGACATAGCAGAAATCGCTCTATAGTCAGCAACTGTTGATAGCTATTTCGTAGCGACTTCAATAGCTGCTCTCAGTCGAGAACTGTGTCAAGCCAAATTTTTATTTTTTTATTTTTTCAAGTAGTAGTTTCTAAACTAATGTTCTTTCTAAAATCTAGTTGTTAATTCCTAATTCTAAAATTATTTCTAAAACTAAAAGTTAGTTCCTAATTCTAAAGTTAGTAACAATAAGAGATTTTTATTTTGAAAATGTGAAAATTTTGAATTTTTTTATAACAAAATCCTTGAAAATATCATGGGTATCAAAACTAAATTGTCTATATAAGCAATCTCCCAAATTAAAATGCACATTGTCCTCAATGAATTGATATTTCTATTTAATAATCAATTAAGAACAAAGAAAATTTAACAGTGAGTGGTTAGAAATTACCTCAGTGTAGAACTCATGACATATTAACTACAAAACTAAATTATGAGTATATAATATACAATAACATACATTTTGTCTCTGTTTTGCTCGTATAAATGAGATGTCAGAGGATCCACTAAATCATGATAATTCTCGTGCTTCAGAAATTCCAAGTAATACTTTAATTAGTTTCTATTTACTTTAAATGTATGAACATTTTTAGGATTTTCAATATTGATTATGTCATACAGATACATAGCATTTAACTATGAATGGACCGATCCACTGTGAATGCAATTTTCCTGGAAATACATGATGGCATGAATCGTATAGAAGCACTTTATCGAAAGGGTAAAAAACACGACATGTGATGTGGTGATCATGCCATATTCTCATTTTTTTCCCTTCAAAATGCATGAATTGTCATATGCATCATGTCTTAACTCTTCCAATTCATTTATTTGTAATTTTTGTAATAGGCCAACTGAATTGGGATCTAAATTAACTAATTTGATTGCCTAATATGCCTTGTGCCCTATCCCCACAAGCAAATAACAAGCTATTCTATATAGGGACATAGCTAAAGATTTTTTTATATGCAATATAGTAAGTCCATAAAATTTTGATTAATCTAAACGACCAATCTTTGCTATACGGTTTAACCGCTTTCACTAGAATTTACTTAATTTTCCTATTGGCCAATTTGACTTGTTCATTCGACTATGGGTGATATGGTGTAGAAATCTTGTGCATGATGTGATACCATTTCATAATATTTTCAAAGATTTTGTTGCAGAAATGAGAACCCCATCATTTATTATGGCTTTAGAAACTCCAAATATAGACAATATATATTCTTTTAAAAATTTAATAATGGTTTGTTGATCATTGATTCTACATGTTGCACCTTCTACCCATCTAGAGACATAATCGACTGCTACGAGGATATAAATGTATCCATTAAAAATAAAAAACGGTCTCACAAAGTCAATGCACCAACAGCCGAATATCTAAAATGTAAGTATGGATGTTATCGTTATATTACTTTTCCTAGTTAATGCTCCTAGTTTCTAACATAACTCGCAATGTTTATAAAATTTATATGTGTCTCTAAATATAGTAAGCCAATGAAATCCACATTGGACTATTTTGGCTACTATCGTTTTAGCCGAAAAGTAATCCCTACATGCTTCTGTATGACAAAAGGCGATTAATCATGCTTGGAATTTCATCATCAGACACACAATGCCTGATGATTTGACCTGAGCAATATTTAAATAAAGGTCATCAAAAAAGAAACGGCGTACCTCGTGTAAGGATTATCATTTGTCTTGCGCACTCCAATAATTTGACATTTCACCTACAATAAGAAAATTGATAATATCATTACACCAGGGAGTTGTTCTAATTGAATAAGTTGCTCATTAAGAAACGAGTCCCTTGTTAGCAGCTTATCGTTATCAAAAGTCAGACGAAAGTGGTGGGTAGCAACCACATTTTTTTACTCCCCTTTTGTCTTTAATTTCAAGAACAATTCTTTGGAGCAGTATTATCCATCTGATTAATGTGGCTTTGCGTCTTTTGTTGACAAATGACACTTTAGTGCCGAATGATCTATAAAAACAACTACATGTGAGCTCAAAATATATAAACAAAATTTATTAAGATCAAAAACTACAGCTAGCTCCTTCTCTGTTGTCTCATAATTTGATCTATGCATCATTCAAAGTTTTGCTAGCATAGTAGATCATGTAGGGATTTTATCTCTTCGTTGCCCCATTACTGCTCCGATTGCATAGTTGCTTGCATCACACATAATCTCAAATGGAAGAGACGAATCCGAAAGTTGTGTTATTAGTGTTGTGATGAACATCTCTTTGAGAGTTTCGAAAGCTATTTGGCATACTTGCATCCATTCAAATTGCACATCTTGTGCAAGAAAGTGAGAAAGAAGTCTAGCAATATTACTTAAATCCTTTATAAAGCTTCTATGAAAACCTTTATGTCCTAAGAACTATGTCTTTCAAAGTTTTAGATAGCAGTATTTTGGAAATAAACTTAACCTTAGCCTTATCTATAGATGAAACTATATGACCCAACACAATATCTTTTATAACCATGAAGTGGCATTTCTCCCAATTTAGCAGTAGATTTTTCCATTGACATCTCTCAAGTATAGATCCGAAATTAGTCAAACAAATTCAAAATTATTTCAAAATACGGAGAAATCATCTATAAATACCTCTATATAATCTTCAATCATGTCATTAAAAGTACTTATCATACACCTTCAAAATGTTGTCGGTTTCACTGTATAATCCAAATGTCTTTCTTCTAATATGAAAGTACCAAAGAGACAAGTAAAAGTTATCTTCTTCTGGTCCTTTAAAGTAACTTTAATATGATAATAGCCATAATAACCATCAAGAAACCAATAAAATTTATGCTCAGTAACTCATTCAAGTACTCAGTCAAGAAATGATAACGGAAACTGATCCTTTTATATTACTTGATTCAAATTTCGGCAATTAATGGATATATGCCAACTTGTAGTTGTACGAGTGGGTATCAACTCTCCATCCTCAATTTTAATGACTGTTACTCCACTCTTCTTTGGAACAATTTGGGTTGGACTTACCTACTTACTATTATCAATTGGATCATCAATTGGATAGATGATGCAAGCATCAAAAAGTTTCAACACTATAACTTTAACCACTTCCTTCATGGGAAGGTGATGAGTTCCATACAATGTATATTTATAGCCCTTATATTATCTATTTTTGTATATAAACAATTACTACTCAGGTATATTTAGTATGTTTTTTATAGATAACAAAGGATTTGTAAGAAAGAGAAGAAGAAGAAGAAGAAGAAGCAAATTTGTCTAGAATATGAGCAAAAAAGTCAATAAAGGTGAAGACAGAAACTCAAGTGCAGCAGTAGAAATTTCAAGAGCATTTTTGGCCAAGATAAAACTTGAACTAAAAAACTTTGTATGGGAGAAATTTGTAGATCTCAGAATTATCTTTGAAACGAGCCAAGAACAGCTCAATCCGAGTTTGTATGAAAATATTATGGTCATTTTACTAATGGTCATTTTACTAAACCACCGTAGAATGAAAAATCTGATCCAGCGGGCTACGGATGTGTTGAACTTAATTTCGGATTTTAAACTTGAAAAATAGTATTTTGAGTCATCTAATCTCAACCATTGGTTTCTAATAACCATGGATTAGATTAGGATTATATATCTTGAGATTAGTTTGTATTGTATTAGGATTATATATTTTGTATCGAGTTCGAGTAGAAATAGGATTGTGTTTGGTTATAAACACCTTGTGAATCCTTGTAAATTGGGATGGCTTTTTAGATTTAATTTTAGATGCACTTTTGATTAATAAAGATTTGCGTTTTGCCGAAGGGGTGATAGCTACCATACCGAGCTCCAGAGATCCATTGTTGTTCAGTGCTTTCTAGTGCGTAAAAATATTTTATTTGCTATTAGATATATTTAATTTTTTTCTAGTTTAGATTTTTAATCGCTTTCATAGAAAACAATAGGATTTTTAATTAGTATCATGAGTAGCTTACTTAATTTAGCTCTAGGATGTAGATGAAACTAAGAATCAACCATGTAATTGTTTTCTATTGTTTTCTTTCTAAAATAAAATAATAAAGACATGATTTTTTGATGAAAAGATTAAAATATGAAAACTCTAGATTAATATTTTGATATTTTATACTTGAGTTAAGTTTCTTGAGAGGCTATACTTAGTTAGGGTTTAGAGTTGTCGATTTTCATCCCTTTCATAGAATTATCTAATGAGTTAGTTTATTTTTATGAAAAGTAGTGTCTTTGATGAGTTATACTTGCATGCCACTTGATAGCTCATACTTAGAACACTTAAAATAAATGTTAAAACTAAAAGAAAAGTTTTTATGATAGAAAGAAGATGTAATACGTGGTTGTGAACTTGTGGATTCTATATCCTAGGCTAATTAGAATAACTAAAAGTATCAAGTTGGAACCATAGTTAATTCGTTAGAATAATAGGATTAACAAGATAACAAAACACCTTAGATCCTCGTAGGAACAACCTATTTGTACTACAACTGACACTGTGCGCTTGTAGTAGATTTATCACATTAAGTTTTTGGTGCCGTTGCAAGGGATCGATGGTATTTTCTTGTTTTTTCTAATGTTTAATGGCTAAACAATATGTGTTGAGTGCGCAAGGACCTGGAAGTTTAGATATAGGAAGTAAAAAGGGACGAAAGAAGCCTCAGGAGTACACCGAAAAAAAGGGTGCCAAAGTCCCTGATTTTGCTGCAAAACAGCGGCAATAGCCACATTTGGCGGCAATTCTGGTGAGAATCTTCCTCTATTTTCCACCAGTTTTGTATTTTGGGTCTCTAGTTCTGTAAAAAATTACAAAAAAAAAAAAAATAGAATCTGTCGACATCACATTTTTCTTTGATCATATTTCTTCCACCATTTCATCTTCACCACACCCAACTTCTTGCATTAGTTTAGGAAACTCACGCATCCATCCACAGTCGCTGGTTCATACCACATTGGATTCAAGATCAATTTTGTCTATTTGTGAGATAAAATTTGTTCATGGGAGACAAGATAGACCAATCAATCCCGATGCTTAAGATCGATGCTACCCATTGCACATATCACTACCATCATGCATCAAACTTCCATATGCAGTGGGTAATCGCTATGAACTGAAACCGTAGTATATCAGCGTACTTCCTAATTCACTGATTTTGATTCTGAGAATGTATATCTCTTTATACATGAATTTTAGGAAGTGTGCATGATGATTAAACTGCAACACTTGTCAGAGGATGCAATTAAGCTCCACTTCATTCCATTCGCTTGTAAGGATAACGCCAAGAAGTGGTTGTACAATATGCCTACTAATTCAATCACTACTTGAGATGAATTCATTATAGTTTTTCTCAAGAAGTATTATCCTACACACAAGACAACAAAAATTTGAAATCAAATTAATCAATTCCATCAAGTGCCGGGAGAACCCTTCTAGAAATATTTGGAATGGTTCAAAGATTAAAACTAAAAGATCAGTTTTTATGATTGGGAAGAAGATAATATAAGTAAATATGGTTGTGAACTTATAGATTCTATATCCTAGGCTAATTAGAATAACTAAAAATATCAAGTTAGAACCCACAGTTAGTTCATTAGAATAATAGGATTAACAAGATAGCAAAACACCTTAAATCCTCGTAGGAGCGACTGTTTGTGCTACAACTGATACTGTGCGTTTGCAGCAAATTTATCATATTAAGTTTTTGGCGTCGTTGCAAAGAATCGATGGTATTTTCTTGCTTTTCCAAACATTTTACGGTTTAACAATGTGTATTGAGTGCGCAAAGACCTGGAAGCTTAGATATAGGAAGCAAAAAGGGACGAAAGAAGCCTCAGGAGTACACCACAAAAAAATGGTGCCAAAGTCCATAATTTTTCCGCAAAACAATGGCAATAGCCGCCATTTGGCGGCAGTTCTAGTGAGAATCTCCCCCTATTTTTCACCAGTTTTGTATTTTGGGTCTCTAGTTCTGTAAAAAATTACAAAAAATAAAAATAAAAAAATAGAAACTGTCGACATCACATTTTTCTTTGATCATATTTCTTCCACCGTTTCATCTTTACTACACCCCGCTTTTTGCATTAGTTTAGGAAACTCATGCATCCATCCAAAGTTACTGGCTCATACCACATTGAATTCATGATCAATTTTGTCAATTTGTGAGATCAAATTTATTCATTTGAGATAAGATGGACCAACCAATCCCAATGCTTAGAATTGATGCTACCTATTGCGCATATCACTACCATCATGCATTAAACTTCCATATGCAGTGGGTAATCACTATGAACTGAAACCGTAGTATATCAGCATACTTCCTAATTCACTGGTTCTGATTTTAAGAATACATATCTCTTTATCAACGAATTTCAGGAAGTGTATATGATAATTAAACTGCAACACTTGTCAGAGGACGCAATTAAGCTCTGCTTCATTCCATTCTCTTGCAAGGTTAACGACAAGAAGTGGTTGTACAATATGTCTACTAATTCAATCACTACTTGAGATGAATTCATTACAGTTTTTCTCAAGAAGTATTATCTTACGCACAAGGCAACAAAAATTCGAAATAAAATTATTCAGTTTCATCAAGTGTCGGGAGAACTCTTCTAGAAATACTTAGAACGATTCAAAGATTTGTTAGCTCAGTGATCCCACCATGCGATAGAAAAGTGGTGGTTGTGTCAAATCATGTACGAAGGACACAATTACACATTCAAAACTTTTCTTGAGTCCCTGTGTTATGGGGAGTTTAAGAGAAAGAATGAGGTTGAAACATGGGACTTCCTTAAAAACCTATCATGGAAAACTATACAGTAGGAGAGTCCCGCTGAGTAACCCAATGCATCAATTTTTGCACATGAGAGTGGGATCCATAACGTCGACTGCTCTATAGCTGCCGAAGCTAAGATTGCAACCTTATAAAGAGAATTGAGGTATTGGAGACTCCTAGTGCTCCACCAGTGGGTCAAGTCCATTAAATTCGAGTTCTCACAGACTTTAACTATGGAATTCCAAATCATGTTATGGAGGAGTGTCCATTATTAATGAATCCTATAGTTCTAACACTTGAGCAAGCTAACACCTTATATTATCGACCCATGAACAATCCTTACACTCCTACATATAATTCGGGTTGGAAGAACAATCCAAATTTCTCATGGGATCAAGGGCAATATCAGGGAGCCCCAACCCTAACATGCAGTATCCACCCAATGGTTAGCTCTCAAGACCCAATGTGGGTGTATATCAACACCCAAATTTTACGAATAAAGAGAACAACCAAAATAGACCACTTGCATATAATCAATCATATCTACAGCAACGATCTAACAATGACTATGATAGACGACTAATGACACTTGAAAGGAATGTGGAGAACTTTTTTAAGACAACGTCCAATTTAGATACACAAATGCAAAATTTAATGAAAGTGTCTACTGACTTTATACAACAGACCAACTAATAATTTCTTGCAAATCTCGGTCAATCAAGAATATAGAGCAGCAGGTTAGACAGTTAGCCACACAACTGAGCGAGTGAGGGTCGTATACCTTTCCAAGCCAATCAATAATAAACCCCTACTCTAACTTATCTCAGTCTATTTCATCCCGTGTTCACCAATGCAATGTAATTCACATGCTCATATCTGGCAATCAAGTGACAATAATGTAGTTATACCTCCTGATCTCATTCCTACTATTCCGCAGGCTATACCATCTTTTCCATCTCTTTCTCCACATCCATCTCCATCACCTCCATTACTATCACATGCTTGGAAGAACTTGTTCCTAAGTCGAAAACACCATATCCCAATCGGCTTAGAAAGCCTTCACCGCAAGTTGAGAAAATTCTTGAAATATTTTAGCAAGTGAAGGTTAATATTCCACTGCTTGATATTATACAACAGATTATGTCAAGTTTCTTAAGGATTTGTGAACTAAGAAACGAAAAAGAAATGTTTCTTAGAAAATTTTTCTTGCTACAAATATATCGCAAATCCTCTCTAACTCCTTGCCTATCAAATACAAATATATAAATTCCCCCACAATCTCATGCACAATTGAGAATACTACATTTGATAGGGTGTTGCTTGATTTAGGGCCAAGTGTCAACTTGCTTCCTTACGCTGTTTATCAGCAACTGGGGTTAGGAAAGGTTCAATTTACCAATGTGACATTATAGCTCGCTGATCATTCGATCAAGAGACCACTTCATATGGTTTAAGATGTGCTCATTAAGGTCATTGAGTTCATCTTTTCTATTGACTTTATTGTCTTAAAAACTGTGCTGATTTCCAATCTACAGAATCAAATTCCTATTATCTTGGGCACCATTCCTTACAACTTCAAATGCATTAAGTTTTTTCTTTATTATCAACTTTTCATGACTCATTATGTAAGTGTTCAGAGTATATACTTGATTCAAATCTTATATATCTCATTGTTGGATTTAAAATCTCAATCAAAATTACATAAAAACTACTATCATATAAATATCAATATTAAAATATCAATCTCATAAATATGCAATGTAAAATACTTCTAATCTTACTTTTTTACTACAAAGAAATGAAAATTTTTGAAAATTTTTAAAATCGGTTAGTTAGTTAGTTATGATACAATAAAGTAAAGTGTACCGATCCCAACCCCCAATTTAAATTTTGTAGTGTCCTCCGTGCATCAAAAATATAATTATATAAATAATACACTAAGAAATAATGTAAGAGGTTAAGGGTTGAAAACACCAAGCTTTGATGTTTGTACAAAAAAATTTACTCACTTAACTAGTTGATATCAATAATGCTGCTAATGATTGCCTTTTTGTTACTTGAATTGACACCACTGGAATCTTGTGGTCCCCTAGCTCGTCTCTGCGTATTGATTGGGAGAAATGGAAGCATCCTCTCAGCTACTCATTTGTATACTTTGGTGAGAAGCCAATATTGATGTTGTTGATGACGCTTGGTTCGGGTTTGTCGAGTCTTGATGACTTGCAGCATTTTCATTGAATGTATTAGTCATTCTTATTATCAACTTATTTAACATTTGGAGTGTAATTTCTTCAGGTTGGGCCATCATAGCTGTTGTAACTCCTTGTTCTTGCTATTCCTTGCTAGGGCTAGCCAGTAGGGCAACACTTTAAGATTGCTCTTGTTGCACCTATTGCTCCTGCTGGGTGTGTCGAGCGCACATGCTTCTTCAAATGATCATATCCGTAAATAGCTGCATAGGCTAGAAAATGTGTTAGATGATGACAAATTGATCCCATTGTTCATGAAAATTTTCATTATCAGAGATGGCAAAACTAGATTTGACTTTGCCATCTTCGGATGCTAGATACACTCATGGGCTTAACCCTGTAAATTAAATTATTGTGAAGTGCATGATGGATACGACATTGAACGAGTGCCTTTCCAAAATCATACGTAATAAAACCAGATCCCTTGAATATAATTCCATTATTTTAGAGGACGGTAAGATATTATATTTGATAAATATGCTTGCCAAAACTCTCAGTGAAAGCTACATCACTGATGTTCGTGCAGAGCGCTTTGAATTTATAGGAGCCACATGGTGTTTCATTCACTCTGTCATCAAATGACAAATATTTTTCAGACACATTGGGAGCAGAAATGGCTCCTAAGATCTCTTCTCTTGTGAATGGCACATCCTAACCCCTTACTATTGCGTATGCATATTAATCACCAAGTGTCGGTTGCAGATTAGCATAAAAATCATACACAAATTCATTGCATGCTGGCACGTGTCTATGCATTGCCTATGCTTCTAATCCTGCAGCCTGCATTTGTGCTCTGAAGGTAACATTCTCGTGTATCTTTGAGTAATCAATCACTCGTATGAACAAGAGCTGGAATTCCTCATACTTCTCCAATAGTGTTTTATTAATTTTGTAGCTCTATATCTCTGTGTAGGGGATGAGTTTGAAGAGTTTGCTCTCTACCTCTTAAAAATGGTTTGCTTACTTAGTCCCATCTTAAAAATAATCACAAAAATATATCTTAATAAAATATTATTATTGCTCAAAATTATGCATGAATTCAACACACATAATATATATTTTTTATATTCAATTATTATTATGATTATTTAAGTTCTTTTCTTTTCCCATTTTTCTATTTTATAATTCCCAATTCCTCTTTCTAATATATATCAAACTTTACTTTAATTTCACTCTTTACGCATGAACATGATATCTGTTAGTTATTCAAGCAATCTATGAATTGTTATGCTAAAAATTGAGATTTTATTTGATTTTACCTTTAAATTAGCATATATTTTTAATTATTTCAAGAAATTTGCCAAAAATCCACAAGAATTTGCTAAACTACTCCAATTCTATGAAGTAAAGAACTATCTTCAATCTACTCAAATTTGTTCATATAAATCATAGTTCTAGGTTTTTCAAACAAAAATCTACTTTTTACGAAGATCAATCTAAAGAAAAATCAAAGAGAAAAAGACTTATTTGCTTAGAGATCTTTCAAGATTTGAAAGAAATTGCATGGGATTGGGTTTTAGCCTTCAAAAGGAGAGAATTTCTCTCTAGGTTGTTGTGGAAAGGAGGCGAGGGTTTCGTTGTGGAGAAAAACAAACTCAAAAATCTATTTATAATTGGAATTTTTTATCGACGGTTGTTAACAGCTGCTTCGATAGCCGCTTTGACTACTGCTCTCGGGTTGAGGGACATTTGCTCTGTAGTCGACGGCTGTCGACAAATGTTTTGATAGCCGTTCTCTGTTGAGAGCTGCGTCTAGCCAAAATCTTTATTTTTATTTTTTTTCTAAGTATTAGTTCCTATACTAATATCATTCCTAAAATTTAGTTGTTAATTTCTAATTCTAAAATTATTTCTAAACTAAAAGTTAGCTCTAATTATAAAGTTAGTAACTGTGAAAGATTTTTATTTTGAAAATATGAAAATTTTTGAAAAAAAAAATTAGAACGAAATCATTGAAACATCATAGGTATCAAAACTAAGTTATCTTTATAAGCAATCTCCCCAACTTAAAATGCACATTATTCTCAGTGAATTGATATTTCTAAAAATCAATTAAGAACAAACAAAATTAAAGAGAGTGGTTAGAAATTACCTCGGTATGGTACTCATAATGTATCAACTTCAAAACAAATTTCGTAGTACATAATATACAATAATATACATTATGTCTCTATTTACCATGTAATCAATGATATGTCGAAGGATCCACTAGATGTTGAGATTCCTCCATGCGCTTCGGAAATTTTAAGTAATGCTTCAATATTTTTCCCTTTAATTTTAACTGTATGACCATTTTAGAATTTTCAAAATTGATTGCACCATGCGAATACACAGTTTTAAGTATGAATAGTCAAGTTCATCATGAATGCACTTTTCCCAAAAATAGATGAAGGCATGGATCGTTTAAAAGCACTTTGTTGGAAGGATGAAAATTATGGCGTGTGATAAGGTGACTATGCTATATTCTCAATTTTTTCTACAAAATGCGTGAATTGTCATATGCATAATATCTTAACTCTTCTAATTCATTTATTTGCAATTTTCGTAATGGACCACTAGAATTGAGGTATAGATTAACTTATTTGATTGCCTAATATGCCTTTTGCTCTATCTCTACATGCAAACGGTAAGCTTTTCCATAAATTATTCTGTATAGAGACATGTCTAAGAGTATTTCATATGCAGTACAGTAAGCCCATAGAGTGTTGATTAGTCTTAACAACCAATCTTTGCGAAATAATTGTTTTCTCTGGAAATATATGAACGCTTAGAATTTTCCATGAATACAACAAATGTTGTTGGAATAGGGATACTATTTGCTGTAGCATTTCTCTTATCCACCATATTTTCATCTGAAAAAATGATTAATAAATTACTTGACTAATAACACTTTCCTTGTTTAGAAATTTTTTTTTTATTATTTGGTAGGTCGGCTTAAGTAGTCTGCAATGAAATTGTCTTTTCTTTTTGACATGCTCTATTTCAAAAGAATATTGAGCAATTTCATTATAATACTGAATTCATTTACCAGAAGCCTTTTTTGTGTTTACAAAGAAATCTCTTATAGCCTTATTGTCTGTTCTGATAATAAAAAACTCGGTGCAAGGAATATTTAAAATTTTTGTAAGGCTAGCCTTATAGTGTACAATGTCTTTTCAAATATAATCCATTTTAATTCGTTTGGCTCAAATTTTTCAAAGTTGTACCCACAAAGTTTCTTATGTTTTAGTATCTTCCGTGGCATATTTCTTTTTCTGAGTCTAATCCCATTCTGAGATAAGAGTGGGTCCTCTTTGTCCAAAATTTCTTTGGATTTGCTTTTAATATACATCCCTAACATTCATCAGATGCAACGGTATCTAGAGTTAATTTATCTCCTAGTTTAGATATATAAACTTCTGGTGTATTTTTAGTAAATTGTTTTATTTACTTTAGAATCTTTTTATTTTCATCTATCCAGACGAATTCTAGATTTTTATTCAGCTTTTTCAGTATAAGTATTTATTATTTAGTCAATTCTAGTAGAAAATTTATTTTATAATTTAGCAATCTTAGTATACCTACAGTTGCCTCTTATGCTTTATCTCTTAGGGAAATTCCTTACTTTTTGAAATGATATATATGTTTTTGTAGTTGGATAACACCTTATCTAGAATAATTCCAAGAAATTCCATGGATTCTTTTTTAATTTCTATCTTTTTTGGGGAGAGTATTATCCCGTGTTGTTTAAAAATGTTACTAATGATTTTTAGATATTTCTTATGATACAAGATGTCATCAATATATACAATACAAAAATCTTTTAGGTCATTAAAACTTAAGTCCATCCATCTTTGAAATATTTGCGGTGCAGTGTTTAATCCGAACGGCATAACATTTCAATGATAATAACCACATCGTGTGGTAAAAGCAGTTAGTAGTTTTAACTTCTCTGTCATTTTTAGTTGCCAAAAATCTTGTCTTACAGTCAAACTTACTAAATACCTTAGATCCCTTTGTTAAATTTATCAATACCGCTTTTCTTGGGATAAAATATTAATCAAACTTTAGATTTTGATTTAATCTTTTATAATTGATTACCATTCGGGTTTTTTTTCTTTTTATTTCATTAAAACTTCTAGCCATAAATGCTGGGTTAGAGTGAGGACTAGTAGTTTTCTCTATTAGGCCTACACTTATAGTTTATTTATCTGATTATCGAACCCATCTATATCCTGTTTGGTATAGAGCATGGACTTTACTCAAATGATTATATTGTCGCCACTTAGTTGAATCTTACAAAATTTTAGACTTTGATACCATAACTGTAACGAATTTTCCCTAAAATTCTCACTGAGAGTCATGTAAAGCCAGTGAGTTTGATTTAATTCAATAATTTTTTCACATTTCTTTAATGAGTCTCCTAATTTTGAGCTATTTTCTGGAAGAGAAAAATCCTCCGAACACTTATATATTGGTCCATCTTAAACAGGCATATCAATTCTATGAAGTTTATCTCCGTCTCGTTTGTGTAGAGAGACCATCTATTTTTATATAATCATGCTAGATATTGTCCAATAAAATTATTCTCTAAAACCATATTACCATTTATATGTGGAATGTATAAGAGTTTTGATTTAACAAATTTCCTTTTGTTAAACCAAATCTCCATATTTTTGGCCTTATTTTAAATGGTTATTTTATATGCACTAATCTCTGTTATTTTAATTGGATATTTCATTAGTTCTCACTTTTCTAAAGGTATAGCATTTTCATGGTAAGAACAAACTATGGTGCCAGTATCTAGTAATATATGTAGTGAATTTTGTCTATATCCCTCAAATTTGAATGTTCCTTTAACATAATTAAACTTTCTTTTTTGTTTTGGAGAAAATATTATTTCATTGTATCGTATCAAATACTCTCCATCTTATTCTTTGTTAGAAGATTCTTCGTAATTAAGGACAATTTCCTCATTTGTTGTCTCCGCCTTATATTTATTCTCTTGGTCATTATATAGATTAAACTCTTGGTCATTATCTTTTATTGGAATTTTAATTTGTGAAGGATTATGTTTGGATTTAAAAGGCTATTATAATCTTCTTTATTTGCTTTTTCATTTTCCTTAGTTATATCATTTGTTGCATTTGATTTGATATCTTCCATACTGAATTCATATTTGAATGATATAGCAAACTTTTAAATTTTCTACAATTTTTTTCCAAGTTGGCAAATTAGATTTTCTCTATTTTCTGAAGTAATATTAGGACTTTTACATTATTCATTTTTCCATTTGAAGAACTACCTTGTCAAATCTTTTTTTTAATATCTCGGGTTATATATTATATCATATAAGTCACAGTATGTGATGCCATATAAACTATAATTTATTCTATATATCTCACAATCGCAAAGGTTATCAGTATCCATCTAAGATGTCGGTGAGCAGTTAGCTCCGAGTAACCTAGGGTGCCTAAAAGCACCTCCTGAGAGACCACAAATGCCTACTGCAGCAACAAAATGCATGCACAGGAATCTGGACTTTAAATTACTCAAATCTCGTAAGAGACACTTAGAATGAAATTAGAATAATGTCTATACAAATTATGAGAGAGCAAAAGTCAATCTTACAGTCAACTTGACACCAGTACGAACTAAAAAATATGAAAAATAGTTTCTTCTAAATTATTCTCAATTTTTCCCAATTTTTTTTCTGATTTTTCCCAGATTTTTCTTGAATTTCTCTAACTTTTCTTGATTTTTTTGAATTTTCAAGCGATTTTTCCAAATTGTTTCTAATTTGTTTCGAATTTGCTACAGTAATGCCACAGTGACTTTCCAATTTTCTAGATTTTCCGAATTTTTGGTAATTTTTATGATTATTGATGTTTTTTATTAATTTTTTGGGAATAAAAATCATATAAAATAAAATAAATAGAATCCTATCTAATATACAAAACCAAACACAATCTACTCTACTTTATAATTCAAAGCATCCAGTATATATCGGAACAGTAGATATCACACTAAAGACGTACAAACTACAAATCCCTCTTGCCCAACAAGGAATGCCATAGCTCTGATACCAGAGAGGTTCTGATATCATTAAGATAATATAGGATGACTACCTTTCATTAAAATCATTAAAAAAATACATAAGATAACTATCCCATTCAATAAGCAACGACATAGCTCTCTAATACCAGAGGGGTCCAGTAGAATCACACGGATGTAGAAAGTAAACACAATAATTATATATATATAAGTGGAGGGTGACTTTTACAGGTGGAAGGTAGTTTTTATAGGTGGAGTGGGTTGATCGACCAACATAAGACTGGAAAAACGCTAAGAAAAAGATGCAAAGGATAGAAAAGAAATTGGAGCAGAACGCACAGAGTATGAGGAGGTGCCGATAAATTTGTCGATGCCCTTCCATGCTCTCGGGAGTCTTTATTTATAGATGGGTTCCTTCTAGCTCAACTTTTGGATTCCTTTTGAGTGAAATCTCGCTAGCTATAAAAATCTAACTGTTGGTGCACTTTTACTTTAATCACACAGAGAATCGTACTACTATTGTCAGGAATCTTACTGTTATTGTCAAAAAATCTTGGACCTTGAATGTCAACAGATTCACATGTTCTTTTTATGTCTTTCGTGCATGGATTCCTATTTTTAAATATTCTGCTATCCATCTGAATCCCATAGTAGCTTTATTGCATCATTGTTACAATCCTTCGGGATACTGAATGTTGTATGATAGATTTTTGTGGCAAATATCATCCTCCTGTCTGTTGTAATGGAGTACCTATCAATATTTTCGAGGAGGTTTCGGATCTTGTCGACCAATTCAATAAAACTGCTACACCAGTAATAGTTGTAATTGATTTTTTCGACATAATATTTGGCATTGAATATCTGCCAATTCTCATAATAGCCGAATATCCAAATTTAATATGGCTGGAAAAACTTCACTTCTTCTCTCCATCCAAGAGTGCTAAATATTTGAAAGATGAATAAAAAATTAAAGTTTATACTTGTACCTAGTTTGTGGGTGAGAAACTTTATCATTACTGGAAATTTATATTATTCTTGGTCTTTTTGTAGCCTGAAGCATAGTTATCTCATAAGTCCCATTCAACTTCTTGAATATCCAACATAGTTTCTTTCATAAACTTGAAGAGTTTTGGATAGTTGTTGCAGATTATGATAGCATCTCCTTTGTTTTCTTAAAGGATATGCTGATTGTCTCTCTATGATCAAGTATCATTGTTTTGATATTCAAGAAAATTTCTTCGAGAAGCACTAGTCTAGCCTTCTCGAACATTTGCTCTCTTTTTGTCTTTTCTGATTGAGCTATTTCTTTTTCTTTCTCCATGTTGCCTACAATTAGGACTCATCCGTGTAAGATATTTCTCAATCGCGTTGGGTTTTGATTCCCAAGATGAAGGAGGATACTGGTGGATGTAGAGATGGCTGCTGCATTCACATCGTGGATTTCTCCACGCCAGTGGAGTTTGATGGTTTTGCGATCCTCCAAAATATCAAATTTTGCAAAACTTGCATAAAACTCCTCTACTAACTCAGGAATGTAGAATGAATTAGGTGTGTATACTAAGTAATTCCATCCTAAAATTTTTATGGTGGACAAAAAATATGCCGAAAATACAACAAAAATCTCACCAAAGAACTTTTCACAAGCAATCCGAGCCATTAGATTATACTACAGATCACACAAAATTATTTTGATTCAACAGTAAATAGATAGTCTAGAATCTCACCTCTCCTGAATTTTCATGGGAAAATCCACCAGAATGTCGGTTTTTGGCAGCTCTAGCCATTGATTGGTGGCAAAATGATCTGAACTGGGGCTCGGCCACTTGGAGGAGGAAGCTAAAGGGGAGATCTAGCTACTGGTTACCTCTGGTTTGGGCTCAAAGTTGGAGATCTCGACTGATCTGCACAAAAAAAAAAACAAAAAAGGCAATAGAGGCTTTGGGGAGAAATTGAGGGCTGCTAGGGTTTGATTTTAGATGAAATTAGGGTTGGTTGGGGTTGGTTGAACATTTATAGTGATGGCAAATTTTGATTAGCCCCTCACTTTTTTGCAGTTTTACTTTGCAACCCTTACTTCTTTTGTACCATGCATCATTTTAGTAATACACAATACACATAATATACATTCTACTATACAAATGAATACATGCCTCTATGTATAGATTGGGTCGTGAAGTATCATGACCTCTGCATTATCGCTCACTTAAGTCTCTAAAAACTGTTTTAATCTCTGACCATTCACTTTGAATAATTCACCGTTTTTAGGGCTCTCAAGATCGATTGCACCATGATGGTGCACCGCCCATACTATATACGGTCTACTCCATCTTGACCTCAATTTTCTGGGGAATAAATGTAGTTTTGAATTATATAAGAGAACTTTTTGCTCTGGTGTAAATGACTTGCGAATGATCACTTTTTAATGAAACATTTTAGTCTTCTCTTTATAAATCTTAGCACTCTCATATGCATCCCGTCTAATCTCATCAAGCTCATTAAGTTGTAGCCTTCGCTGCTCGCCGGCTTTTTCGAGCTCAAAATTAAGAAATTTAATAGCCCATAAAGCCTTATGCTCAAGCTCCACCAATAAATGACAAGTTTTTTCAAATATCATTCGATATGAAGATATGCCTAGATTGGTCTTATAGGCGATACGGTAGGCTCATAATGCATCCGCTAGTTTATATGACCAATATTTTCTATTGTGATGCATTATCTTTTCCAAAATCAGTTTGATTTGGCGATTTGAAACTTCCCCTTGTTTCCAAAATCAGTTTGATTTGGCGATTTGAAACTTCCCCTTGTTTCCAAAATCAGTTTGATTTGGCGATTTGAAACTTCCCCTTGCCCACTGATTTGTGAATGATACGATGTAGTTAACTTATGGGTAATGGAATATTTCCGCATGAGCACCTCAAATGACCGGTTAGTAAAATGGGTATCGTTATCACTAATGAAAACTCGAGGAATGCCAAATCAAAAAAAAATATTCTCTTTTAAGAACTTAACAACAACTTTGTTATTCGATTTTGCAGCAATTGTCTCCACCCATTTGGAAATATAATCGAGAGTGACCAATATGTATTGGTTCTAAATGAGTTGGGTAACCGTCCTATAAAATCTATACCCCATACATCGAATATTTCGACTTCAAGGATAGATTGCATGGCATCATATTGAGCCGTGAAATTTTGCCTACGAATTAACATCGTGTGCATGTTTTGCAATATTCAACAGCGTCTTTGAAAGGAGTCGGCCAATAAAAGGCACTCTGCAACACCTTTTCAACCATTTACCTTGGACCATAGTGTTCTCCTCAAGGAAGATAATGACAAAAAGAGAGGACACTTTGTATCTCATCGTTAGGTATGCATTAATGCATGATCTGGTCTGGACAACATTTGAATAGATATAGTTCATCCCAGTAAAAGAATTTTACTTGGGACAAGAATCTATATCGATCTTGCTTGGACCAATGGGATGGTTAATGCGAACAATTGCTCATCAGGAATGATTCATTTATGGGGCAAGAATTAGCTGGAGCGTTAGGCAGACGAGACAAATGATCAGCTACTAAATTATCCGCACCTTTCTTGTCAAATATCTCAAGATCAAACTCTTGTAACAAGAAGATCTATCGATTGAGCCTTGCTTTTGCATCTTTCATGGTCAACAAATATTTCAAAGCAGCATGATTAGTAGAAACTATAATTTGTGATCCAATTAAATAGGAGCGAAACTTTTCGAGTGAAAATACAACTGTCAGAAGCTCTTTCTCTGTAGTAGAGTAGTTCCACTGGGCGTCATTGAGTATCCTACATGCATAGTAAGTCACATGTGGCTGCTTATTAATATGTTATCCAAGGACAACACCGATAGCATAATCTGATGCATCACACATAAGCTCAAAGGGCAGACTCCAGTTTGGCGCATGATTAATAGGAGTATTGGTGAGCGCCTTCTTGAGCTGCTCAAAGGCTCTATGACAATTAGGTGTGAAATCAAATGGCACGTACTTGGCCAGTAGATGTGTCAAAGGCCTAAAAATTTTGCTAAAGTTTTTGATAAATTTTCTATAGAACCCAGCATGACCAAGGAAGGAGCGTATATCTTTCACTGATCGTGGAGGTGGAAGATTTATGATGAGATTCACCTTGGCTTTGTCAACCTCGATACCATCTTTTGAGATGACATGCCCTAATACTATGCAATTTTTGACCATGAAATGACATTTTTCCCAATTGAGTGTCAAATGTTTCTCCTAACAACGTGTGAAAACAATTCTAAATGATGCAGACACTTTTGGACTGAATCTCCGAAGATAGAGAAATTATCCATGAAGATTTCAAGAAATCATTCAACCATGTCGGAGAAAATACTCACCATGCACCTTTGGAATGTGGCAGGTTCATTGCATAACCCAAAGGGCATGCGTCTGTATACAAAGGTGCCAAATGGACTTGTTAACGTGGTCTTTTCTCGATCCTCTGGGGTGATGGGAATTTGGTTGTAACTAGAGTATCTATCTAAGAAACAATAGAACTCATGTCTGACCAACCGTTCTAGCATCTGATCAATAAAAAGTAAGAGGAAATGGTCCTTCCTAGTTGCAGCATTCAACTTTCTATAGTCATTACACACTCGTCATCCCATCTGCAAATGCATCGGGATATGCTCATTTGCATCATTCTTGACTATAGTGATTCCGAACTTTTTAGGCACTACTTGAACTGGGCTCACCCATGCATTATCAGAGATAGGATAGATGATCCCATTGTCAAGACACTTAAAAATTTCCTTTCACACAACTTCTTTCATCATCGGATTCAACCTATACTGAGGGTCTCTTGTAGGTCATACATTATCTAGTAAATGAATTTTGTGCTGCACTATAGATGGACTTATCCCCTTTATATCAGCCATACTCCAGCCTATGGCTTCCCTATGTGCTTTCAACATTGATATGAGTACTTCCTCCTGAGCTTCAGTCAAATCTGCAGAGATATTGACTGGTAGTGTGTTGTGTTCACCCAAGAAAGCGTACTTGAGATGACTTGTAAGGGTCTTCATCTCAAACTCAAGTAGATACTCAATAGATGGTCATAACTGAACTCGTGGTTCAGTCATCAATGGCTTAGGTGGAAGTCCTATCGAGTGGAAGACACATAATTAGATGACTCATCGAGCGTATCTAAGAATAAGCTCTCATCAACTAAACCATCCAGCTCATCTAAGAATTCCTCCTCTTGGTGCTCACTGGACAACCCTTGAATCCCTTGGTTGGCTCCCTAGATTAAATATATTCAAGTCAAGTGTCATATTTCCAAAGGAAAGTCTCATCAATCCACTCTGACAATTAATAATAGTATTAGAAGTGGTCAGGAATGGACGTCCTAAAATAACTATGATATAATGCTGTGATCCACCACAGGTTGAGTCTCGAGAACTATGAAATCGACTGGTAAAATAAACTCCCCAATCTTAATTAAGACGTCCTCAATCTCTCCCATAGACTTCTTCATAGATCTATCAGATAGTTATAATGTAATCTATGTAGGTTTCAACTCTCTCAGTCATAACTGCTGATACACTGAATAAGAAAGAAAGTTAACACTCGCTCCTAAATCTAGTAGAGCCCTTTCAATCACTGTGCTTCCTATGGTGCAGAAAACAGTAGAACTTCCAGGGTCTTTGTACTTCACAGGTACAGACTGAGAGAGGATGCTAGAGATGTTAGCAGCTGGGAAGATTTTCTTTGGAATATTTGTTGTTCTCTTCTTGGTGCATAAATCCTTTAAGAATTTTGCATAAGCAGGTACTTGTTGGATTGTATCAAGAAGAGGAATATTGATCTTAATTTGCTTGAATAACTCAAGGATGTGCTCAACCAGAGGAGAATTTTTCTTCAATCGATTGGGATAGGGAGCCTTCAGGTTATAAGTATGGTCGATAGGAGTATCAGGTTTAGAGGGGTCAGACTTCTCTATCGTGCAAGTGGGTGGATCTTGGGATGATGATGATGATGAATCATGAGGTGATGATGGGATCGTAGAATCAGGGAGTGTAGCCTGTCGTGCACTAGGAGTGGAATCAGGTGGCATAGCTACATAATTGTCAACCAGCTTACCAGATCGAATTGTGTGAATGGCATTAACTTGGTTGACATGTGACTGATTGGAGTTTGAGAAACTGGCATTAGGTTTTGTTAAGGGTTGACATAGGAAAGTACCCTTGCCATGTTCACTCATTTAACTTGCTAATTGCCCAACATGTTGCTCTAAGTTCTTAATAGCTTGAATGTTCACGAGCAGGTGCTGATTTGTTCTTTGAATGAAATCAGTTGACACTTTCATGAGATTTTACATATGTGTGTCAAGGTTGGATGAGGACTTGAGAAGAGTTTCAACATTCTTCTCAAGTGAATGTAATCACTTTTCTTGATCATTGCTAGACCCTTGTTGTGGATGTGATTGGTTGTGTGCAGGTGGTCTGTTTTGCTTGTTCACATGATTTGAAGCACTTGGGTATTGATAAGTACCCACATTTGGTCTTGGGAACTGACCATTGGTTGGAAATTGCATGCTAGGGTTCAAGGCTCCCTGATATTGCCCTTGACCCCAAGAAAGATTTGGATGGTTCCTCCAACCAGGATTGTATATAGAAGCATATGACTTATTCATGGGTCTTTGATATAAGGCGTTCGCCTGCTCAAGTGTTGGACCCATGCGATTCACTAACAGTGGGCACTCCTTCATAACATGATTTGGAGTTCGACAATTAAAATATATGGGACCTTGTATTTGATTTACTTGATCCACTGGTGGAGAACTATGTGTCTCCAACACCTCAATTCTCCGTATAAGGGCTACAATCTTAGCTTCAGCAGCTATCGAGCTGTCGATGCTATGGATCCCACACTTATTGATAGACGTTGATGCATTGGGTTTCTCAGCAGGACTCTCCCACTGCATAGTTTTCTACGATAGGTCCTCAAGGAAGTCCCACGATTCATCGGCATTCTTTCTCATGAACTCGCCCTGACACATGGACTCAAGAAGTGTTTTGGACGTGTAATCGAGTCCTTCGTACATGATTTGACACAACTATGACTTTTCTATCGCATGGTGGGGGCACTGAGCTAATAGATTTTTGAACTGTTCTAGGTATTTCCAAAAGGGTTCTCCCGACACTTGATGGAATTGATTAATTTTGGTTACGAATTTTTGTTGTCTTGTGCATGGGATAATACTCCTTAAGAAACATCGTGACGAATTCATCCCAAGTAGTGATTGAATCAGTAGGCATACTATACAATCACTTCTTGGCATTATCTTTGAGAGTGAATGGGATGAAGCAGAGTTTAATTGTGTCTTTCGATAAGTGCTGCAGTTTAATCATCACACACACTTCCTGAAATTCACTGATAAAGAGATATGCATCCTCAGAATCAGAACCAGTTAATTTAGGAAGCATGCTGTTGTACTAGGCTTCAATTCATAGTGATTACCCGCTGCATGTGTAAGTTTTATGCATGGTGGTAGTGATGTGCGCAATGGGTAACATCGATCCTGAAGGATCGATGTCGGTTGGTCCATCTTGTCTCCCATGAACAAATCTGATCTCACTAGTTGACCAAATTGATCACGGGTCTAATGTGGCATGAACCAGTGACCGTGAGTGGATGCGTGAATTTCCTAAACTAATGCAAAAAGTGGTGTGGTGAAAGTAAAATGGTGGAAGAGATATGATTAAAGAAAAGATGTGATTCCTACTATTTCTACTATTTTTTTTTAATTTTTTACAAAACAAGACAACCAAAAATACAGAACTGGAGAAAATTTGGAGTCAAAATATACCAGAGCTATCGCTATTTGGCGGTTCTAGCTGCTAATTAGCGGCAGAACTAGTGAGATTGTCTCTCTGATTTCTGCTACGCAGCTCTGAAGCTCCTATGATCACTTTTATCTTCCTATATCTGCACTTTCTGGTCCCTGCACACTCAACACATATTGTTAACCCGTAAAATATGAGAAAAAGCAAGAAAATAACATCAATCACCAGCAACGACACTAAAAACATGATGTGAAATATCTACTGCAATCGTACTATATCGGTGTAGTACTGTGATGTCATTTCCACAAGGATCTAAGGAATTTTGTTATTCTCACTAATTCTTCAGTCCTAGAGGATTAACTACGGGTTCTAAGTTAGATTTGTATTATTCTAATTAACCTAGAATATAGAATCTACTAGTTTACAACCTTGAATTACTTCTATTATCTTGTTCCTATCATAAAAATTAGATTTTTTTTAGTTTTAATCTTTACTTGAAGTGTTCTAAGCATGTGTTATCAGTTGGTATGTCAGTATAACGCATAAAAAATACGACTTCTTATAGAGATAAACTAAATCATTACATAACTCTATGACAAAGATGAAAAGTAACAATCTCAAACCTTAACTAAATATAGACTATTAAGAAATCTAATTTAAGTATAACCTATCAAAGCATTAATGTACGAGTTGCTATATTTTAATCTTTTCATTGAGAAATCTTATCTTTATTATTTTAGTTAGTAAGAAAAAACTAAAGAGCAACTACATGGTAAATTCATAGTTTCATCTACATCCTAGAGTTAGATTAAATTAGCTACTCATAGTTCCAGTTAGCAAGATCATATTTTTCCTATAAAGCAATTAAAGTTTACACTAGAAAGCAAGATAAATCTATCTAGAAAGCAATTAGAAGAAAATTACCTAAGAAATATCAATAGAAAAGGCTATCTCTAGAGTTGGTATAGCGGCTATCACCCCTTTAGCAAACCCCAATTTTATTCACTAAAATTCGAGTACAAAATTACATCCTCCCATAGATTATAAGGATACGGCCAATATATAGGCTTCGGAGAATCAAAGCCTAATTTGAGTACGAGTAAGAAACTACAGAATTATATCGAAACCCCCATAGAAAAATCACCCAGAGTAGGCCCCGTGGAGCTGCCCATTGGCGGCTAATGTCGCCAAATAGTGGCAAAAGTATGGATATTTTATCTCATTTTTCTTCTGCATGAGTCTCTTATCTTGTTCTTTTGATTTTTATGACTATATTGAACTTTGACTCTCTGCAGCATCATGGCTTTTTAGCTTTACTCACTTTTATTTCTTTTCTGGACTCGGTTTTCTAATCCGGCTCTGAGTTTATGCTATCTCAAAGTAGGAATAGGTTTATTTGAAAACACACTAAAAATACCAGAGTAGTATTATTTAAATACAAAAATAGATAATATGGAGACTATAAATATGCAACATATGACTCTCATCAATAGCCTTTTGCAAAACCTTAGCATGAATTTTATTTACAAGAAAACTTTATTTTTCTCTCAAAAAGCTCTAACCAATCAAACTACAAACATAGCTTTCAATAGCCCCATCGATAGCTGCTATCGGGTTTGTTTTATAGTTACGGCTGTCGATAGCCAACAGATAACCATCAATATTCAGACTTGTAAAATCACAATTCTGAGTTGATAGTTTAAATATATTTCTATTCTTCAACTTTCTTGCATATAAAACCCCTGAAATATAGGTTATAAAGCACTAGAAAACATCATAGTGGAGAATTTGATTAATAAAAATAATTTTCTATTAATTACTTGTATTAGTCGATGAAATTCGATTGCAAAAATAAACTAAAATAACACTTTTCAAGCATAATCATGGGGTTCACTAGAGAAATTAAGGAGGCTGGCTAAAAAGAATGGCTGAGTTGCTTAGGAGGAGCACAAGAATTCAGCCAGAGCTAAACTTCTATCTTTAAAATGACCTTATATATATATGTTTGTGTGTGTGTGTGTGTGTGTTTGTGTGTGTGTGTGTTCGATAACCATATTTTGCACTTATGTAGTTTTCTTCACCCTTGTTTTGACTATTTGATGACTGCAGACTTTGATTGGTTTTGAGTATGTAGGCACCAGTTTATTCTGGAGAGGTTAACTTTTCCCAAATAGTTGTTTGTCTTGATTTTGAGGTACCAGAGGTTTGGTGTTGATCTTGGGTTTGTTTTATGTTTCAATATCGTGTTGGTCAAAGGTTTGATATTGAATTTGTGGCTTGATATTGTAAACTAGAGGTTTTATGTTGAACTTGGTTTTTATAAGATTTGTCTGACAGAGGTGTAATGAGTAACTTGTCATCAAAATCCTACTGGTTACTAAAGATATGCCTTCACACTTGGTAACTACATTGAATCGTTAGGAAACTTACTATTTTCTTGCAACTCGACAGGAAAAATCTAAAGATGTTCGATGTTGGACCTAATAGATTTGGCTAACTTGGATCATTTCAGCGGTTTGATCATAACTTGTGTGTTTATTGACTTGGTCTTTTCTCAGAGGTTTGATATTGAAGTTGAGGATTTTTGGGCCTTTCAGATGTTAGATATTGAACTTAATAGGTTTGAAGAATTTTGGGCTTTTCAGAGGTTTGATATTAAACATGATGGGCTTGAAAAATTTTAGGAATTACCTCTCGAATATAGTTTCAATTTGCATATTTGATGAAGAAGGACAAGTGAAAACCATGCTAACTTCATCCCTCTCTTTTTTTAGATACAGAATAATTGGGTTGGCTGCAATCTTTTCAAGATCTGAAGCATCAGACATTGCTTCATTTCTCGAGGCAAGCATTGTGCCAAAATTTTGCCTTGGGAATGACTTGGCAGTAATGGCGTCCCTTTGTTGATCATGTCCGAAATATCTAGCATCATTGCTTCTAGATTTGCTCTATGGGTATAAGTGCCCTCAAGGGGATCTGAGTACTTCTAGTTCTGAGCTTTCTTTTTTTCTTTTAGTTTTAGCTTTTCTTGCTATTTTGGATGAAGAACTTCGGCAAGTCTTGTCCTCTTTGCAAAGGAGAGGTCCCATGGCCATGGACTCTCCGGTCGATAATGAGAGGGATGAGACCTTCAAATCTAAACAATGATCTGCAGATCAAATTCCTCATCTGTGATTGCAGTCTAAAATATGCACTCCAATGGGAAAGAGATTGACAAGTAGTACAAGTGTAGTAACTCAAGATAGTTCTCTCAAGGATTTTTTGTTAATTGTGTAACACAAGAATAAATTACGGTGATAAAATAAAAATAAAAATTGGATTTTTATTAACTAAACTAAAATTAAATATGGAAAATTAACTAATATTAAATTTATTAGTCAGATGGATGTAACTCCTCATAGGATAATTTACATGATATATTCATACTATTTTATTATAGTTGCATAGATCAAGTGATCTTCCTACAACTAGAAAATAATTCAACTAAGCACAAAATAAAAAGTTGTGAATTTTGATACTTTGATTAATTTCTCCAAATTAATCCTATATGAATCTTCAGTTATAAGTATGTGATATGAATAATAAAAATAAACGTTCAAAGTCTAAGCACATACCATGCCTAAAACATCTATAGTATAAAAACCTAAGCAATGAATATATTGTCAAACTATAAAGCATCAAAAACTCAAAATCATAATTAATCCATTCAAAGTTACTAGAGAATCAAAAATATCAATTCCATATAAAACAATTAAAATCAATAAGCATATAAAAATACATACCAGTAAATCACTTAGGATTTGTTATTTCATCTTATCCAACTCAAGAATTTAACCGCTCATTCTTATCATAACCATATATAAAGACAAAAAAATTCTTTTATTGATTTTTATGAATAAGTACAAAAACTAAATCTTAAATCTAAAACTCTATATTATTCTCTCCCAAACGGTGCTTAGCATTAAGCATTAAGCATTACAAAATCTTGATATTTGTTGGCTATTTATAATAGCCTTACAAAACCCTAATATGAATTCTATTCACAAGAAAACTTTTAATTTCTCTAAAAAGTCTCCAAAAGATAATGTTGCGGCTACTCTCTTTGATGGACCTATCGATGGCCACTCTTGGGTATGATTCCAAGTTGATGCCTATCGATGGCAGTACATATGGCAAAGTTCTGAGATCATATTTGAGATGTGCTTCGATACTTCGATTTCCTTATATATAAAACCCTACAAAAATATTAAAAAACACTAGAAAACATCATAGTTAGGAATTTGTTTAATAAAAATATTTTTTCATTAATTTATTGTATTAATCAAAAAAATTGGATTACGATTGTACAAAATAAACTAAAAATATTACACTTTTCAAGCGTAATCAATCTGCATAGTTAAGAATTTGATTAATAAAAATAATTCTTCACTAATTTATTATATTAATAAAATAATTGGATTATACTTGCACAAAATAAACTAAAAATATTACACTTTTCAAGCATAATCAATCTGCACCAATGGAGTGGGGTTTTTTTCCCGTTTCTCTTCTCTTTTTTTTTTTATCTCTTTTATTGTTTTTTTGACTTTTGTACGCTTTTGGCTTTGCAGTGCAAATTCATGCTTCAAGTCGCCAGGAAGTGATGAGTTTCTTTCTAACTTGCGGACCAATAATAGTGCTGCTATGATGTGGCACGGCAGGAAGATTGCCTTTCTGGCCCGATTTCCACACTCACGGCAGCATCATTGGTTGGTAGGCATAACTTTCTCGCCAACAAAACCTTCGACTTCATGGGTCTATGGAACTTAAAGGCCCTGGCATCCTTTTGGATGGCCTCGGCTCTGACCCTGTCATGTCCATTACTAGAAGGCAAATGTTTTGAAGTACACGCCAGGGTCCTTCTGAAGATAACACCAACACCTCCGAGGAAGTGGCATATTTGTGTTGTGGACTTTTCTTAATCCTCGGTCTACTTGAATTCCTTGAATCTTTTTTTTGGGTGTATGAGTTGTGGGATGCAAATCGAATCATGGACTCGTTGTAATGCTCAGAACGACTAAACTCATTGTAATGCTCAGAACAACTGAACTCATTGTAATGCTCAAAACAATCAATGTAGTTTGAATCGAAGATCTGATGTAAAATTTATATGAAAATATCAATAAAAGAATTTTATTCATCTCTATATTTGGCGTACTCTTTTTTGTGCACTACTTTATATCGGTTTTATTTTAGGATTTTTAGCACATCCTTAGCTATCAACAGGTTTGAAAAATGTTTACCAACTACCATTTGAGTTGAGCTAGTTAGCTATTCCCCTTGATGTGATGAGTTAGTGAAAGCTTTTTTGGGCTTAAAAGCCATGATTTCCTCTATCCATGGCTGCAAAGGCTTTGGACATAGTAGTTTTTTTAGTGTTCAGTGTTTGAATGTTTAACCGTAGGTCCAAACTGACACAGTTGACTCTTTTTATGGTCGGTGTTGGTGTGCTTAACTGCAAGTCCAAGCCGACACAGTTAACTTTCTTACTACCCCTATAGAAAATTTCTAACGGTAATACTTTTTGAGGAACTTACCGTTGATGGGTGTCATCAAAATTTTGCCATCTAGTTTAGCAAACCGATAAGCCCCATTAGAGTAGACAGATTGTATTACGAACAGTCCCTCCTACTTCGGTTGAAGCTTTCCTCTAGATTTGTGGGTTATGATCATAGGTCGTCGCACAGTTAAAACAAAGTTTCCTAGTTTGAACACTCTTTCTTTATTTTTTTTGTTGAAGACTCGGGAGATCTTCGCTTTTGTAGAGCTTTATGCACTGTTGAGCTTGAAGTCCTCTCTCATCCATTGCTACTAATTCTTGAAGACACAATTTATAGATGTCTTCAGTTGTCATCTCCATAGCTAATGCAGTGTGGAGCGAGGATAACTGAATTTCCAAGGGTAAGACAACCTCACATCCATATACCAAAGAAAATTGCATAGCATTCGTAGGTGTATGCACTGTGATGCGATAAGCCCAGAGGCATTCGCCAAGCTTTTCGTGCAAGTCACGCTTGTTTTTCTTGACTAGCTTTATAAGTATTTTGATTATTGTCTTGTTAATTGCTTCAGCTAGGCTATTTGCGACGGGGTTTAAGCCGTTGATGCGACACTCTTGATTTCTAATTTGTCACATGGTTTGTAGAAGGCTTGACTTACGAACTGTAGTCCATTAACATGGATTATCCTTTAAGGAACACCTAGTAGGTATATGATGTGGTTTTTTTTTTATGAATTTCACTACATCAAAAGCTTTAGCTTCCTTTAACGCTATGATCTTTTAAGGAAGAAGGGGCGATAGGTCCGACCACATGAATACCCCATGCTTCAAATAGGCATAATGCAATCGTGGGGTGTAAGTATTCTGAATGCTGATGGCGGTAGTCAACATGTATTTGGCATGCATGACACCTTTTTGCATAGGTTATGCCATATGTTATCATTTTTGACCAATAATAGCTCATTCTCCGCAGCCTATCCCAAAGGTTGGGCCCAGGTTGGTGAGCACCGCACATGTGATATGATAAATCTACTGCAAGCATATAGTGTCGGTTGTAGCGCAAGCAGGTCATCCCATAGAGATCTAAAATGTTTTGCGATCTTACTAATTCTTTAGTTTTATCAAATTAACTATGAGATTCTAAATTGAGAAGATTATTTTTAGTTCTTAAAGTTTAGCCTACATTTTCGAATCCATTAGAATAATAGCATAACAATGAATTATCTCTTTCTTCCTAACTTTTTAATTATGCATGATCAAGTAACACATTAAAAGGTGATCCTTTTAATTTGATTTTATTAAGAGCCCCTAAGTATGACCTATCAAGTGATGTACAAGTATAGATCATCAAGTATAGCATCTTTCTTAAAAAACAAAGAAATAAAATCAAAGCAAAGAGATAATCATATAAATGAAAGTAATGAAATAAACTTCAAACCCTAATCTAAGCATAGGCTATCAAAAAACCAAACTTAAATATAACCTATTTAAAAAATTTGATTTATAAGTTTATTTTCTTCAATTTACTTATAGGAAAATCTTGTTAATAATTCTATAAATAAAAATAAAGAATAAGATTTCAAAGTCTCATCTAAGTATAGATTATCAAAATATGAATTAAGTATAATATATCAAAGAATTATAATTTACGAAATCTATCTTTATTTTATTTATAGAAAAATCATGAATTTATTTCTTTTTAGGAAGAATATGAGATAAATCCATGTTTGATCTATTAAACTAATTTTATCTACATCCTAGTACTAATGCAAATTAGTTACTTCTATTTTCAAAAAACCGATATTTGTTTATGAAAATCATGAAAATTCTATTTTCTTAGCAAATCTCTACTAGAAAGCGATTAAATCTATCTAAATGGCTAAGAAAAATACCTCTATTCACTAGAAACCACTTCTGGACAATGAAGTCACCTCTGGAGCCCAATATGACAGCCGTCACCCCTTCGGTAAAACCCTAATTTTTATTGATAACTAAGATTACAAAATTACATAAAAAGTCCTTGGTTATAAGGTTACGGCCAATATATAGGCGTTAGAGTACCAAACCCTAATCTGAGTAAATTGGGTAACTACAAAAATTACATAGAAGAATCTATAAAAATATAAGCATTTGGGGGTCCCACCTTGCTACCAAATGGCAGCTATTGCAGTGGCAAAACACTGAGTTCTAGGCTTCAATTCTCTCCTGCATAAAGCTCTGGCCTTGTTTTTTTAATCCAAATAACTGCATTTGACTTTTGTTTTCTACATCTTCATATTCTTGTAGCTTCATCATCTTTTAGCTCTTTTCTTGACTTGGTTTCCTAATTTGTCTCTGAGTTCAAGCCATCTCCTTGTAGGAATATGTTTAAACTGAAAAATATACTAAAAATACACGAGTTGCATTATTTATATATAAAAATAGATAATATGAAGGGTATAAATATATAATATATGACACTCATCATACCCACACACCTATCTTTTAATAGTTTTTGAGTAAAACCTAAACCTAAAAAGAAAAAGAAAAATCCTAACTTACTTTCGCAAGAATTGTGATTGCACTTAACATGTGCAACAAGCTGTTAAACCCCTAGGTTAGCCTAGTTAACGAGTTGTGTCTCGTAAAAGTTTACAGTGAATATACCTACAAAATTCGTGAAGAAAGTACATTAAGGAATAAAGAAAAGAAAAAAAGAATAACCAAAATCAAGAAAAGCAAAAATTTTATACAAAAGAAAGAAAAATCATTTTTTGATATTTTCTACAATTATTCTCACTAATATACAAATTTAAGAATGTATTTAGATTATTAGTTTTCAAGTCAAGCATCATATCAAATACACTTATCATTTTGATCAAAAATTCAAATCATATCTTTCAATATCCACTAATAAATAGTTCATTGACTCTTATACATCTATGTGCACATGTGATATTCTACTTCAATTTTGTACTCAACTATATCTCATGATTCATCTCATCTCTCTAAAAAAATATTTTACTTTTCTTTTTTCTTTTCTGTGAATATTTCATCTTTCATACGAAGATTCACACTTGTTTAGGCGCAAACACTTGATTACTCAGATCATACTCTAAAACGTTTTTTATTTCTAAGGAATCGTTGCCTTAAATTCCGAGCTTACCTCTTTATTCTTTTTTTTAAAGAATCATTATCTTAAATACCAGGCTCACCTCTTTATTCTTTTTTTCTTATTTAGAGAGAAAAAACTACTTAATTATTATCATTTTTAACCTTAACCTAATAAATTATTATGAAAAGAAAAATAGATATATACTTACCACAAAATTACTATTAGTAGTATTTATTTTTTGGGTTTTTATTTTTCATAAAATTCTAAGTGTATTATCCAATCTACTCTCCTATCGAATTTCAAATCTAAATTTATTCTTTTATTTGTAATTAGGTCGATTTATTAAAGAAAATATTTATTTCTTTTTAACTTTTTTCTTATTTTTAGATTTTTTTTAATAATACCCTAAAAACTACCCAAAGTATAAAATAAATAAACCCAAAAATCTAAAAATAAAATTAAAAATCCTTGAAAAAACTAAAGATTCTAGAAAAACACAAAGTTCTTCTAACCCACTCTCCCACAACTATACTCATGTATGCCCTCATACACAAATCTTAGGTGTCATCCTCTCTGTCTCCTACTCGATTCACCAGGTGCACGACTTGTACGTGCAGTAGAATTCTCTCCATGGTTAATTTGTTTTAATCGATGCCATTTTTTCCAAGACCACACCAGACAACATTTATCTGCTCAGTGTGATCTGCTAGCAAGTCATGGTCAAAGACAACGTCATCCTCCTTCTCTTGTATTAGCATATATATTTTCTTCAACCGTATTTTTATTCCAATCAACTAAAATAGCAGCATGATATGTCATCTATATGTGCTCTACAGCTATGGACACATGTGAGGATGCATATGCATTAAATTCTGCATCAGATATAAATCTGTGACACAACTATGTAATCAGACATGGTAGAGGCAAACTAGTTCTCGACTGCATCTTGGCATCTATAATGGTGTTAACTAATTGTGTACACATAAAAAAATGGGTATCCTGATGCATGATGCAATTAACAATATGTAACGCAGGTGTGTAGAATAAAAACATGTGTGTAATCTCCATTACATTGGTGTTGATCTAGCGACAAGTCGCGTGTACATTACGATAAAGTGTCTTGCTGCTGATCCTTCTATCACATGTCAATGTGCAATTGGGATCCATCCGTGTAAGATATTCATCAATTGATACGGGATTTGATTTCCTAAGTGAAGGAGGATACCAATGGATGTACAGATGATTGCTGTGTGCACATCATGAATTTCTCAATGCCAGTGAAATTTAATTATTTTGCAGTCCTTCGAAATATCAAATTTTGCAAAACTCGCATAAAAAACTAACTCTAGGATATAAAATGATGTGGGCATGTACAACAAGTAATTCTAGCCCAAAGTGCCTATGATGGATGTGAAATACAATGAAAAAATAGCTAAAATCTCACTAAAATATTTTCCACAAACAAATCAAGTCATTTTACTATTTCAAAGACGACAAACTTTTTTTAGATTTAATAGTAAATATGGGATCCAGAAAGTGTACCTCCCCTAAAGTTTCAGGGGGAGAAGTGTAGATTTTGCCGCTGATTGGCAATGCAGACTGTGGTTTGGCGGTAGAAACTAAACATTTGGGGCACAGCTACTTGGAGGAGGAAGCTGAGATGGAGAGTTGCCTACTAGATACCTCTGAGTTTAGTTCAAACTGTGAAATTTCTTCAGATCTGAAAGGAGGAGAGAGGAAAATGGGGGTTTTGGGGAAGATGAGGGATGATGGAGTTGGTTTGGGGTTAGTTTGGGTGAATTTTTGGGGAATGTAAATTTTGACCAACCCCTCTCCTTTCTTTAATTTTGCTTTCAGCCCTTACACTTCTCATTCTATCCTGCATCATGTTAGAAATACACAATATACATAATATGCACTTTAATCTACAGATGAATACATGCTCCTACGTATAAATTGGTCGTAAAGTATCACGATCTTTGCATTATCGCTCGCTCGAGTCTCTAAAAATGGTTTTAATATTTGACCATTTACTTTAAATAAAGTACCATTTTTAGGTTTTTAGAGATCAATGAAACCGTGATGGTGCACAACCCGTACTATGTACTGTCCATTCCATCGTGACCTCAATTTTTCATCAAATAAATATAGTCTCGATATATATAAGAAAACTTTCTGCCCTAGTGTAAATTATTTGCGAATAATCACGTTATCATGAAACACTTTAGTCTTCTCTTTATAAATTTTAGCAATCTCATATGCATCTCTTCTAATCTTATCTAGCTCATTGAGCTGTATCCTCCACTGCTTGCTAGCTTTTTCGAGTTCAAAATTAAGGAACTTAGTGGCCCTTGAAGCCTTATGCTCAAGCTCCACTGGCAAATGATACACTTTTTCAAATATCAGCCGATGGGGAGACATGTCTACATTGGTCTTGTAAGTGGTACGGTAAGCCCATAATGCATCTGCTAGTTTACATGACCAATATTTTCTGTTGTGTTAAACCGTCTTCTCCAAAATTAATTTGGAGATTTACTTGGCCACTAGTTTGTGGATGATATGGTGTAACTAACTTGTGGGTAATGAAATATTTCCTCATGAGTGCCTCAAATGACTAATTAGTAAAATGGGTACCGTTATCGCTAATAGTTTGAGGAATGCCAAATTGAGAAAATATATTCAATTTCAAGAACTTGACAACAACTTTGTTGTAATTCGATTATGCGGCATTTACCTCTACCCATTTGAAAATATAATCGACAGCGACCAATATGTATTGGTTTCTAAATGAGTTGAGTAATGGTCCAATAAAATCTATACCTCATACATCAAATATCTCGACCTTAAAGATAGGTTGCAGAGGCATCATATTGCACTGTAAAATTTTGCATACGAATTGACATCGTGTGCATGTTTTGCAATATTCCATAGCATTTTTGAAAAGAATTGGCCAATAAAAATCACTCTGCAATAACTTTTCAGCCGTTTTCCTAGGACCAAAGTGTCATCCATAAGTAAGATCATGACAAAAAGAGAGGACACTTTGTATCTCATCATCAGGTATGCACCAACATATGATTTGGTTTGGGCAACATTTGAACAGATATAGTTCATCCCTATAAAAGAATTTTACTTGAGATAAGAATTTATGTCGGTCTTGCTTGGACCAATGGAATGGAATCTCTTTGGTCACATGATAGTTCACAATGTCAGCAAATAATGATTCACGCATTAATGAAAGCAATTGCTCATTAGAAAATGATTCATTTATGGGGTAAGAATTATTTGGAGCGTTGGGCAGGCGAGACAAGTGATCCTTTCTTTTGCATCTTTTTTAGTCAATAGATATTTCTAAGCAGTATAATCAGTGTATACTATAATCTGTGATTCAATCAAGTAGGAACGAAACTTTTCAACTGCAAAGGCGACTACCAGAAGCTCTTTCTCTGTGGTAGAGTAGATCAACTGGGCATCAATGAGTGTCCTACTTGCACAGTAAATCACATGTGGCTGCTTGATTAGTGCCATATATTATACATTTATAGCCTCCATATTATGTATTTTTGTATATAAATAATACTACTCAGGTATTTTTAGTGTGTTTTCAAGTAAAACTTATTTCTATAAGGAAATGGCATAAACTCAGAGCTGGATTAGAAAACCAAGTCCAGAAAATAGTTAAAAGTGAACAAAGTTACAAGAATATGAAATTGCAGAAAGCTAAAGTCCAATACAATCATTCATATCAAAAGAAAAGGATAGAACTTCATGCAGAAGAAATGAAGAGCCAAGATTCAACTGTTTTGCCGCTATTTAGCGGAATTTGCCGCCATTTGGCAGCAGTAATGTGCCCAAACTGGATGAAATTTTTATGGGGTTTTCGATGTAATTTTTTAGTTATTAAGTTTTACTAAAAGTATGGTTTGGCTCTCCAAGGCCTATATATTGGCCATATCTTTGTAACCCAGAGCTTTTTATCATGTTATTTTGTACTTTACATTAATTAATAAAAATAAGGTTTTGCCAAAAGGGTGACAGCCGCCATACTGAACTCCAGAGATACACTTTGCTGCTTAATGAGTGCCATATATTGCATATTTATAGACTTCATATTACCTATTTTGTGTATAAATAATGCTAGTTGGGTATTTTTAGTGTGTTTTTCAGGAATTTTATTCGTACAAGGAGATGACATAAAATCAGAGTTGAAGTAGGAAATCAAAGTCCGAAAAGTTTCTAAAATAGGCAAGATTACTAGACTACGATACTTCAGAGAGTCAAAATGCAATACAGTCATCAAAATAAACTAAAGAAGAGAAAATACTCGAGGGAAAGAAAAATCAGAAATTAACTAATTAATTTTACCGCTAATTAGCTGTGTTTACCGCTAAATAGCAATCCAAAGTAGGCCCCAGTATCCGAGTTTTCTCTAGTGGCTTCGCTGTAATCTTGTAGTTTCACAATTGTATTAGAATTGAGTTTGGTTTTCCGAAGCCTATATATTGGTCGTATTCTAGTATTCTAGAAGAATCCTGCAAGTTTTGTACTCGTTTTAAATTAAAAAAATTAGGATTTTGCTGAAGGCGTGACGGCAACAATACCGTGCTCCAGAGATAAGCCATTGATTTTAATTCTTTATTCGCTTTTTAGATAGAGTTAATTGCTTTCAAGTATAGATTTATTTACTTTATTGATTAGATTTATTTGCTTTCATGAATAAAAATAGGAATTTGCTTACTAGAATTATGTGCAACTAATTTTCTTTAGCGCTAGGATGGAGATGAAGTTAGTTTAATATATCTAATATGGATTTATCTCATTTTCTTTCTAAAAAGAAATATAGTTATGATTTTTCTATAAATAAGTAAAAGATAGAGTTCACAAATCATAATTCTTTGATGGATTATACTTAATTAATATTTTGATAATCTATGCTTAGATGAAGTTTGGAATTCTTATTCTTTGTTTATTTTTAGAATTATTAATAAAGATTTTCTTATAAATAAATTGACTTGAATAAACTTGTAAATCTGATTTGTTTGATAGGTTATACTTAAGTTCGGTGATAGCCTATGCTTAAATTAGGATTTGAAGTTTATTTCTTTGCTTTTGTTTATAAGATTTTCTGCTTGATATGATTTGTTTTTGAGAAAGATGTTATTTTTGATGGTCTATACTTGCACATCACTTGATAGGTCATACTTAAGAGCACTTGATTAAAATCAAATTAGAAGATCACCTTTTTAATATGTTACTTACTGTGCATAATTAAAAAGATAGGAAGAAAGAGATAATTTACTGTTAGGCTATTATTCTAATGGATTCGAAATCCTAGACTAATCTCTAGAATTTAAAACTCATCCTTCCAACTTAGAATTCTTTGTTAACCCACTAAAACTAAAGAAATAGTAAGAGTCGCAAAATGCCTTAGATCTCTGTGGGACGACCTATATAGCGCTACAACTGACACTGTACGCTTGCAATAAATTTTCACAGCAAGTTTTTGACACTGTTGCCGGGGATTGACGGTGTTTTTCTTGCTTTTTCTAAAGTTTTATGGGTTAATAGTGTATGTTGAGTGTGCAGGGAATAGAAATTGCAGATACAGGAAGATAAAAGGGATCACAAGGGCCTCTGGACTAAGCAGCAAAAATCAGAGAGTCAAGCTCTCAGATTTAGCCGCTATTTGGTGGCTAAATCCGCCATTTAGCAGCCTATCAGGTACACTCTGAGTCTAGTTTTTCTCCAGTTCTGTATTTTGGTTCCCTGGTTCTAAAAAAATAAAAAAAAATCAATCTTTTTTATTTCTTTTCAATCTCTCTCCCTCTCCACCTTTTTCAAAAAAAATAAAAAATTAAAAAATTAAAAAATGTTTCAAAATCAAACTGGTTGTTGTCATTGTCGTGATCCATATCATAATTATTATCAGTGTCCATGGATAGGAAATTCGTTAGGACTATGTCATAATCAAATTCACAACACATATAATGAACCTACAAGCGCCTCTTATACACAAAATTACAATTATGAATGAATGAATAATTCTAATTTTGCATATAATCAAGAGCCGTATCAAGAGAGTCCTCCATCTGATCCTTTCTTTATGGACTATTCATCTTCATGTTCTACATTCAATCATGAACAAGATATTCAATTGAATATGTTAGATGAAAGATTAAAAAGATTAGAAGTAAGGTATGCATGTCATGAGAATTTACATACAACCACTTCATATTTGTTATCAAAATGTACACAGATCTGTCATATCCACCATCAAATTTCACTCATGATCTCGATATGCAATCATTTGAGAAAAATAAGGAAAATTACGATCATGAGTCTGAGGAACGAAGACGTATAATAGAGGAAGATATAGAAGTTTTGCTAAAATCATCATCCCAAAAATAATCCTCTCAAATTGAATATTATATGGAAAATCTTCTCAAAACGATTTCTCAAACTAAACTTTTTGGAGATCAACCATCTAATAGTTTGAACATATCTTACTCCAACGAGCAACCACTTTAGTCATCTTTTGAAGCAGATATGATTCAAAATGAGTTAAATAATTTTGTGCATGATGAGTTTATAATTCAACATTGTGATCAACCTATTTTAGACCATTGTAATAATAATTATGAAGAAACCAGTAATAAAGAAAATATTTTGCTTGATGATTTAATGGTGATCTTGCTAGTGACATATTATCATTTGATTCTTTTGATGAAAATTGTGAAGAAGTTTATGAAGAAGAATTTTTATCCCTTCATAATAACTTGACTGATGATAAGTCCACTAGTATGCCATTTTCTTTTGAGAATTTTGATGACAGGATTGAAGAAAATTTGCATGATAAGTACATAATAATTGAAGAATGGAAAGAACATCAGAAGGAAGAGGTCATGGTACCTAATGATCTGGAAGGACGATTCAAAATCGAGCTCATAATTCCGCTACATCAAAGTGAGTATGTTATTTCACATGTTGATAAAACCAAAATACTTGCTGCCATGAAAAACGCTCGTGGGTCGAATATGGACGGTAAAGGTACGCTTTCTAACCTCAAAGCTTTACTATTGAATAAAAGAAAGAAGGGTAGAAATAAATTGAGAAAAATCAAAAGTAAGATGGAGAGATTAAATGCAAAACTGACAAAAAGACTAAATTCATTCATATTAAAATGTAAAAGAACACACTATGAGAGTGGAAAGCGATCAAGATGTCATAACCGTTTGAATTTTCTAATAAGTGTATAATATTTATATAATAGTTTTTATATTTATTTTACCACACTTGGTTTGTGTATGAGGGCATACAAGAGTTTAGGTGAGGGGGAGTGAGTTAGGATATTTTTTTGTGTTTTTTTAAGATTATAGTTTTTTTTTAGAGTTTTTATTTTATTTTTGGGTTTCTTTATTTTACACTTTGGGTAGTTTTTAGGGTAACTAAATGAAAACAAATTAAAAAAACTGAAAAAAAGCTGAAAAAATAAATTAAAAAAATTTAACAACAAATTTATGTATTTTTATCAATAGATCAACCTAATTACAGATAAAGGAACAAATTTAGATTTGAAATTTGATAGGAGAGTAGATTGGATGATACACTTTGAATTTTTTGAAAAAAATTAAAATTTAAACAATAAATACCACTAACAGTAGTTTTGAGGCAAGTATACATCAATTTTTCACTTCATAATAATTTATTAGGTTAAGGACAAAAATAATAACGATTGAGTAAGTCTTCTCTCTTTGAAAAAAAAGAAAAAAAAGTGAAAATAAAATAATGGGGTGAGCCTGGTATGCAAAAGGCTCGAGAGTGATAAAATAATGGGGTGTGCCTGGTATTAAGGCAATAGGCTCAAGAGTGAAAAAGAGCATGATCCAAGTAATCGGGTACTTTGCGACTAAGTAAGCGTAAATATTCGCATGAAAGATGAAATATTCTTATTAAAAAAAGAAAAAGCAAAAGAAAAGAGTATGAACCGAGTAATCGAGTACGTTGTGCCTAAGCAAGCGTGAAAATTCACATGAAAGGTGAAATATTCTTAAAAAAAGAAAAAAATAAAAAAAAAAATGTTATGAGAGAGGAAATGAATCATGAGTTAGAGTTGGAGTCCAAATCCGAAGTAGACTATCACACGTGCACGTAGATGTATAGGAGCCAATGGATTATCTATTAGTGGGTATTGAAAGATAGGATTTAAATTTTTTATTAAAATGATAAGTGTATTTGATATGACGCTCCATTTAAAAATTGATAATCTAAATGCGTTCTTGAGTTTGTATATTAGTGAGATTAATTGATGAAAATATTATAAAAAAAGATTTTTCTTTCTTTTGCATAAAACTTTTATTCTATTTTTATTTTTTATTTTATTTTCTTGATTTTCAGTTATCCTTAATTATTTTTTTATTTCTTAATCTATTTTCTTCACAAATTTTGTAGATATATTCACTGCAAACTCTCACGAGACACAACTCATCCACTAGGGTAACCTAGGTGTTAAAGGCTTGTTGCACGTGCTAAGCGCAATCGTGATTCCTGCGAAAGCGAGTTAGGATTTTTCTTTTACTTTTTAGGTTTAGGTTTTGCTCGAGAACTATCAAAAGATAGGTGTGGGGGCGTGATGAGTGCCATATATTGCATATTTATAGCCTTCATATTACTTATTTTGTATATAAATAATGCTAGTTAGGTACTTTTAATGTGTTTTTCAGGAATTTAATTCGTACAAGGAGATGGCATGAAATTAGAATTGGAGTAGGAAATCAAAATCCAAAAAGTTTCTAAAATGGGCAAGATTACGAGACTACGATACTTCAGAGAGTCAAAGTGCAATACAGTCATCAAAATAAACTAAAAAGGAGAAAATACTCAAGGGGAAGAAACATCAGAAATTAACTAATTAATTTTACCTCTAATTAGCTGTATTTACAGCTAAATAGCGGCCCAAAGTAGGCCCCAATATCTGAGTTTTCTCTAGTGGCTTCGCTGTAATCTTTTAGTTTCACAATTGTATTAGAATTGGGTTTGGTTTTCCAAAGCCTATATATTGGTCGTATCCTTATATTCTAGGAGAATCCTGTAAGTTTTGTACTCGTTTTAAATTAATAAAATTAGAATTTTGCTGAAGGGGTAACGGCAATAATACCGTGCTCCAGAGATAAGCCATTACTTTTAATTCTTTATTCACTTTTTAGATAGAGTTAATTGCTTTCTAGCATAGATTTCATGAATAAAATAGGATTTTGCTTACTAGAATTATGTGTAACTAATTTTCTTTAGCCCTAGGATGTAGATGAAGTTAGTTTAATATAGCTAAATGGATTTATCTCATCTTCTTTCTAAAAAGAAATAAAGTTATGATTTTTCTATAAATAAGTAAAAGATAGAGTTCACAAATTATAATTCTTTGATAGATTATGCTTAATTAATATTTTGATAATCTATACTTAGATGAAGTTTGGAATTCTTATTCTTTGTTTATTTTTAGAATTATCAATAAAGATTTTCTTATTAATAAATTGACTTGAATAAACTCGTAAATCTGATTTCTTTGATAGATTATACTTAAGTTCGGTCTTTTGATAGTCTATGCTTAGATTAGGGTTTGAAGTTTATTTATTTGCTTTTGTTTATAAGATTTTCTACTTGATATGATTTGTTTTTTAAAAAGGTGTTATCTTTGATGGTCTATACTTGCAAATCACTTGAAAGGTCATACTTAGGGGCACTTGATTAAAATCAAATTAGAAAATCACCTTTTTAATATGTTACTTAACTGTGCATAATTACAAAGATAGGAAGAAAGAGATAATTTATTGTTAGGCTGTTATTCTAATGGATTCGAAATCCTAGGCTAATATCTAGAATTTAAAACTCATCCTTCCAACTTAGAATTCTTTGTTAATCCACTAAAACTAAAGGAATAGTAAGAATCGCAAAACACCTTAGATCTCTGTGGGATGACCTGTATAGCGCTACAACTGACACTGTATGCTTGCAGTAAATTATCACATCACTGCTCATCGCTTTTTCTTAGGTAATCTTCTTTTAATTTCTTCCTAACTTAAATTAATCTTGCTTTCTAGATTAGATTTTCTTGTTTTCATAAAAAAAATAAAATTTTATTAATTAGAACCATGAGTAACTAAATTAGTTTAGCTCATAATGTTGATGAAACTAAGAATCAACCATGTAATTATTTATTATTGTTTTCTTTGTAAAAAATAATAAAGATATTATTTTCTATAAAAAGATTAAAATACAACAACTCATAGATTAATATTTTGATAGGTTATACTTGAGTTAAGTTTCTTGATAGCCTATGCTTAGTAGCTTTGGGGTTGTTGATTTCCATCTATTTCATAGAATTATCTAATGATTTAGTTTATTTTTATGCAAAGTACTATCTTTGATGAGTTATATTTGCACACCACTTGATCGCTCATACTTAGAACACTTTAAATAAAGATTAAAACTAAAAGATCAATTTTTATGATAGAAAAAAATAATAAAGTAATACTTATTGATGAACTAGTAGATTTTATGTCCTAGGCTAATTAGAATAATTCGAATTTAACTTATAACCCTTAGTTAACTTATTTGGACTACAGAATAAGGAAGAAAGCAAAAACACTCTAGATCCCTATGGAAACGACTTGTAAAGCACTACAATCGACACTGTATACTTGCAGTAAATTTATCACATCAAGTTTTGGCGCCGTTGTTGGGGATCGATGGTGTTTTCTTATTTTTTCTAATATTTTACGAGTTAATAGTGTGTGTTGAGTGTGTAGGGACCTGAAAGTTCAGATATAAGAAGTAAAAAGGAATGAGAAAAAACTCAGAAGTTCACTTCAAACACTAGAGAACCAAACTCCCTGGTTTTGCCTCTATTTAGTGGCAATTGCTGCCATTTCATGGCAGCTTTAGTGAGTCTCTCCCTAGTTTTCTCTGTGATTCTATATTTTGGGTCACTGATTCTGTTAAAAAATAAAAAAAATTAGAAACTATAGAATATCACGTTTATCTTTGATATTTCTTCTACTGTTTCATCTCACCATACCTCATTTTTTGCATTAGTTTAGAAAATTCATGCATCTACTCACGGTCACTAGTTCATGCCATATTGGACCCATGATCAATTTGGTCGACTTGTGAGATTAGATTTATTTATGAGAGATAAGATGGACCAACCGATCCCAATTCTTCAGGATCGATGCTACCCATTACACACATAATTACCGTTATGTATCAAATTTCCACACGCAGTGAGTAATCACTATGAACTAAAATCGCAATACATCAGCATGCTTTCTAAATTTACTGGTCTGATTCTGAGGATGCATATCTCTTTATCAGTGAATTTCAGAAAGTGTGTGATGATTAAACTGCAACACTTGTCGAAAGATGCAATTAAGCTCCACTTCATTCCATTCACTCTCAAAGATAACGCCAAAAAGTAATTGTACAGTATGCCTACTGATTCAATCTCTACTTGTGATTAATTCATTATAATTTTTCTTAAGAAGTATTATCCCACATACAAGATGAAAAAAATTTAAAATCAAATTAATCAATTCCGTTAAGTATCGGGAGAACCTTTCTATAACTACTTAGAACGGTTCAAAGATTTGTTAGCTCAGTGCCCCCACTATGCGATAGAAAAGTGATGGTTATGTCAAATCATATACGAAGGACTCGATTACACATCCAAAACTCTTCTTGAGTCCATGTGTCAGGGGGAGTTTATGAGAAGGAATGAGGATGAATCATGGGACTTCCTTGAGGACCTATCGTGAAAAACTATGCAGTGGGAGAGTCCCGCTGAGAAATCCAATGCATCAATTTTTGCACATAAGAGTGGGATCTATAGCGTCGATGGCTTTATAGCTATCAAAACTAAGATTGTAGCCCTTACAAGGAGAATTGAGGAATTGGAGACTCCTAGCACTCCATCAGTGGGTCAAGTAAATTAAATTCAAGTTTCCACATGTCTTAATTGCGAAACTCCGAATCATGTTATGGAGGAGTGTCTATTATTAATGAATCTCATGGGTCCTACACTGCTTATCAGTATGTTGACCAAGGATGGCAATGATAGCATAATTAGATGTTCATATATAAGCTCAAAGGATAGAGTCCAGTTTGGCACATGAATAATAAGAGTGGTTGCAAGTGCCTTTTTGAGTTGCTCAAATACTCTATACAATTGGGTGTGAAATTGAATAGCACATACTTGGCCAGTAGATGTGTCAAATGCCTAAAAATTTTGCTAAAGTCTTTGATAATTCTTCTGTAGAATCTAGCATGGCCAAGGAAGGATCGTACATCTTTCACTGATCGTAGAGGTGGAAGATTCATGATGAGGTCCACCTTGACTTTTTCCACATCGATACCATCCTTCGAGATGACATGCCCTAGCATTATGCCAATTTTTACCATGAACTGGCATTTTACCTAATTGAGTGCCAAGTGTTTCTCATGGCAGCGCATGAAAACTAACTCTAAATGATGTAGACACTCTTGGAATGAATCTTCGAAATGGATAAGTCATCCATGAAGATTTTGAGAAATCACTTAACCATGTCAAAGAAAATACTCACCATGCACCTCTGGAATGTGGTGGGCGTTGCATAACCCAAATGGCATGCGTCTATATGCAAAGGTGCCAAATGGACATGTGAACGTAGTCTTTTCCTAATCCTACAGAGCGATGGGAATTTGGTTGTAGCCAGATTATCCATCTATGAAACAATAGAACTCATGTCCGGCCAACCATTCCAACATCTAATCAATAAAAGGTAATGGAAAGTGGTCCTTCCTAGTTGTAGCATTCAGCTTCTTATAATCGATACAGACTCACCATCCCGTCTACAAGCGCATCGGAATAAGCTCATTTGCATTGTTCTTGACTATAGTGATTCTAGACTTCTTAGGCACTATTTGATTCAGGCTCACCTATACACTATCAGAGATAAAATAGATAATTCCATTGTCAAGGCACTTAAGAATATCCTTCCTCACAGCTTCCTTCATTACTGGATTCAACCTACGCTGAGGATCTCTTGTAGGTCATGCATTATCTAATAAATGAATTCTATGCTACATTATAGATAGACTAATCCCCTTTATATCGGCCATACTCTAGCCTATGGCTTCCCTATATGCTTTCAATACTGATATGAGTCTTCCTCCTAAGCTTCAGTCAAATCTGCAGAGATAATAACTGGTAGTGTATCGTGTTCATCCAAGAAAGCGTACTTGAGATGACTCGAAAGAGTCTTCATCTTAAACTCAGGTGGACACTCAATGGATGATCGTAACTAAAGTCATGGTTCAGTCCTCAATGACTTAGGTGGAAGTTCTCATCGAGTGTAAAATACATAATTAGATGACTCATTGAGTGTATCCAAGGACAAGCTCTCATCAACTAAACCATTCAGCTCATCAAAGAATTCCTCCTTTTGGTGCTCACTGGACAATACTTGGATAATATTCACCTCTAGGGGCTCAATATGTGGATCACTAGGTTGGCACCTTGGATTGAATTTGTTCAAGTCAAGTGCCATGTTTCCAAAGAAAAGTCTCATCGATTCGCTCTAGTAATTAATAATAGCATAAGAAGTGGCCAGGAATAGTCATCCCAAAATAGCTGGGATATAATGTTGCGGATCCACCACAAGTTGAGTCTCAAGAATTATGAAATCAACTGGAAAATAATCTTTCCAATCTTAATTAAAACTCCTCAATCTCTCCCATAGGTTTCTTTACAGACCTATCGGCTAGCTGTAATATAATCATTATAGGTCTCAACTCTCTCAATCCTAACTATTGATACACTGAATAAAAAAGCAAGTTGACACTTGCTCCTAAATCAAGTAGAGCCCTTTCAATCACTATAATTCATATGGTGCAGGAGACAGTAAGGCTTCTTGGGTCTTTGTACTTCACAGGTACTGACTAAGAGAGGATACTAGAGATGTTAGCAGCTAGGTAGATTTCTATAGAACATTTGTTGTTCTTTTCTTCATGCATAACTCATTTAAGAATTTTACACAAGCAGGTACTTGCTGGATTGTATCGAGAAGAGGAACATTGAACTTAACTTGCTTGAATAACTAAGGATGTGCTCAACCTGAAGAAAATTTTTCTATATCAATTTGGATAGGAAGCCTTCGGCTTATAAGTATAGTCGATAGGAGGATCAGATTAAGAGGGATCAAACTCCTCTGTCGTGCTAGTGGGTGGATCATGGGATGATCGTGATGATGATGATGGTGAATTATAAGGTGATGATGGAATTATGGAATTAGGGAGTGCAGCCTACCATGCAGTAGGAGTGGAATCAGGTAGCATGGCTACATGATTGTCAACTAGCTTGCTAGAGCAAACATGTGAATGGCATTAATTTGGTTGACATGCAACTGATTGGAGTTAGAGGAACTGGCATTAGGGTTTGCTAAGGATTGACTTGAGAAAGTATCCTTGTCACGTTTACTCATTTGACTCGCTAATTGTCCAACCTGCTATTGATGGGATAATTTAACTGCAAGTGCACAGTATCGGTTGTAGTGATATACAGGTCGTCCCATAGGGATGTAACATGTTTTTACGTTTCTTACTCTTTTCTTATTCTAACGGACTAACTATGCATTTCTAGATTGAGAGAAGATAAGTTTTAAATTCTAGAGATTAGCCTAGAATTTCGAATCCATTAGAATAATAGCCTAAAAATAAATTATCTCTTTCTTCCTATCTTTTAAATTATGCACGGTTAAGTAACATATTAAAAATGTGATCTTTTTAATTTGATTTTAATCAAGTACTCCTAAGTATGACCTATCAAGTGATGTGTAAGTATAGACCATAAAAAATAACATCTTTCTTAAAAACAAATCATATCAAGTAGAAAATCTCATAAATAAAAGAAAAAAAATAAATTTCAAACCCTAATCTAAGCATAGGCAATCACAAGGCCGAACTTAAGCATAACCTATGAAAGAAATTAGATTTACAAGTTTATCCAATTCAATTTATTTATAGGAAAATCTTTATTGATAATTCTAAAAAAACAAAGAATAAGAATTCCAAACTTCATCTAAGCATAGATTATCAAAATATTAATTAAGCATAATATATCAAAGAATTATAATTTGTGAACTCTATCTTTTATTTATTTATAGAAAAATCATAACTTTATTTCTTTTTAGAAAGATGATAAGATAAATCCATGTTAGATCTATTAAACTAACTTCATCTATATCCTAGGGCTAAAGAAAATTAGCTACTCATATTCCTAATAAGCAAAATCGAATTTTTATTCATAAACACAATAAAATCTAATTTAGAAAGCGAGTAAATCTATACTAGAAAGCAATTAACTCTATCTATAAAAATAAATAAAGATTAGAAAGCAATGACGTACCTCTGGAGCACGGTATTGTGGTCATCACCCCTTCAACAAAACCCTAATTTTATTAATGAAAAACAAGTACAAAAATTATAGGATTTCCTTAGAATACAAGGATACAGTTAATATATAGGCTTCGGAAATAAAACCTAATTCTAAAACAATCGAAAAACTACAAAATTACAATGAATCTACAGAAGAAAAATCTGCCCGTGCACCCACTATAACCCTGAAAAGAAAAAGAAAAATACTAACTCACTTTTGCAGAAATCACGATTACACTTAGAACGTGCAATAAGCTTTTAAACCCCTGGGTTACCCTAGTGGACGAGTTGTGTCTCGTGAGGGTTTACATTGAATATACCCACAAAATTCTTGAAGAAAATAGATTAAGAAATAAAGAAAAGAAAAATAAGGATAACCAAAAATCAGGAAAAATAAAAATTTTACACAAAAGAAAGAAAAATCTTTTTTTATAATATTTTTATCAATTAATCTCACTAATATACAAACTCAAGAACGCATTTAGATTATCAATTTTCAAATCAAGTGTCATATCAGATACACTTATTATTTTAATCAAAAATTTAAATTCTATCTTTCAATATCGACTAATAGATAATTCATTGGCTCTTATACAACTACGTGCACGTGTGATAGTCTATTTCAGCCTTGGACTCCAATTCTAACTCATGATTCATCTCCTCTCTCATAAAAAAAAATTCTTCTTTTTTTCTTTCTTTTTATAAGAATATTTCACCTTTCATGCGAATATTTACACTTGCTTAGGTGCAAAGCACCTAATTACTCAGTTCATACTCTTTTCTTTTTCTTTTTTTTACAATATTTCACTTTTCATGCGAATATTCATGCTTACTTAGGCACAAAGTACCCGATTACTTGGATCATACTCTTTTTTCACTCTTGAGCCTATTGCCTTAATACTAAGCGCACCCCATTATTTTATCACTCTGGAGCCTATTGTCTTAATACCAGACTCACCCTATTATTTTATTCTCACTTTTTTCTTTGTTTAGTGAGAGAAGACTTACTCAATCGTTATCATTTTTGTTCTTAACCTAATAAACTATTGTAAAGTGAAAAATAGATGTATACTTGTATGAAAACTACTGTTAACAGTATTTATTTTTCGAATTTTAATCTTTTTTTCATAAAATTCAAAGTGTACCGTCCAATCTATTCTCATATCTAATTTCAAATCTAATTTTGTCCATTTATCTATAAGTAGGTTGATCTATTGATGAAAATAAATAAATTTTCTATTTTTTTTAGTTTTTTTAGTTAGTTGTTACCCAAAGTGCAAAATAAAGAAACCCAAAAATCATCTAAAAATAAAATAAAAACTCTAAAAAAAACTAAAATCTTAGAAAAACATAAAGAAAATATCCTAATCCACTTCCCCACACCTAAACTCGTGTATGCCCTCATACACAAACCAAGTGTGGTAAAATAAATATGAAAACTATTATACAAATACTATACAAATAATGAGAGTCGTAAAAATTACGATCTCAATATCATCACCCTATTAACGCATGAAAAGCGGTTACGACCTCTCGATCGCTTCCTACTTTCATAATGTGTGCGTTTTAAACGTGAAGTGGGTGTATTATTATATCTCATCATCCTCCTATGAGTCACGAAATTACCTGTCTGCTTCTTATGTCGTCTTGTCTTTTTCTTTGTCTATATGTAAGCATTAATAATTTGGTTAAAGAATTCTTTATTATAAACCTGTCAATCATCGTTAGTAACAAGCATACATGTAGAAATATCGTGAGGTGAGAAGAGTGCTATAGATCAAGTGAATGTGGTGGTGGCTCTTCTAACTCACGAAGTAATGCGAGCTCCTCTGCAAACAAATCCTCAAAAGTTTGCTCATAAATCAATGGTACACTTGCAAAGTATCATCATACATAGAATCAGTATGTTGCTAATTCATCTAATGATATGAACTCATCTTTGAACATTTGCTCAAATGAGGGTTCATCATCAGTGCAAGAGGTAGAATGAGAGTGCAAACTATGAATCATATTTACCTCAATAAGGTAGCTCGTTGTATGCTCATCCATATTAAATATGTTCAATGCCACAGTCATATTCTCAAGCGATAACTTCATGAGGCCACTCCTGCAATCAATCAATGTATTTGATGTTGCATGGAATGGTCTACCCAAGATAACAGGAATTTAATTCCGTAGATTGGAGATCAGCTCAGTTTCTAAGACAATAAAGTCTACAGGAAAGATAAACTGCCGACCTTAATGAGCACATCTCCAACCATACCAAGTGGTCTCTTGATTGAACGATGAGCTAACTGTAATGTGATCTTGGTAGGTTGAAGTTTTCCTAACTCCAATTGCTGATAAACAGTGTAAGTAAGTTGACACTTGCCCCTAAATCAAGCAACGCCCTATCAAATGTAGTGTTCCCAATAATACATGAGATTATAGGGGAACCTGAATCTTTGTACTTGATAGGCAAGGAGTTAGAGAGGATTTACGATATATTTGCAGAAAGAAAAACTCTCTCAGGAATGTTTCTTGCTCGTTTCGTAGTATACAAATCCTTGAGGAACTTAGCATAAGTAGGAACCTGTTGTATAATATCAAAGAGTGGAATATTAATCTTCACCTGCTGAAATATTTTAAGAATCTTTTTTACTTGCGGTAAAAGCTTCCTAAACCTAATGGATATGGCATTTTTGGATCAGGAACAGATTCTTCTAAATGATCATGTGACGGTGATGGAGGTGATAGAGATGGTGTAGCCTGTGAAAATAATTCTAGTGGGATCAAGGGGCATGGCTACATTATTTTCCACTTGCTTGCCAGATCTAAGCGTGTGAATGGCATTGCATTGGTGAACATGCGACATATTGGAGTTTGAGGAACTGGCATTAGGGTTCGTTATGGGTTGACTTGGAAAGGTACCCTGACTACGTTCACTCATCTGACTCACTAATTGTCCAACCTGCTGCTCTACATTCTTAATAGATTGAGAGTTTACAAGCAGTTGCTGACCTGTACTATGAATAAAATCAGTTGACACTTTCATAAGATTTTGTATGTGTGTGTCAAAGTTGGACATATGTGTGTTAAACTTGGAATGAGACTTGAGAAGATTTTCAACGTGCTTCTCAAGTGACTGAAGTCGCTTTTCTTGTTCATTGTTAGACCCCTGTTGTGGATGTGAGTGGTTTTGTGCAGGTGGTCAATTCTGGTTGCTCCCATAATTTGATGCATTTATCAGCACCCACATTTGGTCTTGGAAACTTACCACTGGCTGGAGGCTGTATGTTAGGATTAGGGGCCCCCCTGATATTGCCCTTGACCCCATGATAGATTTGGATGGTTCCTCCAGCCAGGATTGTATGTAGGAGCGTAAGGATTGTTCATGGGTTGTTGATATAAGGTGTTGCCTATTCAAGTGTGGGACCCATGAGATTCGTTAATAATTGACACTCCTCCATAACATGATTCGGAGTTCCGCAATTAAAGCATGTGAAAACTTATATTTGATTTACCTGACCTATCTGTGGAGCACGAGTGGTCTCCAATGCCTCAATTCTCCTCATAAGGGCTGCAATCTTAGCTTCGGCAGCTATAGAGTTGTTGATATTATGAATCCCACCCTTGTGCGCAGAAGTTGATGCACTGGGCTTCTCTGTGGGACTCTCACACTGCATAGTCTTCCACGATAGGTCCTCAAGAATGTCTCATGCTTCATCCTCATTTTTTCTCATAAACTTCCCCTTACACATGGACTCAAGAAGAGTTGTAATGTGTAATCGAGTCCTTCGTACACGATTTGACATAACCGCCACTTTTCTATTGCATGGTGGCGGCACTGAGCTAAAAGATCCTTGAACCGTTCCAAGATTTCCAGAAGGGTTCTCCCAGTATTTGACGGAATTGATTGATTTGATTTCTAATCCTTGTCGTCTTAAGCGTGGGATAATTCTTCTTGAGAAATACTGCAACGAATTCATCCTAAGTAGTAATTGAATTAGTAACCACTTCTTGGCATTATCCTTCAGTGCAAAGGGGATGAAGCGGAGCTTAATTGCGTCATCCGATAAGTGTTGCAGTTTTATCATTACATATACTTCTTAAAATTCACTGATAAACAGATATGCATCCTCTGAATCTGAACCAGTGAATTTAGGAAGCATAGTGATGTACTGCGGTTTCTAGTGATTACCTGCTGTGTGTGGAAGTTTTATACATGATGGAAGTGATGTGCGCAACGGGTAACATTGATCTTGAAGGATCGGGATCAGTTGGTCCATCTTGGCATCCATGAGCAAATCTGATCTCACTAGTCGACCAAATTGATCACGGGTCCAATGTGGCATGAACCAGCGACCGTGAGTGTATGCATGAATTTCCTAAACTAATGCAAGAAGTGGGGTATCGTGGAGAAATAAAATAGAGGAATAGATGTGATCAAATAGCAAATGTGATTCCTACAGTACCTAATATTTTTTTTTACAAAACTAGAAAACCAAAACATAGAACTGGAGAAAATCAGAGATCAGAATATACCTTCTAAGCTGCCAATTGGAGGTTTGGACCGCTGAATAGCAGCTAAACTAGAGAGTTGGACTCTCTAGTTTCTGCTTCTTAGTCACGAAGCTCTTCTGATCTTCCTGTATATGCAATTCCTACTCTCTGCACACTCAACTCATACTGTTAATCCTGTAAAATGCTAGAAAAAGCAAGAAAAGTACCTTCGATCCCCAGCAACGGCGCCAAAAACTTGATGTGATAATTTAACCGCAAGCGCACAGTGTCGGTTGTAGCGCTATACAGATCGTCCCACAGGGATCTAAGGTGTTTTAACATTTCTTACTCTTTTCTTAGTCTAACAGACTAACTATGCATTTCTAGATTGAGAGAAAATAAGTCTTAAATTCTAGAGATTAGCCTAGAATTTCGAATCCATTAGAATAATAGCCTAACAATAAATTATCTCTTTCTTCCTATCTTTTAAATTATGCACGGTTAAGTAATATATTAAAAATGTGATCTTTTTAATTTGATTTTAATCAAGTGCCTTATCAAGTGATGTGCAAGTATAGACCATCAAAGATAATACCTTTCTTAAAAACAAATCATATCAAGTAGAAAATCTCATAAACAAAAGAAAAGAAATAAACTTCAAACTCTAATCTAAGTATAGGCTATCAAAAGACCGAACTTAAGTATAACCTATCAAAGAAATTAGATTTACAAATTTATCCAATTCAATTTATTTATAGGAATTCTTTATTGATAATTCTAAAAATAAACAAAGAATAAGAATTCCAAACTTCATCTAAGCATAGATTATCAAAATATTAATTAAGTATAATCTATCAAAGAATTATTATTTGTGAACTCTATCTTTATTTATTTATAGAAAAATCATAACTTTTTTCTTTTTATAAAGAAGATGAGATAAATCCATATTAGATCTATTAAACTAACTTCATCTACATCCTAGAACTAAAGAAAATTAGCTACTCATATTTCTAATAAGCAAAATCAAATTTTTATTCATAAACACAATAAAATTTAATCTAGAAAGCGAATAAATCTATACTAGAAAGCAATTAACTCTATCTAAAAAAAAAAATAAAGATTAGAAAGTAATGGCGTATCTCTGGAGCACGGTATTGTGACCGTCACCCCTTCAGCAAAACCCTAATTTTATTAATAAAAAATGAGTACAAAAATTACAGGATTTCTTTAGAATACAAGGATACGGCCAATATATAGACTTCGGAAATCAAACCCTAACTCTAACAGAACTGAAAAACTATAAAATTACAACGAAACCACCGAAGAAAACGTATCCTGTGAGCCCACTGTAGAGCCGCTAAATGGCAGTAAATACCACTATTTAGCTGCCCTATTTTGAGAAAAGTTCTTGAAATGTCTTCCACATGAGTTCCTTGTCTTGTACGTTTGATTGTCCCGCTGTATTTAACTTTGAGCCTCTGCAGTATTTTAATCTTGTAGCTTTACTCTCTTTGAACTCTTTTATGGACTTGATTTCCTAATCTGGTCTGATTTCATAACATCTCCTTGTATGAATCGAATTACCTTAGAAAGGCACTAAAAATACTTGAGTAACATTTATTTATATACAAAAATAGATAAAATATGGGAGGAAAAATACAATATATGATACTTATCACTGTTCTAAATTCTTAATAGCCTGATAGTTCATAAGTAGGTACTGATCTATTCTTTAAATAAAATCAATTGACACTTTTATGAGATTTTGCATATGTGTGTTAGGGTTGGATAAAGATTTGAGAAGATTTTCAAAGCTCTCCGCAAGTGATTGGAGTTGCTTTTCTTGATCATTGTTTGGTCCCTGTTGTGGATGTGATTAATTATGTGTAGGTGGTTTGTTCTAGTTGTTACCTTGGTTTGAAGCATTAGGATGTTGATAAATACCCACATTTGGTTTGGGAGTTGACTATTGGCTGGAGGTTGCATGTTAGGGTTGGGAGCTCACTGATATTGCCTCTAATTCCAAGAGAGATTTGGATGGTTTCTCCAGTAAGGATTGTATGTAGGAGCGTATGGATTATTCATGGGTCTTGCATACAAGGCATTTTCCTACTTAAGTGTTAAATCCATGGGATTCACTAATAGTGGACACTCTTCCATGATGTAATTTGGAGTTCCACAATTGAAACATGTGGGACCTTATATTTGATTGAGTTGAGCCACTAGTGGAGCACTAGGAGTCTCTAGCACCTCAATTCTCTGCATAAGGGCTGCAATCTTAGTTTTGGCAGCTATCAAGCTGTCAATGCTATGAATCCCATCCTTTTGTGTAGAAGTTGATGTGTTGGGTTTCTTAGCGGGACTCTCCCACTGCATAATTTTCCATGACCCTCCCACTGCATAGTTTTTCATGATAGGTCCTCAAGAAAGTCCCATGCTTCATCTTCATTCTTTCTCATAAACCTCTCTTGACACATGGACTCAAGAAGAGTTTTGGATGTGTAATTGAGTCCTTCATACATGATTTAACACAATCGCCACTTTTCTATCGCATGGTGGGGGTACTGAGCTAACAAATGTTTGAAGCGTTCCAAGCATTTCCAGAAGGGTTCTCCGACACTTGACGGAATTGATTAATTTCATTTCGAATTTTTGCCATCTTGTGTGTGGGATAAAACTTCTTGAGAAAAACTATAACGAATTCATCCCAAGTAGCAATGGAATCAGTAGGCATACTATACAGCCACTTCTTGGCGTTATGTTGATAGTGAATGGAATGAAGCCAAGCTTAATTGCGTCCTCTGATAAGTGTTATAGTTTAATCATCATGCAGACTTCCTAAAATTCACTGATAAAGAGATATGCATCCTTAAAATTAGAACAAGTAAATTTAGAAAGCATGCTGATGTACTACGGTTTCAATGCATAGTGATTACCCGCTGCGTGTGGAAATTTGATGTATGACGGTAGTGATGTGTGCAACGGGTAATATCAATCCTATAAGATTGAAATATGTTGGTCCATCATATCTTTCATAAACAAATTTGATCTCACATGTTGACCAAATTGATCACGGGTCCAATATGGCATGAACCAGCTACCGTGAGTGGATGCATGAGTTTCCTAAACTAATGCAAGAAGTGAGGTGTGGTAAAGAAGAAATAGTGGAAGAAATATAATCAAAGAAAAAATGTGATATCCTACTGTGTCTACTATTTTTTTATTTTTTTGCAAAACCAAAAACCTAAAACACAGAGCTGGAGAGAAATTGGGGGGAGAAGTTACCTAGGCTGCCGCCATTTGGCAGTTCTTGCCGCCAATTAGCGGCTGAACTAGAGAGATCGTCTCTCTGGTTTCTGATACGCAACTCTGAAGGTCTTCTGATCCCTTTTGCCTTCTTGTATCTGCACTTCCAGGTCTCTGCACAGCCAACACAAACTGTTAACCCGTAAAACATTAGAAAAAATAAGAAAACACTATCGATCCCGAGCAGCAGCACCAAAAACTTAATGTGATAAATCTACTTCAAATTCATAGTGTTGGTTGTAGTGCAAACATGTCGTCCCATAGAGATCTAGAGTGTTCTTCTATCTTGCTAATTTTTAATCCTATCAAGTTAACTATGGGATTTTAGATTGAGAAGATTAAATTTAGATTCCTAAAATTTAGCCTAGCATTTCGAATCCATTAGAAAAATAGCCTAACAATAAATTATCTCTTTCTTTCTAACTTTTTAATTATGCATGATCAAGTAGTACATTAAATAGGTGATCTTTTTAATTCAATTTTAATTATGATCCCCTAAGTATGAACTATCAAGTGATATGAAAGAATAGATCATCAAAAATAGCATCTTTCTTAAAAAACAAAATATATCTAGTAAATAATCTTATAAATAAAAACAAAGAAATAAACTTCAAACTCTAATCAAAGTATAAGCTATCAAAAACCAAACTTAAGTATAACTTATAAAATAAAGTATGTTTACAAGTTTATTCTATTCAACTTATTTATAGAAAAATCTTATTAATAATTCTATAAATAAAAATAAAGAATATGAATTCCAAGTCTCATCTAAGTATAGATTATCAAAATATGATTTAAGCATAATCTATCAAAGAATTAAGATTTATGAAATCTATCTTTATTTTATTTATAGAAAAATCATGACTTTATTTTTTTTTAGGAAGAAGATGAGATAAATCCATCTTAGATCTATTAAACAAATTTTATCTACATCCTAGGGCTAATGCAAATTAGTTACTCATACTACTAATTATCAAAAACCTATATTTATTTATGAAAGCCATGAAAATTTTATTTAAACGGCTAAGAAAATTACATAATCTTTCTAAATGGCTAAGAAAAATACCTCTACTCACTAGAAAGCACTTCTGGACAATGGAGTCACCTCTAGAGCACGGTATGGTGGTCGTCACCCCTTCGGTAAAAACCCTAATCTTTATTGATAACCAAGATTATAAAATTACATAAAAAACCCTGAGTTACAAGGATAAAGTCAATATACCTTCATTTTAACTGCTTTCATCATGTATAGATTATGTATATGATGAAAATATACCTTCATCATATACAGTTAATTAGTATTTGTTCATTAGTAGTCTCTGTTATTAATTCTTCACCAGTTAAATCTGCATTGCGTCTTTTTTAGAAGGATAATTATTTAAAGCCGCTATTTCAAGTGGATGTAATTTTTCATATTGTGCAAGCCATCTTAGAGCTATTCCTTGCCAATATCCACATGCATGTAATACAAAGGTTTTATTAGGAATAGTATCAGGCATTAGGATAGTTGTTCCTGCCATTAATTGCATCCAATTTATTATATATTCTCTAAGTTCACTGGCTGGTATATGGTTTATATTAAAAATTAAACTTATTGTGGGTGTTGATTGTCGTTTGCCTTGTTTATAAATATAATCTTCAATATAAGTTTCAGTTGTATCCCTATGATACATATTTTCATCTATTATCTCGGGCCCAATAGGAGATTGGTGTCAATTTTGTATTATAGAAGATGATTCTTCATGTTCCATATGAACAAAATAAGGATCATAAAGATTCTCTTCTTCTTTCAAAGAAGGTTTCTCCTCGAAAACTGAGGGTGCATCCTCTTCACTGTCAAGTGAAGGTATTTTTCCTCCTATTCAACAGAGGGTAGTTTATTCTCCTCTTCATCAGAGAGTGAATTGGCTGATGTAAAATATAGTATAGAAGCAGAGTATTGATCATAATACTGATCAAGTTCTATAGAAGAAATTGTATGTTCTCATTCTTGCTGCTGTAATTTTTTGTAATGCAAATATTTATCATAACTAATTTTTTCTGGTTCTATATGACATAAATTTTTGGATGAAAATTTAACCATACGTACAGAACTAAATCTTTCATTACTAGAGTATATTGGGATTTTAAATGGCTTTAAAGTAGAAACTTGTTTTGATAAATTAAATATTTGGTCACAAATATAGTTTAACATACTATTATGATATTCTATAGTTGCATGTTCTGGAATGTGTATAACATGAGTGTATGATTCTAGCTGATAAGGACATTGATATGAATATGGAAAAACTACGTGTTTTGACATGAAACGAGGTAGACACGTTATTTTCCTTTTCTCGAGTAGTCTGAATTTTAGTATCGCTTTGACCCTGTTCTCTCCGGCACATACTATCTCTAAAAGTGGCTTTCATTTTAGAGTTAAGCTGAAAGGACCCCTTAGTCCACCACAGGCATATAGCAAGGCTATAGAGAGAGAGCACAGTCATGATTCGTTTCCTACTTCATGGCGTAGGATACTAGCCTTCAGACTCCTAGGGACTAGGAAAATAACATGTCTAATATTTTCGCTATACATATAAAAGAAAACTTATAGGGAAGAAGAATAATAAAGTCCACCCAACCTCTGAACCAGGCTCTGATACCACTTAGTGCGTGTGATTATTCACCCTTTATTCACAAGTATTTACACTCTAACTCAAACTGAAAGTTCAGAAGAGGATTGATGGAAAGGAAATGAAGGCAAGGAAAGGTCGTGATACCCCCTCAGCCCTCGACCGAGTCTTTATATAGTTGTTGAAATGTACAGTAAGATTCCTTTTGAGAAGAAGGAATCTTTTTATGTCACATCATGTTACAGGAAAAAGTACAACTATTACATCTTTGATAAAAGTAGTCGTACAATAATTTAAAGCTTTTGGAAAAGAGGAATCCTAAAGAATGGGGCCACGTTTCTTTTATGGATAAGAAGGCATCTTCGGCTAATCTGTTATGGACCTACCATGATTCAATCATTCATCAAATTTTGTAAAGCATCTTCATCATCTTCTATGCCTTCATTATTATCTTTTGCATTATTGCCACCCATCTCCTGGTCAGGATTTTCTAGGTCTTGGTAGAATTTGTCCTTTGCCAGCATTCCTTGCTTTCCAAGTTGGGTACTGGCAAGAAATTCTAAGACTTTGGACATGCGAGTTTCTAATTGTTCAAAAACACTGAGATAGTCATAAAGGAGTACATTGCCTTCTATTTGAATAGAATGGACTCCTGAGAGGGCTTGATTATAAGCTTCAGAAAAAATTCTTTAGCAGTCTTTTTTGTTTCTTCTTCCAAATTTATGATTGGAAGATTATCACAGGCGTCTGAGGGTAGATAGCTTTCTCTGTGCAATTTCCATAGCTGGATCGATGGGAATAGCTTCAGATATTTGCGCTCTTCCCATACGCTCCATATTTTGAACAAATAACTGGCCTGATATTTTGTAGCATAGGCTTTGATTCGGTTAACACAAATTGGTGGTAACACTGCTTCATATTTTTCTGGATGATTGGAATTAATGAAGATTTCGTATACCAGTCCAGTTGTGATAGCCTTGCTGCATCCCTTGATATCCTGAAAACAAGTAATGATCCGTGGAGATCTATTCTTGTTGTAGATAAGGTCATGTGCTTGGAACAGGGCGATAATATCAGTGGCTTCTAGTCTCTTGAAAAATTCTCTTAGCTGAGAATCTTCAATCATCTGCTGCTGGTTGAGATTGATCATCTTTTGGACCGTTAATTCGGCCTCCAATTGCCTAGCCTTTTCACTATTTACCTGGCATAATTCTAGTAAATAACAAAATTCAGGAATAGGCAGGCTCACCAGGTCTGAGAGGTCCATGTCTTGTACAATGTTTCGGAGTTGTTGCTGGTCTGGGGATGATCCATGAAACCAGTTTCCGATTCTTTGGTTTAATGAAGCACTTTGAGCTATTATAGAGCAATTGCAAAGTTCTGCAACAGTCTTGGCTATTTGCTGCTTTGTCTCCTTTTCCTAAGTATAATAAGTATACATAGATAGAACCATATGTTCTTTCTGTGTTAGCCAGTATTTACTCGAAGCAAAATCATTAGATTGGATAGCCCGATAGCATCCATTTAATGTATTATAAATATATTCATTAGAACTCTTTAGTTCCAAATTGTACCAGTCTCTTACTACCGTTGAGGCAAATGGTTTGAACTGCTGCTGTAGTCATCTTTGGGCTGTTGCTGCATTGTTGTGTGTTGAAGAAGTCACTGGCAAGACTGTCATGCCAGGTGGTGGAAATATCTTTTCTCCCATTGAAGGGGTCTGATTATCTTTATCTCCCATTGCTGGGGTGTATGTACTGTCTCCTGTAGTCGGGGTTTTCGAACTTTCTCCCTTAGTAGGGGTACCTCCCATTTTTGGGGTTTTGGAATCTGCCTTATTCTTCTTGTTGGTTGGTGCTTGCCAAACTTCGTCATGGCATAGCTTGGTTTTTTCTACCATCTACTTTAACTTCTTTATTCGTTCTTCGTCCATTATGGACGAGTGAGGAGATCTGCAAGATAATTAGTATAACCAGGAATATATTTAACATCACATTGATAAATATCTAGATATGAAGCAATTCTAACTTCTTAAAGGGGTCTTATTATCAGTTTCAATTATAAAATTTCGATGAAGCAAATAGATCTTTAAACTTCTTATAGCAAGTTTGACAACTAATAATTCTTTATCATATGTTGAATATTTTTGTTGGGGTTTTGAAAATTATCCAGAAGTATAGGCTACAATTTCTATTCGTTTTGCAATTAATATTCCTGCCCAAAATAAATCTGAAGCGTCTGTTTGTAATGTTAGTAATTCGGAATCTTGGGGAAAATATAAAATAGGTTGTTTAGTGACTAACTTTTTTATATTTTCAATTTCTTTCTCTTCTTTAGTAGTTAACTGTATCGATATTTTATCTGTATTCTATTTTCTTGGTTGCTCACTAGTTTCTAATTTATATTTAACTTATTCTTGCTTTAATTTTTCTTGTAAATTTTGTACTTGTTCTGATAAATGAGATTTAAATTTTCATCCATAATTTAATAGTCCCAAAAAGCTTTGTAATTGTTTTAAAGTAGTAAATGTTGAAGGAAAATCCTTTAATTTAGTATATATATGCTGTTGTAACTCTATTTGTCCTGCTTTTATATATTTACATAAGAATTCTGTTTCCCTTTGGCATAAAACAATTTTCTTTGGGCTTAGAATTATTCCTTTTTCTAGTAGTATTTGGGAAACATGTAATAGATGTTTTTTATGTTCTTCTAAAGAATTTGAAAATACTAGAATATCATCTATATAGACTACAACATAAGATAAGTGTCTGAATATTAAATTCATCCATTTTTGAAATACTTAAAGGGCGTTTTTTAAGCCAAAAAGCATAACCAGCCATTCATAATGTCCTTGCGGACAACTGAAAGCAATTAATTCTATTGTATTTTTATTGGCTAACTTTATTTGCCAAAATCCAGATTTAGCATCAAATTTACTATAATATTTGGCTCCTTGAATTTGTTTAATTAAGTGCTCTACTGAGGGTATGAAGTATCCATAAAATTTAGTATAGCTATTTAATTTACGGTAATTTATAACCATTCTCGCTTTTCCTCCGTTTTGTTCTGCATGGTTTCTTACCAAACAAGCAGGTGAAGAATGTGGACTTATACTTGGTTGTATTAATTTTAAAGCTGTTAATTCTTTGATTTGTTCGTCAAACTCCATCTTATCTATGGGGAATACCATAATGCTGTTTACTCTTACTTTGGCATCTTTGTATTGGTCTAATAATTCTAGAGAACAGTATCGTGGTGACTTATCAAAGTATAATAAAGGATCGTTTGTATATAAAGGTTCTAGCATACTATGTATGAGTTTTTCAAAATCAGAAGTGATCTGAACAGGGTAGGTGTAGTAAGGGGTAGAAGAAAAATTGCGATCAATGAGTTGAATATCACCACGCTGTGCTGGCGCAAAATGAGGTAATAAAGGGACAGAAAAAGGAATACGAGGAATTTGGGTGCTATCAAACTGAAAATAATGCGTATTGAACGGAGCATAATGTCTTAAATTATTCATACTAAGTATACAATCAATATCAAATTCTTTAGGTAATAAGGCAAACTCAAAGGTATATGCCTTTTCAATACCATGAATGTCAGGAATTGTAATTGGTAAAAGGGTTTTATGTGTTAGTTGAACAGGTCTTCCCATGAAATCATTTAGTTTTGCTTGTTGATCTAATGCGATCCAATATTTTTTAGATATAAAGGTATTTTGTATTAAACTAGCTTCAGCTCCTGAATCTATTAGAGCATGAATTGTGAATTCTAATTCACTTTCTGAGAAATTAGGTAAATGAATTGTTATGGGTATATAAATATGTAGTTGAAATTTTTTCTTGGTCTAGCATAGTGAGTTAGTATCTGGTATTTTTATAGCTAATTTAGGATATTGCTGATTTTCCATTTCTTTTTGTGTGTCTAATATTTTTTTGAGTTTGACCTTCAAGGGGTTCTAATATTTTTGCTTCATTATACATTTGTGTAGGAGAATAACTTGACCTTGCTTGTTCTAATTGTATTGGACTTAAATATCTATAGCTTGTAGTGCTTAGACTTCTAGGTATAGAAGGATTTGTGATTGTGGTTGATATAGTGTTCCCTGAAGCAACAAATGTTTCTACAGGAATATTAATTTTTGGTTTTAACGTTTTAATAAATACTTGCATATCATTATCATATTTTAAATGTTTGATATTTACTAATTTTGGTTGAATTACTTTTTCATTTCCCACTTCATATAATTTAATAAATTGTGTAGGAGTAATTGATTTAAATGTTGAAGATTCATTTAATGCTAAACAATGTTCCCACTGCATTCCCTGTACATTAGATCCAGTTAATAATTCAATACCTTTAAGGTTAATGGATAATATACAAGCCTTTTCTATATTTCTATAATCTAGACTGATATAGAAATCAAGGTATATATATTTACTCCAAATATTCTGTTAGCTAAATTTGATTTATCTCCTCCCTAAATACTATTCAAAGGATTATTTATTATTCTTTCATCACAACATACTATCAGAATAGGAGTATCTATTCCAGATCTAAATAAACCAGTAATTTTAATCTGGATTAATCCAATATGTAAATATTTCTTTTTTGGATAATTTTGTTTTAATTTTTTAATTTGTGTCATATTTATCAATTTTACTGAAGTAAAATCTTCGTCACCCTTTAATTCTATATTTCCTTGCATTTTTTCAAATATATATGTATTTTTGTTTAAAAATATTGATTTAAGCTTTGATGATTGTTTATATATTTCGTTTTTTTCTATACGAGGAATTGATTCTTTTAACCTTTCTATATCTTCATCAGTAATTTCAAATTGTTCACCTTGACTATTATCTATACTATTGTTATGTATTTCTTGAGGTTGAAATTATGTTAAAGTATTCATATATACTCTATATTCATATGTTGCATCTTTTGATGCTTGATCAGATTCTTCCTCGGACTCAAAGATGAAGAAGATAAATCTGATTCTATTTTTATAAAGGGTAAATCTTCATATTTACGTATTATCAATATTCCTATGGGTGTTCCTATAGAAATTTGATATGGATAATTTTCTACACTTGTGCTTTTCCTTGTAAGCTTTACATTTTGATCTGACATTGATTCTATTAAGCTATGTGTTATAAAAATATTTTTTAATGTATGATATCTTATATTATGAATTTCTCCATAATACCCATATGGGATTTGGATTATAAGATCTAAACAAATTTCTGTTGTTTGATATCTTGGTAATATATAATTTCTTCCAGAATAAATTATGTGTCCTGGAGCTTTTAAAGATTCTCATCTTGGTAAAATTACTGTTTTAGTAAGCGGTATAATTTTAACATAATTATATGTTTTATTCATAGTAATCATGTTTATTGACAAATTGTTCAAGTTTGATATCGGATTTGCTTGAACTGCTTTCATCATATATAGATTCTACTTCATATATGGTTGAAATATCATCACTAGGAATATCTTCTATGTAGCCTAAGTGAATATCATAGGTTTCTAGATTAGGTATGATTACCGATTTTATATTTAATGGGCATTCATATGCAAAATGTCCCTCTTTATCACATTTAAAATATTTACAACCTTTTTTAAATTTAGATTTATTCTTAATAAATTTTCTTTTCCTGAATTAGGATATTTTTAATATTTCCTTTTATATTCGAGTTTCCACCTTTTCTCGATATTTTATATTTTTTGATTTTGATTTATATTTTTTATATTTATGTTTCTTTTTTGGTTTATATGGTTTATTATAGCCATATACTGGAGGACTTCCAAATTTAAAATTGATATCCTCATAATATTTTGGACAACAGGATCATCTTAAACTCGATTTATGTATATATTTATCCATATGTGAAGATGCCTTTTGTAACTGACATGTTTTCTTTACTGTTTCTATGCAGGCCTTTTTTAATAACCCGGTGGAATGTGTTGAATTTGGATTAGAACCTATATATTGATGTAACCTTAAATTATTATATTTTTTCTCTATCATTGTATCCCATAGTACGGGTAATTTGGAAAAAAAATGCTGTAATCCAAAATAATTTCTTTTCTATAGAATCTAGTCTAAAAATATGACTTATATATTTATTAGCAAATTCTTCTAGATAACAAATATCACATAATTCATTTTAATTAGTATTTGTTTATTACCAGTCTCTGTTATTAATTCTTCACCAGTTAAATCTGCATATAATAATTTACAGATGCTATTTAATGCGTCTTTTTTGGAAGGATAATTATTTAAAGCCACTATTTCAAGTGGATGTAATTTTTCATATTGTGTAAGCCATCTTAGGGCTATTCCTTGCCAATATCCACATGCATGTAATACAAAGGTTTTATTAGGAATAATATCAGGCATTAGGATAGTTGTTCCTACCATTAATTGCATCGAATTTATTATATATTCTCTAAGTTCACTGGCTGGTATATGGTCTATATTAAAAATTAAACTTATTGCGGCTGTTGATTATCGTTTGCCTTGTTTATAAATATAATCTTCAATATAAGTTTCAGCTGTATCCCTATGATACATATTTTCATCTGTTATCTCGGGACAAATAGGAGATTGTTGTGGATTTTGTATTATAGAAGATGATTCTCCATGTTCCATATGAACAAAATAAGGATCATAAAGATTCTCTTCTTCTTTCAAAGAAGGTTCCTCCTCGAAAACCGAGGGTGCATCCTCTTCACTGTCAAGTGAAGGTATATTTTCCTCCTCTTCAACATAGGGTAGTGTATTCTCCTCTTCATCAGAGGGTGAATTGGCTGATATAAAATTTTGTATAGAAGCAGAGTATTGATCATAATACTAATAAAGTTCTGTAGAAGAAATTGTACCTTCTAATTCTTACTGCTGTAATTTTTTATAATGCAAATATTTAACATAACTAATTTTTTCTGGTTCTATATGACATAAATTTTTGGATGAAAATTTAACCATGCGTACAAAACCAAATCTTTCATTACTAGAGTATATCGGGATTTTAAATGGCTTTAAACTAGAAAATTGTTTTAATAAATTAAATATTTGGTCACAGATATAGTTTAACATACTGTTCTGATATTCTACAGTTGTATGTTCTAGAATGTGTATAACATGAGTCTGTGATTCTAGCTGATAAGGACATTGATATGAATCTGGAAAAACTATGGGTTTTGACATGAAACGAGGTAGACATGTTATTTTCCTAGTCCCCTAGTAGTCTAAAGGCTAGTATCTTATGCCATGAAGTAGGAAACGAATTATGGTTATGCTTTCTCTCTCTGTAGCCATGCTATAAGCCTGTGGTGGACAAAGGGTCCTTTCAGCTTAACTCTAAAATGAAATCCACTTTTAGAGATAGTATGTGCTGGAGAGAACAGGGTCAAAGCGATACTAAAATTCAGACTACTCGAGGAAAGGTTCATGCAATTATTCACCCTTTATTCACAAGTATTTACACTCTAACTCAAACTTAAAGTTCAGAAGAGGATTGATGGAAAGGAAATGAAGGCACGGAATGGTCGTGATTACCTTTCCATCAATCCTCTTCTGAACTTTCAGTTTGAGTTAGAGTGTAAATACTTGTGAATAAAGGGTGAATAATTGCACGCACTAAGTGGTATCAGAGGCTGGGCGGACTTTCTTCTTCTTCTTCCCCATAAGTTTTCTTTTATATGTATAGCTAAAATATTAGACATGTTATTTTTCTAGTCCCCTAGGAGTCTGAAGGCTAGTATTTTACGTCATGAAGTAGGAAACGAATCATGGCTATGCTCTCCCTCTCTCTGTAGCCATACTATAAGTCTGTGGTGGACTAAGGGGTCCTTTTAGCTTAACTCTAAAATGAAAGCCACTTTTAGAGGTAGTATGTGCCGGAGAGAACAGGGTAAAAGCGATACTAAAATTCAGACTAATTGAGGAAAGGAAAATAATGTGTCTACCTCGTTTCATGTCAAAACCCGTAGTTTTTCCAGATTCATATCAATGTCCTTATCAGCTAGAATCACACACTCATGTTATACACATTCCAGAACATGCAACTGTAGAATATCAGAATAGTATGTTAAACTATATCTGTGACCAAATATTAATTTATCAAAACAAGTTTCTATTTTAAAGCCATTTAAAATCCTGATATACTCTAGTAATGAAAGATTTGGTTCTGTACATATAGTCAAATTTTCATCCAAAAATTTATGTCATATAGAACCAGAAAAAATTAGTTATAATAAATATTTGCATTACAAAAAATTACAGCAGCAAGAATTAGATGGTACAATTTCTTCTACAGAACTTTCTCAGTATTATGATCAATACTCTCCTTCTATACAATATTTTACATCAGCCAATTCACCCTCTGATGAAGAGGAGAATACACTACCATCTGTTGAAGAGGAGGAAAATATACCTTTACTTGACAGTGAAGATGATGCACCCTCGGTTTTCGAGGAGGAACCTTCTTTGAAAGAAGAAGATAATCTTTATGATCCTTATTTGTTCATATGGAACATGGAGAATCATCTTCTATAATACAAAATCCACAAAAATCTCCTATTGGTCCCGAGATAACAGATGAAAATATGTATCATAGGGATACAGCTGAAACTTATATTGAAGATTATATTTATAAACAAGGCAAATGACAATCAACACCTGCAATAAGTTTAATTTTTAATATAGACCATATACCAGCCAGTTAACTTAGAGAATATATAATAAATTGGATGCAATTAATGGTAGGAACAACTATCCTAATGCCTGATACTATTCCTAATAAAACCTTTGTATTACATGCATGTGGATATTAGCAAGGAATAGCCCTAAGATGGCTTACACAATATGAAAAATTACATCCACTTGAAATAGCGGCTTTAAATAATTATCCTTCTAAAAAAGACGCATTAAATAGCATCTATTAATTATTATATGTAGATTTAACTGGTAAACAATTAATAACAGAGACTGCTAATGAACAAATACTAATTAAAATGAAATTATGTGATATTTGTTATCTAAAAGAATTTGCTAATGAATATATAAGTCACATTTTTAGACTAGATTCTATAGAAAAGAAATTATTTTGGATTACAGCATTTTTTTTCCAAATTACCCGTACCATGGGATACAATGAAAGAGAAAAAATATAATAATTTAAGGTTACATCAATATATAGGTTCTAATCCAAATTCAACACATTCCACCGGGTTATTAAAAAAGGCCTGCATGGAAACAGTAAAGAAAACAGGTCAGTTACAAAAGGCATCTTCACATATGGATAAATATATACATAAATCGAGTTTAAGATGATGCTGTTGTCCAAAATATGATGAGGATATCAATATAAATTTGGATGTCCTCAAGTATATGGCTATAATAAACCATATAAACCAAAAACGAAACAGAAATATAAAAAATATAAATCAAAATCAAAAAATATAAAATATCGAGAAAAAGGTGGAAACCCGAATATAAAAGGAATAATAAAAAATCACTAAATTCAAGAAAAGAAAATTTATTAAGAATAAATCTAAATTTAAGAAAGGTTGCAAATGTTTTAAATGTGATAAAGAGGGACATTTTGCATATAAATACCCATTAAATATAAAATCGGTAATCATACCTAATCTAGAAACCTATGATATTCACTTAGGCTATATAGAAGATATTCCTAGTGATGATAATTCAACCATATATGAAGTAGAATCTATATATGATGAAAGCAGTTCAAGCAAATCTGATATCGAACTTGAACAATTGTCAATAAACATGATTACTATGAATAAAATATGTAATTATGTTAAAATTATACTGCTTACTAAAACAGTAATTTTACCAAGACGACAATCTTTAAAAGCTCCAGGACACATAATTTATTCTGGAAGAAATTATATATTACCAAGATATCAAACAACAAAAATTTGTTTAGATCTTATAATCCAAATCCCATATGGATATTATGGAGAAATTCATAATATAAGATATCATACATTAAAAAATATTTTTATAACACATGGCTTAATAGAATCAATGTCAGATCAAAATGTAAAGCTTACAATGAAAAACACAAGTCTAGAAAATTATCCATATCAAATTTCTATAGGAACACCCATAGGAATATTGATAATACATAAATATGAAGATTTACCTTTTATAAAAATAGAATCAGAATTATCTTCTTCACCCTTGAGTCTTGAGGGAGAATCTGAACAAACATCAAAAGATGCAACATATGAATATAAAGTATATATGAATACTTTAAAAGAATTTGAATCTCAAGAAATACATAACAATAGTATAGATAATAATCAAGGTGAACAATTTAAAATTACTAATGAAGATATAGAAAGGTTAAAAGAATCAATTCCTCATATAGAAAAAAACGAAATATATAAACAATCATTAAAGCTTAAATCAATATTTTTAAACAAAAATACATATATATTTGAAAGAATGTAAGGAAATATAGAATTAAAGGGTGACGAAGATTTTACTTCAGTAAAATTGATAAATATGACACAAATTAAAAAATTAAAACAATAGTATCCAAAAAAGAAATATTTACATATTAGATTAATCCAGATTAAAATTACTGGTTTATTTAGATCTGGAATAGATACTCCTATTATGATAGTATGTTGTGATGAAAGAATAATAAATAATCCTTTGAATAGTATTTTCGGAGGAGCTAAATCAAATTTAGCTAACAGAATATTTGGAGTAAATATACACCCTGATTTCCGTATCAGTCTAGATGATAGAAATATAAAAAGGGCATGTACATTATCCATTAACCTTAAAGGTATTGAATTATTATCTGGATCTAAAGTACTGGGAATAAAGTGGGAACATTGTTTAGCATTAAATGAATCTTCAACATTTAAATCAATTACTCCTACACAATTTATTAAATTATATGAAGTGGGAAATGGAAAAGTAATTCAACCAAAATTAGTAAATATCAAACATTTAAAATATAATAATGATATGCAAGTATTTATTAAAATATTAAAACCAAAAATTAATATTCCTGTCGAAACATTTATTGCTTCAGGAAACACTATATCAACCACAATCACAAATCCTTTTATACCTAGAAGTCTAAGCTCTACAAGCTATAGACATTTAAGTCCAATACAATTAGAACCAGCAAGGTCAAATTATTCTCCTACTCAAATATGTAATGAAGCAGAAATATTAGAACCCTTGAAGGTCGAACTCAAAAAATATTAGACACACATAAAGAAATGAAAGACCAACAATATCCTAAATTGGCTATAAAAATACCAGATACTAACTCACTATGCTAGACCTTAAGAAAAAATCTCAACTAAATATTTATATACCCATAACACTTCATTTACCTAATTTCACAAAAAGTGAATTAGAATTCACTATTCATGCTCTAATAGATTCAGGAGCTGAAGCTAGTTTAATACAAAATATCTTTATACCTAAAAATATTGGATCGTATTAGATAAACAAGCAAAACTAAATGATTTCATGGGAAGACCTGTTCAAGTAACACATAAAACCCTTTTACCAATTACAATTCCTGACATTCATGGTATTGGAAAGGTATATACCTTTGAGTTTGCCTTATTACCTAAAGAATTTGATATTGATTGTATACTTGGTATGAATAACATTATGCTCTGTTCAATACACATTATTTTCAGTTTGATAACACCCAAATTCCTCGTGTTCCGTTTCATGTCCCTTTATTACCTCATTTTGCGCCAGCACAGCGTGGTGATATTCAACTCATTGATCGCAATTTTTCTTCTACCCCTTACTACACCTACCATGTTTAGATCACTTCTGATTTTGAAAAACTTATACATAGTATGCTAGAACCTTTATATAAAAACGATCCTTTATTATACTTTGATAAGTCTCCATGATAATGTTACCTACAATTATAAGACGAATACAAAGATACCAATGTAAGAGTAAACAGTATTATGGTATCCCCTATATATAAGAAGGAGTTTGACGAACAAATCAAAGAATTAACAGCTTTAAAATTAATACAACCAAGTATAAGTCCACATTCTTCACCTGCTTTTTTGGTAAGAAACCATGCAGAACAAAAAAGAGGAAAAGTGAGAATGGTTATAAATTACCGTAAATTAAATAGCTATACTAAATTTGATGGATACTTCATACCCTCAGCAGAGCACTTAATTAAACAAATTTAAGGATCCAAATATTATAGTAAATTTGATTCTAAATCTGGATTTTGGCAAATAAAGTTAGCCAATAAAAATACAATAGAATTAACTGTTTTCAGTTGTCCGCGAGAACATTATGAATGGCTGGTTATGCCTTTTGGCTTAAAAAACGCCCCTCAAATATTTTAAAAATGGATGAATTCAATATTCAGACACTTATCTTATGTTGTAGTCTATATAGATAATATTCTAGTATTTTCAAATTTTTTAGAAGAACATAAAAAACATCTATTACATGTTTCCCAAATACTACTGCAAAAAGGAATAATTCTAAGCCCAAAGAAAATTGTTCTATGCCAAAGGGAAATAAAATTCTTAGGTAAATATATAAAAGAAAGACAAATAGAGTTACAACAGCATATATATACTAAATTAAAGAATTTTCCTTCAATATTTACTACTTTTAAACAATTACGAAGCTTTTTGGGACTATTAAATTATAGAAGAAAATTTATAGCTCATTTATCAGAATAAGTACAAAATTAACAAGAAAAATTAAAGCAAGAACAAGCTAAATATAAATGAGAAACTGGTGAGCAACCAAGAAAATGGAATACAGATAAAATATCGATACAGTTAACTACTAAAGAAGAGAAAGAAATTGAAAATATAAAAACGTTAGTCACTAAACAACCCATTTTATATTTTCCCCAAGATTCCGAATTACTAACATTACAAACAGACGCTTCAGATTTATTTTGGGCAGGAATATTAATTGCAAAACAAAAAGAAATTGTAGCCTATACGTCTGAAAAATTTTCAAAACCCAAACAAAAATATTCAACATACGATAAAGAATTATTAGCTATCAAACTTGTATAAAAAATTTAAAGATCTATTTGCTTATTCGAAATTTTATAATTGAAACAGATAATAAAGCAGTAGCACAATTTTTAAAGAAAAGAACAATTAATAATCCAGAAGAAAAATCTTCGAAGAGTTAGAATTGCTTTATATATTGAAATTTATCAATATGATGTTAAATATATTCCTGGTTATACTAATTATCTTGCAAATCTCCTCACTCGTCCATAATGGATGAAGAATGAATAAAGAAGTTAAAGCAGATGGTAGAAAAAGCCATGCTACGCCAGGACGAAGTTTGGCAAGCACCAACCAACAAGAAGAATAAGGCAGACTTCAAAACCCCAAAAATGGGAGGTACCCCTACTAAGGGAGAAAGTTTGAAAACCCTGACTACGGGAGACAGTACATACACCCTAGCAATGGGAGACAAAGATAATCAGACCTCTTCAACGGGAGAAAGATATTTCCTCCACCTGGCATGATAGTCTTGCCAGTGACTTCTTTAACACACAACAATGCAGCAGCAGCCCAAAGACGACTACAGCAGCAGTCCAAACCATTTGCCTCAGCGGTAGTAAGAGATTGGTATAATTTGGAACTGAAGAGTTCTAATGAATATATTTATTATAAATTAAATGGATGCTATCGGGCTATCCCATCTAATGATTTTGCTTCGAGTAAATACTAGCTAACACAGATAGAACAGATGGTTCTATCTATGTATACTTATTATACTCAGGAAAAGGAGACAAAGCAGCAAATAGCCAAGACTGTTGCAGAACTTTCCAATTACTCTATAACAACTCAAAAGTGCTTCATTAAGCCAAAGAATCGGAAACTGGTTTACTAGAACATCCTCAGACCAGCAACAACTCCGAAACATTGTACAAGACATGGACCTCTCAGACCTGGTGAGCCTGCCTATTCCTGAATTTTGCTATTTACTAGAATTATGCTATGTAAATAGTGAAAAGATTAGGCAATTGGAGGCTGAATTAACGGTCCAGACGATGATCAATCTCAACCAGCAGCAGATGATTGAAGATTCTCAGCTAAGAGAATTTTTCAAGAGACTAGAAGCCACTGATATCATCGCCCTGTTCCAAGCACATGACCTTATCTACAACAAGAATAGATCTCCACGGATCATTACTTGTTTTCAGGATATCAAGGGATGCAGCAAGGCTATCACAACTGGACTGGTACACAAAATCTTCATTAATTCCAATCATCCAGAAGAATATGAAGCAGTGTTACCACCAATTTGTGTTAACCGCATCAAAGCCTATGCTACAAAATATCAGGACAGTTATTTCTTCAGAATATGGAGCGTAAGGGAAGAGCGCAAATATCTGAAGCTATACCCATCCATCCAGCTATGGGAATTGCGCAGAGAAAGCTATCTACCCTCAGATGCCTGTGACAATGTTCCAATTATAAATTTGGAAGAAGAAACAAAAAAGGCTGCTAAAGAATTTTTTTCTGAAGCTCATAATCAAGCCCTCTCAGGAGTCCATTCTATTCAAATAGAAGGCAATGTACTCCTTTATGACTATCTCAGTGCTTTTGAACAATCAGAAACTCGCATCCCCAAAGTCTTAGAATTTCTTGCCAGTACCCAACTTGGAAAGAAAGGAATGCTGGCAAAGGACGAATTCTACCAAGACCTAGAAAATCCTGACCAGGAGATGGGTCGAAATAATGTAGAAGATAATAATTAAGGCATAGAAGATGATGAAGATGCTTTACAAAATTTGATGAATGATTGAAGCATGGTGGGTCCATAACAGATCAGCCGAAAATGCCTTCTTATCCATAAAAGAAACGTGGCGCCGTTTCGTTAGGATTCCTCTTTTTCAAAAGCTTTAAATTATTGAACGACTACTTTTATTAAAGATGTAATAGTTGTACTTTTTCCTATAACATGATGTGACATAAAAAGATTCCTTCTTATCAAAAGAAATCTTACTGTACAACAACTATATAAAGACTCGGTCGAGGGCTGAGGGGGTATCACGACCTTTCCTTGCCTTCATTTCTTTTCCATCAATCATTTTCTGAACTTTCAGTTTGAGTTAGAGTGTAAATACTTGTGAATAAAGGGTGAATATATTCAACTCATTGATTGCAAATTTACTTCTACCCCTTACTACACCTACCCTGTTCAGATCACTTCTGATTTTGAAAAACTCATACATAGTATGTTAGAACCTTTATATACAAATGATACTTTATTATACTTTGATAAGTCACCACGATACTGTTCCCTAGAATTATTAGACCAATACAAAGGTACCAAAGTAAGAGTAAACAGCATTATGGTATCCCCCATAGATAAGAAGGAGTTTGACGAGCAAAACAAAGAATTAACAGCTTTAAAATTAATACAACCAAGTATAAGTCCACATTCTTCACCTACTTTTTTGGTAAGAAACCATGCAGAACAAAAAAGAGGAAAAACGAGAATAGTTATAAATTACCGTAAATTAAATAGCTATACTAAATTTGTTGGATACATCATACCCTCAGTAGAGCACTTAATTAAACAAATTCAAGGAGCCAAATATTATAGTAAATTTGATGCTAAATTTGGATTTTTGCAAATAAAGTTAGCCAATAAAAATACAATAGAATTAACTTCTTTCAGTTGTCTGCAAGGACATTATGAATAGCTAGTTATGCCTTTTGGCTTAAAAAATGCCCCTCAAATATTTCAAAAATGGATGAATTCAATATTTGGACACTTATCTTATGTTGTAGTCTATATAGATGATATTCTAGTATTTTCAAATTCTTTAGAAGAACATAAAAAACATCCATTACATATTTCCCAAATACTACTGGAAACGGAATAATTCTAAGCCGAAAAAAAATTGTCCTATGCCAAAGGGAAATAGAATTCTTAGGAAAATATATAAAAGAAGGACAAATAGAGTTACAACAGCATATATATACTAAATTAATGGATTTTTCAACATTTACTACTTTTAAACAATTACAAAACTTTTTGTTACAATTAAATTATGGAAGAAAATTTATACCTCATTTATCAGAACAAGTACAAAATTTACAAGAAAAATTAAAGCAAGAACAAGCTAAATATAAATTAGAAACTGGTGTGCAACTAAGAAAATGTAATACAAATAACATATCGATACAGTTAACTACTAAAGAAGAGAACGAAATTGAAAATGTAAAAAAGTTAGTCACTAAACAACCCATTTTATATTTTCCCCAAGATTCCGAATTACTAACATTACAAGCAGATGCTTCAAATTTATTTTGGGTAGGAATATTAATTGCAAAACAAAAATAAATTGTAGCCTATACTTCTGAAAAATTTTCAAAACCCAAACAAAAATATTCAACATATGATAAAGAATTATTAGCTATCAAACTTGCTATAAAAAATTTAAAGATCTATTTGCTTCATCGAAATTTTATAATTGAAACAGATAATGAAGCAGTAGCTCAATTTTTTAAAAAAAGAATAATTAATAATCCAGAAGAAAAATCTTCGAAGAGTTAGAATTGCTTTATATCTAGAAATTTATCAATATGATGTTAAATATATTCTTAGTTATACTAATTATCTTGCAGATCTCCTCACTCGTCCATAATGGACGAAGAACGAATAAAGAAGTTAACGCAGATGGTAGAAAAAGCCATGCTACGCCAGGACGAAGTTTGGCAAGCACCAACCAACAAGAAGAATAAGGCAGACGCCAAGACCCCAAAAAAGGAAGGTATCCCTACTAAGGGAGAAAGTTTGAAAACCCCGACTACGGGAGACAGTACATACACCCCAGTAATGGGAGACAAAGTCAGACCTCTTCAATGGGAGAAAGATATTTTCACCACCTGGCATGATAGTCTTGCCAGTGACTTCTTCACCACACAACAATGCAGCAGCAGCCAAAATACGACTACAGCAGCAGTCCAAACCATTTGCCTCAGTGGTAGTAAGAGACTGGTACAATTTGGAACTGAAGAGTTCTAATGAATATATTTATAATAAATTAAATGGATGTTATCGGGCTATCCAATCTAATAATTTTGCTTCGAGCAAATACTGGCTAATACAGATAGAACAGATGGTTCTATCTATGTATACTTATTATACTCAGGAAAAGGAGACAAAGCAGCAAATAGCCAAGACTATTGCAGAACTTTGCAATTACTCTATAACAGCTCAAAGTGCTTCATTAAGGCAAAGAATCGGAAACAGGTTTACTGGAACATCCCCAGACCAGCAACAATACCAAAATATTGTACAAGACATGGACCTCTCAGACCTGGTGAGCCTGCCTATTCCTGAATTTTGCTATTTACTAGAATTATGCCAGGTAAATAGTGAAAAGATTAGGCAATTGGAGGCTGAATTAACGGTCCAGACGATGATCAATCTCAACCAGCAGCAGATGATTGAAGATTCTCAGCTAAGAGAATTTTTCAAGAGACTAGAAGCCACTGATATCATCGCCCTGTTCCAAGCACATGACCTTATCTGTAACAAGACTAAATCTCCACGGATCATTACTTGTTTTCAGGATGTCAAGGGATGCAGCAAGGCTATCACAACTAGATTGCTACACAAAATCTTCATTAATTCCAATCATCTAGAAGAATATGAAGCAGTGTTACCACCAATTTGTGTTAAACGCATCAAAGCCTATGCTACAAAATATCATGCCAGTTGTTTCTTCAGAATATGGAGAGTATGGGAAGAGCGCAAATATCTGAAGCTATTCCCATCCATCCAGCTATGGGAATTGCACAGAGAAAGCTATCTACCCTCAGATGCCTGTGACAATCTTCCAATCATAAATTTGGAAGAAGAAAAAGCTAAAGAATTTTTTTTCTGAAGCTCATAATCAACCCTCTCATGAGTCCATTCTATTCAAATAGAAGGCAATGTACTCCTTTATGACTATGTCAGTGCTTATCAGAAATTCACATCCCCAAAGTCTTAGAATTTCTTGCTAGTACCCAACTTGGAAAGCAAGGAATGCTGGCAAAGGACGAATTCTACCAAGACCTAGAAAATCCTGACCAGGAGATGGGTGGCAATAATGCAGAAGATAATAATGAAGGCACAGAAGATGATGAAGATGCTTTACAAAATTTGATGAATGATTGAAGCATGGTGGGTCCATAACAGATCAGCGGAAAATGCCTTCTTATCCATAAAAGAAACGTGGCACCGTTCTTTAGGATTCCTCTTTTCCAAAATCTTTAAAGACGATTACTTTTATCAAAGATGTAATAGTTGTACTTTTTCCTGTAACATGATGTGACATAAAAAGATTCCTTCTTATCAAAAGGAACCTTACTGTACATTTCAACAACTATATAAAGACTCGGTCGAGGGCTGAGGGGATATCACGACCTTACCTTGCCTTCATTTCCTTTCCATCAATCCTCTTCTGAACTTTCAGTTTGAGTTAGAGTGTAAATCTTGTGAATAAAGGGCGAATAATCGCACGCACTAAGTGGTATCAGAACCAAGTTCAGAGGTTGGACGGACTTTCTTCTTCTTCTTCCCTGTAAGTTTTCTTTTATATGTATAGCTAAATATTAGACATGTTATTTTCTTAGTCCCCTAGGAGTCCAAAGGCTAGTATCTTACGCCATGAAGTAGGAAACGAATCATGGCTATGCTCTCTCTCTCTGTAGCCATGCTGTAAGCCTGTGGTGGACTAAGGGGTCCTTTCAGCTTAACTCTAAAATGAAAGCCACTTTTAGAGGTAGTATGTGCCGGAGAGAATAGGGTCAAAGCGATACTAAAATTCAGACTACTCGAGGAAAGGAAAATAACGTGTCTACCTCGTTTCATGTCAAAACCCGTAGTTTTTCCAAATTCATATCAATGTCCTTATCAGCTAGAATCACACACTCATGTTATACACATTCCAGAACATACAACTATAGAATATCAGAATAGTATGTTAAACTATATCTGTGACCAAATATTTAATTTATCAAAACAAGTTTCTACTTTAAAGCCATTTAAAATCCCGATATACTCTAGTAATGAAAGATTTGGTTCTGTACGTATGGTCAAATTTTCATCCAAAAATTTATGTCATATGGAACCAGAAAAAATTAGTTATGATAAATATTTGCATTGCAAAAAATTACAGCAGCAAGAATTAGACGGTACAATTTCTTCTACAAAACTTTATCAGTATTATGATCAATACTCTGCTTCTATACAATATTTTACATCAGCCAATTCACTCTCTGATGAAGAGGAGAATACACTACTCTCTGTTGAAGAGGAGGAAAAAATACCTTCACTTGACAGTGAAGAGGATGCACCCTCGGTTTTCGAGGAGGAACCTTCTTTGAAAGAAGAAGAAAATCTTTGTGATCCTTATTTTGTTCATATGGAACATGAAGAAACATCTTCTATAATACAAAATCCACAACAATCTCCTATTGGTCCCTAGATAACAGATGAAAATATGTATCATAGGGATACAGATGGAACTTATGTTGAAGATTATATTTATAAACAAGGCAAATGACAATCAACACCCGAAATAAGTTTAATTTTTAATATAGACCACACACCAGCCAGTGAACTTAGAGAATATATAATAAATTGGATGAAATTAATGGTAGGAACAACTATCCTAATGCCTGATACTATTCCTAATAAAACCTTCGTATTAATGCATGTGGATATTGGCAAGGAATAGCCCTAAGATGGCTTACACAATATGAAAAATTACATCCACTTGAAATAGCGGCTTTAAATAATTATCCTTCTAAAAAAGACGCATTAAATAGCATCTGTAAATTATTATATGCAGATTTAACTGGTGAAGAATTAATAACAGAGACTGCTAATGAACAAATACTAATTAAAATGAAATTATGTGATATTTGTTATCTAGAAGAATTTGCTAATGAATATATAATATATATTTTTAGACTAGATTCTATAAAAAAGAAATTATTTTGGATTACAGCATTTTTTTCCAAATTACCTGTACCATGGGATACAATGATAGAGAAAAAATATAATAATTTAAGGTTACATCAATATATAGGTTCTAATCAAAATTCAACACATTCCATCGGTTTATTAAAAAAGGCCTGCATGGAAACAGTAAAGAAAATATGTCAGTTACAAAAGGCATCTTCACATGTGGATAAATATAGACATAAATCGAGTTTAAGGAGATCCTGTTGTCCAAAATATGATGAGGATATCAATTATAAATTTGGATATCCATCAGTATATGGCTATAATAAATCATATAAACCAAAAAAGAAACGGAAATAAAAAAAATATAAATCAAAATAAAAAAATATAAAATATCGAGAAAAAAGTGGAAACCCGAATATAAAAGGAAATATAAAAAATCTCCTAAATTCATGAAAAGAAAATTTATTAAGAATAAATCTAAATTTAAAAAAGGTTACAAATGTTTTAAATGTGATAAAGAGGGGCATTTTGCATATGAATGCCCATTAAATATAAAATCGGTAATCATACCTAATCTAGAAACCTATGATATTCACTTAGGCTACATAGAAGATATTCCTATTGATGATAATTCAACAATATATGAAGTAGAATCTATATATGATAAAAGCAGTTCAAGCAAATCCGATATCGAACTTGAACAATTGTCAATAAACATGATTATTATGAATAAAACATTTAATTATGTTAAAATTATACCACTTACTAAAACAGTAATTTTACCAAGACGAGAATCTTTAAAAGCTCCAAGACACATAATTTATTCTGGAAGAAATTATATATTACCAAGATATCAAACAAAAGAAATTTGTTTAGATCTTATAATCCAAATCCCATATGGATATTATGGAGAAATTCATAATATAAGATATCATACATTAAAAAATATTTTTATAATACATGGTTTAATAGAATCAATGTCAGATCAAAATGTAAAGCTTACAATGAAAAGCACAAGTCTAGAAAATTATCCATATCAAATTTCTATAGGAACACCCATAGGGATATTGATAATACATAAATATGAAGATTTACCTTTTATAAAAATAGAATCAGAATTATCTTCTTCACCTTCGAGTCCTGAGGGAGAATCTGAACAAACATCAAAAGATGCAACATATGAATATAGAGTATATATGAATACTTTAACAGAATTTGAACCTCAAGAAATACATAACAATAATATAGATAATAGTCAAGGCGAACAATTTGAAATTACTGATGAAGATATAGAAAGGTTAAAAGAATCAATTCCTCATATAGAAAAAACGAAATATATAATCAATCATCAAAGCTTAAATCAATATTTTTAAACAAAAATACATATATATTTGAAAAAATGCAAGAAAATATAGAATTAAAGGGTGACGAAGATTTTACTTCAGTAAAATTGATAAATATGACACAAATTAAAAAAATTAAAAAAAAAGTATCCAAAAAAGAAATATTTACATATTGGATTAATCAAGATTAAAATTACTGGTTTATTTAGATTTGGAATAGATACTCCTATTATGATAGTATGTTGTGATGAAAGAATAATAAATAATCCTTTGAATAGTATTTTGGGATGAGCTAAATCAAATTTAGCTAACAGAATATTTGGAGTAAATATATACCCTGATTTCTGCATCAGTCTAGATGATAGAAATATAGAAAAGGCATGTACATTATCCATTAACCTTAGAGGTATTGAATTATTACCTGGATCTAAAGTACTGGGAATGCAGTGGGAACATTGTTTAGCATTAAATGAATCTTCAACATTTAAATCAATTACTCCTACACAATTTATTAAATTATATGAAGTGGGAAATGGAAAAGTAATTCAACCAAATTAGTAAATATCAAACATTAAAAATATGATAATGATATTCAAGTATTTATTAAAACGTTAAAACCAAAAATTAATATTCATGTAGAAACATTTATTGCTTCAGGAAACACTTTATCAACTACAATCACAAATCCTACTATACCTAGAAATCTAAGCACTACAAGTTATAGATATTTAATTCCAATACAATTAGAACCAACAAGGTCAAGTTATTCTCCTACACAAAAGTATAATGAACCAGAAATATTAGAACCCCTTGAAGGTCGAACTCAAAAAATATTAGACACACAAAAAGAAATTGAAAACCAGCAATATCCTAAATTGGCTATAAAAATACTAGATACTAACTCACTGTGCTAAACCTTAAGAAAAAATCTCAACTACATATTTATATACCCATAACAATTCATTTACCTAATTTCACAGAAAGTGAATTAGAATTCACTATTCATGCTCTAATAGTTCAGGAGCTAAAGCTAGTTTAATTCAAAATACCTTTATACCTCAAAAATATTGGATCGCATTAGATAAACAAGCAAAACTAAATGATTTCATGGGAAGACCTGTTCAAGTAACACAAAAAACCCTTTTACCAATTACAATTCCTGACATTCATGGTATTAAAAAGGCATATACCTTTGAGTTTGCCTTATTACCTAAAGAATTTGATATTGATTGAATACTTGGTATGAATAATTTAAGACATTATGCTCCATTCAATACACATTATTTTCAGTTTGATAACACCCAAATTCCTCGTGTTCCTTTTCATGTCCCTTTATTACCTAATTTTGCGCCAGCACAGCGTGGTGATATTCAACTCATTGATCGCAATTTTACTTCTACCCCTTACTACACCTACCCTGTTCAGATCACTTCTGATTTTGAAAAACTCATACATAGTATGCTAAAACATTTATATACAAACGATCCTTTATTATAGTTTGATAAGTCACCACGATACTGTTCCCTAGAATTATTAGACCAATACAAAGATTCCAAAGTAAGAGTAAATAACATTATGGTATCCCCAATAGATAAGAAGGAGTTTGACGAACAAATCAAAGAATTAACAGCTTTAAAATTAATAAAACCAAGTATAAGTCCACATTGTTCACCTGCTTTTTTGGTAAGAAACCATGCAGAACAAAAAAGAGGAAAAGTGAGAATGGTTATAAATTACCGTAAATTAAATAGCTATAATAAATTTGATGGATACTTCAAACCCTCAGCAGAGCACTTAATTAAACAAATTCAAGGAATCAAATATTATAGTAAATTTGATGCTAAATCTGGATTTTGGCAAATAAAGTTAGCCAATAAAAATACAATAGAATTAACTGCTTTTAGTTGTCTGCAAGGACATTATGAATGGCTAGTTATGCCTTTTGGCTTAAAAAACGCCCCTCAAATATTTAAAAAATGGATGAATTCAATATTCGGACACTTATCTTATGTTATAGTTTATATAGATGATATTCTAGTATTTTCAAATTCTTTAAAAGAACATAAAAAACATCTATTACATGTTTCCCAAATACTACTGGAAAAAGGAATAACTCTAAGCCCAAAGAAAACTGTTCTATGCCAAAGGGAAATAGAATTCTTAGGTAAATATATAAAAGAAGGACAAATAAAGTTACAACAGCATATATATACTAAATTAAAGAATTTTGCTTCAACATTTACTACTTTAAAACAATTACAAAGCTTTTTGGGACTATTTAATTATGGAAGAAAATTTATACCTCATTTATCAGAACAAGTACAAAATTTACAAGAAAAATAAAGTAAGAACAAGCTAAATATAAATTAGAAACTGGTGAGCAAAAGAGAAAATGGAATACAGATAAAATATTGATACAGTTAACTACTAAAGAAGAGAAAGAAATTGAAAATATAAAAAAGTTAGTCACTAAACAACCCATTTTATATTTTCCCCAAGATTTCGAATTACTAACATTACAAACAGACGCTGCAGATTTATTTTGGGCAGGAATATTAATTGCAAAACAAAAAAAATTGTAACCTATACTTATGAAAAATTTTCAAAACCCCAACAAAAATATTCAACATATGATAAAGAATTATTAGCTATCAAACTTGCTATAAAAAGTTTAAAGATCTATTTGCTTCATCAAAATTTTATAAACAGAAAATAAAGCAGTCGCTCAATTTTTAACGAAAAGAACAATTAACAATCCAGAAGAAAAATCTTCGAATAGTTAGAATTGCTTTATATCTAGAAATTTATCAATATGATGTTAAATATATTTCTGGTTATACTAATTATTTGCAGATCTCCTCACTCGTCCACAATGGACGAAGAACGAATAAAGAAGTTAAAGTAGATGGTAGAAAAAGCCAAGCTACGCCAGGACGAAGCTTGGCAAGCCCCAACCAACAAGAAGAATAAGGCAGACGCCAAAACCCCAAAAATGGAAGGTACCCCTACTAAGGGAGAAAGTTCGAAAACCTCAACTACGGGAGACAATACATACTCCCCAGCAATGGGAGACAAAGATAATCAGACCCCTTCAACGGGAGAAAAGATATTTCCACCACCTGACATAACAGTCTTGTAGTGACTTCTTCAACACACAACAATGCAACAGCAGCCCAAAGACGACTACAGCAACAGTCCAAACCATTTGCCTCAGCGGTAGTAAGAGACCGGTACAATTTGGAACTGAAGAGTTCTAATGAATATATTTATAATAAATTAAATGGATGCTATCGGGCTATCCAATCTAATGATTCCGCTTCGAGTAAATACTGGCTAACACAGATAGAATAGATGGTTCTATCTATGTATACTTATTATACTCAGGAAAAAGAGACAAAGCAGCAAATAGCCAAGACTATTGTAGAACTTTGCAATTACTCTATAACAGCTCAAAGTACTTCATTAAGCCAAAGAATCAGAAACTAGTTTACTGGAACATCCCCAGACCAGCTATAACTCCGAAATATTGTACAAGACATGGACCTCTCAGACCTGGTGAGCCTGCCTATTCCTGAATTTTGCTATTTACTAGAATTATGCCAGGTAAATAGTGAAAAGGCTAGGCAATTGGAGGCTAAATTAACGGTCCAAAAGATGATCATTCTCAACTAGCGGTAGATGATTGAAGATTCTCAGCTAAGAGAATTTTTCAAGAGACTAGAAGCCACTAATATCATCGCCCTGTTCCAAGCACATGACCTTATCTACAACAAGAATAGATCTCCACGGATCAGTACTTGTTTTCAGGATATCAAGGGATGCAGCAAGGCTATTACAACTGGACGGGTACACGAAATCTTCATTAATTCCAATCATCCAGAAGAATATGAAGCAGTGTTACCACCAATTTGTGATAACTGCATCAAAGCCTATGCTACAAAATATCAGGCCAGTTATTTCTTCAGAATATGGAGCGTATGGGAAGAGCGCAAATATCTGAAGCTATTCCCATCCATCCAGCTATGGGAATTGCACAGAGAAAGTTATCTACCCTCAGATGCCTGTGATAATCTTCCAGTCATAAATTTGGAAGAAGAAACAAAAAAGGCTGCTAAAGAATTTTTTCTGAAGCTTATAATCAAGTCCTCTAAGGAGTCCATTCTATTCAAATAGAAGGCAATGTACTCCTTTATGACTATCTCAATGCTTTTGAACAATCAGAAACTCGCATCCCCAAAGTCTTAGAATTTCTTGCCAGTACCCAACTTAGAAAGCATGGAATGCTGGCAAAGGACGAATTCTACCAAGACCTAGAAAATCCTGACCAGGAGATGGGTGGCAATAATGCAAAAGATAATAATGAAGGCATAGAAGATGATGAAGATTTTTTACAAAATTTGATGAATGATTGAAGCATGATGGGTCCATAACAGATCAGCCGAAAATGCCTTCTTATCCATAAAAGAAACGTGGCACCGTTCTTTAGGATTCCTCTTTTCCAAAAGCTTTAAGTTATTGTACGACTACTTTTATCAAAGACGTAATAGTTGTACTTTTTCCTGTAACATGATGTGACATAAAAAGATTCCTTCTTATCAAAAGAAATCTTACTGTACATTTCAACAACTATATAAAGACTCGGTCGAGGGCTGAGGGGGTATCACGACCTTTCCTTGCCTTCATTTCCTTTCCATCAATCCTCTTATGAACTTCCAGTTTGAGTTAGAGTGTAAATACTTGTGAATAAAGGGTGAATATATTCAACTCATTGATTGCAAATTTACTTCTACCCCTTACTACACCTACCCTGTTCAGATCACTTCCGATTTTGAAAAACTCATACATAGTATGTTAGAACCTTTATATACAAATGATACTTTATTATACTTTGATAAGTCACCACGATACTGTTCCCTAGAATTATTAGACCAATACTTTGATAAGTCACCACGACCATTTTACATTCATATGCAAAATGTCCCTCTTTATCACATTTAAAACATTTGCAACCGTTTTTAAATTTAGATTTTTTCTTAATAAATTTTCTTTTCTTGAATTTAGGAGTTTTTTATATTTCCTTTTATATTCTGGTTTCCACCTTTTTCTCGATATTTTATATTTTTTGATTTTGATGTATATTTTTTATATTTCTGTTTCTTTTTTGGTTTATATGTTTATTATAGCCATATACTGGAGGACATCCAACTTTATAATTGATATCCTCATCATATTTTGGACAACAGGATCTTCTTAAACTCGATTTATGTATGTATTTATCCATATGTTAAGATGCCTTTTGTAACTGACATGTTTTCTTTACTGTTTCCATACAGGCCTTTTTTAATAACCCAGTGGAATGTGTTGAATTTGGATTAGAACCTATATATTGATGTAACCTTAAATTATTATATTTTTTCTCTATCATTGTATCCCATGGTACGGGTAATTTTGAAAAAAATGCTGTAATCCAAAATAATTTCTTTTCTATAGAATCTAGTCTAAAAATATGACTTATATATTCATTAGCAAATTCTTCTAGATAACAAATATCACATAATTTCATTTTAATTATTATTTGTTCATTAGCAGTCTCTGTTATTAATTCTTCACCAATTAAATATGCATATAATAATTTACAGATGCTATTTATTGCGTCTTTTTTAGAAGGATATTTTCTTAAAGCCTCTATTTCAAGTGGATGTAATTTTTTATATTGTGTAAGCCATCTTAGGGCTATTCCTTGCCAATGTCCACATGCATGTAATACAAAGGTTTTATTAGGAATAGTATCAGACATTAAGATAGTTGTTCCTACCATTAATTGCATCCAATTTATTGTATTTTCTCTAAGTTCACTGGCTGGTATATGGTCTATATTAAAAATTATACTTATTGCGGGTGTTGATTGTCGTTTGCCTTGTTTATAAATATAATCTTCAATATAAGTTTCAGCTGTATCCCTGTGATACATATTTTCATCTGTTATCTCGGGACCAATAGGAGATTGTTGTGGATTTTGTATTATAGAAGATGTTTCTTCATGTTCCATATGAACAAAATAAGGATCATAAAAATTCTCTTCTTCTTTCAAAGAAGGTTCCTCCTCGAAAACCGAGGGTGCATCCTCTTCACTGTCAAGTGAAGGTATATTTTCCTCCTCTTCAACAGAGGGTAGTGTATTCTCCTCTTCATCAGAGGGTGAATTGGCTGATGTAAAATATTGTATAGAAGGAGAGTATTGATCATAATACTGATAAAGTTCTGTAGAAGAAATTGTACCTTCTAATTCTTGCTGCTGTAATTTTTTGTAGTGCAAATATTTATCATAACTAATTTTTTCTGGTTCTATATGACATAAATTTTTGGATGAAAATTTAACCATACGTACAGAACCAAATCTTTCATTACTAGAGTATATCGGGATTTTAAATGGCTTTAAAGTAGAAACTTGTTTTGATAAATTAAATATTTGGTCACAGATATAGTTTAACATACTATTCTGATATTCTACAATTGCATGTTCTGGAATGTGTATAACATGAGTGTGTGATTCTAGCTGATAAGGACATTGATATGAATCTGGAAAAACTATGGGTTTTGACATGAAACGAGGTAGATATGTTATTTTCCTTTCCTCGAGTTGTCTGAATTTTAGTATCGCTTTGACCCTGTTCTCTCCGGCACATACTACCTCTAAAAGTGGCTTTCATTTTAGAGTTAAGCTGAAAGGACCGCTTAGTCCACCACAAGCTTATAGCATGGCTACAGAGAAAGAGCACAGTCATGATTCGTTTCCTACTTCATGGCGTAGGATACTAGCCTTCAGACTCCTAGGGGACTAGGAAAATAACATGTCTAATATTTTAGCTATACATATAAAAGAAAACCTACAGAGAAGAAGAAGAAGAAAGTCCGCCCAACCTCTGAACTAGGCTCTGATACCACTTAGTGCGTGCGATTATTCACCCTTTATTCACAAGTATTTACACTCTAACTCAAACTGAAAGTTCAGAAGAGGATTTATGGAAAGGAAATGAAGACAAGGAAAGGTCATGATACCCCCTTAGCCCTCAATCGAGTCTTTATATAGTTGTTGAAATGTACAATAAGATTCCTTTTGAAAGAAGGAATCTTTTTATGTCACATCATGTTACAAGAAAAAGTACAACTATTACATCTTTGATAAAAGTAGTCATACAATAATATAAAGCTTTTGGAAAAGTGGTATCCTAAAGAACGGTGCCGCGTTTCTATTATGGATAAGAAGGCATCTTCGGCAGATCTGTTATGGACCCACCATGCTTCAGTTATTCATCAAATTTTGTAAAGCATCTTCATCATCTTCTATGCCTTCATTATTATCTTCTGCATTATTGCCATCCATCTCCTGGTCAGGATTTTCTAGCACTTGGTAGAATTCGTCCTTTGCCAGCATTCCTTGCTTTCCAAGTTGGGCAAGAAATTCTAAGACTTTGGGGATGTGAGTTTCTGATTGTTCAAAAGCACTGAGATAGTCATAAAGGAGTACATTGCCTTCTATTTAAATAGAATGGACTCCTGAGAGGGCTTGATTATAAGCTTCAGAAAAAAATTCTTTAGCAGCCTTTTTTGTTTCTTCTTCCAAATTTATGATTGGAAGATTGTCACAGGCGTCTGAGGGTAGATAGCTTTCTCTGTGCAATTCCCATAGCTGGATGGATGGGAATAGCTTCAGATATTTGCGCTCTTCCCATACGCTCCATATTCTAAAGAAATAACTGGCCTGATATTTTGTAGCATAGACTTTGATGCGGTTAACACAAATTGGTGGTAACACTGCTTCATATTCATTTGGATGATTGGAATTAATGAAGATTTCTTGTACCAGTCCAGTTGTGATAGCCTTGCTGCATCCCTTGATATCCTGAAAACAAGTAATGATCCGTGGAGATCTATTCTTGTTGTAGATAAGGTCATGTGCTTGGAACAGGGCGATGATATTAGTGGCTTCTAGTCTCTTGAAAAATTCTCTTAGCTGAGAATCTTCAATCATCTACCGCTAGTTGAGAATGATCATCTTTTGGACCGTTAATTTAGCCTCCAATTGCCTAGCCTTTTCACTATTTACCTGGCATAATTCTAGTAAATAGCAAAATTCAGGACTAGGCAGGCTCACCAGGTCTGAGAGGTCCATGTCTTGTACAATGTTTCGGAGTTTTTGCTGGTCTGGGGATGTTCCAGTAAACTAGTTTCCGATTCTTTGGCTTAATGAAGCACTTTGAGCTGTTATAGAGTAATTGCAAAGTTCTGCAACAGTCTTGGCTATTTGCTACTTTGTCTCCTTTTCCAAAGTATAATAAGTATACATAGATAGAACCATTTGTTCTATCTGTGTTAGCCAGTATTTACTCGAAGCAAAATCATTAGATTGGATAGTCCGATAGCATCCATTTAATTTATTATAAATATATTCATTAGAACTCTTCAGTTCCTAATTGTACCAGTCTCTTACTGCCGCTGAGGCAAATGGTTTGGACTGCTGCTGTAGTCGTCTTTGGGCTGCTACTGCATTGTTGTGTGTTGAAGAAGTTACTGGCAAGACTGTCATGCCAGGTGGTGGAAATATCTTTTCTCCCATTGAGGGGGTCTGATTATCTTTGTCTCCCATTACTGGGGTGTATGTACTATCTCCCGTAGTCGGGTTTTCGAACTTTCTCCCTTAGTAGAGGTACCTCCCATTTTTGGGGTTTTGGCATCTGCCTTATTCTTCTTGTTGGTTGGTGCTTGCCAAACTTCATCCTGGCGTAGCTTGGCTTTTTCTACCATCTGCTTTAACTTCTTTATTCGTTCTTCGTCCATTATGGACGAGTGAGGAGATCTGCAAGATAATTTGTATAACCAGGAATATATTTAACATCATATTGATAAATTTCTAGATATAAAGCAATTCTAACTCTTCGAATATTTTCTTCTGGATTATTAATTGTTCTTTTCTTTAAAAATTGAGCTACTGCTTTATTATTTGTTTTAATTATAAAATTTCGATGAAGCAAATAGATCTTTAAAATTTTTATAGCAAGTTCGATAGCTAATAATTCTTTATCATATGTTGAATATTTTTGTTGGGGTATTGAAAATTTTCCAGAAGTATAGGCTATAATTTCTTTTTGTTTTGCAATTAATATTCCTGCCCAAAATAAATCTGAAGCGTCTGTTTGTAATGTTAGTAATTCGGAATCTTGGGAAAAATATAAAATGGGTTGTTTAGTGACTAACTTTTTTATATTTTCAATTTTTTTCTCTTCTTTAGTAGTTAACTGTATCGATATTTTATCTATACTCCATTTTCTTGGTTGCTTACCAGTTTCTAATTTATATTTAGCTTGTTCTTGCTTTAATTTTTCTTGTAAATTTTGTACTTGTTCTGATAAATGAGGTATAAATTTTCTTCCATAATTTAAGAGTCCCAAAAAGCTTTTTAATTGTTTTAAAGTAGTAAATGTTGAAGGAAAATCCTTTAATTTAGTATATATATATATGTTGTTGTAACTCTATTTGTCCTTCTTTTATATATTTACCTAAGAACTCTATTTCCTTTTGGCATAGAACAATTTTCATTGGGCTTAGAATTATTTCTTTTTGCAGTAGTATTTGGGAAACATGTAATAGATATTTTTTATGTTCTTCTAAAGAACTTGAAAATACTAGAATATCATCTATATAGACTACAACATAAGATAACTGTCCGAATATTGAATTCATCCATTTTTGAATTATTTGAGGGGCATTTTTTAAGCCAAAAGGCATAACCCGCCATTCATAATGTCCTTGCAGACAACTGAAAGCAGTTAATTCTATTGTATTTTTATTGGCTAACTTTATTTGCCAAAATCCAGTTTAGCATCAAATTTACTATAATATTTGGCTCCTTGAATTTGTTTAATTAAGTGCTCTGCTGAGGGTATAAAGTATCCATCAAATTTAGTATGGCTATTTAATTTACTGTAATTTATAACCATTCTCGCTTTTCCTCTTTTTGGTTCTGCATAGTTTCTTACCAAAAAAGCAGGTGAAGAATGTGGACTTATACTTGATTGTATTAATTTTAAATCTGTTAATTCTTTGATTTGTTCGTCAAACTCCTTCTTATCTATGGGGGATACCATAATGTTGTTTACTCTTACTTTGGTATCTTTGTATTGGTCTAATAATTCTAGGAAACAGTATCGTGGTGACTTATCAAAGTATAATAAAGGATCGTTTGTATATAAAGGTTCTAGCATACGATATATGAGTTTTTCAAAATCAGAAGTGATCTGAACAGGGTAGGTGTAGTAAGGGGTAGAAGTAAAATTGCGATCAATGAGTTGAATATCACCACGCTGTGCTGGCGCAAAATGAGGTAATAAAGGGACAGGAAAAGGAACACGAGGAATTTGGGTGTTATCAAACTGAAAATAATGTGTATTGAACGGAGCATAATGTTTTAAATTATTCATACCAAGTATACAATCAATATCAAATTCTTTAGGTAATAAGGCAAACTCAAAGGTATATGCCTTTTCAATACCATGAATGTCAGGAATTGTAATTGGTAAAAGGGTTTTGTGTGTTACTTGAACAGGTCTTCCCATGAAATCATTTAGTTTTGCTTATTTATCTAATGCGATCCAATATTTTTGAGGTATAAAGGTATTTTGTATTAAACTAGCTTCAGCTCCTGAATCTATTAGAGCATGAATAGTGAATTCTAATTCACTTTCTGTGAAATTAGGTAAATGAATTGTTATGGGTATATAGTTGAGATTTTTCTTAAGGTCTAGCATAGTAAGTTAGTATCTGGTATTTTTATAGCCAATTTAGGATATTGCTGGTTTTCCATTTCTTTTTGTGTGTCTAATATTTTTTGAGTTCGACCTTCAAGGGGTTCTAATATTTCTGGTTCATTATACATTTGTGTAGGAGAATAAATTGACCTTGCTGGTTCTAATTGTATTGGACTTAAATGTCTATAGATTGTAGTGGTTAGACTTCTAGGTATAGAAGGATTTGTGATTGTGGTTGATATAGTATTTCCTGAAGCAATAAATGTTTCTAAAGGAATATTAATTTTTGGTTTTAACGTTTTAATAAATACTTGCATATCATTATCATATTTTAAATGTTTGATACTTACTAATTTTGGTTGAATTACTTTTCCATTTCCTACTTCATATAATTTAATAAGTTGTGTAGGAGTAATTGATTTAAATGTTGAAGATTCATTTATTGCTAAACAATGTTCCCACTGTATTCTCAGTACTTTAGATCCAGGTAATAATTCAATACCTTTAAAGTTAATGGATAATGTACATGCTTTTTCTATATTTCTATCATCTAGACTGATACAGAAATCAAGGTATATATTTACTCCAAATATTCTATTAGCTAAATTTGATTTAGCTCCTCCCAAAATACTATTCAAAGGATTATTTATTATTCTTTCATCACAACATACTATCATAATAGGAGTATCTATTTCAGATCTAAATAAACCAGTAATTTTAATCTTGATTAATCCAATATGTAAAAATTTCTTTTTTGGATACTTTTGTTTTAATTTTTTAATTTGTGTCATATTTATCAATTTTACTGAAGTAAAATCTTCGTCACCCTTTAATTCTATATTTCCTTGCATTCTTTCAAATATATATGTATTTTTGTTTTAAAATATTGATTTAAGCTTTAATGATTGTTTATATATTTCGTTTTTTTCTATATGAGGAATTGATTCTTTTAACCTTTCTATATCTTCATCAGTAATTTCAAATTGTTCACCTTGACTATTATATATACTATTGTTATGTATTTCTTGAGGTTCAAATTCTGTTAAAGTATTCATATATACTCTATATTCATATGTTGCATCTTTTGATGTTTGTTCAGATTCTCCCTCAGGACTCAAAGGTGAAGAAGATAATTCTGATTCTATTTTTATAAAAGGTAAATCTTCATATTTATGTATTATCAATATTCCTATGGGTGTTCCTATAGAAATTTGATATGGATAATTTTCTAGATTTGTGCTTTTCATTGTAAGCTTTACATTTTGATCTGACATTGATTCTATTATGCCATGTGTTATAAAAATATTTTTTCATTCATGATATCTTATATTATGAATTTCTCCATAATATCCATATGGCATTTGGATTGTAAGATCTAAACAAATTTCTGTTGTTTGATATCTTGGTAATATATAATTTCTTCCAGAATAAATTATGTGTCCTGGAGCTTTTAAAGATTCTCGTCTTGGTAAAATTACTGTTTTAGTAAGCGGTATAATTTTAACATAATTATATGTTTTATTCATAGTAATCATGTTTATTGACAATTGTTCAAGTTCGATATAGGATTTGCTTGAACTGCTTTCATCATATATAGATTCTACTTCATATATGATTGAATTATCATCACTTGGAACATCTTCTATGTAGCCTAAGTGAATATCATAGGTTTCTAGATTAGGTATGATTACCGATTTTATATTTAATGGGCATTCATATGCAAAATGTCCCTCTTTATCACATTTAAAACATTTGCAACCTTTTTTAAATTTAGATTTATTCATAATAAATTTTCTTTTCTTGAATTTAGGAGATTTTTTATATTTCCTTTTATATTCAGGTTTCCACCTTTTTCTTGATATTTTATATTTTTTATTTTGATTTATATTTTTTATATTTCTGTTTCTTTTTTGGTTTATATGGTTTATTATAGCCATATACTGGAGGACATCCAAATTTATAATTGATATCCTCATCATATTTTGGACAACAGGATCTTCTTAAACTCAATTTATGTATATATTTATCCATATGTGAAGATGCCTTTTGTAACTGACATGTTTTTTTTACTGTTTTCATGTAATCCTTTTTTAATAACCCGGTGGAATGTGTTGAATTTGGATTAGAACCTATATATTGATGTAACCTTAAATTATTATATTTTTTCTATCCCATGGTATAGGTAATTTGGAAAAAAATGCTGTAATCCAAAATATTTTTTTTTATAGAATCTAGTCTAAAAATATGACTTATATATTCATTAGCAAATTCTTCTAGATAACAAATATCACATAATTTCATTTTAATTAGTATTTGTTCATTAGCACTCTCTGTTATTAATTCTTTACCAGTTAAATCTGCATATAATAATTTACAGATGCTATTTAAAGCGTCTTTTTTAGAAGGATAATCATTTAAAGCTGCTATTTCAAGTGGATGTAATTTTCATATTGTGTAAGCCATCTTAGGGCTATTCATTGCCGATATCCACATGCATGTAATACAAAGGTTTTATTAGGAATAGTATCAGGCATTAGGATAATTGTTCCTACCATTAATTGCATCCAATTTATTATATATTCTCTAAGTTCACTGGCTGGTATATGGTCTATATTAAAAATTAAACTTATTGCGGGTGTTGATTGTCGTTTGCCATGTTTATAAATATAATCTTCAATGTAAGTTTCAACTGTATCCCTATGATACATATTTTCATCTGTTATCTCGGGACCAATAGGAGATTGTTGTGGATTTTGTATTATAGAAGATGTTTCTCCATTTTCCATATGAACAAAATAAGGATCATAAAGATTCTCTTCTTCTTTCAAAGAAGGCTCCTCCTCGAAAACCGAGGGTGCATCCTCTTCACTGTCAAGCGAAGGTATTTTTTCCTCCTCTTCAACAGAGGGTAGTGTATTCTCCTCTTCATCAGAGGGTGAATTGGCTGATGTAAAATATTGTATAGAAGCAGAGTATTGATCATAATATTGATAAAGTTCTGTAGAAGAAATTGTACCTTCTAATTCTTGCTGCTGTAATTTTTTGTAATGCAAATATTTAACATATAACTAATTTTTTCTGGTTCTATATGACATAAATTTTTGGATGAAAATTTGACCATACGTACAGAACCAGATCTTTCATTACTAGAGTATATCGGGATTTTAAATGGCTTTAAAGTAGATACTTGTTTTGATAAATTAAATATTTGGTCACAAATATAGTTTAACATACTATTCTGATATTCTATAGTTGCATGTTCTGGAATGTGTATAACATGAGTGTGTGGTTCGAGCTGATAAGGACATTGATATGAATCTGGAAAAACTACGGGTTTTGACATGAAACGCGGTAGACATGTTATTTTCCTTTCCTCGAGTAGTCTGAATTTTAGTATCACTTTGACCCTGTTCTCTCTGGCACATACTACCTCTAAAAGTGACTTTCATTTTAGAGTTAAGCTGAAAGGACCCCTTAGTCCACCAAAGGCTTATAGCATGGTTACAGAGAGAGAGAGAGCACAGCCATGATTCATTTCCTACTTCATGGCATAGGATACTAGCCTTCAGACTCCTAAGCGACTAGGAAAATAACATGGCTAATATTTTAGCTATACATATAAAAGAAAACTTATAGGGAAGAAGAAGAAGAAAGTCCGCCCAACCTCTGAACCAGGCTCTGATGCCACTTAGTGGGTGCGATTATTCACCCTTTATTCACAAGTATTTACACTCTAACTCAAAGAGTAAAACTGGGTAATTACAAAGTTACATAGAAGACCCTGTAAAAATATCAACATTTGGGGGTTCCACCTTGCCACCAAATGGCAGCTATTCCCGCTATTTGGCAGCAAAACACTGAGTTCTTGGCTGCAACTCTCTTCTGTATAAAGCTCTGGCCTTGGTCCTTTAATCCAAATGAGTGTATTTGACTTTTGTTCTCTATAGCTTCATATTCTTGTAGCTCTATACTCTTTTAGCTCTTTTCTGGACTTAGTTTCATAATCCATCTCTGAGTTCAAGCTAACTCCTTATAGGAATAGGTCTAACCTAAAATGACACTAAAAATACCTGAGTAGTATTATTTACATACAAGCATATATAATATGGAGACTATAAATATGCAATATATGACATTCATCAATATGCCATCATGAGCTTCTTGCAACGCAGCTTGCGCTTCTTTGCGAGAAAAACACTAAAGTAAGATTCCATCATAGGATCTTCAGTATATTTGTTCAATGGCGTATCATAAAAGAATCGGCTTGCCTTTCATTTAATGGAAATGACTTCTTCCAGATTTTCAAGAAGGATTCCACATAACATGAAGTCAACGAACAAAAATTGCTAATCTCTAGGCTCCATGCTGGATGATGCCTTGCAAACTATTTTAGTTTTTGTGCCTTACTTGATAGCCTTGTTGAATTCCAGAGCATGTTCTGAGAGATACAAGTTTTGACTAGCAACATATACTGTATGTTCTACCTTGGACGGTAGTGCTAGAGTAGCTATCAGGGAGGCGTATTATCCTTTCGGGGTATTTCTTTGCCCAGGCGATAGTAGCTAGTTGATATGGAATTAGATCTTTATTCCTTACCTCGTACTCGCCTTTGATTTAATTGACGATCAACTTTGAATTGCCATATACTTCTAAATATTCCACCTCATTTCCTCAGTTTTTTGTAGTCTGATGATGAGAGCTTTGTACTTGGCTACATTGTTCAAGGACAGCTTTGTCAGCAAGTATGTATAAGGTATGTCACTGTCCATGAAATAAAGACTACCCCCGCTCCTATGATAATTTTTCCTCTTTGGCCTATTCTTGTGGCTCCATCGAAGAACATATGTCGCACATTATTTTTTGAAATTGTGTTGATTTTGATTATTTCATTGAATATGGCTTTGTACAACTTAGAGATTTCAGACATAGGGTGATCAGTCAAAAAGTTTGCAATGGCTGACACCTTGGTTGCTTTTTGAGGGACAAATTTCATATCATATTGCAAAAGTTGTAGTGCCCATTTGGTGAGCCATGAATTTGGGAAACTTGACTGAGTCATTAATATCTTAAGAGATTTACCTTGGATATAACATGGATTGTTTGTCCCGCCAAGTAATGTTTTATCTTCTGAATAGCAAAAATGAGAGCTAAGCATTCCCTTTCCATAGGATTATATCTATGTTCAGCTCCAGTCATTGTCTAACTTGGATAATAGAGTGCTTACTCTTGTCCTTTTTCATTTGTTTGAGCAAGTAGAACCCCTAAGGTGTGATTCATCGCCCTTTCATAGAGAAGGAAGGGTTTACCAGATACTAGGGAGGTTAATACTGGTGGATTGATGAGATATTGTTTGATATCATGAAAAGCCCTTTGACATTCAGCGTCTCAGATAAAAGAGATACCTTACTTCATCAACCAAGAAAAAAGTTGACATTTCCCAGCTAAATTGGCGATGAAGTGACAGATATGCACCAGCTGTCTCTGCAAACCTTGGAGTTCCAAGAAATTCCTCAGAGGTTGCATGTCTTGTATTGCCTTTATTTTCTCAGGATCTAGGTGAATACCTTTTTTCATCATGACAAAACCAAGAATCTTTCCACTAGCTAGATACCCCTAGAAAGGACTTTGTCAAACTTATCTTTAATTGATGAGCACTTACAAAGTTGAATATTGTCCTCAAATCTTTGATGTGATTTTCTTTGTTTTGGATTTTGATTGCAATATCATCAACATAACACTCTACAATCTCTTGAAGATGATCACGAAAAATTATTGTCACATCTCGTTGTTATGTTGCTCCAGCATTTTTCAATGCAAAAGGCATTAATTTGTAATAGTATACCCCTTGCGATATTCTGAAGGACATATGCTTATCATTTTTTGAACACATTTTAATTTGGTTATATCTTGAGAAGCCATCCATGATGGAAATACTTTCAAAACCACATGTATTGTTAATCATCACATCAGTAATTGAGAGTGAACAGTTGTCTTTAGGGCAAACTTCATTCATATTTCTAAAATCTATGCAAACTCAGACTTTCCTATTTTTCTTCTTGATAGGTACAATATTGGTTAACCAGTCAGGGTGTTGTTCCTTGTGGATGAAGCCACATGCTTTTAGCTTCTTCATCTCGACTTCGATTGCTTCTTACATTTTCAGTTTGAACTTTCTTTGTTATTGTTTCACCAGTTTAGCATCGAGTTTGAGATTGAGGTGATGTTGTGCTATTTTTGGGTTGAGTCCCAGTATATCCTTGTAATTCCATGCGAAGACATCTATATACTCTTGCATGAGTTCGATCAGGTTTTGCAACTAATCATGATCCTGATTCTTACCTGCAAATATGGGATTGAAATTTTTATCATCTCCCATATTCATCTAGATGACTTGATCTTTTGTGGGAGGTTCACGTTGTTTGAACTGAAGCTCTCACTCTGTATCCATTTTCTATGTCTAAGCTTGAGAAGGATCTTCACCATCAGATCCTTCTCGGTCTAAGAGGGTAGCAGATATCATATTATCATCCACTGAAATAATCTCCTCAAATCATAATCAAAATCGTGACCTAATGTAGAAGATGATTGTATCAAAGTGCTTTCAGAGGAATCTTCTAAGAAAACATTCATCTCTGATTTAGATGTAGAAGTATAGCCTAAACCATGCTTGGTTTTACTTTAATAGTCGATACTTTTGCCCTTTTGCATGCACGGCAAAAGGGGATGTCTTCTTCCTCGATTGATGCACAATCCTTCACATTTTGTAAGATCGTATCCCATTGCTCTCATCATCTTATGAGAGTTTGGCCTATAGCAATTAAACTGCGGAGTGTCTGAGTCTTCACTTGAACTACTGGGAACAATTTTGAGTTTGAGGGTAGCTTTCCCTAAAATGATTGGATGCCAGTTACATCTTCTAGTGCAACAAACATAGCACTAGTTTCATCTTCAATGTGTTGATTTATTGAGTTTGAGCAAACCGGTATATGTAATGCCAGTATCCTATTAAGTTACTTAATTATCACATCCTCAGTTTTACATGTATCATCAGAAGTAGACAAGACATACTCAAAAGCAATATTTTTAATAAGGACCCATTCGCCTTCAACATCGGGTTTTGAATTAATATTTACATCACTTAACTGATTGCAAGAGAGTTCATTTCAATCGAAGCTTTATCTGAGACATTGTCTAGCTCTGGCTCCACTTCATTGCCATCCTTTGGTTCCTCTTGGTAGATAATTCAATCGGTGAAATAATTTTCTACTCCCTTGAACAATTACTTTTTTGCATATACCGCTTTAACCACCTCCTGTTTGTCCACGTACTTCAAGTACTAATGAAGGGCGGATGGGATGATCGGGTTGAAATAAATCCATAGTCATCTCAATAGAAGGTTGTAGGAAGTCTTAGTATTGATGACATGGCTTGTCATCTCTGTCTCAAGATCGCCAATTTAATATTTTAGGTGAATCTTCCCCAAAAGTCGGCTATTCTTAGCATTGAACCCATGGATGATAGTTGTGATTGTTGCCAACTTCTGAATCGGGATCTGAAACAATTGCATGAGGAAAACCGGCATGATGCTGAGGACATTGCCTAGGTCAATCAGTATTATTTTAACTTTGGTTGATCCGATATATCCCATATAGTAGTGTAGTCGATCATGCTCTGGACTCTTAACCAGCATATCTTCAGAAATGAAGGTTATGCTTGGTAGGGCTAAGAACTGATTACATTGACAATGTTAACATTCAACTTCTGTTGGGAGTGGAATTTGAGTTAAGAATGAGTTGGAGTTGGCCAGGGCTTCTTTGAGAGCATTCTTTGTCTCCTTGGAGGTTTGCAGCAATTTGTGCATTATAATGCATGCAGGGATGTTTGCTAACTACGCCAAGATGCCGAACTTAAAAAGAGCAACCAAATCCTAGCTGCCCTCTTCAGTAAGGATTTGTCAAATGTGATATTTTTGGGCTTACTCTTATTGAGAGGTAGCTTAGGTGCTGATGGAGCAGGTACCAAATTTGTGGTCGGATGGATTCGTTGCTCGGTAGGATAAATTGCATCATATTGTTTTAAATATACTTTCCCTGACCAAGTTCTCGTACTAGATCTTCCATAAGGACAATCTTCTAAATCAATGAACAAACTGGTTGAAATATCATATTCCCCTATACATAGAGAAATAATATGGCAACCCAAGTTCATCCCCGTTTTTGTTCTTCTTCTTAGAGACTACTATGGTTCGTCGCTCCCCTTCAATGAGACCGGGGTATATCCACATTGTTTCTTCATTTGGTATAGAAACAGGTACTAAGCTTTGAGTTTGCGGAAGTGCGACCTGTGTTAATTATCAGTGTAATCACCTTTGGGACCATGAGTCCATATGGTATCTCTACTTTCGGTAATTCACAACTGAACTAGAGGGAAACCATGTTTGTAGTCACTTTTATCTCTTCTTTGTTTAGGCAAAGGACTCCTTCCTTGACCAAAGCCTAAATCTTATCTTTCAAAATAAAGCAATCCTTGGTAGGAAGGCTTATGATCCTATGATAATGGTAATATTTGGAGACTTTTGTACACCCTACTTTTTCTGGAATTTTAGATTTAGGTAGCTCAATCTTATTGTTGTTAACCAATATAATGAAGATTTTGAGTACATTTTCATCTATGAATGAGTACTTTTTCTCGCTGTGATAGGGTTGCATACTGTCGGGGTGATGAACTCTTCTTAGGTTCTGCAGGCATGTATATACTGTCGGGGCGATGAAGTCTTTTTAGGTTCTACAGGCGTGTATATCACCATCATGTTCATTCCTTTAAATTTGGTAGAGGGAGTCATGTTGTAGTAGCCTCGGCCCACAATTTGCCTTTGTCATCGACTAAGAGCCTTAAAATTGATTTCTCAATTATCTCAGCATACTCTTGTAATTCTTTTCATGTATGGACATGGACTATACCCATATTGGTTTCAATATCTGCACGGAGATTGTGTCTGCATTTCTATAGCAATATAGAAAGAGCTATGCCTTCAGGACATCTAAGAGACAGATTTCTGATTGTTTCGATGAAATCCTTTATAGACTTGCCTTTCTTTTGCTTCTTTTCAATTAGAGTAGGCATGGATACTTCGGTATCATCCTGACAAAACCTAGTGAGGACCCGAGCTTCTAAGTCTACCCATGACTTGATGGATCCGACCGACAAAGTATAGAACCAATCAAAAGCAATTCCCTTTAGCGACCCAACAAATAGCTGAGTCATCAATTCTTCATTACCCTTGACATTCCCAATGAGTGAATGAAATTGGTAGATATATTGACTGGGAGAGCCTTTTCCATGGTAGTTATCGATATTAGGTTCTTGATAAGTTTCGGGAAAAGGGATTAAATCCCATTCTGGCCGGTAAGGGCACATTATCCCAGCCATTTGCAATGTATCCTTGTCCGTGAGGGCATCCAATTTAGTTTGGATATCCTCCAACACCTTGTACTTTGTAGTATCTCTGCTTTGTTGAGGACCAGTGTTCTTTTCATTGGATCCATCATCTTTCTTATTTTTATTTTCTGATTCAAAAGGACCTTTGCCAAGATTATCTTGATCTCCATGTGGAGGGGTTTTGCAGAGTAATTGCAACTGCACCAAGAAGTATACCTCATTGCTTTTTGTTGCTCAAACATCACTTGTTATTGTTGAGCTAGATCTTCCTAATATTTAAACATCTGAAGCAAATTGCCAACTTCGTCGCTAGACGCATTGATAGAAACACCTAGGGATTGGGAAGAACGTGCCATTTCTGAGGAAGCATATGCTAAGTGCTCTTCGTGATTGCTTTTCTCTTCTAGCAAGTTGCTGTGAAGAGGAGAATTTGATCGACTTGCTATACCAATCTGGTCTTAGACTACGATTGCGATAGACCCCTTCATCCTCAGTGGTGAACTAGTAGCCAAGAGGTGAATCTAGACGTGCCACCCTAGATCGTCACGCCCAACCATGTTGATCATAGCATGGGCTAGCTTGTTTTCTTGCAAGGTTTCTTCGAATGGTATCGAGACCTCTCAGAAATTGACACCACCGAGCAGAGAACTGATAAAGCAAATGATAACTAGCTAAACACTGAAAGTCTGGCTAGTGATATTGTTATCATAGATGAGGTTTTCAAGCCTGACGAATCAGATGGAGATGTTGCCTCAAATCCAAAGTTGGGGCAAAAGCCATTTAAGAAGAGATCATCCTCACCTTATGCTTGTTGGGGCCTGAGTAATCTCCTTCAACGTCTCCGGTGGAGCAATAGATCATTAATCTGTACCCACTAGGCTTCTAAATTTAGTTCAATTTGGGAACTATGTTCATCATCGAGTTAGAATTTGAGGTTTTGTTCGATACTCAAATTCTAGCTTCAATAGATTTCTTTGTACCGCTTTGGGGTTTACTGTCACCTAGGGCACCTACTGCCATGGTTTGCTTCTTGGCCATCCATCTAGTAATGATGGCTTGGTAAAATACCTACTTTAGCCTTTTTTTGTTGAGAGAGATAACAGATTAATTGGTATAATGGATTGAAATATCTCAATGATAACGAGTTAGACTATCCCAACGGAAGTATGTTAATGGGTTGTTAAGTGCATGATCATGGCATTAGCCTCTTCTAGCACACTGAACTGGGAATTTACCCCGATGTGACCAGCCTTTTTAGTGGTGTCGAGATGTTCTATCTATCATGAAGAAGATAGGGTGACCATCCATACTGTGCAGAAGGTTCTCTTGTGTTTGTTGGAGAGAGAGAGAGAGAGAGATAGAATGGAGAAATTCTTCGTACTTTCCTTGATCGAACTCGATCACCAAGGTATAAACAGTGGCATCGACTGTCACTTCATTGGATCGCAGCACGAGTTCCTCTAGGATAGAGGTTTGACTTCCTAGCAGATTTGCCAGCTCGCTTCCGTCGTTTACAACATCAACAAAGAATGCAGCCATTGCAAAAACAAAATAAATTTTCTATTTGAGATTTGGGAATAGCAACACTTAAGATGTTCTTTCACTAATCTAGAGATTACAATCGAGCTTTCTAGGGGAATGTGATGACGGAAGTATGATCAGAGCGATCCTATTTACTTTCGTTGACTATCCGATAAACGATTTTCATTGAACTAAAACTCTCTCTCTGTGATCTTCTCGAAATTAATTTTACAATCTCTTTTATTCACATACTCGAAGTGGTTTTGTAGCTTGAACAGTTATAACTATCCCTTAATTTATGAAAAATCATGGTGAAACTGCACAATGATCTGATCTAAGGGATTGTGGTGGAACTGCACCACGATTTGAATAGTTTATATAACTGCCCGCCAACAAGGATGGGATGTCTTCATTGGTAGAGCTGACTCATTTGGTTGGCGAGGTCGGCTTGCTTTCTTTGGCAAAGTTGATTTTAGCCATTTGTCATAACTATCCTGCATGTTTATTTTCTTTCAGTCTAGCAAGGATGGATGTCCTCGCTGACTAGGTAGACTTTGTCTCATGAAGCTTCTGACTCCTTTAGACTTGTCCCAATTGGAAAGGAATATTGCTTCATCTGGCAAAGTTGGAATTCCTCGGTTTGGTGAACTTGAGATGAAATTCTTTGTAGTGGGGTTGAGATCTTATGTGGCAAGGATGGTCATTATTCTGACTCGCACATTTGCTAACTCATCATGACAATGGGTCACTTTTCTTCGATTGGTCTGATCCTAGTAGTGCGCAGATTTTACCTCCTACAGAAATGTCTTCGTATAGGCCTTTATTTAAAAAGGCTTCTCACTTGCTTGTTGAATTAGAACATCGAGCCATGTGGACAATTAAGTAGTGAAAGTTTGACTTAAATATGACTGGTAAGCATAAAAATTGCAATTCAATTAATTTGAAGAGAGTAGAAATGATGCATACAAAAATGCCAAAATTTATAATGAGTTAGCGAAGGTGTTTCATAATTGTGATCTAAATTGTAACTCCCAAATGCAGGAGATTGACAAGTAGTATAAAGGTAGTAAACCCAAGATCGTTTTCTTATATAACTTCAATTTATCGTATATGACACTAATTAATATATATTACGGAAGAAAATGATTGAATTTATAATTTGTTAACAAAGATTAATTGATTATTAATTAAGTAACTAGAGATGGTTGTCAACTAGATATGTTAATTTCCCATAGATTAATTAAGTGGATATGTTTATGTTTAATTACCTCAGTTGTATAGATCACATGTTCCCATACAAGTGGGAAATACATTATTGAAGCACATAAACAAATAATGTTGAACAACTTCATAATTTGGCTTTATTCCTCAATTAATCATATATTTATTTTGAGTTGATCTAAGCATGACATATGAATAATAAAAAATAATCATTCAAATTTAAGCATACAATAGGCCTAAAGAGCTTACGACATATCGAAACTAAACAACGAATATATCATCAAAGACTCAAAAGCATAATTAATTCCTAATAAGATAGTAGGTAACATAAAATATCAACTTTACATAAAATAATTAAACATAATAAGTAATGAATACATACCAGTAAATCATATAGGGTTTGCTAATTAATTTGAACCAACACAAAGAACTTACCACTCATACTCATCATTGTAGTCAATAATTGAATAGAAATTATTATTTTATTAATAATTACAAAAGAATACAAAATTATTCTCCAAAAATCTCTCTACTCAAACTAAAAATTAAAATTGCATATCGATAGCTAAACCTATCAACTTGCTAATCTAGTCTAAAACGCATTGATACGCTTCGATTTTCGATTTTCTTCCATATAGGACCCTGCGAAGAGGCCATAAAGCACTAGACAAACATTAAAATGGAGATTTTAATCAATCAAATAATTTATCATTAATTTATTGTATTAACTACCAAAATTAGATTACGAGCTAATTAATTTTTTTATCAAGCAAATTCAGCATCGAATATGTCAGACTAGCAAACTAAGAAGATATAAATATCCTAATTCAAAAAAAAAAGAAGTAAAAGGCTAACTCACTTTCATAGAAATCATGGTTACACTTAGCATGTGAAACAAGCCATAAAATCCCTATGTTACTCTAGTGGGTAAGTATTGTCTCGTGAGGGTTTCCAATGATATTACCTTCAAACATCAAGAAATGGTGGTTTAAGAAGATATAAAATTATAATAAATGCAAAACAAAGAAAGAAGAAAAATATTTTGGCTTTTCATTTAATTTCCATACCATGCTCAATTAGAAATATGTACTTGGGTATTCTTGAAACTATCAATCTTAAGAAATCACTTATAATTTAGTAACTTTTGTCTCTATCATGATCATTTAAATTATATCATAGATATGCTTAACTCTCAATTATTCATCCTATGCGTTCTTGTGATCGCGTAAAAGAGCCAGTCAAATTTCAAACTCCAATCAAACTCATAGGAACTCTTTTCATCTACTTTTCCTTTTCCTTTTTTTTTATATTTACAAACACTTGTTGTTCATGTGAACACTTATACTTTCTGAGGCACAACTATCCAATTACTAAGGTTATGTTTATAATTAAAGTCCATAAGTGTTGTTAGTATGAATGTGCACACTTCCTGAGGCATAAAAACCCAACTACTTAACACTTACTTTCTTTCATTTATTTCTTTTTTTATTATTTTTTTGTAGAAAATCCATGCCTTAATACTAGGCTCATTCCTTTTTTTATTTCATTTTAAGATGATAGGCTTTGCTTTTAAGTTTTCTTTTTGTTATCAACTCCTCATAACTCATTGTATAAGTATTTATTTCTTTCAAACCTTAACTATCCATATATCCAATTGTTGGATAAAAATTCATAATCAAGAATACATAGAAACTATTATCATATAAGTATCAACATTAAGAAATCAATCTTATAAATATACAATATAAAATATTTCTAATCTTATTTTTTACTCTGAAGAAATGAAATTTTTTTGAAAAAATATTTAATTTTTATAATTTTTGTGGTTTTTATAGTTAGTTATGATACATGCAATACAGTGTATCTACCCATCCACCAACTTAAATTATGCAACATCCTCAGTGCCTCAATAATACAGTTATGTAAGCAATACACTAAGAAAAAATATAAGGGGCTAAGGTTATAAAACACCTAGCTTTGATAGTTCTCCTTATGTTAAACTCCATGGGTAGTCGATGTCAATGATGTTGTTATTGTTCTCTACTACACTTGCATTTTTGATACTAGAAGGACCCTATTGTTCCCTACAGCATTTGCTCGTCCTCTTTAGCAAAGAAGATAGCATCATCAAAGCTATATGTGGATACATTCTTGTTCGGAGCCGAAGATTATGTTCTTGATATCACTCGAGGTAGGTCTGCTGTGTCTCGTTGACATTCAACCTGTCTGAAGGTATGAGACATATTTATAATCGACTTGTGTAGCTTTGCGAGTGTAATTTCATATGGTTAAGCTGCCTGCGCTACTAATCCTCCTCGATCTTGACCTACCCTTCGTGACCAACTGGCAGGACAGCTTCTTCTGCTTGTTCTTTCTACTCTTATCGGTCTTGTCAAGATCTCATGCTCCTCCTTACTATGATATCTGTTGATCGTATCAGTTGATGACAAATCAATCCTATTGTTCAAGCAAATCTTCATGATGAGAGATGGCATGACTAGGACTGGCATCGCCACCCTCGAATGCTGGATACATTCATGGTCTTGCGCCATGCATTGGATTACTGAGGAGTACATGATGGAGGCAATATCAAATATGCGCCTCTCCAGGATCATATTTAACAACAGTATGTCATTTGAATATAATTTTGTTATTGTTGAGGATGGCGTGATGTTGCATTTGATAAATAGACTCAGCAATACGAACGACTTTTGTAGATAGCCAACTTTGAAATAGATTTCATTGAAGCCGTAATTGCTGATGTTCTCCTCATGGCCTCTTCGAAATGTCAATTTTCTTGGTCTCGTCCTGAAAATAATATCAAAATATATCTTTTAGCACATAATTTTATAAAAGTTATAATCTCTATTGTTCAGAATTTATTTCTAATTATGTTTCAACATGATTTCCAATTTATCATGCAAATTACCCCAATATATCAAATCATCATTTTTTAATCTTATTTTTAGATTATGAATTAGATATATTGTTTGTATTCTATCAACTAATGAATTTCTTTGCTAAAAAGTTCTAATTTTTATCCATAAATTAGCATATTTCAAGAAATAATTAGGAAAATTTGTCCAAAATTCATAAAAATTAATTTGTCAAACTTTCCACAATCTACTAAGAAGTTATTTTGTTTCTTCAATCTACACTAATTACTTCATATAATTCATAGCTCTAGGTTTTTGAGATAAAAATATACTTTTATCGAAAATAACCCATGAAAAATTAAAGAGAAGAAAGCTTAAGTGTTTAGAGATTCGTAAAAATTTGAAAGAAATTCCGCATGATTGAGGTTTTGCTATTGAAAGGGAACAAATCTTCTTTGGGTTATTGTAGCAAGAGGGAGGCTAGGGTTTGGTTTGAGAGAAATGGCTCTTTGGGCGGTCGACAGCCACATCGACAACGACTTTGACACCCGCTCTCAGGTATGATAATTTTTGCCCTAAAGTCAACAGTTGTCGACAGTCATTCTCTATTGTAAAAACTGTCAATCCAATTATTTATTTTTTATTTTTATTGGTTATGTTAATTAGTAGCACTAATGTTACTTCTAAAACTTATTAATTAGTCCCTAATTTTAAAGTTAGTAACCAAAACTAAGGTTAATAAAAAATTTTGAAAAGATGTTTTAAAAATTTTGGAAGAAAAATAAAAAGATTTAGAAATTTTGAAAAATTTGTGAAAATTGTGGTTTTAAAACTAAAGTTAAATTCATAAGCATCTCCAAATTTAAAATACATATCATCCTCAATGATATGATATTTCTATTAAATTCGTTAAGAACAAGTAAAAATCAAGAGATAAAGTACTTAAATATTATCTCGGTCTGCTACTCACGGTGTATCAACTACATAATATGATTCATTAGTACAATAATGTATATAATATTAAGTGTATCATCATTAAACTCATATCATGGAGATATCAAAGGAATGACTAGATCGTTTGATTTCTCCATGTGCTATGGGAATTCCCAGTAGTGTTTCAAACAATTTATGTTCACTTTAAATGCATGACCATTCTTACGATTTACAATGTAAATTGCACCATAAGGATATACAGTTTAACAATAGACGGTCTAGTCCATCATTAATGCAACTTCTCTGGAAATAAATGAAGTCGTCAATCATATAAAAGCACTTTATTGGATGGATGAAAGGTACCATGTGAGATGTATCGATGGTGTCAAATTTTCATCTTTTCCTTAAAAATCCTTGAATATTCATATGCATCATGTGTTAAATTTTTTAGTTCATTCATTTGCAATTTTCGTAATGGGCCTATAGAGTTTGCCTAAATTAACTATTTTGATTTCTCATTACGTTTTATTCTCAATTCTCATAGGTAGATGACGAGCTTTTCCATAAACTATTCTATATGAAAACATGTATAAGAGTGTCTTGTATATTATACAGTAAGCCCATAAAGTATTGATGAGTCAAAATGACCAATCTTTGCGAGATGGATTAACCGTGTTCTCTAAGATTTGTTTAATTTCTCTATTGGCTAATTCAACTTGTCCATTTAATTGCGGATGATATGATGTAGAGCTTTTATTTAATTTCTTTATTGGCTAATTCAACTTGTCCATTTAATTGCGGATGATATGATGTAGAGCTTTTATGTGTGATATGGTATTTTTCACCAAATTCTCAAAGGTAATATTGCATAAATGAGAAGCCCCATCGTTTATTATAGCTTTAGGAACCTCAAATCTAGACAGTATGTGTACTTTGAAAAATTTGATTACCATTTGTTGATTATTATTTCTATTGGCAGTGACTTCCACCCATTAGAGATATAATCAACTACTATGAGCATATAAGTATATTAGTTAGAAATAGAGAACAACCCCATGAAGTCAGTGCTCCAATAATTGAATACTTTAATTGTAAGAATAGGTGTCAAAAGCATATTATTCTTCCAAGTTAATGCACCTAATTTCTAACATGATTAGCAACATTTACAAGCATATCTCTAAACATCGTGGACCAGTGAAATCAACATTGGAGAATCATGGCCACTGTCCTTGTAGATGAAAAATGTCCACCACAAACTTTTGTGTGACAAAAAAGCAACGATACTTTGGATCTCATCATCATGAACACAAAGCCTAATAATTTGATCTGGAAAATACTTGAAAAGGTAGGTATCATCATGAAAGATATACCTCATGTTGGAGTCCTCGCTTATCATGCGCACTCAATGACCTGGTATTTCACCTGAAAAAAAAAAATTAATCACCCGCATATCATGGAGTTGTCTTAATAGAAAATAGTTGCCTACCTATGAAGCCCTAATAGGTAGCTTACCATTGTCAAACGTTAGATGAGAAAGGTGGACGGCAATCACATTCTCTATTTCCTTTTTATCTTGAATTTCGAGATTGAACTCTTGAAACTGTAGTATCTAATGGACCAATCGTGGCTTTGCATTCTTCTTTGATAAAAGATATTTTAGCATTGAGTTATCTATAAAATCAACACACATGTGAGCCCAAATATACAAACGAAATTAATCAAGATTAAGGACGATAGTTAGAAGCTTCTTCTCTGTGGTCATATAATTTGTTCACACGTAACTGAGTTTTGCTAGTGTAACAGAGTTTTGCTAGTGTAACAAACCACATAAGGCTTCTTATCTCTTCGTTGCCCCAGAATGGTTCTAATTGTAGAACCGGTTTTATCACACATAATTTTGAATGGCAGCAATCAATCTGGAGGTTGCATTATTAGGGCCATGAAAAGAATCTCCTTGAGTGTATCGATGGTTGTTTGACAGGCTTGATTCCATTCAAGCTACATATCTTGCGAAAGAAGGTGAGAAAGAGATCTAGTAATATTACTAAAATCCTTTATAAACCTTCTATAGAAGCCTGTATGTTATGAGAATGAACGTATATCATTTACGGTCTTAAATATCGGTATTTTGGAAATAGATTCGACTTTTGCCTTATCTACTTTCATTTCTTTGAATGGAATAATGTGACCTAATACAATACATTTTCTAACCATAAAGTGATATTTTTCCCAGTTTAGGAGAATTTTTTTTTGTTGGCAATGTTCAAGTACGGCTCATAGATTAGTTAAACATATTTCAAAGCTATTTGTGAACATAGGGAAATAATCCATAAATACCTCTAGATTATTTTCAACTAAATTTCTAAAAATACTAATCATACATCTTTGAAAAGCTACAGGTGCATTACATAATCTAAACACATCTTTCTAAATGCAACTGTGCCCAAAAAAAAACAAGTAATGTAGTATTTTCATGATCTTTTAAAGCAATTTCAATTTGATAGTAAACTAAATAGCCATATAGAAAGCAATAGAATTCATGTCCTGCAACTCTCTCGAGTATTTGGTCGAGAAATTGCAATAGAAAATTATCTTTTCACATCACTTGGTTTAGTTTTTGAGAATCTATACTCACATACGATAACTCATAACTGTGTGAGTGGTATCACCTCTCCATCCTTGCTTTTAACTACTGTCACCTCACTTTTCTTGAGACAACTTAGGTTGAACTTACCCACTTATGATTAGCTATTGGATAAATGATGCCCACATTGAGGAGTTTCAATACTTCAGATTTGACCACTTCATGGCAGGCTTAAGCCTTTGTTGCATTTGCCTTATTAGCTTAGCTCCATCTTCCAAAGTGATATAATATGTGCAAATAAGAGCATTCTTACATTTGATGTCGGCCATATTCCATCCTAAAGCTCCCATGTGCTTTCTCAATGTCGAGAGTAGGCGCTCTTCCTGATTTTTGTCAAGATGCACTGAGATAACAATCGAGAAAGTTTCCTTAGGTTCTAAAACTACATACTTGAGATGACTGGGTAGCAGTTTTAGCTCAAGTATCGGGCCTAGGATATCGGAAGGAATCAATTTCTTTGTGCTTAGAGGTAATTCTTCGTATACATATGTTTAGGGATCCAACCTCTGACATGTTAATAAGAAGCATCAGTTAAGCATTACATAATATTTATGATATTTTCATAATTGAGTCTTTCAAGGAAACCATCATCCATGCTCAATGCAATTTCTAATGGATCAAAGATACATAATGATATGATGTGTCCTTCTTTATGGATTTCTTCAATATAATTAATGTCCTGCAATTTGTTAGTATCAATATTTGGTTGCTTGTAGACATTAAAAATATTAAGCTCAAGGATTATGTTACCAAATGATAATTTTACCACATACTATTCCTACAATTGATAACAACATTAATGGTGGCTGAAAAAGGACGTCCGAGGATAACATGGATATGAAGATGTGCATTCTTTACAGGTGTAACATCAATACCTATAAAGTCCATAAACAAATAGAAATTTTCAATTTATATTGGAACACCTTCAATGACGCCTTTAGGATGCCTTTCTGACCTATCAGCCAATTGTTGTGTGATAGGTATAGGTTCAAGTTCTCCTAGACCTAGTTGCTTATAAACCGAGAGAGTAATAGGTTTACTTTAGCACCCAAATCAAGCTGAGCTTTCTCAATATTATATTGACCTATGACACATGAAATAGTTAGACATCTAGGATCATTATATTTGAAAGGCATCTCAGAATGGAATAAGGAACTTATCTGCTCTGTGAGGAATGCTTTCTTTTGTATATATGACGTCTTTTGATCATGCACAAGTCCTTCAAGAATTTTGCAATTAAGGGCACTTGCTTGATTGCTTTCAGTAGAAGGATATTGATTTGTACCTTTTTGAAAATTTCTAAAGTGTTAGCATAAGATGCATTATATTTTTATTTATCAAACATTGAGGAAAAGGTATAGGTGGTCTGTAAGTCGAAGTCTTTGATCTTCTTTTTTAAATGGGTTCCTCAAGCATTTTACCACTTTGCAAACTAAGTGCAGCAGATATCTCAGATATATCATTATTAGTTTAAAAAGTAAGAGCATTTATACTTTCGAATTTACCTGAAGTTGTGGCCTTCAACTAAGATGGTAACTTACCTTTTTATTGAGTTCGTAGAGCGGAACTAAGGTGGCTTATCTGAGATTGTATATCACTGAAAGTCGTAACTTTCTAACTATTGATAGTTTGTTGCAACTGGATAAGTTGTTGCTTAAAGATTCGGATGAATAATTGCATGACTCAATATGGATTATTTGTGCTTGTGGAATAGTATTAAAGGCATTAACTTATTCATTAAGTACATCTTTAAAAGCAAGGAGAGTTGGACAAGTGCAAGTTTACAAGTCTTGTAATTCACGAATATTACAAACTTCTGGAATTTCATCTATCACCTTAGTAGCTTTTGTTTTCTTAGTGATTAAATATTTCAAATTTCTTTGTGAGGTTTTTATACTAATTAGTTTCTTTCTGAAGTATCCTCCGTCTCCCAGGCTCGTGAATTTTTAGCGAGTCAAGAATTTTCCATGCTTCATCAGCATCCTTGCCGAAAAATTTACCATTGCACATGATTTCTATAAATTGTCTCGTTGCATTATTTAGCCCTTGATAGTAGGTACTTACTGCCCTCCATATCCTGAAGTCATGATATGGGCATAAGTATAGCAAATTTTTGAATCTATCCCAACTCTTGAATAAAGATACATCTTCTTTTGGTGAAAATTGAGAATTTGCTTAAGCATATAGTTACTTCGATGTGAGGAAAAATTTTGTTTAAGAATTCTTTTTGCATCTCATCCCATCTTCCTATTGAATTCGGGCGTAATGAATGTAGCCATATTTGTTGCTTTATCCTTTAACGGGAACAGAAAGAGCTTAAACTTTAGTTGCTCTACCACAATTTGTTGAAGATCAATGGTAGAGCAAATCACTTCGAATTCTCAAAGGTGCATATGTTAGCTTTCCGTATCCATTCCATGGAATTTGGACAAGAGTTGAACTACTCTAAATTTAATTTCAAGGTATCATATATTCAAGGGAAATATTATGTATGAAATTTGGATTGTTTGATGAGGTTATAGATAATCATGTAGGGACCTTCCATTGTCTCCATATTGGCTGTGATTATCTTTGTGTTATGACCCTCAAATCCAGTAGTATTATCATTATTCACATTGTTGTTGTTGTCGTTAATGCTCATTATGAATTGATTTGTGGATTGGACATATTTGTAGATCTGAGTATGATCGAACGAGTCTACTACTAGAGCTGGTATCAAAACAAGGTTATCTTCTACTGTAGATGACATAGAACCTAAATATGACATAGAACCTAAGGTCAAAAGGAAGTTAAAACAATATTTTCATTATATATAGTTTAATAGAACCTATATCAAAAATCAATGTTAGTATACTTTTTAAAAGTACAAGTCTTGAGGATCAAGATTATATAATAGATCAAGGTGATCCATTAGGATTACTAATATTACAAAAATATGAAAATCTATCTTTAATTAAAGAAGATCTAAGTGACATATATAATACGCAGAAATCACCAGCTTCTAGTTCTCAAGGTGATAAAGAAAAATATTATGAATATAGAGTTTATATGAATACTATTTCAGAAAGACCAGAGCCTTCTAGTATACCTGGTTCTGAAATATAAAATGATAGTATACATGATAGTATAGGTGAGCATTTTGTCATCACTTACAAAGATATTAAAAGACTAAAAGAATCCATACATCATACAGAGAAAAATGATGTATACAAGAAACCACCATTTAGATCAATATTCTCAAATAAAAAAACCTATGTATTCGAAACAATGCAAAGTAATATATAATTAAAAGGTGATGAAGATTTTACTGCGGTAAAACTCATCAATACACAACAAATCAATAAACTAAGAAAAAATATCCAAAAATGAAATATCTTCATATCGGATTAATTCAAATCAAAATTATTGGACTATTTCATTCAGGAATAGATACACCAATTATGATTGCTTGTTTAGACGAAAGAATTACAAATAATTCATTAAATAGTTTAATGGGTGGTGCTAAATCAAATTTAGCAAAAAGAATATTTAGAGTCAATATTCATCCTAACTTTTGCATAAGTCTAGATGATAAAAACATTGATAAAGTTTGTTCCTTATCAATAAGTTTGAAAGAATCGAATTATTACCTGGTTTAAAAGTTTTAGGAATACAATGGGAACATAGTACGGCCCTAAATGACACTTCAACTTTCAAATCTATTACACCAAATCAGTTTGTAAAACTATTTGAGGTTGGTAATGGAAAAGTAATACAATCAAGATTAGTAGATATACGACATTTGAAGTTTGATAATGATATGCAAATATTTATCAAATCTTTAAAGCCTACAATACAATTGCCAGTAGAACACTTCGTAGTTTCTGGAAATACAATATCTACTACAATTATTAATCCAATTTCGAATTTACCACCAAGAATAAATAGAAGTAGAAGTATTGATTATAGATAAGTACCCTGTACATCTTATCAATCTATAAACATCGAGCCTTCATAACATAGTTTGTCGCCAACTATTGAAGATCAAGAACCAATAGAAGGAAGAACACAATACTTAATAGATACTCAAAGTATGCCAGATCAAGATAACGTCATAAGATTACCTTATGATTGATTTAAAGAAAAATGCTTTACTTCATATTTATATTCCTGTTACGATAAAATTTTGTGGTTCTTCAGAATTTACTATACATGCTTTAGTAGATACTGGTATCAGTAGATACTGGTATCAGAGCAAGGTTATCTTCTATTGTACAAATTGATAGTCGTATCAATAAAAGCTCTGTAAGTTATACTTTTTAAATGTCTAAGTAAATACAGAGGCATGTTGTTATCTTAGTATTGTTTATTACTTTACCGTTATTATTTTGCTTCGTACGCATGGGGTAGGAAACGAACCATTGTTGTGCTCTACCTCTCTGAAGCAATGGTATAAGCTCGTGGTGGATAGACAGAGGTCAGGTCCTTGCAGTTTAACTCTACCAGAAAGCCACGGTTAAAGGTGCCATGTAGCCAAAGAGACTAGGGTCAAAAAGAAGTTAAAATAATAATAGTTAGAGAAATAAACAACTAACACAAGATAACAACATGACCTCACCCTTATCCGAAACCAATGGATAAGAATAAATTAGTCCTACCAGAACCACACTATATTTGTCCTTATAAACTTACAGAAGCACACCATGTAGTTCATGTTCCTGGAATCACACCAAATGACGGAATTACTAATTATATCTGTGATCAGTTAAAAAGAATCTCAACAGATATAAATCAAATTAAATCTTACTTAAACATAGACAGAACTATGAAACTATCTGTTTCTACCCACACAACAGATAGATCACGAAAAACAATTAGGCATTTGTCTAGTTCAGATGTTAAAATACTCTTCTAATACTGTTCCTGTTGAGACTAACACTATAGATGAAAAATTCTACAGACAATTTCTTATCTTGCAGGAAAAGGAGTTAACTGGGAAAGTAACTAGTTCCGAAGTGAATGAATTTTATGAAAAGCATACAGTTTCTATACAATATTTTAGATCTGAAAAAGATCAAGATTATAATCAAGTGGTTAATTTAAACCACACTGATACAGAATTTTTATGAGGCGATTCTTTGGGAGAAGAGTCACACCGATATCTTTCAAGCGATTCTTCGGAAGAAGATTCACACCGAAAAAATAAATATCATACTCGTTATGAATATTATAATATAAATATAGAACAAGGATCCACTTCGCAACTTATGATGGGAAGTTATGTTCCAACAAATCCTAATCGATATCCAACTCAGATGGAAGAGGAAGTTACATCTGAGAATACAACAAATCCTGGAGAAAGAGAAACTTTTGTTAATAATTACATTTTGAGAAAAAGCAAAAGATCTCTAGTTACAGATTCTCCACATTTATATTTCAATGTTGATAATATTCCTCATACAAAATTAAAAAAATATATGACTGAATGGAGTCAACATATTATTGGCCATGTGTTTATATCTCCAATAAAACCTGGAATTTGTTCTATATACTACAAGTAAATGGGAAGGAATAGTTTTAGATTGGTTGTCCCAATATGAAAGATTCCATCCTGAGGCTAGCAAAAATATAGAAAAATATCCTTCTAAAAAGGAGGCTTTAAGTAGCATAGTAGCCTACTTTTATGCTGACCTTACTGGAGAAGAATTTGTGGAAGATGATAATTTTTCAGAAACCTTCTTACACAAATTACAATTATGCAACATATGTGCTTTAGAAGAATTTGTTACTACATATATTGGTCTTATTTTTAAATTAGCAAAACTAGATATGAAATTATTCTTTTTTGCAAAATTTCCATCTCCATGGAACGAGTTGATAAAAAATAAGTATGATCAGTTAAGATTAAAAACCTTTACTGGAACTGACCCAGACACTACACATGCTACTGGATTTCTCAAAAAATCCTGTATGGATATAGTAAAAGAAATATGTCAAAATACAGAAGCTATTAAACAGATGAAAAATAGATATTAAAATCTAAACTTAGTACATTTTGTTGTCCGAAGTATGACGAAGAAATAAATACAAAATTTGGATGTCCTTCGGATTATTATCAATCAAAAAGTACAAATATCAACATAAAAATAAATACTATAAAAGAAAAAAAAATTCCGGATTACAAAAAAGAAATGTAATCCTGAATTCAAAAAGAAATACAAAAAACATAAGTCTTTTGAAAAAAGAAAATTTATTAAAAATAAAAAATTTAAGAAAGGATGTAGATGTTTCAAATGCAATAAAGAAGGTCATTATGCAAATGAATGTCCTTTAGATATTAAAACAATAATCTTAGACGACATCGAAAGCTATAATATCAATGTTGGAACTTCACAAGATATTCCTAGTGATGTTTCTACTATATACGAAGTAGAAAGAATTTATTCAAGCCCAGAATCTGAAGAATTACTCTCAGTTTCGAAAGCTTTAATATTAATATGCTTACGCTCAGTGAAACATATAATAGAATAAAAATTACTATGTATGCTATTCTACCTAAAAAAGAAAGAATACATTTGGCAGGACATATACTTTATAGTGGAAGAAGTTATAAACTAAAGAGATATAGATCTACAGAAATCTTTTTAGATCTACTTATACACATACCTTTTGGATACTTTGGAGTTATATATAATATCCAAAGACATGTAAAGAACTGGTAACTGATACCAGTTACTAGTTCTTCACACACAAAAGCAAAAGCAAAAAGAAAAGAAGAGAGAAGTTTATAGGAGTAGAAGAGAGAGAAAAGAAGACTAGTAATTTTTTTTGCGATATCCTTCTATCAAACATCGAAGGTATTTATAGATGAGCAGAAGTGCCTTTAGAGAAAGGAATCTAATTTTTCATAAATTATTGCCCTACTATGGCAATAATGGAAGATGCTTTTTAAGTGCGGTGGTTTGTCGGCTGAGTGCAGTGGTTGGGCTGTCGGCTGAGTATGGTGGTTGGGCTATCGGATGAGTTTGGTGGAGAATTATTAAAGTAGGTGATCAGTCACCTCAATTTCAAAAAGATCTGATGGCGGAGGATAAGTGACTCTTTTAAAAAGCAGAAGGAATCTTTTCTTTTCTTTCTCCTTCTGTTGTTTCTCCTTCTGTCATCGTGGTAGTAGGACCCACCACGCTTTATTCGCCAACTTCGAGATGAGCAAGCATTTAATCGTCGAGTTCATTATCATCATGATTGTCCTCCATGGGCTGATCTTCTCCATCAAAAAAATCTATCCGGGCTTTTGACCCTATTCTACCCAAGTTTAATGAATGAATGAATTGGATTGCCTTTCGAATTTTTTTATCGCTTGCTTCGAAGGCAGAGAGATGGTCATAGAGAAGTATATTAGTCCCTTCTAGAATTGGATGAGTGGTATTAAGGGAATCTTTCAAGGCTTCAATGAAGAACTCTTTTGCAGTATAGTATGCGCGGTCTTCGTAGATGAAGTTTTCTCTTGGATATGTACCCCAACTCTAGGCATGTTGCTGACTTTGATCACATAACTCCCAAATCTGATATGAAAAAAAATAACTTTAAATATTTTCTTTCTTCCCAAATGCTCCAGATTCGGAAGGAAAATACTGACTGCCATGGACGAGCATAAGTGTTAACTCGTTTACTACATAGCTGTGGAATTTACCTAGTATATTCTTCTGGATGGTCAGTATTGGTGTAGATTATATGAACAATTTCCAATTTAATAGCTCTAGTATGTTTGGGAATATCCTTTAAGTAAACCGTCAATTTTGGACGCTTATACTTATTCATAATTAGTTCTTCAGTCTGGAAGAACTGTGGTAGATCAGAGCTTCAAGAGTCTGGAAGAATGCAAGAAGCTACTCATCTGGTAGCAGATTTTGCTGGTTGAGAGTTACCATTCTGTGAATAGTAAGCTCTACTTCTAATTGTCTAGCCTTCTCTATTTGAACCTAGCACAGATCAATTAGTTTCACAAAATCGAAGATCTGAACACTTACAAGGTCAGCCATGTTCAAATTTGTAAAGATTGCTTTAAGTTTCCTCTGTTCTATGGAAGAACCAGTATAGAAACTTTCTTCTCTCCAAGCTAAGTCCTTAGATTTCTGTGTAGAGAAAAACTGGCAGAATTCTTACACAATTTCATAAAACTGTGTTCTTTGCTGGGCGTCTTGCTGCCTCTGTTGCCTTGCTTGCAATAATTCTTCTTCCATCTTTGTAAGCCAGTAATTAGCTGACTTAAGATCATTCAACTAGATGGCTCTGAAACAGCCATTGAGTCGATTATAAGTGTCTTCGACCGAGATCTTTAGAGAATGATTATACCAATCTCGTACAATGGCGGAGGCAAAGGGCTTCATGAGAGTCCCTCTCTGCATTTGGACAACTTGTTGTTGTCCTCTTCTTTGTGAAAATGCTTTTGCAGTCTGTAGACTTGGAAAGGCGGTAGCTTGTGGGCCGGTGACGGCGGCTTGTGGGCTGGTGACGGCGGCTTGTGGGCCGGTCATAGCTGGTTTGCCTGCTGGCTGGATGGCTCCTTGGCTGATATTGGATGGTAGGCCGATTGTCGTTTTGGTTTCTCCTGCTGGGACTGGTGTAGATCCAACTGGAACTGGTTAAACCTTGGTGGAGGCTGTTGTAGCAGTGGCAGTGGAAGACTCTCCAAGAGTCTTCTTACCCTTCCTTGATGCAGACACCGTTTGCCAGTTTTACTAGCGCTTGAGTTGCTCCTCCATTGCCTTGATACGTTGAAGCGTATTTTCGTTCATGGTCTATTTAATAAATCAACAACTGTATTAGTATAACTAGGAATATATTTGACATAATAGTTAAATATTTCCAGCTATAAAGCATTCATATTCTCCCAAGATTTTCTTCAGGATTATTTATTGTTTTTTTCTTGAGAAACTGAGCAATAGATTTATTATCAGTTTCAATAACAAAATTTCTATTAAGCAAATAAATGCTCAAAGATTTCAAGGCTAATTTAATAGCAAGCAATTCTTTATCATATGTAGAATACTTTTACTGAATTTTAGAAAATTTTTCAAAAGTATAAGCAATAATTTCTTTCTTTTGAGCAATTAAAACACCTGCCCAAAAAGCATCAGAAGCATCAGTTTGCAGAATAACTAATTCAGCTTCAGAAGGAAAATATAGTATCTTTTGATCTTGTATTAAAGATTTTATTTTCTCAATTTCTCTTTCTTCTTCTTGAGTTAATGTGATTGGAATTCTATCTGTATTCCATCGTCTAGGTTGTTCACCTGTTTCTTATTTATATTTACTTTGTTCAATGGTTAACCGGTCTTGAAGATTTTTATCTTCTCGGTTAAATTTGGAATAAATTTTCTACCATAGTTTAAGATTCCAAGAAAACTTTGTAATTCTTTTAAAGTTTTAAATGTACTCGGATATTCTTTTATTTTAGAGTAGATATGTTGTTGTAGCTCTATCTGACCCTTTTTTATATATTTACCAAGAAATTCTATTTTTTCTGTGTATAATTCTATCTTTTTCTGACTAAGGATTACTCCATTATCCAATAAGATTTTGATTACTTGCAATAAATGTCTTTTGTGCTCTTCTAACGAAATAGAAAAAACTAAAATATTATCTACATAGACTGAAACATATTGTAAATGTCCGAACATGGAGTTCATCCATTTTTGAAATATTTGTGGTGCATTTTTCAATCCAAATGTCATTACATTCCATTCGTAATGTCCGGCCAAATGTATTCTTTCTTTTTTAGGTAGAATAGCATACGGTGTTAACATAGTAATTTTTATTCTATTATATGTTTCACTAAGCGTAAGCATATTAATATTAAAGCTTTCGAAATTTAAGAGTAATTCTTCAGATTCTGGGCTTGAATAAATGCTTTCAACTTCGTATATAATAGAAACATCAGTAAGGATATCTTGTAACGTTCCAACAATGATATCATAGCTTTCGATGTCCTCTAAGATTATTGTTTTAGTATTTAAAGCACATTCATTTGCATAATGACCTTTTTTATTGCATTTGAAACATCTACATCCTTTCTTAAATTTTTTATTTTTAATAAATTTTCTTTTTTCAAAGGACTTATGTTTTTTGTATTTCTTTTTGAATTCAGGATTCCATTCCATTTTTGTAATCCAGAATTTTTTTCTTTTATAGTATTTATTTTTATGTTGATGTTTGTATTTTTTTGATTGATAATAATCCGAAAGATATCCAAATTTTATATTTATTTCTTCGTCATACTTAGGACAACAAAAGGTACTATGTTTAGATTTTAATATCTGTTTTTTCATCTATTTAATAGTTTTTGTATTTTGACATATTTATTTTACTGTATCCAGAGAGCAGTTTATAGGAGTAGAAGAGAGAGAAAAGAAGACTAATAATTTTTTTGCTATATCCTTCTATTAAACATTGAAGTATTTGTAGATGAGCAGAAGTGCCTTTAGAGAAAGGAATCTGCTTTTTCATAAATTACTGCCCTACTATGGCTATAATGGAAGATGTTTTTTGAGCGCGGTGGTTTGTCGGCTGAGTGCGGTGGTTGGGCTATCGGCTGAGTGCAGTGGTTGGGCTGTCGGTTGAGTGTGGTGGAGAATTATTAAAGTAGGTGATCAGTCACCTCAATTTCAAAAAGATCTGATGGCGGAAAATAAGTGACTCTTTTAAAAAACAGAAGGAATCTTTTCTTTTCTTTCTCCTTCTGTCGTCGTGGTAGTAGAACCCACCACGCTTTATTTGCCAACTTCGAGATGAGCAAGTATTTCATCGTCAAGTTAATTATCATCATGATTGTCCTCCATGGGCTGATCTTCTCCATCAAAAAAATCTATCTGGGCTTTTGACCCTATTCTACCCAAGTTTAATGAATGAATGAATTGGGTTGCCTTTCGAATTTTTTCATCGCTTGCTTCGAAGGCATAGAGATGGTCATAGAGCAGTTATTAGTCCATTCTAGAATTGAATGAGTGGTATTAAGGGAATCTTTCAAGGTTTCAACGAAGAACTCTTGCAGCATAGTATGCTCAATTTTTGTAGATGAAATTTTCTCTCGGATATGTATCCCAACCCTGGGCATGTTGCTGACTTTGATCATGTAACTCCCAAATCTGATATGAAGAAAATAACTTTAAATAGTTTCTTTCTTCCCAAATGCTCCAGATTAAGAAGGAAAATACTGACTGCCATGGACGAGCTTAAGTTTTAACTCGTTCACTGCATAACTGTGGAATATACCTAGTATATTCTTCTTGATTGTCTGTAGATTATATGAATAATTTCCAATTTAATAGCTCTAGTATATTTGGGAATAACTTTTAAGTAAACCGTCAATCTTAAATGATTATAGTTATTCATAATTAGTTCTTCAGTGTGGAAGAATTGTGGTAGATCAGAAACTTCAAGAGTTTGGAAGAATGCAAGAAGCTATTCATCTGGTAGCAGATTTTGCTGGTTGAGAGTTACCATTTTGTAAATAGGAAGCTCTGCTTCCAATTTCTGGCCTTCTCTGTTTGAACCTTTCACAGGTCAATTAGTTTCACAAAATCAAATATCTGAACACTTACAAGGTCAACCATGTTCAAATCTGTAAAGATTGCTATAAGTTTCCTCTGTTCTATGGCAGAACCAGTATCGAAAATTTTTTCTCTCCGAGCTAAGTCCTCTGATTTCTGTGTAGAGGAAAACTGCAGAGTTCTTGCACAATTTCAGAAAACTGTGCTCTTTGCTGGCCGTCTTGCTGCCTCTGTTGCCTTGCTTGCAACAATTCTTCTTCAATCTTTGTAAGACAGTAATTAGCTGACTTAAGATCATTCGACTGGATGGCTCTGAAACAGCCATTGAGTCGATTATAAGTGTCTTCTGCCGAGATCTTTAGAGACTGATTATACCAATCTCGTACAACGGCGGAGGCAAAGGGCTTCATGGGAGTGGCTCTCTGCATTTGGACAACTTATTGTTGTCCTCTTCTTTGTGGAAATGCCTATACAGTCTGTAGACTTGGAAACCCGATGACTTGTGGGCCGGTGACAGTGGCTTGTGGGCCGGTCATGCTGGTTTGCCTGCTGGCTTGCTGGCTCCTTGGCTGATAGTGGCTGGTAGGCCGATTGTCCTTTTGGTTGCCTGCTGGGACTGATGTAGATCCAACTGGAACTGGTTGAACCTAGGTGGAGGCTGTTACAGCTATGGCAGTGGAAGACTCTCTAAGAGTCTTGTTACCCTTCTTTGATGCAGACACCAAGTTTTGCTGGCGCTTGAGTTGCTCCTCCATTGCCTTGATATGCTGAAGCATATCTTCGTTCTTGGTCTAATTAATAAATCAGCAATTGTATTAGTATAACCAGAAATATATTTGACATCATAGTTAAATATTTCCAAGTATAAAGCAATTCGTATTCTCCTAAGATTTTCTTCAGGATTATTTATTCTTTTTTCTTGAGAAACTGAGCAACATATTTATTCTCAGTTTCAATAACAAAATTTCTATTAAGCAAATAAATGCGTAAAAATTTCAAGGCTAATTTAATAGCAAGCAATTCTTTATCATATGTAGAATACTTTTGCTGAATTTTAGAAAATTTTCCAGAAGTATAAGCAATAATTTCTTTCTTTTGAGCAATTAAAATACCTGCCCAAAAAGCATCAGAAGCATCAGTTTGCAGAATAACCAATTTAGCTTCAGAAGGAAAATATAGTATCTTTTGGTCTTGTATTAAAGATTTTATTTCCTCAATTTCTCTTTCTTCTTCTTGAGTTAATGTGATTGGAATTCTATCTGTATTATATCGTCTAGGTTGTTCACATGTTTCTTATTTATATTTGCTTTGTTCAATAGTTAACCGATCTTGAAGATGTTTTATCTTCTCGGTTAAATTTAGAATAAATTTTCTACCAAAGTTTAAGATTCCAAGAAATCTTTGTAATTCTTTTAAAGTTTTAAATGTAGTCAGATATTCTTTTATTTTAGAGTAGATATGCTGTTGTAGCTCTATCTGACCCTTTTTGATATATTTGCCAAGAAATTCTATTTCTTCTTTGCATAATTCTATCTATTTCGGACTAAGGATTACTCCATTATCTAATAAGATTTTGATTACTTGTAATAAATGTCTTTTGTGTTCTTCTAACGAATTAGAAAAAACTAAAATGTCATCTATATATACTGAAACATATTGTAAATGTCCGAACATCAAGTACATCCATTTTTGAAATATTTGTAGTGCTTTTTTCAATCCAAATGGCATTACATTCCATTCGTAATGTCCTTGTAGGCAGCTAAATACTGTTAATTATTTTGGCAGCTGATCTTTTAGCTTAATTTGCCAAAAGCCAGATTTTGCATCAAATTTACTGTAATATCTAGCTCCTTGTATTTGTTTAATTAGTTGTAAAGCTGATGGAATAAAATATCCATCAAACTTGGTGCAACTATTTAACTTTCTATAATTTATCACCATTCTAACTTTTCCTCGTTTAATCTCTGCATGATTTCTTATTCTTGTATCTGTCGGGCAAAGAATGAGGACTAGAACTCCTTTGTATTAATTGTAATTTTTCTAATTCTTGTATCTATCGGGCAAATTCTTATTAATTATCAGAAGGGGTTACCATAATACTATTTACTCTTATATTTGTATTTTGATATTGTTCTAGTAATTCTAGGGTACAATATCTCGGAGCTTTTGCAAAATATTTTAATGGATTATCACTATATAAAGGGCTAAGCATATCATGAATAGTTTTTTCAAAGTTATTTTGAGCAGGAATTGTATATGTGCAGTAATCATGAGCGGATGGTGTAGAAGTTAAAGCAGTAGCAAAGTCAATTAAATGAATTTCGCCACGCTGTGCTGGTGTAAAATGTTGTAAAAATGGTGCAGGAAATGGTACACGAGGTATCATTCGGCCATTTAAAGCAAAATAATGTGTATTATATGGTGGATAATTACGAAGATTATTCATGCCAATAATACAATCAGAATCAAACTCTTTAGGTAATAACGCAAATTCAAAAGTATATTTGTTATCAATACCATCAATATCAGGTATAGATAAAGGTACTTCAGCTTTATGTGTGACGGGTTGTTGTCGACCCATAAAATCATTTAGCATGCATTTTTTTATCTAATGGTATCCAATGTTGTTGAGGAATAATTGCACTTTGCATTAAACTTGCCTCAGCACCAGTATCTACTAAAACATGTATAGTAAATTCTGAAGAACCAGAAAATTTTATCGTAACAGGAATATAAATATGAAGTATAGCCTTTTTCTTTAAATCAATCATAAGGTAATCTTATGATGTTATCTTGATCTGGCATACTTTGAGTATCTATTAAGTGTTGTGTTCTTCCTTCTATTGGTTCTTGATCTTCAATAGTTGGTGACAAACTATGTCGTGAAGGCTCGATGTTTATAGATTGATAAGATATAGAGGATACTGATTTATAATCAATACTTCTACTTCTATTTATTCTTGGTGTTAAATCCGAAATTGGATTAACAATTGTAGTAGATATTGTATTTCCGGAAACTACAAATTATTCTACTGGCAATTGTATTGTAGGCTTTAAAGATTTGATAAATATTTGCAAATTATTATCAAACTTCAAATGTCATATATCTACTAATCTTGGTTGTATTACTTTTCCATTACCAACCTCAAATAGTTTTACAAACTGATTTGGTGTAATAGATTTGAAAGTTGAAGTGTCATTTAGGGCCATACAATATTCCCATTGTATTGCTAAAACTTTTGAACCAGATAATAATTCGATTCCTTTCAAACTTATTGATAAGGAACAAATTTTATCAATATTTTTATCATCTAGACTTATGCAAAAGTCAGGATGAATATTGACTCCAAATATTCTATTTGCTAAATTTGATTTAGCACTACCAATTAAACTATTTAATGGATTATTTATGATTCTTTCGTCTAAACAAGCAATCATAATAGGTGTATCTATTCCTGAACGAAATAGTCCAGTAATTTTGATTTGAATTAATCCGATATGAATATATTTTATTTTTGGATATATTTTTCTTAGTTTATCGATTTGTTGTGTATTGATGAGTTTTACCGCAGTAAAATCTTTATCACCTTTTAATTCTATATTACCTTGCATTCTTTCGATTACATAGGTTTTTTTATTCGAGAATATTGATCTAAATGGTGGTTTCTTGTATACATCATTTTTATCTGTATGAAGTATGGCTTCTTTTAGTCTTTCAATATCTTCGTCAGTGATGACGAAATGCTAACCCATACTATCATGCATACTATCATTTTGTATTTCAAAACCAGATATACTAGAGGGCTCTGGTCTTTCTAAAGTAGTATTCATATAAATTCTATATTCATAATGTTTTTCTTTATCACCTTGAGAACTAGAAGCTGGTGATTTTTGCGTATTATATATGTCACTTAGATCTGCTTTAATTAAAGGTAGATCTTCATATTTTTGTAATATTAGTAATCCTAATGGATTACCTTGATCTATTATATAATCTTGATCCTCAAGACTTGTACTTTTAAAAAGTATACTAACATTGATTTTTGACATAGGTTCTATTAAATCATGTGTAATGAAAATATTATTCTTTACATGTCTTTGGATATTATATATAACTCCAAAGTATCCAAATGGTATGTGTATAAGTAGATCTAAAAAGATTTCTGTAGATCTATATCTCTTTAGTTTATAACTTCTTCCACTATAAATATATGTCCTACCGAATGTATTCTTTCTTTTTTAGGTGGAATAGCATACGTTGTTAACATAGTAATTTTTATTTTATTATATGTTTCACTGAGCATAAGCATATTAATATTTAAACTTTCGAAATCTGAGAGTAATTCTTCAGATTCTGGGCTTGAATAAATGTTTTCTACTTCGTATATAGCAGAAATATCACGAGGGATATCTTGTAAAGTTCTAACATTGATATCATAGCTTTCAATGTTGTCTAAGATTATTGTTTTAATATTTAAAGGATATTCATTTGTATAATGACCTTTTTTATTGCATTTGAAATATCTACATCCTTTCTTAAATTTTCTTTTTTCAAAAGACTTATGTTTTTTGTATTTCTTTTTGAATTCAGGATCCCATTTCTTTTTTGTAATCAGGAATTTTTTTCTTTTATAGTATTTATTTTTATGTTGATGCTTGTATTTTTTTGATTGATAATAATCCGAAGGACATCCAAATTTTGTATTTATTTCTTCGTCATACTTAGGACAACAAAATGTACTAAGTTTAGATTTTAATATCTATTTTTTCATCTGTTTAATAGCTTTTGTATTTTGACATATTTCTTTTACTGTATCCATACAGTATTTTTTGAGAAATCCAGTAGCATGTGTAGTATTTGGGTCAGTTCCAGTAAAGTTTTTTAATCTCAACTGATCATTCTTATTTTTTATCAACTCATTCCATGGAGATGGCAATTTTGAAAAAAAAAAGCCTTTATCCAGAATAATTTCATTTTTAGTTTTGTTAATTTAAAAATAAGACCAATATATGTAGTAACAAATTCTTCTAAAGCACATATGTTGTATAATTGTAATTTGTGTAAGAAGATATCTGAAAAATTATCATCTTCCACAAATTCTTCTCCGATAAGGTCAGCATAAAAGTAGGCTACTATGCTACTTAAAGCCTCCTTTTTTGAAGGATATTTTTCTATATTTTTGCTAGCCTAAGGATGGAATCTTTTATATTGGGACAACCAATCTAAACATATTCCTTCCCATTTACTCGAAGCATATAGAACAAATTCTAGGTTTGGTATTTCTATTGGAGATATAAACACATGACCAATAATATGTTGACTCCATTCAGTCATATATTTTTTAAATTTTATATGAGGAATATTATCAACATTGAAATATAAATGTGGATAATCTGTAACTAGAGATCTTTTGCTTTTTCTCAAAATGTAACTATTAACAAAAGTTTCTCTTACTCCAGAATTTGTTGTATTCTCAAATGTAACTTCCTCTTCCATCTGAGTTGGATTTAGATTAGGATTGTTGTTGGAACATAACTCCCCATCGTAAATTGTGAAGTGGATCCTTGTTCCATATTTATATTATAATATTCATAACTAGTATGATATTTATTTTTTCATTGTGAATCTTCTTCCGAAGAATCGCCTGAAAGATATCGGTGTGACTCTTCTCCCGAAGAATCACCTGATAAAAATGTGTCAATGTGGTTTAAATTAACCGCTTGATTAGAATCTTGATCTTTTTCAGATCTAAAATATTGTATAGAACCTGTATGCTTTTCATAAAAGTCATACACTTTGGAATTGGTTATTTCCCAAGTTAACACTTTTTCCTGCAAGGTAAGAAATTGTGTGTAGAATTTTTCATATACATTGTTAGTCTCAATAGGAACAGTATTGAAGAGTATTTTAACATCTGAACAAGACAAACGCCTAATTTTTCTCGTGATTTATCTGTTGTGTGGGTAGAAATAGATAGTTTCACAGTTCTCTCTATGTTTAAATAAGATTTAATTTGATTTATATCTGTTGAGATTCTTTTTAACTGATCACAGATATAATTAGTAATTCCGTCATTTGGTGTGATTCTAGGAACATGAACTACATGGTGTGCTTCTGTAAGTTTATAAGGACAAATATCGTGTGGGTCTGGTAGGACTAAGTTATTCTTATCCATTGGTTTCGGATAAGGGTGAGGTCATGTTGTTATCTTGTGTTAGTTGTTTATTTCTCTAACTATTATTATTTTAACTTCTTTTTGACCCTAGTCTCTCTGGCTACATGGCACCTCTAACCGTGGCTTTCTGGTAGAGTTAAGCTGCAAGGACCTGACCTCTAGTCTATCCACCACGAACTTATACCATTGCTTCAGAGAGGTAGAGCACAACAATGGTTCGTTTCCTACCCCATGCGTACGAAGCAAAATAATAACGGTAAAGTAATAAATAATAACTAAGATAACAACTGTATTTACTCAAACATTTAAAAAGTAAAACTTACAGAGCTTTTATTGATATGACTATCAATTTGTACAATAGAAGAAAACCTTGCTCTGATACCTGTTACCGGCTAATATGACATAGAACCTATGTCAAAAATTAATAAAGATAACCTTGCTTGTCTTTGACCAATGCGTAGACTCCTCCATCTGTTCATGCAAATTCAAATTCGCATAAATTTATGAAATAGCAACAATAACCTATACTAAAATGTAACATGATTGTATAGATCCCTGGCAATGGTGCCAAAGACTTAACTGTGATCTAAATTGTACATTTCCAAGTGCAAGAGATCGAAAAGTAGTACAAGGGTATTAAACTCAAAATTATTCTCTCGAGAATCTTCAATTTATCGTATATGACACTAATTAATATAGATTGCAGAAGAAAAAGATTGAATTTAGAGTTTATTAATTAAGATTGATTGATTATTAATTAAGTAACTAGATCAGATTGTCAGTCAGATAAGTTAATTCCCTATAGATTAATGCAATGGATATGCTTATGCTTAATTTTCTCAGCTGCATTGATCATGTGGCCTCATACAACCGAAAAATATAACATTGAAATACATAAATAAATAAAGTCGTAAAGTTGATATTTAGTTTTCTTCCTTGATTAATCAATGTATGTTTTGAGTTGATCTAAGCATGAAATATGAATAATTAAAATAATCATTCAAAATCTAAGCATACACCGTGCCCAATGAGTCTACATCATATAAAAAACTAAGTAATAAATATATCATTAAAGCATACATTATCAAAGAACAAAAAATCATATTTAATGCCTAAAAAGATACTAGGGAACCAATATCAATTCTACATAAGATAATTAAGCATAATAAGTAATAAACGCATGCTAGTAAATTTTCTAAGCTTTGTTATCTCATCTATCTACATTCTTTACTTCCCAATTCAATAGAAAGCTAGGATAAGATGCAAAAAGAATTTTTAAAGAAATTATTTCCTTTAATCGAATAAATTATATGCGAAAGCAAATACTCAACTTTTGACAAAAAAAGATGAACAATTATTTGAGTGTTGGGATAGATTTAAAGATTTGCTACTCTCATACCCACATCAAGGTTTCCATATATAGAGCATTGTAAGTACCTTTTATAAAGAGCTAAATATTGCAACCAGACAATTTGTAGAAACTATGTGCAATGGAGAAATTTTTAACAAAGATACTGAGGAAGTATGGGACTATCTTGATTCACTTACCGAAAATTCACAAGCCTGGAAAACTAAGGATACTTTAGATGTATACTAATTTAAAAAGAAACCTCAAAATAGAGAGAGACTTATTAAATTAGGGAAAATCGAAGATATAGCTACACGATTAATTTCTATTACTAAGAAATTTGAAGATTTGCTTGTAAAGAAAACTGAAACAATTAAGGCAATAGAAGAAGTTCCTGAAATTTGTGATATTTGTGAATTACAAGAACACATTACTCGTGAATATCTAACACTTCTCACTTTTAAAGAAGTATTGATTGAACAAGTTAATGCCTTTAACACTCCTTCTCAACCAGCAAATAACCCATATTCACAAACATATAATCCTATTGGAGAAGTCATCTAAATATTCAATTGAAGTAGAATTCTCAACAACAATTTAATAATCAAAACAAACTACCTACTAATCCACCTTAACAATACACGCAATGTTCTGATCAACCTTCAGTGTACCAACCACAAATGAAGAGAAATTTTGAATATAATTTTTTGTAGATATGGTAGATAATGGATCAGATGATCTACGCGCAATAACAGTTTATTCAGTTGTAACAAATGATCAACAGCCAGAATGCGGCCTTCAGCGATATCCGTTCACAGATAAGCCATCTCAATTCTGCATTGCGACCGAAGGAAAATGTTAAGGTACCATCTCAACCAGAGGCCAGCACTTCAGGTAAATTTGAAGGTCTAAATATTATTTCATCTTTTTTTAATAAGATATATATCTAAGATAACTACTACAATAAATTTGAGAAGTGGTAAAGTGTTTGATGAGTCTATTTTGAAAGGGAATACCAAGGAGAAACAAGGCAATGATTCAAAGTAACAAACTAAAGATAATAATTAAAAGCAAAAAAGTCACCTTGTATGCAAAATTCTTAAACGACTTGTACACTATCACATGATATCACAACATAAAGAAGAAAGTATTCTCACAAAGTAAGTAAGTGCATTATTCCATACTAAGATGTCTCTTAAATATAAGGATCCTGGATTTCAACTATTTCTTGTATGATAGGTCAATATAATACAGAGAAAGTTTTGCTAAATTTGGGGGCTAGTGGTAAATCTTTTACCATTTTCGATTTACAGGCACCTAGGTCTAAGAGAATTTAAACCTACATTGGTCATACTACAGTTAGCTGATAGGTAGGAAAGGCTTTCTAAGGGCATTGTGGAAGATGCTCTAGTGCAGATCGAGAACTTTAATTTTCCTGTGGATTTTATCGTTATCGACACCACACTTGTAAAAAATTCACGTCTTCATATCTAATTATCCTTAGATGTCAATTCCTAGTAACACGTAATATACTTATAAATTGTAGGAATGGTATGTTGAAATTTTAATTTGGAAATATGACCCTTAAACTCAATATTTTTAATGTTTGCAAACAACCACATATAGATAATGATGAATTGCATGACATTAATTACATTGAACAAATCCATGATAAAGGAGATGTCGTATCATTATGCATGTCTGATCTTTTGGAGATAGAATAAACAATGAATGATGACTTCCTTGAATATCTTAAATCTGAACATATCACTAAAATCATAAAATATTTAACTGATACTTAGTATTTGAATATCACAAGATGGATCCCAACAAACAAAGTTTATGAAGAGTTATCTTAAATTACAAATAAATTGATGCCATCTGATATCCAAGCATCGATGCTTGAGCTAAAACCGCTACAAGAAAATTAAAACAACTATTTCACTCTCCGTTTCATTTTCTTTTGTTTTTGAAAAAATATTATTCAATGGAAATAGTATATTCTGATTAATTAATTGCTAATTAATGGAACGTTTATAAGGGAGGATATTATTAAAATTTAATAAGGAAAGTGGATAAAACAAATATATATACATATATTTCTTCTAAAATGCATATGCTATCTAAATTAGCTCAATTAGAGACTAAAATTGATAGTCACGCTAAAAAACTGAGTTATTTATTTATTTTATATAAACAATATTTCTTCTAACATGCATATACTTATTGAACTTACTTCAATTGGAGACCTAAATATAAAACTTTTTTGGACTTAATTTTTTTATTAATATTAATAGTGGCTTTTAAACTCGGTCAAATTTAAACTTAAAGTAGTTATTTCACTCTCATATCGTTATTTTTTTGTTTTTGAAAAATTATTATTCAATGGAATTAATAAATTCTGATTAATTAATAGTTAATTAATGGATCTTCCATGGGGAGGATAATATAAAATTTTAATAACATAAGTGAGTAAAATGGATAAATGCACTAACAATATTTCTTTTGAAATGCATATGCTTGTTGAAATTACCTCAATTGATGACCATAATCGATAGTCATGCTAATAATCTAAGTTATTTATTAATTTAATATAAACATTATATCTACTAACATGTATATGTTTGTCGAAGTTACATCAATTGGAGATCTAAATATAAAAAAAAATTGGACTTAAATTTTTATTAATATTAATAATAATATTTAAACTTGGTCAATTTTAAACTGAAAGCAGCTATTTCGCTTTCTGTTTTGTTTTATCTATTTTTGAAAAATTATTATTCTATGCAAATAATATATTCAAATTAATTAAATGTTAGTTAATGGATATTTCAATGGAAAGAATAATGATTAAAATCTAACAAGATAAATATTTGTTCTAGAATGCATATATTTGTCAAAATTATCTCAATTGGAGATCATAATCAATAGTCACTCTAATTGTCTGAGTTATTTATTCATTTAATATAAACACTATTTCTTCTAACATGTATATGCTTATCGATGTTATCTTAATTGAAGACCTAAATAAAGAAAAATTGGGCTTAAATTTCCTATTAATATTAATAGTGGTATTTAAACCCGGTTAAGTTTCAACTTAAAACAACTATTTCGTTCTTTGTTTCGTTCTTTTGTTTTTGAAAAAATATTATATAGTGGATATAATATATTTTGATTTATTTACTGTTAATTAATGGATCTTTCATGGGAAGGATAATTATTAAAATTTAATAAGATAAATGGATAAAACTAATATATATACACTACCAATATTTCTTCTAAAATGCACATGGTTTGTCAAAATTATCTCAATTGGAGACCATAATTGATAGTTACGCTAATAATGTGAGATATTTATTCATTTAATGTAACGATATTTCTTCCAACATGTATATGTTATCTAATTAGCTTAATTGGAGAACTTATTCGATAGTCACGCAAATAATCTTAGTTATTTATTCATTTAATATAAACAATATTTCTTCTAAAATTTATATACTTGTCAAAGTTGCATTAAATGGAGACCTAAATATAAAATGTTTTTGGACTTAAATTTTATATTAATATTAATAGTGGTATTTACACTTGGTCAAATTTAATTTAAACAAGTTATTTAGCTCTCAATTTTGTTTTCTTTTGTTTTTAAAAATTATTATTCAATAGAAAGTCCACATCTTCATAGACATGTCTATTTCACCGAGCCTCTTGATGTGATAGAATACTGCAAACGTACAGTATCAGTTAGATTGCTATACAGATCGTCCCACAGAGATTTCAGGTATTTTACGATTCTTACTATTTCTTTAGTTCTAGTGGATTAATTAAGAGTTTCTAAATTGAGAGAAGATTGGTTCTAAGTTCTAAAGATTAGCCTAGGATTTCGAATCCATTAGAATAATAGCCTAACAATGAATTATCTCTTTCTTCCTAATATTTTAATTATGCACGGTTAAGTAATATATTAAAAAGGTGATCTTTTTAATTTGATTTTAATTAAGTGTCTCTAAGTATGACCTATCAAGTGATGTGCAAGTATAGACCATGAAAAATAACACATTTCTTAAAAACAAATTATATCAAATAGAAAATTTTATAAACAAAAGTAAAGAAATAAACTTCAAATCCTAATCTAAGCATAGGCTATTAGAAAACCAAACTTAAGTATAACTTATCAAAAAAATCAGATTTACAAGTTTATTCAATTCAATTTATTTATATGAAAATCTTGTTAATAATTCTAGAACGAGTCTCTTGTCTTGTACACTTGATTCTCCTGACTGTATTTGATTTTGACTCTCTGTCGTATTTTAATTTTGTAACTTTACTCTCTTTGAACTCTTTTCTAGACTTGATTTCCTAATCCAGTTCTGATTTCATACCAACTCCTTGTAGGAATCGGATTATCTAAAAAAGATACTAATATTACCCGAGTAGCATTTATTTATATACAAAAATAGATAAAATATAGGAGGAAAAATACAATATATGATACTCATCACACCCCCACACCTATCTTTTTCTAGTTCTCAAGCAAAATCTAAACCTATAAAAAAAAGAAAAATCCTAACTCACTTTCGCAAGAATCGCGATTGCACTTAGCAAGTGCAACAAGTCTTTAAATCCCTAGATTACCCTAGTGAATGAGTGTTGTCTCGTGAGGGTTTGCAGTGAATATACCCACAAAATTCATGAAGAAAATAGATTAAGGAATAAAGAAAAGAAAAATAAGGATAACCGAAAATCAAGAAAAATAAAAATTTTATACAAAAGAAAGAAAAATCTTTTTTTTATAATATTTTCATCAATTAATCTCACTAATATACAAACTCAAGAACGCATTTAAATTATCAATTTTCAAATCGAGCGTCATATCAGATATACTTATCATTTTAATCAAAAATTCAAATCCTATCTTCAATACGCACTAACAGATAATCCATTGGCTCCTATATATCTATGTGCACGTATCATAGTCTACTTCGGTTTTGGACTCCAACTCTAACTCATGATTCATCTTCTCTCTCATAACAATTTTTTTCTTTTTTTTCTTTTTTTAAAAGAATATTTCACCTTTTATGCCAGTATTCACGTTTGCTTAGGCGCAAAGTACCCGATTACTCGGATCATACTCTCTCCCTCTCTCTCTTTTCTTTTTTTAAGAATATTTCACCTTTCATGTGAATATTCATGCTTTCTTAGGCGCAAAGTACCCGATTATTCATATCATACTCTTTTTTTCACTCTTGAGCCTATTGACTTAATACCATGTGCATCCTATTATTTTATCACTCTCGAGGCTATTGCCTTAATACTAGGCGCACCCCATTATTTTATTCTCACTTTTTTCTTTGTTTAAAGAGAGAAAACTCACTTAATCATTATCATCTTTATTCTTAACCTAATAAACTATTGTGAAGTGAAAAATAGATGCATCTTGCCTCAAAACTACTGTTAGCAGTATTTATTTTTCAAATTTTAATCTTTTTTCATCAAATTCAAAGTGTATCGTCCAATCTACTCTCATATCCAACTTCAAATCTAAATTTGTCCCTTTATCTGTAATTAGGTTGAACTATTGATAAAAATAAATAAATTTTCTGGTTTTTTTTTTTAGTTTTTTTAGTTAGTTGTTACCCTAAAACTTGCCCAAAGTGCAAAATAAAGAAACCCAAAAATCTAAAAATAAAATAAAGATTCTAAAAAAAAATAAAAATCCTAGAAAAATACGAAAAAAATATCCTAACTCACTCCCCCACACTTAAACTTGTATATACCCTCATACATAAACCAAGGGTGGTAAAATAAATAAGAAAACTATAATATATATATTATACATTTACTAGAAAATTCAAACCGGTTACGACCTCTTGATCACTTTCCACTCTCATAATATGTCCTTTTACATTTTGATATGGATGAAGTTATCCTTTTTGTTAATTTTGCATTTAATCTCTCCATCTTATTTTTAGTTTTTCTTAATTTATATCTACCCTTCTTTTTTTTATTTAATAGTAAAATTTTAAGGTTAGAAAGCGTACATTTATTATCGTCCATATTCCAACCACGAGTATCTTTCATATCAGTAAGTATTTTACTTTTATCAACATGTGAATAATATACTCACTTTAATTTGAGAGAGCCATCCACGAGTATCTTTTAGATGGCTCTCTCAAATCATCAGGTACCATGACCTCTTCCTTTTGAGATTCTTTCCATTTTTCTAATATTCTAGGCTCGTCATGCAAGTTTTCTTCAAACCTGTCATCAAAATTCTCCAAAGAAAATGTCATACTAGTGGACTTATCATTAGTCAAGTTATTATGGAGGGATAAAAAAATTTCTTCACAAATTTCTTCATAATTTCCATCAAAAGAATTAAATGATAATGTGTCACTAGCAAGCTCATCATGAGACAAATCACCATGCAAAAGTTTTTCTTTATCACTAATTTCTTCATAATTATTTTCACAATGGTCTAAAATAGATTGATCACAATGTTGAATTATAGACTCATCATGCACAAAATTATTTAACTCATTTCAAATCATATCTACTTAAAAAAATGATTGAAGTGGTTGCTCGTTGGAGTCAGATATGTTTAAACTATTAGATGGTTGATCTCCAAAAAGTTTAGTTTGAGAAACCGCTTTGAGAAGATCTTCCATACAAGCTACAGTTTGAAAGGATGAATTTTGAGAGGATGCTTTTAGCAAACCTTGTATATCTTCCTCAATTGTACGTCTTCATTCCTCAAACTCACGATTGTAATTTTTCTTATTTTCCTCAAACGATTGCATCTCGAGATTATGAGTGAAATTTGAAGAATGATATGATAGATCTATGTATATATTTCATGATAGATATGAAGTGGTTGAAGGTAGATTTTCATAACATGTATACCTGGCTTCTAATCTTTTTAATCTTTCATCTAAAATGGTCAATTGAATATCTTGTTCATGATTGAATTTAGAACATGAAGATGAATAGTCCATAAAGAAAGAATCAGATGGAGGACTCTCTTAGTACGGCTCTTGATTATATACAAAATTATATTGATTCATCCATTCACAATTATAATTTTGTGTATAAGAAGTGCTCGTAGGTTCACTATATGTGGTGTGAAATTGATTATGACCTAATCCTAACAAACTTCCTATCCATGGACACTAATAATAATTATGATATGGATCACGACAATGATAGCAATCAGTTGGATTTTGAAATATTTTTTAAAAAAGAATTATTTTTTTTTGAAGAAGGTGGAGAGGGAAAGAGATGGAAAAGAAAAAATAAAAACAATTGAAATTTTATTTTTATATTTTTTTACAGAACCAGGAACCCGAAATGCATAATTAGACAAAATTGGAGGGAGAAAATCTCTAAAATTGCCGCTAATTAGCGGTAATTGTCGCTATTTAGCGGTAAAATCAGGGAATTTACCTCTCTCGTTTTTGCAGTACACTTCCGAGAATCTTTTCCTTCCTTTTCACTTCCTGTATCTGAATTTTCAGATCTATACATACTCAATACACACTGTTAACTCGTAAAACGTTAGAAAAAGTAAGAAAAACACCGTCGATCCCTAGCAATGGCACCAAAAACTTGAAGTGATAGATTACTACAAGTGTAGTGTCAGTTGTAGCGCTATATAGGTCGTCCCACAGAGATCTCAGGTGTTTTGCGATTCTTACTATTTCTTTAGTTCTAGAGCATTAACTAAGAGTTTCTAAATTGAGGGAAGAAGTTCTAAAGATTAGCCTAGGATTTCGAATCCATTAGAATAATAGCCTAACAATGAATTATCTCTTTCTTCCTAACTTTTTAATTATGCAAGGTTAAGTGACATATTAAAAAGGTGATGTTTTTTAATTTGATTTTAATTAAGTGACCTTAAGTATGACCTATCAAGTGATATGTAAGTATAAGCCATCAAAGATAAAAACTTTCTTAAAAACAAATTATATCAAATAGAAAATCTTATAAATAAAGCAAAGAAATAAACTTCAAACCCTAATCTAAGTATAGGCTATCAAAATACCGAACTTAAGTATAACCTATCAAAGAAATCAGATTTACAAGTTTATTCAATTCAATTTATTTATAGAAAAATCTTGTTAATAATTCTAGAAATAAATAAAGAATATGAATTCCAAATTTCATCTAACTATAAATTATGAAAATATTAATTAAGCATAATCTATCAAAGAATTATAATTTACGAACTATATCTTTTATTTATTTATAGAAAAATCATAACTTTATTTCGTTTTAGGAAGAAGATGAGATAAATCCATATTAGATCTATTAAACTAACTTCATTTACATCCTAGAGCTAAAGAAAATTAGTTACACATAATTCTAGTTAACAAAATCCTATTTTTATTCATGAACGCAATTAAATCTAATTTAGAAAGAGAATAAATCTATAATAGAAAACAATTAACTCTGTCTAAAAAAACAAATAAAGATTAGAAAGCAATGGCGTACCTCTGGAGCACGGTATTGTGACCGTCACCCCTTCAGCAAAATCCTAATTTTATTAATGAAAAACGAGTACAAAAATTACAAGATTTTTTATTAGAATACAAGAATACAGCTAATATATAGGCTTCAGAAATCAAATCCTAATTCTAATAGAACTAAAACACTACAAAATTTCAACGAAACCACCAAAGGAAAATCAGCTCATGGGGCCCACTTTGAGCCACTAATTGGCGAAAAATACCATTATTTAAGGCATTATTATGGAATGATTTTCTAATTTTTCTCCTGCACGAGTCTCTTGTCTTGTACACTTGATTCTCCTGACTGTATTTGACTTTAACTCTCTGAAGTATTTTAATCTTGTAGGTTTACTCTCTTTGAACTCTTTTCTAGACTTGATTTTCTAATCCAGATCTGATTTCATGTCATCTCTTTGTAGGAATCGGATTACTTGAAAAAGGCACTAACAATATCTGAGTAGCATTTATTTATATATAAAAATAGATAAAATATGGGAGGAAAATTACAATATATGATACTCATCACCTCTCTACGAGATAGTGCCTAGATCGTTATGCCTTTCAGGCGGGTTGAAACTTACCCGACAAAGAATTTCACTACCTTAGGACAGTTATAGTTACGGCCGCCATTCTACTAAATCAAGATCTGAAGATTCAATATCCGATAATGAAAATTGGGATGTGGAACCAAATGTAATAAGCCTTGAAGGTCTCGATACAAATGACACCGCCAATTTTGATAGGGAGTGGGTGACTAATGAAAACATAGAGTTTGCTTATTCGTCTGGTATTGATTATGAACCCTCAAATAGTAGTACTAACGCGGCCAGTGATCAACTTGATAAAATATACTCCTTTGCAACATTCCAAGCACCTATTCATTCATCATTTAAGGCACAAAGTGATGACGATGGAGATGCAAGTGAAGCGATCTTTGAAGTTCCTCCCGAACATAAAAATCAAAGACCTATTTTATCTGGAAAAGCAAATAGTAATAATAAGGAAAAATATTTAAACTCTGAAGAAGAATAGGAAAATTCCGAGTTCTTCCATTACGAAAAATACCCATAAAATGATGAAAAAGATAGGATATAATCTAGCCGAAAGCAGGGGTTGAACATTGGACAAGGAAGAAGAACTATGCTTCAACCATTTGTTTCAAATGGAAAATACCGGATTACTATAATAAAATTGGCAGGGAGTTAGGATGTTACTAGTCCTGAAAACATTTCAGAAACGAATTCTAAAGAGTTTCAACACACTCATTCATCCGAATCATTATGTTGGGATTTAGATTTAAGTGTTGGAGTCATTTTTCAAAAAGTCTCTGTTAACATGGTCTTCGCAGACCAAAAAGAAAACGATGATGAAGAATTGCCACCAATCAAAGACGATTCCTGGGAAAAGCATTTAAATATGAAATGGAAAGTTTAGTTTGAACAACGTTAACTTCCAACTGAAAATAAAGTGATCCAAATAAATATGGGTGACGAAACTAATCCTAAACCCATATTTATAAGCGAAAATTTATCTTCTGAAGAAAAAGAAGAATTAATTTCTCTTATTCGAGAATATATTGATATTTTCGCTTGAAATTATGAAGACATTCTAAGATTAGACCCGAAAGTAGTAGTGCACAAGTTGAACATCCGACCAGATGTGAAACCCGTTAAATAACAATGGAGGTTCCATCCTGAAATAATGGAAGTCATTGAAGATGAAATTAAGAAGTTAATTGAATCAAGTTTCTTTTGTGAAGAAAAACATCTTGATTGGGTCGCAAATATAGTCCCTATAATTAAGAAGAATGGAAAAATTAAGGTCCGCATTGACTTCAGAGACCTGAACAAAGCATGTCCAAAAGATGAATTTCCATTACCAATCACAGACTTCATGATCGACAATACTTGCGGCTATGAGCGGATGTCATTCATGGATGGATTTTTAGGGTACAATTAAATTAAGATGTATCCTGGCAATGAAAAGCATACATATTTTCGAACACTACTAGAGGTGTATTGTTACACAGTCATGTCCTTCAGCCTAAAGAATGCTGGCACTACATATCAATGTGCTATGAACACCATATTCTAAGAACATCTCTGAAAGACAATGAAATGTTATGTTGATTTAACTATAAAAACCAAAGGCAAGAACAATCATCTTCCTGACCTGATAATGGTGTTTGATATCATGTAGAAACACCAGCTTAAATTGAATCCAACTAAATCTATTCTGAGAGTTTTCAATGAAAAATTTCTTAGATTTGTAATCACTTCCTAGGGAATTCTTCTTGATCAGACAATATCAAAGCAATTTAAGACATGCCACTACCTAGATATCTCAAAGAATTGAGAGGGCTACAGGAAAGGCTGACATACATTTGCAGGTTCATATCAATCTTGTCCGAGAGATGTCAATCATTCTCACGGTTAATGAAAAAAGGAGTGTTGTTCATTTAGGATGATACTTGTCAAAAAGCTTTCGAAGAGATTAAGGAATATCTCACAAAGTAGCCTGTCCATGTAGCTCCAATAGGAATGCCTTTCCTGTTACATGTGAGAGCCATGGACCATTCTTTTGGAGCTTGTTAGCCCAAAAGAATAAACTTGGACATGAACAAGTCATCTACTATTTAAGTAGAATGATGGTTGGATTTGAACATCGATATAATCCAGTGGAAAAAAGAATGCCTTACTTTAGTGTTTGGAGTATAGAAAATGTGGCACTACCTGATAGGACAAACAATCCACGTTATATCGAAAGTTATTCAATTAAGAATATTAATAACTAAACTAGGGTCATTAAATTCAAGATTATCTAATTGGACTATTTTGCTATCGCAATATGATATGTACTTCATCACAAAAGTCGATTAAGGGTCAAGATATACCTGATTTTCTAACTGAATACCCAATTCCAGCATCTTTGAAATTGTATGAAGACATCCCTGACTAAATAGCTAAAGAAAGCACAACTCTAGAAGATGATACTCCACATAAAACTGCTGAAGCAAATATCATCATAGAAGAAGTCAGGCAATTTTTCTTTGATGGTGTCTCCAGAATGGGATCCAAAAGAAAGATGGTAGCAGGAGTGAGGGTTGTCTTTGTCTCTCCTCATAACCATATCATCCCTTGAGAATATTCATTAACAGAATCATGCTCAACAATATTGCTGAATACAATGCCTTGATTATTGGCCTAAAAATAACCAAACAATTAGGGGTGAAATATCTAGAGGCATATGGAGCTCATCATCAACCAAATCAAGGGAGAATATGAAGTCAAGAACGAAGATCACTTGCCATATTATCAAGCAGTCACGAAAATGGCTGATAACTTTATTAGCTTCTACATCAGTCATGTATCACGTCATCAGAACAACTATGCAGATTCATTAGCTTTATTGGCTGCTACACTAGCGTTGCCCAAAAATTCCAGCAAACACATAATAGTGGGAAGCAAGGAATTATTCTGCCCAAAAAATAAACTCGAAGTGGAGTTAAGTTCAGATAGGAAACAAGAAGTACATGAAGTATATACTCTTGAGTCTGATCTCGAACCAAGAGATTAGCGATTTTCTTTTATAGACTATGTTGTTTACGGGATATTGCCAGAAGATCCCAAAAAAGCGGCAACAATTAAAAGAAAAGTTGTTCGATTATATTAAAATGCCAAAGTTCGAAGATTATATAGAAAATCATATGATGGGATCTTGCTTCGTTGCCTTTCTAACAGAGATGCCCAAGAAGCACTTGAAAAAGCTCATAGTAGCATATGCGGAACACATCAACTAGGACTAAAAGTCTAGGGATATTCTCTGAAGAATGGGATATTATTGGCCCAAGATAATGATAGATATAGTTGCTCATGCTAGAAAATGTAGGGTCTGTCAAATACATGCAGACTTCATATATCAGCCATCAGAATATCTCCATCCAATGGCTACATCGTGGCCATTTGAAATGTGGGGAATGGACATTATTGGGTTAATCTCGCCACCATCAACGAGGGGTCATTGGTTCATATTGGCCATAACTGATTACTTTTCAAAGTAGACTGAAGTCATTTCCCTAGTTGAAGTAAAGACATCAGACATGATTAAGTTCATCAAATATCATGTTATATATCGCTTCAGGATACCTAAGAGGATTGTTCATGACAATGGACCTCCAGTCAGGAGTTAGCTATTCTCCAGATTTTGCAATAAATACGGAATCATAAGTGTGGCTTCATCACCATACTATTCTACATCCAATGGTTTAGTAGAAGCCTTCAACAAAGCTATGGTGAAATTTCTTAAGAAGTTCATTTCATCCAACCAACGCGATTGAGATGAAAAACTTAGAGAATATCTTTGGGCATACCAAACTACTATTAGGACACCTACAAATGCTACACCTTATTTTTCGGTTTATGGATCTAAAGCAATACTTCCTTTAGAGATCCAGATTCCATCATTGTGAGTTGCATTAGCAACTAAAATGAAACAGGAAGAGAAGCATCGCTAATGACTCATAGAGTTATAAGCTCTCGATGACAAATGCTTCGAAGCACAATAGAGCATTGAATTATTTCAAGCTCGAATTTCCAAAATCTTCAATAAAAGGTCTAGTAGAACTTTCAAGAAAGATGATTTGGTCTTTTCAGTAAGAAAACCGATCAAAACCAATCAAAAATCCAAAAGAAAGTTCCAGCCAAAAATGGGAAGGACCTTTTATAATTGACGCGGTCTATTCAAGTGGCTTATACTGGTTGGCAAAACTAAATAGCGACAAAATAATGATGTTGATCAATAGAAAGTTTCTACAGAAATATTACTCCTAATTTAATATTCAAGAAATCCATCACAGAAGTACCCATCATCCTTCTCTTCTTGTAGTTTTCCTTGAAGTGCAATTGCTTGAATTTTGTGGTCCTTTCTCCACTGCTGCATATCCGAATTTCGGGACAAAACATATAAGCGGTAATACTGAAAAATCGAACTACCAGTTCCTCTAATGGAGAAATCCACTTAGCTCAAAGTGATCATAGCCAAGCCAATCATCCAATCTCTGATGAATGTTAAAGGAGCTTTCGATGAGTATCAAGAAGAATCCCAAACCATTCAAAGGCTGAATAAATTATATACAAGCAACTTATGTAATAGTAAAAAACAAGCAAGTTAAATATTGAGCGGTTTGAGATACATATTCTCTTCAATAATCCTTTGTTATGTTTTCGACCGAATCAGTGAATCCCCAACTGCTACTCGAAAATGTGATAATAAGAAGATTTTATATAAAAACTTCTTGTAGTGCTCCTTCCGAAGAACGCTGCAAAGAATGACGCATTTCCTTGCTACAAGCTATTCAATGTATCCCAGACCAGTACCTTGGAAAAGAGAACACAAAAGTATCAAATCATTTGATACACATACTTGAATCTTTCCCTTAACAAAAAAAAATTCAACGTTAAAACTTAATCATTGGTCTGCTCAAATGCCGGAGCATACAAAGACTCTAAAGAGATAAATGAATATGTCTCATTCTTGATACTATTATCTCCAAACAGGACCAATTTGTCCATCGATCAAATGGAGTTCACCTATAAGAGAGAAGCCATTTCTTTGTAAGACAGAGTTCCATTCAGGAGACTTAGTTTTACAATGGCGTAGTCAATATTTTGTAGCATGTTATTTCATCAATTTTTCCAACGGAATACAGCAAATGAAGATAAGCTAGCTTGCCGCTAACGTGCAGCTCCACACACCAACTAGGGGCACCAAATGAAAATAAATTTTACGTCTCTATGAATAAGGATAGAGGAAATTTTGGCATTTAAAGCCCAAACGAAATCCTCACCACCCTATCGTACTGAGGGTAAAAACATGAACTGCCCAACACCGTAAAGCAATGGAAAGAGAATAAATTTCTCTGTAACATATCGTGCTAGGGGTAAAAGCATGAATTTCTCTAAGCTTCTAAGGTTAAGGGAAAAGAAAAACTTTGGCATGTAAGCCCAAACGAAATCCTCATCAACCTCATTGAGGGAAATAGTATAGCTACCTCCAACACAAACGGCGATTGGTAAAGACTAATCAAATCCGTTTATAACTGAGAGTTTGCTAAAAATTTCATGAATCTGCCATGTTATGCGCTTATCTCTAACTGATCTGAAATCCATTACATCAAAAAATTTATCAAGTTAAAAATTACCTCTAACAAAACCAAGTTCATTCCTCTAAAATTTGCTAAGTTAAAAATTACCTCTGGCAATTCAAAAAACTGTTATAATACAAGTCACTGAACAGCTAAAATTACAACTTATTTAGGAAAGTTAATGATTACTTCTAACCTACTTAAGAAAATTATTCATTTGTCGCAAAATTAGTTGGGCATTTGAATACTAACTTTATATTGTCAAGTCAATTATTACCTCTGGACAATATACAAAAGAGTCAATGATGTATCAAGTTAATAGATATCCCTGATCATTAGCATCAAATGCATTCATCAAGTTAATAACTACCTCTGAATGAATAATAAATAGAATATTTCCATTCTCAAAATTTTCCAGTCATTACCAATTCAATACTACAAGAGCTCCTTAACAAAATATTCAAGCTCCATATATAAATGAAAAAAAGAAAAATACAAATTATTGAGTCAAGAGAGGCTTGATTTTTTCCTCGACTTCCCTTTCCTCCAATTGAATAGCCTCATAATCTTGAACAGTGGCTTGTCTCTGCAGTTATTCTTCACTAATAGTCAAGTTGATCATTGGATCAGATTTAAGAGCCTCCAATTATGTTCATTCAGTCAAGAGAGTTCTATTATGATTATCACGCTGCCTAGATAGGTCAGTGATGGTCTTCATTGTCTCTTCATGAGCTTTTATAATTCTTTCAAGAAAAACCTAAGCTTTGGCAATATTTTCTCGAGTTCTTATGATGACTTGATCATGGCTCTTGGCTAAAACAATAGCACTCTCTATCTAAACATATAGAGAGTCATTGTCAGATTGAGTTTCAGTAAGACGATTTTGATGAGCATCTATTTTTCTTTGAGCTTCTTCTCGAAATTTGAGTTGCTTCTCTAATAACCTCCTAAACGTGGACTCAGTCATTTATGTATTGTCTACATTACGAATCTTCAACGAAGTCTCAGCATAATTTTGTAGTTGAACTATTGCTCTATATGGAGTTGCCTTCTCTCCACCAACACTCTCTATGCCACCAATGTAATTGTTTAAAAGATTGGCAAGAGAAGAAAAGGATCTTCCTTTCAATATTATATTTATATAATGATCTGAGAAAAAGAAGAATTATTTGATGACGTACTGAAGCAACTCATCAACAAAAGTATCAATCTCTATATCTGTCATTGATGGTAATGTAGAAGTTGCAGGTTCGAGTAGAGAGACAATAGAAGTATATGCAGCCACAGTAGTTCCAGTAATTGAGGTCAAATGGGAAAACAGACTTCTCAAAATTGAAGTAATATGTGTCTAAGGTGAAGAAGTAATCTCAACAGAAGGAACAACCTTAATTGCAACTTCAGTAGGAGCAGCAACTTCTACAAGAGGAGTAGCTTCGATTACAGTTTTAGTATGAGAAATCGTTTTAGCATTAGAAACTTCAGCTATTGCTACTAGAGGAGACAATGGTGCCGAAGGAGTCACAGCTGCAAGCTCAGAAGCTGGAGTAGGAGATGGCAATCTTGAAAGAAAATTTTTAGTAGAAAACAATAAAAGAGACAGAAATAAAGGGATGATTGAAATAATATTTCACCTGGCGAAAAACCCGAAGGTTATACACTCAGTTCCCCAGGACAAAATGCTTCAACTCAAAATCTACTGCAAGTGTACAGTATCGGTGTATCACTATACAGGTCGTTCCCACAGAGATCTAAAGTGTTTCGCTATTCTCACTAATTTTTTGATTCTATCAAGTTAATTATGAGATTCTAAATTGAGAGGATTAGTTTGAAGTCCTAAAGTTTAGCCTATGAGTTCGAATCCATTAGAATAATAGTCTAATAATAAATTATCTTTTTCTTCCTAACTTTTTAATTATGCACGATTAAGAAACACATTAAAAAGGTGATCTTTTTAATTTGATTTTTATCAAGTGCCCCTAAGTATGACCTATCAAGTGATGTGCAAGTATAGATCATCAAAGATAACATCTCTCTTAAAAATAAATTATATATAGTAGATAATTCTTATTAACAAAAGCAAAGAAATAAACTTCAAACCCTAATCTAAGTTTAGGCTATCAAAAAACCAAACTTAAGTATAACCTATCAAAGGAATTAGATTTACAAGTTTATTCTCTTTAATTTATTTATAGGAAAATCTTGTCAATAATTCTATAAATAAAAACAAAGAATATGAATTTTAAAGCTCATCTAAGTATAGATTATAAAAATATGAATTAAGCATAATCTATCAAGAACTATGATTTACGAAATCTATCTTTTATTTATTTATAGAAAAATCATGACTTTATTTCATTTTTGAATGAAGATGAGAAAAATCCATGTTAGATCTATTAATCTAATTTTATCTACATCCTAAGGCTAAAGCAAATTAGTTACTCATACTACTAATTAACAAGATTCTATTTTTATTTATGAAAGCGATTAAAAATCCTATTTTCCTAGAAAACAATTAAAAATCTACTCTAGAAAGCGATTAAATCTATCTAAAAAACAAAGAAAAGAAATGGAATTACCTCTGGAGCTCGATATAGTGGCCGTCACCCCTTTGGAAAAACCCTAATATTTATTAATTAAAAATTCGAGTACAAAACAATATCATATTTTCTCTATGATAACCCTAAATTACAAGGAGACGACCAATATATAGCCTTTGAAAAATCAAACCCTAATTTTAGTACAAGTGAAAAACTACAAAATTATATCAAAGCTCCCGTAAAATTTTCACCTAGAGGTGGGCCCACTTTGCTACCAATTGGCGGCTAATGCCACCAAATAGAGGCAGAACTCTAAGCAACTCTTTTGGTTTTTCTCTTGCATGAGTCTCTTGTCTTATTCTTTTTATTTTGCTGACTGTATTGAACTTTAACTCTCTACAGCATCATAATTTCTAGCTTTACTCACTTTTAACTCTTTTTTCTGAACTTGATCTCCTAATCTGGTTCTGAGTTTAAGACATCTCCTTATAGGAATAGGATTACCTGAAAAATATACTTAAAATATCCAAATAGTATTATTTAAATACAAAAGTAGATAATATGGAGGCTATAAATATGCAGCATATGGCACCTATCACCCCCCACACCTATCTTTGGCTAGTTCTCGAGCAAAACCTAACCCTAAAAAGAAAAATAATTCTAACTCACTTTCGCAGGAATCGCGATTGCACTTAGTACGTACAACAAGCCTTTAAACCCCCTACGTTACCCTAGTTGATGAGTGGTGTCTCGTGAGGCTTTACAGTAAATATACCAACAAAATTAGTGAAGAAAATAGATTAAGTAATAAAGAAAAGAAAAATAAGGATAACAAAAAATCAAGAAAAATAAAAAATTTATACAAAAGAAAGAATAAATCTTTTTTATTATTATTATATTTCTTCAATTAATCTCACTAATATACAAATTCAAGAACGTATTTAGATTATCAATTTTCAAATCGAGCATCATATCAGATACACTTATCATTTTAATCAAAAATTTAAATCCTATCTTTCAGTACCTACTAACAGATAATTCATTGGCTCCTATACATCTACGTGCATGTGTGATAGTCTATTTCGGCCTTGGACTCCAACTCTAACTCATGATTCATCTCCTCTCTCATAACAATTTTTTTCCTTTTTTTAAGAATATATCACTTTTCATACGAATATTCAAGCTTGCTTAGGCGTAAAGTACGCGATTACTCGGATCGTACTCTTTTTTTCACTCTTGAGGCTATTGCCTTAATACCAGACTCACCCTCTTTTTTTTATCTCTCTTGAGGCTATTGCCTTAATTCCAGGCATACCCCTTTTATGTCTCTCTTGAGACTATTGCCTTAATACCAGGCTTACCTTTTTTTTTTCTTTTTACTTGTTTAGAGAGAGAAAACTACTCAATCGCTATCATATTTATCCTTAACCTAATAGACTATTGTGAAGTGAAAAATAGATGTATACTTACCTCAAAATTACTAATAGCAGTATTTATTTTTCGGATTTTAATCTTTTTCATAAAATTTTGAGTGTATCATCCAATCTACTCTCTATCAAATTTTAAATTTAAATTTATTCCTTTATTTGTAATTAGGTTAATCTATTGATGAAAATATATAATAAAAATATTTTTTTTCATTTTTTATTATTTATTTATTTTTAGTTAGTTACCAAAAAACTATCCAAAGTGTAAAATAAGGAAACCAAAAAATCTAAAAATAAAATAAAAATTCAAAAAAAACTAAAAATCCTAGAAAAATACAAAGAAAATATCCCAACCCACTCCCCCACACCTAAACTCATGTATGCCCTCATACACAAATCAAGGGTGGTAAAATAAATATAAAAACTATTATACAAATACTATACAAACAATGAGAGTCGTAAAAAGTTATGATCTCAATATCGTCACCCTATTAACGGATGGAAAGTGGTTATGACCTCTTGATCACTTCCCACTTTCATAGTGTGTGTGTTTTTAACGTGAAGTGGGTGCATTATTGTATCTCATCATCCTCCTACAAATTATGAAATTACCTATTTGCTTCTTATGTCGCCCTCACTTTAGCTTTGTCCACATGTAAGCATTATTTATTGGATTAAAGAATTCTTCATTATAAGCCTACTAATCATTATTAGTAACAAGCATACATGTAGAAATATTGTGAGGTGAGAAGAGTGATATATGATCAAGTGAATGTGGTGGTGGCCCTTCTAACTCACGAAGTAATGCGAGCTCCTCTGCAAACAAATCCTCAAAATTTTACTCATAAATCAATGGCACACTTGCACAAGTATCATCATACATATAGTCAGTATGTGCCAATTCAACTAACAATATAAGTTCGTCTTCGAAAATATGCTCAAATGAGGGTTCATTATCAGTGCAAGAGGTAGAATGAGAGTGCATACTGTGAGTCATATTTATCTCGATGAGGGAGCTCGTTGTGTGCTCATCCATATTGAATATGTTCAATGCCACAGTCATATTCCCAAATGATAGCTTCAGAGGCCACTCCTGTAATCAATTAATGCATTTGATGTTGCAAGAAATAGTCTACCCAAGATAATGGAAATTTGATTCCGTAAATTGAAAATCAGCTCAGTTTCTAAGACAATGAAGTCTACAGAAAAGATGAACTCCCAGACCTTAATGAGCACATCTTTAACCATACCAAGTGGTCTCCTAATCGAATGATCAGCTAGCTGTAATATGATCTTGGTAGGTTAAAATTTTCCTAACCCCAGTTGCTGATAAACAGTGTAAGGAAGCAAGTTGATATTTGCCCCTAAATCAAGCAACGCCCTATCAAATATAGTATTTTCAATGGTGCATGAGATTGTGGGGGAACCTGGATCTTTATATTTGACAGGCAAGGAGTTAGAGAGGATTTGTGGTATATTTGAAGCAAAAAAAACTTTCTCAGGAACGTTTCTTGCTCGTTTTTTAGTACACAAATCCTTAAGAAACTTGGCATAAGTAGGACCCTGTTGTATAATATCAAGAAGTGAAATATTGACCTTCACCTGCTGAAATATTTCAAGAATATTCTCTACTTGCGTTGAAGGCCTCCTAAGCCGATTGGGATATGGTGCTTTTGGCTTAGGAACAGGTTCTTCCAAATGATCATGTGATGGTGATGGAGGTGATGGAGGTGATGGAGATAGATGTGGAGAAAGAGACGAAAAAGATGGTGTAACCTACAGAATAGTAGAAGTGAGATAACATAGGCATGGCTACATTATTGTCCATTTGCTTGCCAGATCTGAGCATGTAAATGATATTGTATTGGTGAACATAGGTTGAAATAGACTGAGATGAGTTAGAGTTGGGGTTCATTATTGGTTGGTTCGGAAAGGTACCTAGTCCCCACTCACTCAGCTGTGTAACTAACTATCCAACTTGCTACTCTATATTTTTTATCGACTGAGAACTTGAAAGAAGTTGTTGGTCGGTCTATTGTATAAAGTCAGTAGACACTTTTATTAAATTTTGCATTTGTATGTCTAAATTGGACGTCATCTTGAAAAGGTTCCCCACATCCCTTTCAAGTGTCATTAGCCGTCTATCATAATCATTATTAGACCGTTGATGTGGATATGATTGATTATGCGTAGGTGGTCTATTTTAGTTGTTCCCTTGATTTGAAATATTTGGGTGTTAATAAGCACCTACTTTTGGTCTTGGGGACTGACCATTGGCTTGAGGCTGCATGTTAGGGTTAGGGGCCTCCTGATATTGCCCCTAACTCTATGAGTGATTTGGATGGTTTCTCCAGCCAGGATTATATATAGGAGCATAAGGATTGTTCATGGGTTGTTTATACAAGACATTAGCCTGCTCTAGTGAGGGACCCATGGGATTCATTAATAATAAATACTCCTCCATAACATGATTCGGAGTTTCACAATTAAAGCATGTGGAAACTTGAATTTGATTTACTTGACCCACCGGTGGAGCACTAGGAGTCTCCAATACCTCAATTCTCTGCATAAGAGCTGCAATCTTAGTTTCGGCAGTCATAGAGCTGTTGACTCTATGGATCCCATCTTTATGCGCAGAAGTGGATACACTAGGTTTCTCAGCGGGACTCTCCCACTGTATAGTTTTCCATGACAGGTCCTCAAGGAAGTCCCATGCTTCATCCTCATTCTATCTTATAAACTCCCTCTGACACATGGACTCAAGAAGAGTTTTGGATGTGTAATCGAGTCCTTCATATATGATTTGACACAACCGCCACTTTTCTATTACATGGTGGGGGCACTGAGCTAATAGATCTTTGAACCATTCCAAGTATTCTCAGAAGGGTTCTCCCGGCACTTGACGAAATTGATTAATTTGATTCCGAATTCTTGTCGTCTTGTGCGTGGGATAATACTTATTAAGAAACACTACAATAAATTCATCCCAAGCAATGATTGAATCAGTAGGCATATTGTACAACCACTTCTTGGCATTATCCTTAAGAGGGAATGTGATGAAGTGCAGTTTAATTACATCATCCGACAAATGCTGCAGTTTAATCATACACGCACACTACCAGTAATTCTATGATAAAGAGATAAGCATACTCAGAATCAGAACCAGTAAATTTACAAGCATGCTGATGTACTGCAGGTTCAATTCAAAGTGATTACCCGCTGCGTATGGAAGTTTTATGCATGATGGTAGTGATGTGCGTAACAGATAACATCGATTCTAAAGGATCGAGATCAGTTGCTCAATCTTGTCTCACATGAACAAATCTGATCTCACTAGTCGACCAAATTGATCATGGGTCCAATGAGGCATGAATCAGTGACTGTGGATAGATGCGTGAATTTCCTAAACTAATGCAAGAAGTGGGGTGTGGTGAAGATAAAATAGTAGAAGAAATATGATAAAAAAAAAAGTGATTCCTATTGTTTCTACTCTCTTTTATTTTATTTTATTTTATTTGTATTTTTTTACAGAACTAGGGACCAAAAATACAGAATCGGAGAAAAAGAGGGGGAGAAACTCACCAAAAGCGCCGCTAAATGGTGGCAATTTCCACTATTTAGCAGCAAAACCAGAGAGTTTTGCTCTCTGGTTTTTGCAGTGCACTTCTAAGACTCTTTTCGTCCCTTTTTACTTCATGTATTTAAACTTTCTAGTCCCTGTATACTCAATACACACTGTTAACCCGTAAAACGTTAGAAAAAGCAAGAAAAATATTTTTGATCCCCGGCAACAGCGCCAAAAACTTGGTGTGAAATATCTATTGCAAGCGCACAGTATCAGCGTGCACTATACAGGTCATTACTACAAAGATCTAAGGTGTTTTGCTATTCTAACTAATTCTTTGGTTCTATCAAGTTAACTATGAGATTTTAAATTGGAAGATTAGTTTTAAATTCTAAAGTTTAGCCTTGGAGTTCGAATCTATTAGAATAATAATCTAACAATGAATTATCTCTTTCTTCTGAATTTTTTAATTATGCATGATCAAATAACACATTAAAAAGGTGATCTTTTATATTTGATTTTGTATCAAGTGCCCCTAAGTATGACCTATCAAGTGATGTGCAAGTATAAATCATCAAAAATAATATCTTTCTTAAAAACAAATTATATCTAGTAGATAATTCTTATAAACAAAAGTAAAGAAATAAACTTCAAATCCTAGTCTAAGCATAAGCTATAAAAGACCAAACTTAAATATAACCTATCTAAGGAATTAGATTTACAAGTTTATTCTCTTCAATTTATTTATAAGAAAATCTTGTTAATAATTCTGTAACTAAAAACAAAAAATATGAATTCCAAATCTCATCTAAGTATATATTATCAAAATATCAATTAAGCATAATCTATCAAAGAATTATAATTTACGAAATCTATCTTTCATTTATTTATAGAAAAATCATGACTTTATTTCTTTTTAGGAAGAAGATGAGAAAAATCCATATTAGATCTATTAAACTAGTTTCATCTATATCCTAAGGCTAAAACAAATTAGTTACTCATACTATTAATTAACAAGATCCTATTTTTATTTATGAAAGCGATTAAAAATCCTATTTTCCTACGAAGCAATTAAAGATCTATTCAATAAAGAGATTAAATCTATCTAAAAAACAAAAAAATAATGGAATTACCTCTAGAGCTCGGTATGGCGGCCGTCACCCCTTTGGCAAAACCCTAATATTTATTAATTAAAAATTCAAGTACAAAACTATATCATATTTTCTCTATGATAATCCTATATATAAGGATACGACTAATATATAGGTTTCGAAAAATCAAATCCTAATTTGATTATAAGTGAAAAACTACAAAATTACATCGAATCTCCTATAGAATTTTCACCCAGAGGTGGGCCCACTTTGCCGCCAATTGACGACTATTGCTGCCAAATAGCGGCGAAACTCTAAGCAATTCTTCTGATTTTTCTCATGCATGAGTCTCTTGTTCTTTTGATTTTGCTAACTATATTAGACTTTGACTCTCTACAGCATCATAATCTTGTAGCTTTACTCATTTTTAACTCTTTTCTAGACTTGATTTCCTAATCCGGCTATGAGTTTATGCCATCTTCTTATAGGAATAGGATTACCTAAAAAACACACTAAAAATACCCGAGTAGTATTATTTAAATACAAAAATAGATAATATGGAGGATATAAATATGCAACATATGGCCTCATCACACCTCCACCATCAAATAAGTATATTTGTTGTGGTCTGGAGGCGGCGTCGAAGAATGAAAACTATCATTGTCATCATCATCCACACTTGAATAATCAAGTTTTTTTTAGATGAATCAGAAAAAGTGACCATGTCCTTCACTACAAATTTATCAAAGTAAAAATTCATAGATTTGATAAGAGCCTTATAGTTCTGAATTGGTCCAGTGGTGGGACCGGTAGGAGGAATCAATGGCTAGCATCATAACTGATAAAGAATTCAATCTTTGAGTTTCCCCAGTGATTTGTACTTCATCATCATCAGTTGCCTGAGTTGTTTGTTGAGTTGTAGTCACAGCTTCTGCTGCAACAGTAGTAGGAACACCACCAGAAGAAGCTTCCACAGAAGCTGTAGTTGCCACTTGAATCTCTTCTGTGGCTTCCTGAGCAGTACTAGGACTGGGCTCAGCTGCGATGGTTGAAGACATAGGAATTTCTCCTCCAATCTTGATAATGGGCCCAATGCTTATTCTACCAAGATGGACGGTGCGAGGACGCAACCGTGAAGTTTGATCTTCAACATCATTCCCTGCCTCTTCCTCTTGAAGTGTTGGATTTTTGGGGGCAACACCTGAAGCAAAGTCTTTCCTACTCTTCTTCCTACCTCTTTCACTTGGAGAAGCTCGGGTACATTTTGATGATCATCTTCTAAGTGAAGAAACAGTAATCGCAGCAGCCACGTTATGGGTAGAAGTATCACCAACTTGTATAGTAGAGGCTTCAACTTCAGGAGCATCTGCCTCAATGAATTGGAATTTGTTAAACTAGGTGTCCTGCTCGAACGTACTTGTCTCTTATGGGAATACCAAGATTTGATATCCCTAAGACACGTACTATTTACATTATAATTTTGCGGTTTTGAGTTGGCAATAAAATACCAGCTACAAAAACCAAAAACAAGTATAGGAATTTGGATAATTTTGAGGCAAATTGAAGTGAGCCAAAGTGCATCCCCGAACAAAATGAAACCATGCCCTAGCCCCTTCATATAAATTACCCACTGATTTAATGTTTCGATTTAGATTCCCTACATATAACTGGTCGTATCTAAACTGGCTAGCAAAGCAACTTGGGTAATAACGTTCCAAATAGCAGGCATTGTCCTAGTGATATACAAGATGCCCTGGTCTGATATTTATTAACCAACAAAAGCTTCAATGGATAAAGAAGTGAATTGATCAAAAGCAGGAAAATCAGTGAACTCTTTACCATACTCTGCATTTGGGAAATAAGAAAAACATCTGTACATGTGAAAATTACCATGATGCTGGACATGTTTTCTGATCATCGCCATATAATGCCCTGTCATTGTGATTTTTCATAGTGTTGAACAATGGGAGCAGACAGGTCATTATCTGGTGAATTGGCGTCATCAAGGAGGGAGAGTACAACAAAAACCAAGCCATTAAATAACTGTAGGTAAGTTCAACTCTCGGGTTTGGAGTTTTATATTTATCGTCCCCTTCCTTGTCTACAATTTTCTCTACCTTGACAAACCGGACCATCAAGGCTCTAAGACTGCTATGAATATAACAGACCATAACTGGAAGAAGGCCCAATGGACGACAATGCGCCAAAAGAATAACAGGATAAACAACACTTACGGATAAGACTTCTTGCGGGTAGAAGGAACAACATAGCATTTCAGCCACAACATCAGAAATCACGTAAGTAAAGCTATGTCATACAAATGATACTTGATTTGATGATGAAAACTTTCAAATGAAGTCCCAGTTTTAAATGCATTTTCATCTAACTCTGCAATATAAGCCTAGGTTCCATACTGGATTATCGTTTCTTGTATTTCAGCATCTGTACAAGTAGAAAGGATAGAAACATCCTTATTATCAGTATGTAAATTGGGGAATAAGTATTCCACCCAGGCTATTTGCTTCACTACATTATTTCTTAGTGCTATTATTTGGATACAAATGTGATAATGGCATAGCAGTTCCCAGTAAGTGTCAAAGGCTAGTGTATCTCGAGCCTTCAACGGATGAAATTCTTCCCCAGTCGGAATATATTCTTCATAGAAAATTTCACCCATAGGCAGGCTTGAAATCTCATGCATCTTATGAAGGGCTAAACACATTTCACCAACAGGGGTAAAGAAAGTACCCTTTTCCAAATTATAAAGTTCCAAAATACTGAAGAAATGGAAGTGACTTAGTGGTATTCCATGCTGAATAGCTCGATAAATTCCTATTCTTTTTAAGTGATTCTCAAACTTTTTCAAAATGAAAGCTGTCAGGATAGACCGCCATGCTTTTTCCGAAGAATGAATGCATCCCATAGGTCAGAATTTTGGGCAAGGAAACTCACCATGTGCTGAAGCAAAATAGTTCATGAAGCTACTCGCAGTCAATGTTGAAAATAACACGTTATGAAACCCGTTATGTTACGTTATGAAACCTAAAAGAAAGTCAACGCTACTTAACAGTCGAAAATAACTCAATGCACCATAATGGTATGTTTTTATGTTATTTTACATTATGTTACATTAAATTACGTTATGTTATATTATTAACAATAATTTTTAAATAGTATTTATATTGATTATTTATTTTGATTGTTATCAAATTGTTATAGTTTTTTCATTTGACAACTTGTTGTTTGCATGTTTGATTATTTGTGCCATTGTTAGCTTGTACATTTTTATTTAATTGTTATAATTTCTTTCTAATTACTAAATTTTTTTATTATAATTCCTTTCCAATTACTGAAATTCTTACCTACGATTAAATTGAATTCTTAGCTAATCTAAAATGAACAACTAAAAATAACATAAATTGAGTATTACAAAATATAAATCACAAGATTGATAATAATTGAAAATAAATTTGAAATCTTGTTTTCATATTTAGATGATAACTGAAATTATGGGTGTGAATGTAATTTAATATATGAAAATAAATACGAGAATTACTATGAAACTTGTTAGAAATTTAGAACTAATACCAGGATATAATTTTTTTATATTTTCTTTTAGAATTTTAATTCAAATTTTAATTTTTCAAATTTATTTTATATAGTTTTATAATTATTTTTAATTAAATAAATAGAAAATCGCATAACCTACGTTATGCATTATGCTATATGTTATATAACCTAACAGAGACAAAAAATTACGTTATCGTTATCGTTATTTTAAATATTGCTCGCAGTTATAGGAGTTTCTCCAACAGAGTATTCCTTCTTTAACGAACCAGGCAGCAGACTAGTACATGCTTGCCAGTATTCGTGAATGTTGAAGTAGATCCAAAACTCACAAGATGCACACCATCTTGAGGTTTCATTAAATGCCAAACCATCTTCCTAGGGATGGAGGCTGCCTGGAGATATGAAAGAGGGTATGATCTTTCCATGTTCGGTAAAAATATATGTTCCCTCTAGATTAGCCTTAACCACTTATAATTAACATCAAAAAGGCGATCTTTGGATAACTCCATTTTGTCTCCAAAAAGAAAGTGTGGCTTCTTCATTTTCTTCCTGTCCTTACCCTCAAAAACTGCATCTATCATGAGTTCTCCTAAAACATTGGGGCCAGGGCTGAGTATTTTCTCAAGGTGATCTTTGCTGGAACCCTGACGGTACAAAAGAAAATTCCTCTCTTAGTCTAAACTGAATGGTGCCATCATAGCCGCCCATATGTCCAAAGTAATTAAGTTTGGACATCGAGTTCAAAGAATAGTTCACCACAAGAAAAAAAGTGAACAAGTTGAATATTCCAGTGAAAATGGAAGAAAACACAAGTGATAGATCATGATGTGATTAACTAAGTGTCAAATGCAGATGAGTAGTGGAGATCTGCGTGTTGAATTAAAGTTGAAAATCACAAAGTGATTTAGTGGCTAAGTGTAAATCACAGATCACATAATGAAAATCCGCAAATTGAATTAAAATTTAAGTGCGCAAAGCGATCTGTTGATTAAGGGCAAAACGTGGATCACATGGTGGAGATCCACAAATTAAATTAAAGTTAAAGATCACAAGACGATCTGTTAATTAAGAATAAAATGCAGATCACATGGTAGAGATCCATGTAGTGAATTAAAAATTAAGATTGTATAATGATCTGTTGGTTAAATGACAAACGTAGACCACATAGTAGAGATCCGCATTTCAAAACTTGAATGCAAAAAATTGCATTGCGTGACATCTAAAATCTCTATGAGATTATAATTTTGTTTAAGTTTAATTGATTAATAAAATTTAAACTAAAAGTTTGTCCATGGCGATGAATCACCTGTGTCAAATGAGTTGAACTTGTTAAACCTACCAGAGATAGGAGCTTCCTCTCTGGCCAGAATTGGGAAAAAAATCAGAAATGGCTGAAGGTCTACTAGAGCCGCTGCCGGCTTGAGTAGAAGAAGATAATCTCTTTGAGATTTTGATTTTGTGAATTAAAATTCAAAAACTTGAAGGATTAAAAAAGCTTGAACGCTTGAAGATGAGAGCTTGAAAACTTGAAGAAGCTAGAGAAAATTAAGTTGTAGAAAGTGCAACTCTTGAGAAGACTTCAGATCTTACATAGATAAATCAATGACCGAGATTCACCTAAATCTCTAAAAAGAATTTTCATCATTTCCAGTGTAGCAGCGCTTTGATTTTTGTGCTGAAAATGTGGCAAAAAAAAAGGCGACACTTCGTCTTAACCACCCAAAACGAGAATTTGAAATTTTGAATGCAAAATCTCGTTTACATGTGAACTCGCGAATTGAATGAAGGGTCACGTTTGAAAATGAATCTGCTAATTTTGTGCAGAGTCGTGTTCAAAACTATTTTGTATACTAAATAAAACATATTTCATATATCAAAAGTATTTCAAAATACCTTCAAAGCTATAGAATTTTGAAAACTTTTGAGGAGATTTTGTTGGCAAAATTTTTGAGAAAAGAAGAGAAAAAAGGGGATTCATAATTCAAGTCAAAACGGCTAACACGCGGATCATCTACCAAAGAGAGTTCCACGAAAGGCTAAAATGTGGCCCTCACAAAGTTGTGAAACTCATTCTCCACAGCCAAAACATGGATCGTCATCTAGAGAGACATGTGTATTGGGCTAAATAAAAACTGACAAATGTGGACCGCTCAGGGTCGTGTGTTGCCTTCAAAACCTTAAAAATATAATGTTATTTTTTATATACTCAAACGCAGATCCTTATCCAGGGAGATCTGCGCAGACCCTTAAGCTCGCATTTCAATACAAATGCGGATCTAATATGCGATTCAAATGCGAGGTCGCGTTATGGCCAACAAAGGCTTATAAAAACCAAAAACAACCCCATTTCAGTACAAATGCAGACTCAGCTGAAAAGCTAACATGTAGATCATTAACTAAAGAGAGATATGTGTTTTTAGTTGTCTTTTGAGGTCATGATTAGAACTAAATATAATTAAAACACGAACCTTAGAGGGTCGCGTTTTCATTCCAAAGTTTCAAAGGATAAAGACTATCCTTATTTCTACATAAACACAAGCCTAATCAAACAAGACACGTTGTTGGGAGTTGAAATGCGGATCATCTATCATAAAGAGATGCGTGTTTGACTTTTCTTCTAAGCTCATTTGGAGCTAAGTATAGCCCAAATGCGGGCCCCGGAAGGTCGCGTTTTCTTTCTAAAATCTCAAGAGACGAAAATCACCTTCATTGTACCCAAACGTGGGTCTGAGCATGCTACGCAAACTGCAAAGAGGTAAAACGTGGATCTAAAGGCTGAGATCCGCATTTCAGTTACAAATCCAGAGGATTAAAGATGTCAATTATAAATCTTGGAGATTTAACACAAATCCAACAAATTAGAAAACAAGAAATCAATCCTCATATTAAGGAGGCCATTAATTGGATAGTTACATCAATTCAAAGATCTCCAGACCTCTATATGTTCGCAGCAGAAATTTATTACTTTCCTTCCATTGAATTCAACTTAGATTACAACGAAAGTGAACAAGAGAAAAGAACAAACGAGAGGATTTATAATCTATCGCTCTCTTTTATAAAAATATCATGGGATCTATGTGGCGATAAGATCTAACTAGTAGTTTTTTTGGACAATCTGACGACGATAGTCTTCTTATTCTTGATGAAGAAGATGATTTTGGATGATCTTCCCTAGACTTGATTCGTTCAAGGCTCTCACGCGTAACTTGAACTTCACAAAAACTTCCAAATGATTCTCTAGGGCTTCCTCAAGAGGGTATTTATAGCCTTAGGTCCATATGAGAGTTTCTATCTAAATAGAATTAGTACTCATCAAGGATTCCAATCAAATATCATAGTTTTGATTTAAATCTCTTGATTTAGAGTTCTGATCTAACTTAATTTGGGTATTTAGATAAATCCAAATCTTAATCTCAATCAATTTAAGATTCTGGTTTATCTGCTCACGCAGAGTTAATCTCACCAAAACGCGGAGCTAAGGAACCAGAACGCCGAACTAAGGAACCAGAACGCAGAGCTATTGATTAGCTCCGCATTTTACTTAAGCGCAAGGGTAAAATAGACAATACGAGGAGCTATAGAGTTAGCTCTACGTTCTGTTGTGGAAAATCCTATTTACTTAGAAATTTTCACTGCCAACAGAACCCCCTCCAAAGTTTTCAAAATGGTTTAGAATTTAGCAAATTTTGAATACTTTGGATCTTTAAACTGGAAACGCAGAGTTAAAATACAGAGTTATCTTTGCATTTTGTTCACTTGCACGGAGCTAATAGCTTCACGTTTCAATGAGTAACTGCTTAGTAATTGCTCGGATTCTCGCGCCGAATACCAAGAGGCGGGTTTTCTCATTTAAATAGAGTCTTAACTCTTCTTCTTCCTTACTTCATTCAAAGAGTTTTCCAGAGACCAGAGCTCAGGCGATCAAAATTCAGGCGACCCGAGCGTTTTCCGACCGAGTTTCCCTCAATTTCACGTTGATTTCTCCAAGATCAATGGCACCCAAGAAGACCACAACATTGCGTGCCTCCTCACCATCGACGGCTGGCGCTAGCAGCGGTGGCAGCAGCTGAGGCAGTGGCCACAGCGGTGAGCCAGTCCATGCCGCGCCTATTGGAGGTAAAAATCTCAACTTTTGGACTTTTTAGAACAATTTTGGAGTGATTTGGCTTGGTTTTGACTGGCCAATCACTCCTTTTACTGGCAAGATCGTCGTTTTCCGGCCGTACAGCTTGGAGAAGAAGAAAGACCTCTTGTCTTCTTCCACGCGAAGCTATCGCGTTATCCTTGTGTTTGTAAACGCGGGGCTATTTTTACTAGCTTTCGCGTTTCAACGTGAGGCTGTGAATTTCAGCTTCGCGTTTGTAAACGCGAGGCTATTAATTTTGCATTTTTCCGTGAAGTTACTTGTTAGCTTCACGTTTTACAAAAACGCGAGGCTATCTTCTTAGCTTTGCGCAGAGTTATATTTAGCTCCGCGTTTCTATACTTTAGCACCGCGTTTCTATACTTAGAAGATTTTCTAAGTATTCGGTGGACGCTCTCCCCCATAGGCACTACTTTGGATTTGCTGGGGGTGCGAATCTGACGGCTCAATTCCGTTTCACTATCGTGCTTGCTGCATACAAGCCAGGCTTGAGGGAGCGCAGGGAGAAGTTGATCCGGTATCACTCTGCTACTGCAAGGGAGATTATAACTGATGCTGCCTTCAAGGCCACCAACCGAAAAGTTTTGGAGAAGCCCGCATTTCTGTTTGGAGATGCAATGGGGCAATCAGACCAGATCCTCTTTGAAGAGGAGTGCATATTGTTTTACCAATCTGGTGACTTGCTAATGTTTCTGCCCAGCATGGAGCATAGCTATCCTCTAGTCTATCTTCAAAGGCTAGTCATGCACCGTGAATTGGAGTGGGGGCTGAGCCAGGAGTACGATTGCGTCCCTACGGGCAAGTTAGGCCCACGCAGGGCTTACCAAGACGGTCCCACAAGATGTATCACTGGGTTGCTTTCGGAAAGAATCACTAAGGAGCACCCAGTAGGAGAGGTCCCAATTCGCGCACGAACTTTCCTAAGTGAGTTCATAGCGCAAGGAGGACAATACCCAGCCAATGATTTCAGGATGCCTGGCTGGGTCTACTCTTCTGGCAACATGTGGTCGGCCCGTCTCATCCAATACATGTTGGATTCCCATGAACCAGTTATGAGAGAGATTGGCTTATACAAAGCTATCAGAAATATTCAATTCGGGATTCCTCAGAGTGCCCATCACTTCTTTAGTCTCCTGGAGATGTACAACCCTGAGACTGGCACTTTCTTTACACCAGTGGGTGAGCTGGGACTTGCTCTCCACGAGATGTTTGAAGTGTCCAGGTTGTCAATGGGCGAAGTCCCGTACGAAGAGTATATCCCTACCACCGAAGAGCTGAATATGCTGAAGGTGAGAGACGAGCGCATCTACGCCACCTACTGGGAGATGATGTGCCATTACCGCATCTGTGCCGACATGGTAGGTGTGCGTAACCAAGGTATCGGTCACAAGAAGTGGGCCAATTACCTTTTTGCCAACTTGAACTCTAAAGAGAGTTCGGCAACTGTTCATGGCTATGCTCCTGTTGACATCAAAGAGATCGATCGCCGCATTGCCAAGACACGCACTATATTTTATACTGCTAAATCCAACGAAGGTAGATTCAGTCCTGGCACCATCTTCAAGAGTTTCCATTATCAAGCTCAGTTTCCAGTATCCAATAGAGGTCTTATTGCTGGGTTCTTGATGCTATGGTTAAAAAAGTGCGTCGTGCCGTCGTTGCCGAAAGAGGCAATTGCAATGAACGTGGTGTATCCAGCAGTTCTTCTTGTATACGGCCGACCCTTTGGACTCCTTCCCGCCATGGTGTGCAACCTACAGAATGGACTACGAGCACTCTGTAATGGTTTTATTCCCGCCGATAAGGGGAAAGGTAAAGGTAAAGGCAAGTTGAAGGAGACCGCCAAGGTGAAGACTCCAAACCCTAGGGTGGAGATGCCTTATACTTATTTGATGGCGTGGCTTATCATGCACTGCCCCTCTTTGATGAGTGCGGCTGAACGCCCCCCAGCTGACAAGCCATTCCTTGTGGAGCTATACGAATGCTCCTCATGGAAGAGTCACTATATGTCTCAAATCCGGAAGACACTCCGTCATCACCAAAATTACGAGATCTTTCGGTGCTTTCCCGACTTCCCTGGTGGAGAATATGGGTCAAAATTCAAGGATATTTTGGGAGCGGACGATTTTACCGTTTTATCCTCAGGAGCGTTCTGGTGGCTCCTTAATATCCGACCCGGACACTTGGTATATCGTCAAGACACTGTGTTATATCGAACCGTACACCCCGAGCCGCTTTGCTTGTCAGTTTGGGTACTCCCAACTTCTTGTGGGTAACCCAAATAAGAAGCTGGCCTATGAAGGGAATCTGTATGAGGGCACCCGCGGCTGGTTCCACTTTGTAGCTGGTGGAACCGAGGCTGAATTCGTCCTTCCTCAGAAATCGCTAGAATTGGCCATGACTCTTAGCTTCTGCATGTGGTACAACGTCGCCAATGCTGACGTGCCCAACTTCTCCATCAACCGTAGTTGTTGCAAAGAAATAGAAGCATTTTACTCTAGCCGCAAGGGTGCTAAAAGAGTAAGAGTTAAAGGAATGGACAAGTTTCTTGGCGCGGCGGTTGATCCATTAGATGTTGGCGGCTCTGATGATGATGATGATGACGCTGGTGTTGGAGGTGCTCCCTAACCCGTAGTCACTCGTTCCCGGAGTCCGACCATCAAACGTCGTGGAGCTCCGAGAGAAGGGCCTGCCAAGAAGAAGAAGAAGTTGGCCCCGGGAACTCTATTAGTCTTTCAAGAGGCGACAGTCAAGTTTGCTTCAGACTTGCTCGCCTCAACTCTGCCAACAACTTCAGCAAAGGAGGGTAGACCTGCTGAAGCATCCAGTGCCCCTGCTGCTCTGACTCGCCTGTCTACCCAAGAATCTGGTGAGCCCACTACGGTGCAGCTCTTAAGTGGCGAGATGGGTGCGCTCATAGAGACGCAACGGCTCCTCCATCAAGTCCAACCACAGGACTTGTATCCCCTGGTATGGTTCTCTCAGATTTTTTTACTCTATCTTCTATTTATTTTTCTATATTATATGTAACACTCCTTATTTGCTTTTCTGAGATGCAGATAGTCAACTCCACTCTCCCATGCACTCAACTACCAAGGTGGAGTCTGAGGAGCTGTTCGACTACTCTGGCACCACCGGCTCAGTAGGTGGTCTCGGTAGTTCGGTGGAGGAGTTTGGTGTGGACTATTTCACGCTAGCTCCCTCTCTGTTCCTGCTTCAGTTCCCTCAATCGATGAGCTCGGGAGTGATGATAGGACAGAGGTCGTTATCGCGGTCGCAGCAAGAGAGGCTACACCATCCCCAAGTCTGCCGTCTCCAACTCCGCCTGTTAGCTCCGAGGGGACTTTCCCTGTTGTAGTTGGTGTGCCCCCTACTCCTCAGCCAGCGATATTAATATCGTCAATGATAGTGGCTGTTGAGACATCGACAACTCCTCCAGCCCCAAGTCATCCGCCAACAGGGGATGAAGAGAATTTGAAGTTCTCATTCGAAGCCACTTCTGTCATAGGAGGAGTTTCGGGTGAAAACACTCCATCATCTACCCCTACTGGTGGCGCTGTTCGAGTGATCTGTACTAGTGATAATTCACCTCGAGTTTCCAGTTCTACCAAGTCTTTATTGGCTTTACTGGACCCGCATGTAATGAGTATGGTACAAGGGCGGGCTTCTTCTTCCTCAACTCCAACGGATGCCACTCCTCCCCCGGCGACATCTTCCTTAGCGCTGCCTTCTTTAAACACAGACACTATGGACCCCCTCGAACAATTCTTCAACCACAGTTTAATGATTTTATACGGGTGCTAAGGAGATGTATTGGGATGATCCTGGACAGAAGAGATTTTCTTGATCTTGGACGTCCAATGTTGTCCAGCTACCTGGATAATATTGCAAGGATTGGGGGACGTGACCGAGCAGCTCCTTACCAGGCCCGCCTTGAAGCTTTAGAAGAGCAGGTGAACACGCTAAACACAGTTCGTCAAGCAGATGTGGAAGCGATTACCGAGATCGAGTTGGCACAGCTACAGGCAGAATTGACAGCTCGTCAAGAGGAGTTGAGGCGATAGGAGGAAAAATGGTTGCGAGAGTTGGCGGAGCTACAGGCCAGTCAGGAGTCGATTCTTAGGGGGTTAGAGATAGTAGATTTTGAGATTGAGGGGAGTTAAGCCGCCATCCTTAGAGCCAGAGGGACTATCGCTAAGGCTCGGGCTATTCTAGAAGCCAGCGAGTCTCGGCTAGGGGAATCCGTTAAGAAACAGGAAGAGCTGATCCTTCAACAAGGACAGCTCGCACAGGAGGGCAAACTAAGGAGCCGCGCTATCGAAGAGTCTCGTCAGCGGTTGATCCAGCAACTTGCAATAAATGACGATGATTTGCGTCGACAAGCTCAACACTCCGTGAAGGAGAGTCGTCGTCAAGTTATTGATGAGACGACAAATAAGTTGAAGCTTCTGGGAGATCCATAACTCTCTTTCATTCTATTCTTTATTCTTTATTCTTTTTGTAATAAGAACTTGTAATAGAAGAAAGAACTTACTGATTCTTTGGATTCATTTGTAACTTTATTCTTTTAATTTAAGAATAAAGATAATTCTTTTGATTCTTTTATCTGTTGGCTTCAAGAATTTGCTTGCACAACAAATAATTTGTCATCAAAATAGTTCACCGTTTTGGTAAAACAATCCAAGGCTCATCTGCGTAACTTAGACTGCTAATACCGACCGGGTTATAATTATTAACCTCGGTAAAGCCCATTATATAGAGCTCAATGATAGTTTGGTGAAAGCGTTTAACTACTTACACCGGGATGATCGGGTTAGGACCATTAACTTAGACAGAAGTACTTAATTGCACATGCCTTAGTTTAATGGAGGCAATTCAAGGCTCTGATGCGTAACTTGAACTACACATGTCAAAATAATCTAGTGATGATTATCAAATTTCTGCAGAGACACCTAATTGCACATGCCTTAGTTTTATAAAAGAAGCTCAAGTGCTCATTTGCGAACTTGACCTGTCCACTTCAAGATGATCAAATCAGGATCATTAACTTAGACAGAGGCGCCTAATTGCATATGTCTTAGTTTAATAAAGAAGTTCAAGTGCTCATTTGCGTAACTTGAATAAGTGGATGGTTATACTTCTAGGGATATGAACCAAATGTGACAGTCACTCTGTCACCATTCTGGTTCATTAAGCATAGTATTTCTTCAAAAATTTACCATTGGTCGATATCATCTCCTATCGTCATTCTGGTTCATTAAGCAATAGGCTCCACTAGAGTATACCGTCTCCACAATAAACGGTCCTTCCCACTTTGGTTCAAATTTACCCTTAGTTTTGTGGGTTAGAATCATTGGCCTTTTAATAGCCAGGACCAAGTTTCCTTACTTAAAGGTCCTTGGTTTAACGCTCTTATTGAACGTTTGCGAGATTCGGGCTGGATACAACTCAATTTATTGTTGAGCCCAGAGACGTTTTTCATTCAACGCTTCTAGTTCTCGCAATCTTTGTTGATGGCGCTCTTCTGTCGTCATCTTTGTGTCTAAGGCCACTCTTAATGATGGTATCTGGATTTCAAGAGGCAAGACGGCCTCACTTCCATAAACCAAGGAGAATGGGGTAGCTTTTGTTGGAGTGCGAACGGTGGTACGATAAGCCCACAAACACTCTTCTAGCTTTTCATCCCAATCCCATTTGTTGGAGGAGACAAATTTCCGAAGGAGTTTAATGATCATCTTATTGAAAGCTTCGGCCAATCCATTTTCCGCGGGATTGTATGGTGTTGAAGTAATGTCCATGATTCTGAACTTATCGCAGAATCTTGAGAACCCCTGACGATGAATTGCGGTCCATTATCATGAATGATTCTTCGAGGGACGCCAAAACGGTAAATGATATGATGCTTAATGAACTTAATCACATCCGTCGTTTTTATCTCTCTCATGTGCACGGCTTCGGCCCATCTTGAAAAATAATCAGTTATTGCGAGGATAAATAGATGTCCTCTGGATGACAGGGGAGTTATTGGCCCCACAATATCCATTACCCATGCTTCAAACGGCCAGCTAGCAGTTCTGAAAGCTGTATGCTTTTCATCATCCGGGTGCATCTTGATCTGATTATAACCAGAGAAGCCATCTATAAAGGACATCCTCTCATAACCGCAGGTGTTATCAATCATCACATCGGTGATTGGGAGTGGAAATTCATGCTTAGGGCATGCAGCATTTAGATTGCGAAAGTCGATGCATATCCGGATCTTGCCGTTCTTCTTACGAACTGGCACTATGTTAACCACCCAATCAGGATGTTGCTCTTCACGGACAAATCTTGATTTTATAAGTTTATTGACCTCAGCGACTACCGCCTCCATTAATTCCGGTCGAAAGCGCCTTTGCTGTTGTTTAACTGGTTTGGCGTCTTCTTTAATATTTCACCGGTGCGTGGCAATTCGAGAGTCAAGACCGGGCATATCTTCATAACTCCATGCGAGCATGTCTATATATTCTTTGATAAGAGACATAAGTTCTCCTTTTTCTAAGGGAGTTAGCGCGTCGCTTATAAAAATGGGTTTCGGGTTCTCCTCCGTTCCCATGTTGACCTGTACTAGCTTATCCTTTGTGGGTGGGTCACGCTGTTCAAAACGGACGTCCCAGAGGGTATCCATATGCTTAGCCCAGGAATCATCTTGAATGTCAATTGGTTCCTCGTCGCTTTCTGGTGCGGCGAAACCATATTAGCTGTTAGAGATTGAAACCATGTGCTAGTACTTAAATCCGAATCATGATCAATCAGATATGGATCCTCATCGGATAAAGATCTTTCTTCGTATTTGCATGGTGGTGAGGGAGGAGTAGATACATAGCCCAACCCCCTGCGAGTCTTTTGATAATAGTCTGGGCTCTTTCCTCTTGGTCTAAACGAGGGTATAAAATTTCGTCGCCCTTTCCCAAAGTTCAATCCCGATTTCTGGGTAAAATTATAATCCATCTTTTCCATCATCTGTCAGGATTTCTGCTCATATAAGTGAAATTGAGGTGATGTTTGTTGATCACTTTTACTACTTTGTTTTTGGTTAGGCAAAGTGATCACTTTGCCGAAGACAATCGGTTTATACGATACATATCGCGGTGGTACTTCGAAGAAGTGATCTCGTCCTTTCATTATTTTTGACCGAGAGAGGAGGGATGACCTAAGTGGCAAATGATATGCCGTCAGAACTTCAAGTTCGGACAGGCCATCCACTTCAGTGGAAGTACAAGAAGGTTCAGATTCTATAGCAACAGCAGGCTCGTAGACTAACTTTATATTTTCATTAATAATCCACTCATCCTCTGCTACATTAGCTACATTATTATCTAAATTTGCTTTAAAATCAATGTGAGGGTTTATCTCATAGTCACCCCCATCATCCTCTTCGGGAGATTCGTACTCCATGTCTGCCTCATTGCCGCTGTAGTCGGGTTCTTAGGGCTTTTTGCAGTTATTGTTTGAAATTTCGTGGGCTGGCTTGTAAAGCATAGCATCCGTAAAGTAGTTCTCTAATCCATTGAAAGGCTGCCTGTCTGCAATTAAAGTCTGGACTTCTTCTTGATCATCGCAGTATTTCATGCACTGATGGAGAGTCAATGGGACTATCATATAGGCGTGTATCCATGGTCGCCCCAGTAAGATATTATAAAACGTATCTACGGCTATAACATAACATGTAACTTCTGTCCTCAAATCTCCAATTTGACACCGAAGTCGGATTTTGCCAAGAGGACAGCTGTCATTAGCGTTAAATCCGTATATAGTAGTATTTGTTGGTGTCAAATGATGAGGAGATATTCCCAATAGTTGCATCAGTCTTCTGGGAATAACGCTTAATGCGGACCTCGGATCAATTTGAATACGGTCCACCTTTGTGGATCTGACATATCCGTTGAAATATAAAGGCCTATTATGCTTTATATTCCTTACTTGCAATCCTCTGGAGAAAAGGTAATTTGGGGGGACCTGCCTCCTTACTTGATGACAGCGGGGGCAAGAGTCCTATTCTTCATCAGCCGACTCGACAATCTGAGCTAAGAATGACTCAGAGTCTGCCAAGGCCTCTCTTAATGCTTCGCGAGTTGATTTCGATAATCGCAACAACTCATAAAGCGTGACTCGTGCTGGAATATTCGCCAGCTGAGTTATTATATCAAATTTGAATGCGGCTTCCTTGGCCTCTTCATCTCTAGTAGGATTTTTCTGGAAACGAAGCCCTTTTTGTTTTGCAGGCTTGGCGAGTTCCCCGTATATATTTTTCGGGTCTACTCTGGTGTAGTCCTTGAGATATGTTTTACCAGATCGAGTGCCGGAAGGGCCCGTCCCATCCTGATGAGTGGCTATAGCTTCGGGCTCTTGCTTAGAATCTGTAAATGCCCCTGCAATTATGTATTCATCTTTTATTTTCGCAGAAATAGTATTGCTGGTCTGCTTTTTCTTCTGACCCCCTGCAGTAGTCCACTGCTCATCCTGTAGTAAATCAGGGTGGACCCACATGACTTCCTCCCTTTGAGTTGTTACGGGGACAAGTCCTTCTTGTGCCTTTTTATGCGGGTCATGATTTTTCGTAACCAGCTTCCCCTTTGGTATTCGGGTCACCCCCACGGGAAACTCATGGGTTCCAACCACTAGGGTTGCCATATTGGCAGTGACTTTCTTTTACTTCTCTTTTAATGTCAGGACTCCAGCTTCTATTAATACTTGGATCCTGTTCTTTAGAGGGTAACAATCCCTGGTTGGGTGTCCGACATTCCTGTGGTAGAGACAATAGTTGGGGTCGTTGTTTCTACCAGCGTCCTCCAATTTTCTATTCTCCGAAAGTTTCAACATTCCCTTCCTAAGAAGCAGGTGGAAGAGTGTAGGCGTCTGTTCCGCTTTAAAGGTGTATGTCCTTTCTTGCTGGGGCCTATTTTGTCTCGCGCCCTTTTGATTTTGGGGCTTTGGGTTCAGAGGATTTGTCTTCTGTGGAGTGACCTCTGACGTCATTGCCGCTTTACCTTTATTCTTATTATTACTTTGTGTATATGGCCTATTATTTCCAGTATTTCTTGGTCCACAGGATTCTTCAACTCTGCGGATCAAGTCTTCGGCTTGCTCACCTTGTTGGAGCAAATCCTTCCAAGTCTTTGATTCAACGGCCCCCAATTTTAAGAGCACGTTCGTTTTGAGATTATATCGACATGTCTCTATTAGAGTTTCCTGGACCATTCCATACTTACAATGTACGGACTTCTCCCAGAACCTTTCTATGAAGTCTTTTATTGTTTCTTATTTCCCTTGTTTAGTTGCAAGGAGGGAATGAACCGTAATTTCGGTATCATCCTCGAAGAAACGTGTGAGAAATTACTTCTCAACATCAAACCAGGTATTAATAGTACCTGGGGGCAACTGTATAAACCAAGTGAAGGCAGGCCCTCGCAAGGTACTTGCGAATACCTAGGTCATTATTGGGTCATTGCCCATCAAATACCCTATTTGGGACAAGAAGTAGTAAATATGTTGACTAGGAGATCCTTTCCCATCATATGGCTCTAATTTGAGTGGTTTATATTTCTCCGGGTATGGTACCAAATCCCATTCAGGCGGATATGGTCTTGATACCCCTGATTCTTTCAACTCCTTCTTGTGCATTAGTGCTTCGAGTTGGCTTTGTAACTTCTCGATTTTCTCTTCATGAAGGTCATGAAATGAATACTTATCCTCGTCCTCATGTGTCGAGTGGGCTTTTTCTTCTTTATCTTCCTCGTTCAGTTTGTTGAACGAAGTTTCTTTTTCCTATTAGCGTTATCCTCGATAATTTTCTAAGTATTTTCGACCACTTTTGAGAGCATCATTTTGAGATCCTCGATTGTCTTTTGTTGCTCCCGAATCATCTGTTCTTGGACTCAAATCTTTGGTCAATGTCGTCAGATTTGTCCATCATATGTGATGCTGACTTCTGCAATTTAGACGATGCCGAAGAACGAGGAGAGGCTATGGCCAAATTATCGCTATCGTCGTCATAAGAACTTTTCACGAGTTTCTTATAGTTTCGGACCGGGATAGTGCCTGATTTAAGTTGGGTAAAGTGATGAGGTTCTTCATCACTTGATTCTGAGTTATCACTTCTTTCTATGATTTTCTTACCCTTACCAACCATATTAGAAGTTACAATTCTCCATTCTTCTCGGGGAATAGCTTTTGTCTTCTTGGCAGAATTTTTGTCCGACTCAGTTAATCGGTCAAACACCGATACCCTGTTCTTGCTGAAGCAACAATTATCCACTACAGCGGAGACTGCTGTCATAAACTGCTGGCAATAACAAGTAAGTTCAGATTGAACTTGATTTATATTTCTTTTCTTGGTTAGATACTCCCTAAGGTCAGTGACTTTAAACATGGAGTTATGGGGCCACTCGTCCATCGAGAGGGTCCAGGGGCCCACTGGAGCTTCTTTGAACCATTGGTGTCAAGTTCTGATTCAACAGTGCAATGATCATCCTTGATTTTGTATTCAGGTTGATTTACGTGGAGCTGAGAGATAGCTTCGCGTTTTAGAACGCGGAGCTGAAAATTAGCTTCACGTTTTACGTCGCGGGGCTGAGAAATAGCTTCGCGTTTTACTACGCTAGCCTCGCGTTTTACGCTGGCTTGACGTCTTTGCAGAAGTTTATCTTCTGGAATCTTAGCCACGCGTGAAAGAAAATTCTTGAACGCTGGCTTACTCTTGCGATTAATGCAAGTCATAAATTCACATTTAGCACGATTTTTGCGACTAACGCAGATTTGCCACTCATCTTCACGATTAATGCGAAGGTGAGGAGTCTCGCAATTAACGCAAGTATTACTGGCTTCGCGTTTATCGCTAGGCACAATTTTAGCCTCGCGTGGAGAATCACACGCTGACTCTAAGGTGATTTTATCCTCGCGATTAACGCGAGTGTCAGAAATTTTGCGATTAACGCAACTCTTACTGGCTTTGCTTTTATCGCTAAGCCCAGTAATAGCCTCGCGTGGAGAATCACACGCTGGATTTAAGGAAATTTTATTCTCGCGGTTAATGCGAATGTCAGAAATTTTACGATTAACGCAACTCTTACTAGCTTTGCGTTTATCGCTAAGCCCAGTAATAGCCTCGCGTGGAGAATCACACGCTGGTTTTAAGGAAAGTTTAACCTCACGATTAACGCGAGCTTCTCGGGTTTTAAGCCCAGATAAAATAGCCTCACGTGGATAATCACATGCTGGCTTGCCCTTGCGATTAACGCAAATTGCAGCTTTGCTTTTAACACGACACTGACTGGTCTTGCGCTTAACGCAAGCCAGCTCGCGAGGTGTTGTAGCCTCGCGTTCTGCTCTCTTAGTATCCCGCGGGCTTTAAGCGCTTTTCGCCTATCCCTCCGATTTTTGTTTTGGAGTTGGGTTCTGGTAATCCAGTTCCCTAGCCTTCCTCGGCCATAGAGAGATCATCCTCTGCTAGGGTTTTCTGCCCAAATAACGGCTCTATAGCCGCGGTCTCCAAGGGTTTCCGATTAACGGTGGATGCCCGATTACCCGATTTACGGGTATTGGAGTGCACGCGACGATAGTGCCGTGTTTCAGTCAGGTTACCTGACTCATAGGAGAGATACTCCTCGTACTTCTGCTAGTCGATTTCAACGACTAGCATATCTTTGTCGGATCCGATCCTCTCAACGTCAGATTGCGCCACGATCTCTTCTTTGTTGAAAGAGATTTCTCCCACTGTGGTCGCCAGTTTGTTCGCAGTAGAAATTTATTGCTTTCCTTCCATTGAATTCAACTTAGATTACAACGAAAGTGAACATGAAAAAAGAACAAACGAGAGGATTTATAATCTATCGCTCTCTTTTACAATAATATCGTGGGATCTGTGTGGCGATGGGATCTAACTAGTAGTTCTTTTAGATGATCTGACGACGATGGTCTTCTTACTCTTGATGTAGAAGATGCCGGCCGACTTTGGATGATCTTCTCTAGTCTTGATTTGTTCAAGGCTCTCACGCGTAACTTGAACTTCACAAAAACTTCCAAAAGATTCCCTAGGGCTTCCTCAAGAGAGAATTTATAGCCTTAGGTCCATATGAGAGTTTCTATCTAAATAGAATTTGTACTCATCAAGGATTCCAATCAAATATCTTACTTTTGATTTAAATCCCTTGATTTAGAGTTCTGATCGGACTTAATTTGGGTATTTGGATAAGCCCAAATTTTAATCTCAATCAATTTAAGATTCTGGTTTATCTGCTCATGCGGAGTTAATCTCATCAAAACGGAAAGCTAAGGAATCAGAACACGGAGCTAAGGAACCAAAATGCGAAATTATTGATTAGCTCCGCGTTTTACTTGAGCGTGAGGCTAAAATAGCCAATATGCGGAGCTATAGAGTTAGCTCCGCGTTCTGTTGTGGAAAATCCTATTTACTTAGAAATTTTCATTGCCAACACTATGAATAACCAAAAATTGGGTTGGAAAAGAGGTTTGATTATCTCCACTTTGAGCTTGTGCTAAAGAACCAGAGTTCTTCTAAGACTTTTTGCAAAATCTTACCAACTAAAGAGTTTGTGTTCGAATCGTTAACGGAGAGTAAGATCGTCCTACATGACTACAGTAGAACTCAGTTTTAAACAAAGAGGAATCACTTTGCTTATCTTCTGCAAACGGGTAACCATTCTCATTGTAACTTTTTTTTAAAATTCAATAAAAATCAAAATTTATGGCAAACAAAAGTATCGTTAGAAGAGAGACAATGAGGAACCCAAAAAAGTGCTACTTTTTATACAGAAAAACTGAATAAAGATCAAAGTTTAGAAGGTGGAACTGCATTTTATAAGCTGGAGATGATAAGAATTCAGCTAGTTTCTGTATAAGGGACTCAGTCATCAGTGGAAGTTCAAGATTTTCGAAATGCTCGGCCAGATTTTGTTGTGTATCATGCTGCAAAAATAATGTCTCAGCTAGATGCTGGAGGTGACGAGACTTTTCAAGCTCTCAAATCTCTTTGCTGCAGACTGAAGAGTAACCAAGTAGAGGAGGCTGCCATCACTAGAGTAGATAGTCTTGGTTTTGACGTAAGAATTTGCTCCGGAACACAAGCCCAAACCTTAAGATTTGCGTTCAAGACAAGGGCCACATCCGAGTCGAATGCTGAAAAACAGCTCCACGATCTTCTATTTCCAAGGTTTCAACTCAAGAATTGGTCAGACAACAGACTTGTTAAGAAGAATTACTTCTTTCATAAGCTGAAACCACAGCAAGAGCTCGCGATTAAATTGTGCAGGCCAGCAGCTCTCATATCCTCATCCCTTCAGCACCGTGCAACGCAATGTCTAGAATCATCAATGACAATGGTGGTAGTATGTTGCTTCCATGAATGAATAGCCGTTGTGATTGGGGGCAGGGACTTCATCATTCTGTAATTTATCGATTTATATTTATGTACTGCAACTGCAATCTCTGCCTGCAGAGCATCTATTTGGATTGATTGAGCATCAATTTCATGGCTGAGGAGTTGAAATTAAAAAAAAAAAAAAAAAACTTCCCTTTCACGGCTTATGAACTCAACAAATCCAGGTTCCATTTCATTATTATCATAGATAACATCCTTCTCAACTTCAGTTTTGGGAACTTTGTTAGTTGATGAAGGCTGTGAGTTTTACATATGTTCAACCACCTGAGTATTATGCAGAAAGTGCCAGGGGGTTGCTAGATGCACCCCATACTTGTCCCAGTGAGCCCTAAGGTTCCAAACTATTTATAAATTTGCCATTTATAATTAAGACCCAAATTGACCTTATAAATTTCTTAGTAAGCCCCATTCCCTCTTCTCTCTCAGACCATTTTTCTTAGTGAGCCCCAATCCCTATTTCTCTCATTTTTGCGCGAGTTGTCATGGAAAAAAAAAAGGAAAAAATGGGAGAAAAAGAAACGACCCAAGAAATTCTAAATTTTCAACTAAATTTGCATCTCATCGTGATTCCTAACGATTTCTTAAATTTTATGTGATTATTTCTTTACAAATCTGGTATGGATATTTTTTATTGAGAGTTTTTGAGTAGATTGAAAAAGATGAAAAATAAGATTACAAAATTGGTAAAAATCAATGAATTTCCTTATTTAGAGGTATGTTTAAAGTATTTATGAATTTAATAAACAGCATAAGTTGAATGATGAATGAAAATGAATATTTTTAAAGATTTTGGTAATATGTTTAGTTGTTGCAAGTATTTTTAGAAGTCGGGGTGGAAACCCTGTCAGGACGGTAATACTGATCCAAGCAAATGCTGGTTGTGATTACTATCCCGTCTAAAGTATTCACTGGTCGGACTGTAACCCCATCTAGTGTATTCATTGGTCAGGCCTGTAACCCCGTCTAGAGTATTCACTGGCTAGATTTTCCACCCAGGCCAGTAAGGTTCCAAATTTTCAAATAGTGTATTGTATCAAAGTAAATACAAATTGATAACAAAAGTTATATATAATTGACAATAAATTGAAAGTAGCATCTTCTCCTAATTACAAACAAAAAGCTACCATAACCCAAAGTGTTTATCACTCCCGGCCAGTAAGATTGGAAAATTTTCATAATGAAGTTAATACCCACCGGCCGTGCTGTACACCTCGGCCACCAAAGTTCACTGGCCGGTGATGAAACCCCGACCAGTGAGCTTTTCATATGAATTTGTTGCTTTAAGAAATATCCATTGAGAATAAATTATATCATTCGACAATGGCGAACATTACGCATAAATTACGAATATTAACAACCATCAAACTAAAACGTTCATAATGAAAAATAGATAATATTGACAATAAGTTGAAGTTAACATCATCATCTGTTCAATACAAATGAAAAAGTACAATTACAAAAGTGAAATTGTTCATAACATCATAATTACAAAGTTACGTATAGTGAGCATAGAAGTACAACACACTATCACCTCGCAATTTTTCTAACACAACGGCGGGTCCGTCCACCCATTGTTGGTGGTTCCAGAGATCTAGTCTCGACTTGGTTTTCAACATTAGCTAAATCAAATAAGCCAGACACTGCTTGTATAATGCTAATATCCCAATACTGCTTATATAATAAAGGTGATATTTGTTTCTGAATGTCATCTTTCCATAAATGTTGATATCTCAACACTGCTTATAAAATGAGGATTTGTTTATTAGCTCCACAAACCATGTATTCGACTCACTCAACCTTAGTGGCCATGCAGTTATTTTTCTTCGTATGATTGATACATCTCAATGGTTCTCTTTCCTAACAATAATTGTTACGTCAAATCTAACTACGCAAATGTGGAACTTATAAATATACGCATTAAAGTGAGTAGACGTATATCAGTGGTTTCGTGCCAGCTTTCTTCCTCCGATGCGAGACCGTCGGTCTAATTCGAGATGACTCAGGTTGATCCATCCTCAAAATTGAACATACATTAATCTAAAATTCCAACAATAATCACACAAAATTGATCTAATATTGTGTTTGGTGACAATGCATTTTTCTCAATTCCATAAAAATCCTACTAAATATTATCACATACGAGGAGATGAAATTTAGATATTCAAATTGGATTTTCAAATTATAAAACCCTAAATACTACTCAAAATTGGATGTCCCTATTATATCCTAAACCCAACTAGTACTATTAAACAACATAGGAGATGAAAATGGAATGAGAGAAAAGAGATAGGAATCATATCTTGTCGACGGGGCTCAACGGCATTGTCTTCATGGGTTGATCTTCATGGCGGAGGGCACGGCCGAAATCTAAGCCTCGATTTGGACGGTGGTCGTTATAGAAAGAGGGAGAAAGCTGAGCAGAAGAAGAGCGTGAGTGGGAGGAAGAAGAGAGAGAGAGTGGGAAGGAAGAAGAAGAGAGAGGGCGTTGAAAAACCTAATCTCCTAGTGAGCCCAAATTTTTCTTAGTGAGCCCCATTTTCCCTCTCAAATATGGCATTGGTGGTTACAGGGGCAAAATTGGAAAATTCATTGGGCTCATTAAAAAAAAAAGGACTATATTCAAACTACCCTAGGGCTCACTATGAAATTGGGGCTCATTAGGACAAGTATGGGGCGCATCTCGCAACTCCCAAGTGCCAAAGCTGCAGAAGTTGTAGATGAAAGGAAGAAGTTGGATTAAAATAAAACCAGTCATTATACTACATCCACTACAAAAACCCAACCTGGGCCGCGGCGGTGTAGCCATCCCAGAGGGCATTTGCAAGGAAGAGACCCGCATCCGCGCCATCGTCGAAATCGTCTCCTCCATGTCGGACTAGTACTACTGCGGTGAAACCATCAACCTCACCGCCCTCACCAGCGGTTACCTCTCGGCCAAGGGCTTTGCGGAGGTGTACCCTGCGGTCTCTCTAGTATACTTTTAGTTTGTTTTTGCGGCGATCATGGTGGCTCTAATCCTAGTTGCCCTCTTGGGGAGGATGAATTCCAAGGCCTAGATGTTGTTCGCACCGTTGTTGTTGTCGTTCTCGTATACGATCGAGGCATTCAGCAAGTGGAGCCCTAACGAGTTCTCATCCAAGGCTGGTGATTCCACTCACCGGGCCAATCTCATGTTAGAAATCCTCAAGTTCATGGATGAAGAGGACAAGAAGCAAAATTGGCTAAGAACGTCGAAGGAGCTTAAAAGCAAACTCAGAATCACTGTAAGAAGGACAAGAAAGAGGGGCATCCAAATGGAAATGCAGCAGCAGCTGAAGCAAAACATGTTGCAGAGCAAAATGGTTATGATACACTAGTTGCAGAAATCAAGGGCAAGCTGAGTAAAGACTCGACACCAAGCCAGCTCCAGTGCTTCCTTGGCTCTGCTGCAGGAATTCCTCTGGAGATCATGATTGCTTAATTTGAAGCCCTTTTTGAGGGCATTGGCAAAGGCTTTGCCAAGGAAGTGGGCAAGAGGAAGAACAAGTACCTCCTTAAGCGGAGGGACAACCACCATACGGCTGTCGTTGGCTCCTCCCTGTCTCTTCCTGATCTGTGCTTTGCACAGAAGCAACAGTAGGCTGCTCTGCCCTTCATCCTCACTGACCCTCCCCAGCAGACTTACCAGCCTTCGACTATATTTTGCATAAGAGAGCACTGGCCGAGTTGCTTCGAACACCACCGCTGCCAGTTCCGAATAACAGTGTGTTTGATGACAATTTGGCTGCCATGGGTGGCGTCGAGCTTAGGGAGAAGGTTTCGACACTAAAGGCTGATCAAAAGATTCTTAGTTTGCACAAGATTATAATGCAATCATTAAGCAAAGAGATCAGTAATGAAAAAAAAGGAGGACTACCATACTTCTCATTCTCACTAAAGACCCGGTGACAATCTTCAGAATCTCTCTTGACTATCAAGGTACAATGGCTGTGCAGAAATTAAGGTAGAAGGCAAGGGTCTTTCCAACAAGTGCTGGAGCGATGTGTTTGAAACAAAGCAAAGGCCACGAGATCTTTCACTTGCAGCCTATACGAGGTCATCTCACCATACGATTGCAAGCAATCCACCTATGGTCACCTCTTTTGGGACTTATCATCAAAAAACAAATAGAATTCGTCATGATATAAGACACGACAGTCTCAGTAGCAGGATCACCTTAACCAAGATGAGGAAACCTGTCACAAAGTATCTCACTCCAAATCCAACTCTTGCATCAGAAATTGAGAGCAAATACAAGGAGCTCAAGGGCGCAGGGTTGAGCTAAACTTGCCGAAACACGAGGTCAAAACCAGCGTAGAAAATTAAAAGTGGAGGTCAGGCCAGCATAAATTCTTTCAAGTACGAGGCTAAGCAAGTGCAAATTCATCAAGAAGTGAGGCTAAGCTAGCATAAATTCATCAGATGCGAGGCTAAGTCCGGAGCCAGAATGTAAAAATAAGTCTCAGCTTTGCACAGAAGAACTAGAGTGCAAAGCTAAGTTTCAGCCTATCACAGAAGTGCCAGAATGCGAGGTCAAGTTTCAACCTTACGTAGAATCGTCAGAATGCAAGACTAAGACTCAGCCCCACAAAGTCTACTATAAAGATGGAAGTAATCTATCAACAATATATCGGACTCCGAAAACAGCTAAATGAGGTCCACATAGGGGATGGGACCCATATCTAGAGAACCTTGCATATAATGCGAGGTAAAGTCTAAGGCCAGAACGTGAGGCTAACACCCACGTATAACACAAGGCTAACCCAACATAAAATCATCCAGACACGAGACTAACTCGAGACCAAGTCAGCATTAAAGTCATCTAGACATAAGGCTAACTCAAGACCAAGCATGCATAAATTCATCCAGACACGAGATAATGCTCGTGTACGAAGACAACGTACAACACAAGTCTATGTTAGCATAAAGTCATCCAGATGCGAAGCTAACTTGAGAACAAGCCAGCATAAGGTAATCCAAATGCGAGACTAAGCTCGCTAAAGACAATCCGAATGCAAACCCAAGTTCCAGCCTAGCACAGAATTGCCAAGACGTGAGGCTAAGTGTCACACTTGCACAGAAAAATCAGAATGTAAGGCTAACTCTTAGCCTAGCAGAAGTGCCAGATGTGAATCCAAGACTCAACCCCATGTAGAAGTATCATAACGCGAGGCTAACACTTAGCTTTGCCTTGCGTTGGAGATTTGAAGCGCCAGACTAACTGTGAGCCTCATGTAGTCTATGATGGAGATGAAAGTAATATGTTGCCCTATAATGGACTCTTTGACTAGCCAAATGAGGCCTACATAGGGGGTGGGATCCACATCTAGGGAAACTCCATTTAGTGCGAGGATAAGCCTGCAATTAGAATGAGAGACTAAGCCAGCATCTAGACACGAGCATAAAACCCTCAATATGCAAATCTAAGCCAGCACGCAACAAACACAGTGCGTGAGGCAAATCCAGAGTACGAAGCTAATCCAAAGCGCAAAAGTGCCAAGAATGAGAGGCCAAGTCTCAGGCTTGCATAGAAGAACCAAAACATAAAGCTAAGTCTCAGCCTAACACAGAAGACGCAGGGCGCGAGGTGAACTCTCAGTCCTACGTAAGAAGTCCAGAATGTGAGGCTAACTCTCAACCTTGTATAAACTTCAAGAAACAGAAGGCCAAAGCCTATGTCAGAGACTTAAGATACCAAGTCTACTAGCTGCCTTGCATAATTTTTGATGAAGAAGAAAATGGTCCATTAACTTACAGTGGGCTCGTAACCAATCAAATAAGACCCACATAGGGGGTGGAATCTGCATCCAATAAACCTTGTGGCTAAGTCGACGTAAAACAATCAAGACGTGAGGCAAAGCTTGTATAAAGCAACCCAAACACGAGACTATGTCCGTAGCTGAAATGTGAGGTTAATTCAGTGTGCGAGGCTAAACTAGTACACGAGTCTAACTCAGTGCGTGAGGCTAAGCCAGCTCACAAGTCTAACCCCGCATATAATGCGAAGTTATACTAACCCAGTCGAGAGGCTATGCCAGCTTAAAACGCGAGGCTAAGCCCGCAACTATAAGGCTAAGTTTGCATTCTGAACGTGAAGTAAATATCGTGTAATACCATCAAAGGCGTAAAATTTGCAATTTCTAGTGCGTTGCAATAGGGTCAATTATGTAAAAAATTAGAATCTGTATCAATTTTATAAAACCAGAGACCAGAGAACCCATAGGGGTTTGAGATACATAAAAACCCCTATTCTTTAGAGACAGTTTGTTGAAGTTTAATATGATTTCTAAGGAACAAGTTTGGTAGTTGTTCTTCGATTATACAGCAAGAAGAGCTTCAACAAGAGTGGGGGTGGTACTGATATCTTTCCACAGATAGGTGATTTCCCCATGGATACCCACTCATTGAGTCATATGCAAATGACGTAGCAGAGTACAATACGCTCATAATCAACCTCCAAATAAGCTCAACAACTGGAGGTGAAACGTCTCAAGGCATACGGCGATTCAAATCTTATCATCAACCAGATGACTGGAGAGTACAATGTTAATATGAGGTAGTTGTGCTCTATCATCAAGAGGCAATCAAAATGGCTAACAAATTCAAAAAGTTTTACGTCGACCATGTGCCATGAACAAGAATATGTATGAAGATGCCATCCACCATTCGTTGCAACTTTGGCACTTCCACTTGAGTCAAGTAAGTGCATCACTATCGGGAGCCGCAATCTTCTTTGCCCTAAAATAATATTAGAGGCAGACAAAATGAACCAAATTGTATTGTGTCTTGAAATCTTGGACTTGTACTTTTGATTCATAAATTATGCGTTGTATGACATATTTCCGAAAGATCCAAAGAAAGCGCCTCAGTAAAGAAGAAGGCAACTAAACTCTATTATGATACAGTGCTACAAGCCTCGATGATATCTTACTTCACTAAGAGGGAAGCTCAAGAAGAACTTGAAAAAACCCAAAGAGGGATTTGTGGGGCTCACCAGCCACAAAATTTTGGTTCTGCATAAGAAGACTCGGCTATTTCTTTTCGCCCTCATCCAAAAGACATGAGTTTATACTGGCGACAACCATTACGCCTCCAAATGGATTGAAATAACCTCGATGAGAGAAGTTAAAATGACGAATTTATTTAAATTTGCCAAACATAATGTGATCTACCGCATTGGCATACCTCGGCGGATTATTCATGATAATGAGCCCCAGCCTTCAAGTCAGGGCTTCTCCTAATTCTACAACAAGTTCAAAATCAAAGATGTTGGCTCAACATCCTACAATCCAGCAGTTAATAGTCTAACTGAAGCCTTCAACAAGAAGAACATAGTGGAAACTCCTCCAAAAGTTTGTTTCTGCAAGCCAACCCGATTGGGACAAAAACTTGGAAGAATACCCGTAGGCTCACTAAACCTGTACTTCGATTGAAACTACACCATTTCCCTTGGTGTATGGCCACAAGACCATCTTGCCTTTTGAAATCTAAATTACATCTCTGCGATCTGCGTTAACCACAGCAATGACAACCAAAGAACATTGGCAAAGGCTTCAAAAATTAGGAGCATTGACGAAGAGCACTTGAAAGTGCAACAACTGATCAAATTATACCAAGCACACATCTCAAAAGCATTTAACAAGAAAGTCAAAGAAAGGCTTTCAAAGAAAAAGATCATGACCCATAAGGGTAAAAGCAAATTCGAACCCCAAATGGGAAGGGCCCTTCGCGGTATAGACGGTCTACTCAAATAAAATTCATCATCTAAGATGGCTTCACCCGAAGGTCACAATGACCAAGGGAAAAGGAAATTGAAATCCTCACTAACCTTATTATACTGTGGGTAAAGTATGAACATCAACGGCTCAAAGCCCAAAGGCAATGGGAAGAGGTAATGTTTTGCATGTATGCCCAAGTAAAATCCTTAATAACTCACCATGCTGAGGGGAATAGCATGGCTAGCCCAATGCAAATGGCGATTGGTAAAAACATATCAAATCTGTTGATAATTAGGAGTTTGCTAAAAATTCCAAGACAAATTTATCACAATATCATCTTATAAGGATATATCATTGCCCAATATTGCTAAAGGAAAGAGAAGAGAACAAGTTTCTTGCCAACCCATCATACTATGGTAAAAATCATGAACAATCCATAGTCGCAAATGTAAAGGGGAGAAAAAATCAAATTCTCAACAACTTATCATGCTGAGGTAAAAAGCATGAATTGCTTGATGTTATTAAGGTAAAGAGAAGAGGAAATCGAAATCCTCACCAACTTATTATGATAAGGAGTAATGTGCGAACAGCACAACGCCTTCGAAGTAAGGGGTAAGAGGAGGTTAAAATTCTCGACCAATTCTATCATATTGGGGGTAAAAATATAAATATTAACAACCCGATGTCGAAAAGGCGAAAGGAAGAGGGAGAGTTTGGCATTTAAGCCCAAACAAAACTCTCGACAAACTCATCATGCTGAGAGAAATACCATGACTAGCCCAACGCAAACGGTGATTGGTAAAGACATATCAAATCCGTTGATAGCTGGGGATTTGCTAAAAATTCTGTGGACATGTCACGTCAAGTTCTTACATCAAACAACGAGATTTGAACCATCTGACACATATCACTTCAATACGATCAAACATGTCAGGTTAAACTCTTACCTCTGACTGTAAGATTTGAACCATCACACACTATAACAAATAATTTCCTTCGTGATCTTAACCCGGTCGCCGACTTTGTCTGTCACCTAGACGAGTCACTCCATGACCCTAACCAAGTCATCTTAGCATATTTAATAGTAAACCTCTGCAAAAATCCCATAGGTATGTTTAACAATACATATTTGCCTATGGTTCTTCGACCCTAACCCGGTCATCTTGGCATATTAAATAGTACACCTCTTGCAAAACCCTATACGTATGTTTAATAGTACACCTCTTCCTATGGTTCTCCGACCCTAATTCGGTCATCATAGTATGTTTAACCGTACACCTTTGCCAAAACTCCTAGGAATGTTTAATAGTATATCTCTGTTTATATTTCTTCGACCCTAATTCGGTCATCTTGGCATGTTTAACAGTACACCTCTATCAGAATTTCATGGATACGTTTAACAATGCACATCTGCTATAATCCTACTGACCTAATCATCTTGGCACTTTTAACAGTACAGCTCTACCTATGGCTCTATGATCCTGACCCGATCATTTTGGCATGTTTAATAGTACACTTCTAGTATGTTTAACAGTATACCTCTGCCTATGATTTCATGACCCTGACCTGATTATCTTGGCATATCTAACAATACACCTCTGTCAAAACCTGATAGGTATATTTAATAGTACACCTCTACCTATGGTTTCATGACCCTGACCTGGCCATCTTGGCATGTTTAACAGTACACTTCTACCAAAACCACATATATATGTTTAACAGTACACATTTGCCTATGGTTCCATGACCCTGACCATCTTGGCATGTTTAGTAGTACACCTCTGCCAAAACCCCATAGGTATGTTTAACAGTATATCTTTGCCTATGGTTCCATGATCCTAATCCAATCATCTCGGCATATGCAACAATGCGCTTGTGCTAACTAGCTCTATCTGTCAACCAGACGAGTCACCCTATACTACTGATCTGATCATCTCGACATGTGCAACAATGCGTCTCTACCAACCAGCTCTGTCTGTCAGCTAGACGAGCCACCCTATAATTCCAACTTGACCATCTTGGCATGTGCGACTTTGCATCTCTGCCAACCGGCTCTATATATCATCCAAGCGAGTCAATCAACATTTTTAACCCGATCTCCTCGGCATGTGTGACAATGCGCCTTTGCCTGTGACCTAATCATTATATCTGTCACAAGCAAAACACTCAGTTTTCTAAGCTATCTTCATACCTCTAGCAAGTTCCATCTTCCTCAATTATATCTACTAATCGTCCATTCATCCCAAATCCACTCACATATCGCCCATTCACTCCAATCACAACACCATCATCATTTTCAAAACTATCAAGTCACTATTAGCTCTTGCCATCACCACAATCACACATAACATAAAAACTCAGAGTGATGCATTAAATTCAAGGTAACTGAAATATTTCTTTATTCATGTTTGCAGGACAAAAGAAAGAACAAGGTGCAAAATTCATCATCCATTGCAAAATAGAAAGAGAGCTAAAAAGACCAAAATAAAGAAAAATATACGGAGTTTTTAACTATCCCAAGAGCCTTCAATCTCTCCTGCATCACCTTCAAATTCTGTTGGCGAACTTCTTTAGCAACAATCACAACGATGTGATGCTACCTTGTTGATTCACTGGACAGCTTGAGTTCAAGAGTCTTCCAGAGCCTTATTTCTTAAAATTACCTCCTGTTGAATTAGAACCTGTCGATAGTTTCGTGGCACAACAGAAGCATGAAACTAATAGTTTCAAGTAGAAAAGTAACTTCGTGTGGATATTTCTTAAAGAAAGAGTAAAATGCTACCAACAAGATCTATCAAGAAGATCGACTAAAAAATACCCTCAAAGTAATACATCAACAAGATCACTCGAGACTACTACATTAATAATTAGCTCTAGTAGTCATCGATGATTCAATTGTTGTTATACTACAATCATTGAAGAGCCCATCGATCATTGAATGGTTAAAGTCCATGATCAAATTACAACAAAGGAATCCAAAGTATTTCGAAACTCATTACAAACTGACAATGAGATTTTGAAAACTATGGAAGGGGTCCTGTTGACAGGAAAAAATTGATGAGAGGAGGCCATATCTGCCAATATCTCAAAGAATCCAAAGAAAATCAAAGTGGTTGGAGATCTCTGATCTAATCTAATCTAAATTAAATCCGATCTCATCAAACTGGAAATCTCAGAAATTTTGCCAACTCCTCTCTTGAACAAATCATGACCAGATTCATTGAACTAAATCAAATTGGATTTAATCATATATTTGATTGGATCACAGTATATTCCATCATTATCTATAAGGTAGGTGATCCACCCAACTTATGCCTATAAATAGACGTCATGAGGTATTGTGTAGATACCTTTGGGGAGACCCAAGGTCAATTTAACGTGTCTAGTGCGTTCATAAAAACTAGCAAACTGGCTGTTGCTATGCTGGCCATGCTGCCCAAGAAAAACTAGCAAACTAGCCGTTGCTATGTTGGCCATATTGCTCAAGAAAACTAGCAAACTGGCCGTCGTCATGCTGCTCTCATCTATTTCAGATAGTCAACGAGAATCAAACTAAACCTCATAGCCACTGAAGAGCCCACCACTTTTGTAAAAAAATAGAAATCTATAAATTTCTCTTCTTGTTTTCTATTTTGATTGTAACTTTCTTTTCATTATAATTTTGATATTATTGTAATTTAATATTAATGGCAATGAAGAGAAATCTAATTTTTCACTGAAAACAAGATGTGGTTTTCACACAAGAGCAAATTGAGATTTTCTCTGGGAAGGTTTTCTGGGTGGCTCCATCAATTGGAAGTTGAAGTATTCAGATGAGAGATCTCATTGCAGTTTGGATTTTGTCAGAACCTAGAGTTTGTAGTGAGATTATATTTTTCTCAAAGAACTGATATTGTGGATTTTTAATTTGCTTGAACTCAAATTTTGGGCATAAATTTGAATATTGTAAATCCTATTTTATTATAGTGCATTTATCTAGGAGTTCCCCTGTGGTTTTTCTCCATCACATTGAAGGGATTTCTACGTAAATTTGGTGTGTTCTCTTGTTAGCTCTCTTTGTGCTTGATTTATTTTTCTTACTTGGTTTGCTTGGAGTTATTATCATACAAACAATACTTTAGCCCAACAAAGTGGTATCAGAGCGCAGGTTGTATGGGGTTGATTATCTTGTATGAATTAAATGGAGAGTGGTTCAGGCACTATGATTAAAGTCACGGTATCAAAGTACTTACTTTGGTAAGGGTTTACATGACCCTATTAAGGGTGATAGTGCTAAGCCAAAATATGAATCCAAGGAGCAGTGAGAAAAGAAAAATCCAAAGGCTATTGGATATATCTGACAATGGTTTGACCTAAGTATGTTCCATCATGTATCTCAAGAGACAAATGCTCAAAGTCTATGGAAGAAATTGGAGTGACTCTATGAGAGGACAACAGCTCTGAATAAAACTTTTGCAATCAGAAAACTTGTGAATTTGAAGCTAAAAGAGGGAAAGTCTGTTGTGTAGCATTTAAGTGATTTCCAAGACTTAGTGAATCAGTTGATTACAATGAAAATAGTGATAAACGATGAGTTGCAAGTGTTGTTACTTCTGAGTTCTATGCCCGATAGTTGGGAGACTTTGGTAGTAATTCTACTTCAGATGGTGTGTTACAGCTCAGTATGGTTAAAAATAGTTTGTTTAATGAAGAGAAGACGAAAGGATATGGGCAGATATAATGCATAGGCTCTCATTACAGAGAATGGAGAAAAAAGTAAGAGCAGAGATTCTAAATGGCACGGAAGATTTAAAAGTCAGTCGAAAGGGAAAGAACAGATAAAGTGTTACTTTTGTGACAAAAAAGGTCATATAAGGAGATATTGCAAGACTTGGAAAAAGAAACAGAAAAAGTAGAAGAATCAGAAAACTGATCAGAATACAACATCTAGTATTTTGGATGAGGATGTGGTAGTGATAGTTTTTCTGCTGAAGGGGAGCAATATTGTCAAGTTGCGGATCCGTTTGTTGAGTGAGTAGTTGACTCAGCGACTTCCTACCATGTCACTCGAAAGAGTCCTTACTTTGTACAAAAACGATAACTTTAGCAAAGTGAAGATGGATAATGACAGTTATGCCAACATAATACGAATAGATGATATTTGTCTACGAACAGATGTTAGATGCATCTTGACAATTAAAGAATGTGCGATATGTGTCAGGCATGCTACTGAATTTGTTATCTATGCATGCCTTTGATGTAGCTGGCTATGAAAGCTATTTTGTCAACAGAGAATGAAAACTTACGAAGGGATTAATAGTGTTTGCTAGAGGAAAGATTTATCACACACTCTATTAGACACATGTAAAGATGTGTAATGAAGTACGTAGTAAATCCAATAGAAGATGATTCTGCACCAGACTTGTAGCACAAGCGGTTGGCTCATATGAGTGAGAAGGGATTGCAGAATTTGGCAAGAAAATTCCTCATTCCTCTCACCAAAGGTACGTCAATCAATCTCTGTAATTTTTGTTTACTTAGTAAACAACAAAGAGTTTATTTTCAAAAGTCCTCTAGTAAAAAGTTGTGTTGGATTTGATTTATTCTGATGTATATGGTCCCATTGAGGTGGAGTCTTTAGGTGGCAATCAGTATTTTCTTACTTTTATTGATAATGCTTCAAGAATGTTGTAGGTATTTTGTCTGAGATCAAAAGACTAAATTTTTCAGTACTTCAAGAAGTTTCATGCCATGGTCGAACGGAAAACAAACAAGGTTTTTAAGTGTCTCCGGACTAACAATGGAAGGGAATACACATCTAATACATTTAAAGACTACTACTCAGAGCATGGCATTAGACATGAGAAAACAGTTCCTGATACCCCCACAGCATAACGGTGTGGAAGAGAGGATGAATCGCACCATTGTTGAAAAGTCAAAGTATGTTAAGGATGACTAGTCAGCTCAAGTCATTCTGGGGTGAAGCTATTCGTACTTTGTACCACTTAATTACCCGGTCACCATCAGTTCCTTTATATTTTGAAATTCCAAAGATGATGTGGACAGGAAAGGATGTTTCCTATTCTCATTTAAAGGTATTTGGGTGCAAGGCATTTGCACATGTGCCTAAGAAACAACGTTTGAAGCTTGATAATAAAGTCAGTCCTTACATTTTTTTTTTTTAGCTACGAGGGTGTGAAATTTGGCTACAGTCTATGAGATTCATAAAAGAAGAAGATCATCAGAAGTAGAAATGTGGTTTTTCATGAAAATCAAAACATAACTAGTACATTTAAGATTTTGTGAAATCTTAGAATGAAATATATTGACACCATAAATCATTCCATGGTCACTCTCACCGCATTACTCACCGAGACTCCTAAAATGTCTGGTCATATAATCCATCGTCACTTTTTTCTGCTTTCATTATGGAATGGGTAAGATATGAAGAAATCTTGTTATTATCTAATTCTCAGCCTTGATCAACAGTTAGATTAGATATCTGGCCACATGTCGAAGTCACTTCCTTCTTCATCACGGCTACCATAAATGATTTCTTAAGTTTCTGTATGTTTTCGTGATGTTCTGGTGCATTTAGTATCTTGAATTTTGGGCCTTTGATAAAATTTCTTACATAACCTTTGAAAAGCAGCCAATTTGTTCTCATAATAGAAAGAATTATTTTATATAAAATACCTTTATTCTCACCCTGGCTTCAACCTTCTTTCGGAGGTTCGACAATCGAGGGTCACTTGTCTGGGCCTCCTCAATCCTGTTTATCAATAGTGACCGAAGCTATATTGCTATTAAACATGCTGTCACCTCTGGCAATACCACCTCCAAGCCCAGACTCATCATATCTTCTAGAATCTCATGGTCCTCCAACTTAAACATACATACTATTTTAATTTTTCCAAGATGATGTCGAATACCCAAGTCATAGTCTTTCACTAGCTCATACCATATCTGTTCTCATTTTCAGTCCTTCTCGGTATATAGATGTAATTCAAACTCCAGTGGTCCATGTATACTTCCACTATATCTCCTAGAAGATAGTATCTCCAAATTTTTAGGGTAAAAATCACTATTGCGAGCTTGAGATCCTACTTAGGATAATTCTATATGTTTGTCTACTGTATATCAAGAGGCAATTTTTCTGCGACTAAAATAATGTTACTTTCAATTGCTTGATGGCTAAGCAAACACTTCGAAATAACTATTCTATGTATGTAGATCAAGTTGAATGGTGCTAGCATCAATGAGGTAGTAGCGGTGGAGATTTCATAGGGCTTAGTTTGGGAACCCTCACTTGGCTTTGTTGATTGATTCATTCCTCACACAAGACTATTTAAAATTAGTAGTTCCAAAATAGTTAAGCTTGAGACAATAACCTTTTTTATGATCTTCTGTCATGTTTTCATTAATAAGATATAAAATTAATTATAATCAAAGTAATTATGTGTTTATCTAGCACTTCAAATTGGGAAAAAAAAAATCAAGATGGTTTTGATTGATAAAAAAAAGCAACAATTGTATTTAGAAATAAATAATAAGACCAAAATGTCCAAGTGATATCCAACTTGAAAAGGATAAACATAAATGATTGTTAATATTAGAGGGATGTTGATTAAATTAATCTTAAATTTGGGGTTTACTTTGGGGTTTACTAATTCCACGTGATAAATTATCTCACTTCACTTTCAAGACAAACATAAAATCTATTGACATTACATATTCTATCCCACTCAATCCATCCAAATGAATATGCCAAAACAGTTGCCTATTATTTTTGGTAGGCAGTACAGCCATTCTAGCTTAATAGATCCTCTCTTTTCTCTATAATAATCATGTAGTTTTTTTTTTCTTTTTTTTTCTTTTAAAAAAAAAAAAAAAATAAGGATGAGCTTATCCTATACCCATTAAACGACTAAAATATCGTGATAACACCTATCATGGCTTCTTTAGGACTAATTTGGAGAAACTAATATGAGGTGGGATCAATTAGGACTTCTTGAAAGATTGATTGTATTACAAAAGGGAAAGAAAAAGATATTAATTTAATAAGACTAATATTGAACACTTTCAAAGCACATGGCGTAACCTGTTCGTGTGAAATGAAGTTGGTTGAACGGCTGAGAGCATGTTTAATGGGAGTTGGTATTTAATCTATCTTTGGATTAAAATCACTCACCTCCAAAACTTTGCAATATTAAATTATACCAATGAAATATTTAGGTAAAATTGGCCCTCCTATAGTGACTTGATCCTCCTCAAATTATAAGCCCTCTTCTCAAGTCATCCACGTTCAAATCCATCTTATTCTTTTCTCTAATTCTAAATCAAAAAGTTATTTTAGAAAAAATATCAAGAAAATAGAGATTGTTGAATAGAGAGAGCCCGCTAAAGCTCATTTAACAAATTTTTGATGTTTCGGTTTAACTTTTTCATAATTATTTTGATTTTTAAAATTTTAGAAACGATGGTCTATTCCACCAAAAATTAATGAAAAAAGTTGGTTTGCGGACATAACAAATTCTCTCTATTCAACCTCTATGTATTGGCCAAGCATAACTTCTCTGCTGGGCCCTAAGGTTCATATTGTAGGACTGTTTCCCGGCCCAAGGATCCGAGTAAAAGTCAAGGTGTTGTGCCGATGAATCGAGTTGGGCTAGAGGTGCGTAGAGAGCAAGCTATATATATATATATAGAGAGAGAGAGAGAGAGAGAGAGAGAGAGGCGATGATCTGTGGACTAGCGCGAGTTGGGGGTTGCTGCTATTCAATGTGAGATAGAGAAGCGCGGGGTAGGGATGAAGCTAATTAGGAAATTAAAAAGGAAAGATTGGAATAATAGGTAATTATTCATTGAAAGTTCCAAAAACCCCTCTTACTAATACACCCACTAAAGAATTAAAATATATAGATTTTTTTTCTAATTATACCTTCTTATAATCATAAATTAGCTTCTCATTTTTTTCCGAATTTCTAAATGCCTCTTTCTCCCAACGAATTCCTCCCTTTTCTAAAAAAATATAACGACAAATTCCTCCCTTTCTAAAAAATCTAATCTATTAAACGCCACAAAAAATTTTGAGTTACTTTTAAAAAAAATAAAATATTTATATGTGAAGAAAGATAAAACTTTTGATAGATTATTTTATTTATCATTCAAATTTAATTTTCTTTGCAAAATTTAAATTGTTATTAAATTTTGTTACTCTCAATCACGAGATCCTTCTTACGAATTGTTTGTTTTTTGCTTCAAGTGAAAGAGAAAGATTTTATTATTTATTTTATAGATTTTTAGAGAGATTTATTATTTAAATTTTGAAAATTATTAGGGTTTTGAAAGAGATTTAGAGATAAGAGTATGGAAAGCATGATATTTGGTAAATATTTTCCTCAATATTTTTATTGATGGAATTTTCTTATGTACATACAAAAGAGTCAATCTTGCCAAAGTTATAGCTGCCAATTAAGTGGGTTAACTATATAAATTAAAAGGACTATTATAAATACCAATTACAAGGATATTTATAAGATAATAATGTAACGCCCCACTTTCCATAGTGTGGAAAATTGGAATGTTCGGCATCGAATGATAACTCGACAAGTCTCAGCAAATATTACACTTACAATGCAGCAGAAATATAGGCAACAAATAAGTAATAATTTTTTTAGTTACAATAATATTATTCCTCCTTACAAAAACTTCAATAAAAAATAATAAACTAGAAAAGTCATAAATCTTGTAGCTTCACCTGCTCCTGAAAATATATTGAGTCATGTGCTGTCTCTGGCAGGTCTACTTATACGTAATAATCTGTGTCTGGCCATGCATAAATAGGGTTGTCATTAAAGCGATCTAATAATATATAATAAAAACATATAAAACAATGATATCTCGGTAATATAAAAAGTCATACAATTTTGACAATAGAAAACCTTATTTTCTTAATATATTATGTGGCTTATCAATTAATCTTTTAGTTAACATGTTTTAATTACGGTATTTGGAAATTTAGAAAGATATGAATTTGGCTGGTCTGAACGTATCCCTATGTACCCCCCGAATAATAGAACAGTAATTTGATCGGAGTCTATCCCGATCCTCCAAAAAAAAAAACAGTGACGATTTTGATCGGAGCCTATGCCGATCCTCCCGTATAGGAAACATTGACAGTTTTGATTGGAGCCTATCCCGATTCTCCTAAAAACGGAAACAGTGGTGGAGTTACATTCAGCCATCAAATCATATAAATACTCAATTTCTCTCATAAATCCGGTGTATGTTAATTCAGTATCAATTGTTAATTTCAATATCAATCATTCATTTTAGTAAATTAAGTTCAGTATATGAATTTGTAATAATCATTAAGGTTCAATATTCAATATTTAGTAACAATAATATTAAGTAAAATATAACGATACAGTAGTTAATGATATATCACTAAATACATATTATATTGGTTAGTGTTTTCTTATATATTGTTTCAGTGTTCATTGAGTTTCATGTACATAATTCAATATTTAATTAAATAAAAAGAATATATAGAAAATAAAATATATTCATTAGTATGTTTATAGTAAGTTATAAAACTAATTTTAAGATAAAATATATTCAGTAGCATGTTTATAGTAAGTCAGAGTACTCACCTTGACCTTAACTTAGGATGAAGTCTTTAGTTTGAGCGACGAAATCTCTAAAGTTCTCAAAAACTCTCCTTGGTTGAACCCTATTCTCTTTCTTTTCTATTTCTCTTCTTTCTCCCATATTTTGCTCTCTTACTTCTCCTTTTTTTAAGGAAAAGAGGGCTTGTTGGGGCCTATTTGTAGGGAATTAAGAGTTCTATTCCTACTAATAGTAGGAAAGTCCAATATGAATTCTAATTGCAGTCAGTATCATAATTAAAAATGGAATCCCAAAAGTTGTGGAACCCAAATTTAAATAGGAATTCTAATATGGAAACCAAATTTAAATATGAATCCTAATAGGTATAGGAACCAAATTAAATTATATCCAATTAATTGGATGAGAGTTGAATCCAACATTAATTAGGCTAGTCTGTTATACTATCTCAACTAGGATTTGGATTGGTTTCTATTTAGATTTAATATCTAGTCAAACTAAAATACAAATTGTTAAAAAAAAACCAAATAGATTCTTATCTTAATTATTATATAAGAATAAATCATAATTAATTAACCCTACTAGTTTTCTTAATCACGATTACTTGATTAGATAATTTGATTTGGGTGTAGGGTGGGTGTTATATGATTAAAATATGTTTTTAAAATAAAATATTGTTTTTAATAAATTGTAAATTTTGAAAATACGATGTGAAAAAAGTGGGTGTTATTAATAAACTAAATTCATAGTTAATGGTAAATAAGATTTATTTGGGGGATTATTTTGGATTTGAAAGATCTAGAATTGATGAAGAATAATTTGTTTGCTAAACATGCTCCCACAAGATCGTTATCTCATCAACAATATTGATATTGTTTATGAATAGTATATAATGTTGGCGAGGCTATGTCTTAGTTAGGAGATCTACTGGCTAATCAAGGGTACACGAAAGTTATGATGAATAACATATGCAGTTTTGAAAGAATGTCTTTTTTAGATGGCTTTTCCGGATACAACAAAGTCAAAATGTATCCTAATGATAAAAAAACATACATCCTTACGAACACCGCAAGGATTGTATTGTTATACTGTAATGCTTTTCGGTCCAAAGAATGTCGGAGCCACATACTAGAATGTTATGACAACCATCTTTCGTGATCACTTACAAAAGATCATGGACTGCTATATTGATTATATTACGGTGAAGAATCGGAACAAAGATGACCACATTCAGGACTTACGGACACTATTCAACTTAATGAGAATGCATCAATTAAAAATAAATCCTACAAAATCCTCTCTGGGGGTGTCGGTTCGTGGTAACATCCAAGGGAGTCCATTTAGACCTGGACAAAGTAAAAACAATCCAAAACATGCAATCCCTAAGAAATATTAAAGAACTAAGAGGTTTACAAGGGCGTCTAACATACATCTACCGCTTTATTTCTAATTTAGCAGAAAAATGTCAGTCATTCTCTAAATTTACGAAGAAAGACTTATCTTTCATATGGGACGTTGAATGACAGAAAGCTATTCGCAGCGGAATTTCTTCGCTTTCCTTCCATTGAATTAACTTAAATTACAACAGAAGAGAACAAGAGAAAAAGAACAAATGAGAGGATTTATAATTATCGCTCTCTTTTACAATGATTTGTGGGATCTGTGGTGATGGGATCCGTCAAGCAGCTCTTTTGGACGATCGAACGTCGAACTTTTCTCTCTTGAAGATGACAGCCGACTGTAGACGATCTTATCTGGTCTTTCACGAACTCAAGACTCTATGCATAACTTGAATTCTCCAAGATGCTGAAAAGAAGAAAAGAAGACCCCTAGGGCTTCCCAAAGAGGGTATTTATAGCCTTAGGATGATTTGAGAGTTTCTATCTAAATAGAATTTGCTCGTATCAAGAATTTCAATCAAATATCTTAGTTTTGATTTAAATCTCTTGATTTAGAGTTCTGATCGGACTTAACTTGGGTATTTGGATAAGCCCAAATCATAATCTCAATCAATTTGAGATTCTAGTTATCTGCTCACGTGGAGTTAAACTCATCAAAACGCGGAGCTAAGAGACCAGAACGCGAAACTAACGCAGAGCTATTAAACATCTTCGCATTTTGTTCAAACGCGAGGCTAATATAGCCAAATGCGGAGCTACTGAGTTAGCTCCGCGTTCTTTTGTGGAAAACTCTATTTACTTAGAATTTTTCACTGCCAACAGAACCCCCTCCAAAGTTTTCAAAATGGTTTAGAACTTAGCAAATTTTAAAATACTTTGGATCTTCAAACAGAAAATACGGAGTTAAAATACCAAGTTTATCTCGCGTTACCACGCGAAGTTAAGTAGCTTCGCTTTTCAGTGAGTAATTGCTCATTAACTATTCAGTAATTACTTAGTAATTGCTCAGTAATTACTCCGAACCATGCATCGAATACCAAGAGGTGGGTTCTCTCTTTTAAATAGAGGGTTTAGACTTTCCTCTTCACTTCATCCAAAGAATCCAGAAATCTGGAGCTCCGTCGACCGGGCGACTTATGCGAACGAGCGGTCATTTGATCGGACTTCGTTCGATTTTCCATATATTTTCATCATTAGGATGTCATCTAAGAAGAGTACGGCATCGCGCGCCTCATCACCATCGGCGGCCATCGTTAGCAGCGGCGGCAGCAGCCGAGGGAGCGGATACAGCGGTGGACCAGTTCATGCCGCACCCATTGGAGGTAGAAATCTCAACTTTGCGGACTCCTTAAAACAATTTTCAAGTGTTTTGGCTCGGTTTTAACTGACCAAACATTTTTGAACCGGCGAGATCGCCGTTCTCCGGCCGTAAGGCCTGGGAAGAAAGGAGAAGACGGAGAAGAACTCTGGTCTTCTTCTTACGCGAAGTTATCGCGTCATCCTCGCCTTTGAAACACGGGGTTATTTTGACTAGCAGTCGCGATTCAACGCGAGGTTATTTTGACTAGCAGTCGCGTTTCAGCGCAAGGCTATTTTGACTAGCAGTCGCAGTTCAGCGCGAGGCTATTTTGACTAGCAGTCGCGATTCAATGCAAGGCTATTTTGACTAACAGTCGCGATTCAACGCGAGGCTATTTCCTCAGCTGCGTGTGGAGTTATTTTTTAACTCCGCGTTTTTATATTTAGAAGATTTTTTGAGTTTTCTCTAACTCTTGATCTTCTTTTGCAGTGGGGTACTCGGACCAGATCCTTTTTGAAGAGGAGAGCATGTGGCTCTTTCGATCTTCATCAGCAAAAGTAACTCTAAGGAAGCCAGAAGTATATGCTTTATAACATAGCTGCAGGTTTCAAACTCTGGCTTCAAAAGATAAACTTTTGAAGGGGTTACAAGAACTCTGCGGCAGCTCATTAAGTTTTCTTGAGGACCATTTCTGTTAGATGACAATCTCTGCCTCTTTCCAAAGCGATAGAGATGATAATCTAAGGGCTTGTAGCATGTTGAATTCAACTTGTGCATCTTCATTAGGATTCTTGTAGCAATATCTTCAGATGATCCACTAAGAACTTTAAACAGATCATAGTTGACATTTGCAGAGGAGATCTTTTGTATGTGAACCAGGAAATTTCAACACTCCATGGAGGAGACTCGTTGTCGGGTTATTGATGAGTTGATGAATAGATTGAAGATTTTTGGGAGAGGTATAACTCCCTCTTCTTCTGTAATGTTTTACTTCATGAATAAAGATAATTCTTTTTCTCTTTATCTGTTAGCTTCAAGAATTTTGCTTGCTCAACAAATATATGGTTCATAGTTTTGGTAAAACAATCCAAAGCTCATTTGCGTAACTTAGACTGTTAGTACCCGAGATGATCGGATAAGGATCATTTAACTTAGACAGAGGCGCTTAATTGCACATGCCTTAGTTTGATGGAGACAATTCCAGACTCTTATGCGTAATTTGAACTGCACCTGCTAAGATGATTGTGTCAGGATCACCAGATTTCGGCAGAGGCACCCAATTGCGCATGCCTAGAGTTTGATTGGAGGCGGTTCAAGGCTCTCATGCGTAACTTGAACTGCACATACCAAGATGATCAGGTTAGGATCACCAGATTTCGGCAGAGGCGCCTAATTGAGCATGTCTAGTCCAAGTGCTCTCATGCGTAACTTGAACGGAGATGGGAATAATCCAAATCATACTGTCAGAGGTAAGAGTTTATCATGACAGGTTTTATGGGATTTTTAGCAAACCCCCAGCTATCAACGGATTTGATTAGTCTTTACCAATCGCCGTTTGCATTGGGCTAGCCATGCTATTCCCCTCAGTATGGTGAGTTGTCGAGGAATTGATTTCCTCTCTCATTTGCCTTTAACAGCATTGGGTAGTTAATTTCATACTTTTACCCCCAGTATGATAGGGTTGGTGAGGAACTTGATCTCCTCTTCCCACCACTTTAACAGCATTGGGCAAAAATTTTTATTTATAGCACTCAATTAGTCATTCCAATGGCTATTGAGAATAGCAGAAGCACGATATTTATCATCATCAATATTTTCGGCACCCCCAGCCAAATCTGGCTGTTAACCAATGAAGACGATTCGATCGCAGCTGTGGTTCGGAGTATACCTAAGGGGCTAGCTTGCAAGTGCGGGTTGTCCGTGCTTGGTGTCGATATTGGCTTCCCTACTGGTACAGGGGTTGCTCTGACAGGGAACTCATTGGTTCCTACCACCAAAGTTGCCATATTTTCAGAAACTTTCTTCTGTTCTTCTTTAAGTGTGAGAACTCCGACTTCTATCAATGCCTGAATTCGGTTCTTAAGAGGATAGCAATTCTTAGTTGGGTGCCCGACATTCCGATGGTACAGGCAATAGTTAGGGTCATTGGTTTTACCAGCGTCTTCCGGTTTTCTATTTTTCGGAAGCTTCAACATACCCTTTCTAAGGAGGGGATGGAATAGAGTACCTGTCTACTCCGTCTTGAATGTATAAGTTTTATCTTGTCGGGGCCTATTTTGACTTGCACCTCTCGGATTTTGAGGTCTTGGTTTTGGATCTGCAACTGTTATCATCACAGCCTTCCCTTTATTTTTAGAATTCTGTGGATATGGTATGTTATTGGTAGAGTTTCTCATGCTACAAGATTCTTCAATCCGGCGAATTATATCTTCTGCTTGCTCTCCTTGTCTCAGCAGATCTTTCCAAGTTTTGGACTCTACAGCTCCCATTCTTATCAGTACGCCAGTCTTGAAGTTATACTTGCAGGTTTCTACCAGGGTTTCCTGGGTCATACCATGTGGACAATACACGGACTTTTCTCTGAAGTATTCAATAAAACTTTTGACCGTTTCTTCTCCCCCTTGTTTCGTCGCAAGGAGGGAATGAAACGATATTTCGGTATCATCCTCAAAGAAACGTTCCAAGAATTGTTTCTCGATATCATACCAAGTATTTATGGTTCCTAGGGGCAACTGCATAAACCAAGTGAAGGCAGGCCCTCGCAGGGTGCTCGCAAATACTTTGGTCATTACGGGATCATTTCCCATCAGATGACCTGCTTGCGATAAGAAGTAATAGATGTGCTGACTTGAAGATCCTTTCCCGTCATATGACTCCAATTTGAGCGGTTTATACTTTTCGGGATACAGTGCCAAATTCCATTCAAGCTGGTATGGTCTTGAAATCCCCAATTCTTTCAATTCTTACTTATTCATTAGGGCATCCAATTGGCTTTGCAATTTCTCGATCTTTTCTCCATGAGGATCATGGAAAGAGTATTTGTCATCATCCTCATGTGTCGAATAAGCCTTTTCTTCTTTAGTTTCTTCATTTGTCTTAGGTGGCGGTTCCGAAGAAATTTTAGCCTTATCATCGGCTATCTTCTGGGTATTTTTGACCACTTTTAGACGTATTAATTTGAGGTCTTCGAAAGCTTTTTGTTGGCTTAGAATCATTTGTTTCTGAGCTTCCAATCTCTGGTCGACATCATCGGATTTATCCACCATATGTGATACAAGCCTCCTTGGTCGGGAAGAAATGTATGAATGGGAAGAGGCTATGACTGAATTGTCGGAGTCATCATCGTAGGAACCTTTTGCAAGTCTCCTATAATCTCAAGGAGTGACAATACCTGACTTGAGTCGTGTAAGATGACGAGGTTGTTCATCATCTGCATCTGAGTCGTGTCTTTTTTCCATGGCCTTCTTACCTTTACCGATCATATTTGAAGTCACCGCCTTTAACTCTTTTTCCCTGATTTGATATCTCAGATTATTCTTCCTCCTTTTCGGAGTATGAGACTCAGTTATTCTATTAAATAAAGAAATTCTTTTCTTACCACAGCAGCAACTATTCAGTACAGCTGATATTATTTGCTCGCAATGGCATGTCGAATGCGACTGAGTTTGACTCGTTTTCTTTTTACTCGTCAAATAATCTCTGAGATCAAGTATTTTAGAAAATAGAGAATCTTCAGTTATATTTTGAACATGGGGCCCACTTGGCTGATGGAGAAGTCCAGGAGCCTGCTGTAACCCCATGACTGGTGGCGTTATCTGTGCTATCGTATCAATCTTTATTCTGTATAATGGCTGATTTATGCGGGGTTGGGATATAGCCTCGTGTTTTACGCTAGCCTCGTGTTTTATGCTGACTAGGCGTTATTGCAGAAGTTTAACTTCTATTTGTTTAGCCTCGTGTAAAGGAGTATCCTCACACGCTGGCATTATTTTGCGATTAGTGCAAGAATCCTTGGCTTCACGTTTAATGCTTGGCTCAAGTTTTTGTTCAAGTTCAATAGCCTCGCATGGGGAGTTTTTACTACATGCTGGCTTATGCTCGCGTTTTACGCGAGTTTTGGCACTTTGGCCAGTTTCATAACTAAATTCAGTAACCTTGCATGGAGACAATCAATCACATGCTGGCCTGAAGTTAGCTTCGCGATTTGCTACGCTAGCCTTGCGTTTTACACTGGCTTGGCGTTTCTTCAAAAGTTTACCTTCTGGAATTTTAGCCCCGCGTGAAAGAAAATTCTTGCATGCTGGCATACACTTGTGATTATCACAAGTCACAACTTCGCGTCTAGCGCGATTTTTATGATTAACGACAATTTGCCAATCGTCTCGCGATTTACGCGGAGCTGGGGAACCTTGCGTTTATCGCAAGTACTATTGGCTTTGCGTTTCTCGCTAAGCTCAGTATTAGCCTCGCATAAGAATCACATGCTGGCTATAAGGAATTTTTATCCTTGCGTTTCTCGTGAGTGTAAGAAATGTTGTGTTTATCGCAAATGCTACTGGCTTCGCGTTTATCGCTAAGCCCAGTAGTAGCCTCGCATGGAGAATCACATGCTGGTTTTAAAGAATTTTTATCCTCGCGTTTCTCGCGAGTGTCAAAAGTTTTGCATTTCTCGCAAGTACTACTGGCTTCGCGTTTCTCGCTAAGCTCAATATTAGCCTCGCATGGAGAATTACACGCTGGCTGTAAAGAATTTTTATCCTCGCATTTCTCGCGAGTGTAAGAAATCTTGCGTTTATCGCAAGTGCTACTGGCTTCGCGTTTATCGCTAAGCCCAGTAGTAGCATGGAGAATCACATGCTGGCTTTAATGAATTTTTATCCTCGCGTTTCTCGCGAGTGTCAAAAGTCTTGCGTTTCTCGCAAGTACTACTGGCTTCGCGTTTCTCACTAAACTCAGTATTAGCCTCGCGTGGAGAATTACACGCTGGCTGTAAGGAATTTTTATCCTCGCGTTTCTCGCGAGTGTAAGAAATCTTGTGTTTCTCGCAAGTCGTACTGGCTTCGCGTTTCTTGCTAAGCATAGTAATAGCCTCGCGTGGAGAATCACATGCTGGCTTTTCCTTGCGATTAACGCAAATTGTAACTTTGCGTTTAACGCGATAATGACTGATATCGCGATTAGCGTGAGTCAGTTTGCGAGGGACCATAGCCTCGCGTTCTATGAAATTAGCCTCGCGTTCAATGCGGACTTTGAGAGCTTTTCACCTTGCTCTCCGATTACTATTTCAGAGTTGGGTTCTGATCAATCCAGTTTCCAGGTCTTCTTCGGCGGTAGAGGGACCATCCTCTGCTAGAATTTTCTGCCCGAACACCGGCTCTATGGCCGCAATCTCCAAGGATCCCCATTTCTCGGTGGATACCTTTTTACCCGTTGCTCGGGTATTGGAGCGCACGCGACGATAGTGTCGTGTGTCGTTCAGGTTACCTGATGATTCAGAGGAGAAATATTCCTCGTACTTCTGCTGATCGATTTCAACGACCAGCATGTCTACATCGGATCCGATCATATCGACGTCCGATTGTGCCACAATTTCTTCTTTAGTGAAAGAGACGGCTCCCGCTGTGGTCGCCAGTTTGTTCGCAGCGGAATTTCTTTGCTTTCCTTCCATTGAATTAACTTAAATTACAACGGAAGAGAACAAGAGAAAAAGAACTAACGAGAGGATTTATAATTATCGCTCTCTTTTACAATGATTTGTGGGATCTGTGGCGATGGGATCTGTCAAGCAGCGCCTTTGGACGATCGAACATCGAACTCTTCTCTCTTGAAGATGACGGCTGACTGTAGACGATCTTCTCTGGTCTTTCACAAACTCAAAGCTCTATGCGCAACTTGAATTCTCCAAGATGCCGAAAAGAAGAAAAGAAGACCCCTAGGACTTCCCCAAGAGGGTATTTATAGCCTTAGAATGATTTGAGAGTTTCTATCTAAATAGAATTTATTTTCATCAAGGATTCCAATCAAATATCTTAGTTTTGATTTAAATCTCTTGATTTAGAGTTATGATCGGACTTAATTTGGGTATTTGGATAAGCCCAAATCATAATCTCAATTAATTTGATATTCTGGTTATCTGCTCACGCGGAGTTAAACTCATCAAAACGCGGAGCTAAGAGACTAGAACGCGGAACTAATGCGGAGCTATTAAACATCTCCACGTTTTGTTGTGAAAAACTCTATTTACTTAGAAATTTTCACTGCCAACAGAAGCCTTTGAAGATATCTAACAATATTTGACCAATCTACTGGTGCTAGCAGCTTGGTTTCTGGCAAGCCGTTTCTCCTCTATGTTAAAGCAATAGACCATACCTTAGGTACTTTATTAGCTCAAACTAATGAGAAAGGGCATGAGCCGACAATTTGCTATCTCAGTTGAATGATGATTGGTACTAAACATAGGTACACTCCAATAGAAAAAGAGTGTCTGGTTTTAGTCTTCACCATTCAGAAGATCAGACATTACCTGGTGGGTAAACTACTCATGTAATATCCAAAGTAAATTCTCTAAAAATATTGATGATACAACCAGGTTCGTTGAACTCAAGACTAGCCAAATGGGCACTGTTACTATCGCAATATGACATGAAGTTTGTGCCTTAAAAAGCAGTGAACGGATAAATTATAGCATATTTTCTAGTTGATCATCCAATGCCTGAAAATTCCAAGTTGTACGAAACTATCCCAGATGAAATAATGACAGCAAACTCTACATCACAAAATGAAGTCTGACAAATGTTCTTCGATGGTGCAGTAAGAATGGGAGCAAAGGAGAGAATCATTGCTGGAGCAGGAATAGTATTTATATCTCCTGAAAATGGCGTCTTACTTTATGTGTATTTGCTTACAGAACCATGTTCAAATAATCTTGCCGAATATAATGCTCTCATCACCGGATTACAAATAGCCAAAAAAATAGGGGTAAAATACCTTGAAGCCTATGATGACTTAGAGTTAGTGATCAGCCAAGTTAAAGGTGAATACAATGTGAGGAATAGAGACTTGATTCCATACCATCAAGCCACAATATCCTTAGCAAAACTATACCAAGGGTTCTTCTATGACTATGTATCCTAAGAAAATAACACACACGTAGATGCTTTGGCATCTCTAGCTGCTACCTTAGCATTGCCGCTGATGTGATATTTACTGCAAGCGCACAGTATCGATGTAGCGCTGTACAGGTCGTCCCACAGGGATCTAAGGTTTTTTTGGCTATTCTTACTTTTTTATACTTATATCGAACTAACTAAAGATTCTAGTTTGAAGTTGAGTTTATCTAAATAGCCTAGGATTTAGAATCCACTAATTTCCAACTATATTCTTACTTCTATTAGTTTCTTCTATCATAAAAATTCGATCTTTTTAATTTAATTTTTATTTAAAGTGTCTTAAGTATGAGTTATCAAGTGGTGTTGTAACTATAACTCATCAAAAATACTACTTCTCATAAAAACAAACTAAATCTTTAGATAATTTAATAAAAAAGATAAAATCAATAACCCCAAACCCTAACTAAGCATAGGCTATCAAGAAATCTAGTTCAAGTATAACCTATTAAAGTTTTAATCTTCGAGTTCTTGTATTTTAATCTGTTTAAAGAAAAATCATGTCTTTATTATTTTATTTAAGAAGAAAATATTAGAAAGCAAGTACATGGTAGATCTTAGCTTCATCTACATCCTAGAGCTAACTAATTAGCTACTCATAATTCTAGAAAGCAATTAAATCTAATCTAGAAAGCAAATAAATCTATACTAGAAAGCAATTAAATCTATCTAAAAAGCAAATAAAAATTAGAAAACAATGGCTTACCTCTGGAGTATGGTATTATGGCCGCCACCCCTTTAGCAAAATCCTAATTTTATTAATGAAAAACTAGTACAAATTGAATTCTAATCTACATTAACTACTGCATAAAACCTAGAATATAAGGATCGGCCAATATATAGGTTTCGGAAATTAAACCCTAATTCCAGTAGAACTGAAAAACTACAAAATTACAATGAAGCCACAGGAGAAAACTCGGCGCATGGGGCCTACAATGGGACGCTATTTGGCTGCAATTACCGCTAAATAGCAGCAAAAATAAGTGAAAATTTCTTGATAATATTTCCACGTGAAAGTCTTGTCTTGTACATTACGTTTTCCTGACTGTATTCGACTTTGACTCTCTGCAGTATCGTAGTCTCGTAGTTTTGTCCACTTTAGTAACTTTTCGGATTTTGATTTCCTACTTCAACTCTGATTTCATGCCATCTCCTTGTACGAATTGGTTTAACTGAAAAAGACACTAAAAATATCCGAGTAGCATTTATTTATATACAAAAGTTGTAATAACCCAAATTTCGAGCTACCTGTATTACTCTCTTGAGACCAGTAGTGCCGAATAAGTCCACCGAAGTCAATTTTGGACACCGAAATAACTTTCGGTTAACATAACTTTAAATCCATAAACCCAAATGACATTCGATCTTCTCGATTATTAGTTTTGTAATATTTAGAATTTTTGGAGATTTTTCTTACGAGGCCGAAAAATACTCCCAAAATTGCTAATTTAATAAAATTAAAATTATCCTTCTAATTATTTCGGAATTTCGGTTCACTTATTCCGGACATCGAAATAACAAATGGATAATTTTGTAGTGTTCCCCTCATCAAGCACTACGTCCTACATAAATTTGATAGTATTTGGAGAATGTTACAAGAAACCAAATTATTAAATTATTAAATAAATTAATTAATAAAAATAAATACAACTGTGTTGTGCTGTCGTTACGAGCAAAAGAGGAGTGGCAGCGGGGTTAGATGGCCGTATGGAAAACCAATTGAAAAAAAAGAGAAAAATAAAATAAAATAAAAAAATAAAAACCCACCCCTCCCTAATCTCTCTGCCTCAGTCTCTCCCTCACTATTACTCCCTCTCATTTTCTCTGCCTGCATTATGAAGAACCGAAAAAAAAAAGAAAATAAAAAAATAAAAAAAGCAGAAGAAGGAGAAGGAGAAAGGGAAGAACGGCGTTCGACAAATCTGATGTAAGTAACACACTTTCCTTCTTCTATTAATTATTTTTCTTTTAATTATATAATTTTTCTTTTTGATTGTATTGTTTAGAAAGAATTAAATGTTGGTCATTTTGTCAAAATTAAGTTTCAGTTTGGAGTAGAAAATTTATTTTCAGTATGGGAATACTCATATTTATAATTGTGTACATTACAATAAATTTTGCAACTAGGTAAATAAATAAAAAAAAATAAAAGTAAAAGGAAAAGAAGAGAAAAGAAGAAAAAGAAGAGAACGAACAAGCAGCAGCAGCATAATTGGGAAATTAGGTGGGCAGGGGCGAGAGAGATTAGAAAGAAAAAAAAGAGACTAAAAAAAAAGAGGTAAATGGGCCTGGCCCAGCCCAGAAGGGAAAAAAAAAAAGAAAAGAGAAAAAAAAACATGGAACTCGGCCTGGCCCAGCCCAGAAAATAAAAAAAAAAAAGAAAGAGAAAAAAAATGAGAAATAGGGAGTGGGCCTGGCCCAGCCCATCAGAATTTAAATGGAAAAGAAAAAGGAAGATGGGCTGGATTTAACTTGGGCAAGAAAAAACAAAATAAAAAAAATAAAATATATATATATATATATATATATATATATATATATATATATATATATATATATATATATATATATATATATATATATATATATATATAATATTAATAATAGACTGGGCCGGCCAACCCAGCCCAGTAAAAGAAAAAGAAAAAGAAAATAAAAATGAGTGGGCTTGGGCCTGGGCTGGACAGCAAAGAAAAGAAAAAATAAAATTAAAATAAAAATATGAAAAAGTGGAAATTTAGTAAACTTGGGCTTAATGGATTAAATGATTGAAGGATTTGAATTAGACTTGGCTTGGGTTAATTGGACATAATTAATAATAGTAATAAATTAGATTTTAATTAAAAGAGAAATGTATATTAATATATATGATTGAGCCTAAAAATGTAATAAATGCATACGTTGGGTTTAAAAATAATGCAGTATTATTATATGATTCACTTGATTCCCAAATTGGGTTATTGATTGGCATTAAGAATTTAACTATATTATTGAAATAATTTTAATGATATGCATTGTGTTACAATTGTGCACTAATATCTATCATGCTACAAGTCATGTGCCTTGATATTACAAATTATGTGTACTAATATATCATGTGTTAATTTATCATGCTACAAGTCATGTGTTTTACATGTCACGAGTTTTGATATTATAAGTCATGTGTTTTGCATGCCACGTACTTTGATATTACAAGTCATGTGTTTTAATATTACAGATCATGTGTTATGATACTACATGTTATGTACAGTCATGGAAATGCAAGTATGTTATTATGAATTGAAAAATAATTAAAGAAAGATTATAAAATTTTCATGTGCAAAAATCAATATGAATACGGGGATGGGAGAAACTATATGATGGATAAGAGCCTTGCCGTATAAGAATTGATTGTTTTGTTAGGGCCGAGATTCTTTTACTGCAGCGGCCTGGGTGATTACTGGATCACCAATTGATATCTACCCAGAGTGGTAAGTCCGTCACTGTAATACAGTACGGAACGTGATTGAGGGCCTAGCAGCATGTCATGGTTCAGCGCCATGAATATTGGGGTCCCGGGTATGCACGGGCACTTATACGACAATGGAGAATAGTGCTATCTTATCCATTAATACAGTTTTTATAATTAAATTGGACAATGACTGAGACCAATAGAATATATGATTAAATAGATAAAGTAGTTATTGCCATGTTTATTTATATATGCATTTATTTATACTTGCCTTCGTGTTAATTTATATGATGCTTTCATATTAATTTATATGCACACAAATAACACTGACATAAACATGCTCATGCACACTGATATTCCTGTACTATGATAGTACACAAATTCTCTTTTTAAATGTCTGGGTTTAATCCCCTGGGTTTTGAACCCAAATTTGGAACGTGAAGAAGTGATCCAGCCCCAGTTGAAGACCCGTACTTCGTTGGACATATCAAGTGACAATAGGCAAGCGAAATACCCCTGGAGAACTTTTGAATATTTTATTTATATTTCCTTTTGTCTGGGCACTGCTTTTTTCTTTTGCTTCTTTTGTGTTCATATTTAAAGTAGTGTGCCGTTTTATGTAATAAACTTTTTGTATAAAGAAATCACTTCAGTTTCAGACATGTTATTTATTCATCTGATTGTGGCAGTAGTTACGGTTATTTCAAGATCCTGTGACTGTTGAGTTGTTTAGTGAAAATAAATAGTAACGTCCTCCGTTTTGGAAAGCAGCTGAAAAACGGGAGCGTTACAAGGTGGTATCAGAACTTAGGTTTAGGTGGAAGACCATAGGACTACTGCCACATAAGAACATGTCTGTGACTTATTCGTAATAACTGTTTCTTATTCTTTGATATCTATCAGATCTAGTATCGTGCATATCCTATTGTTTTCTACTCATTTGAGGTATCTATCTTGAATTCTTTTTATTGATTCTTATCTGGTCCGTTGCAGAATAATGTTGACTCGATCTTTTTCGAGTATGAGTGTAAGTCCGATAGATGATACGTCTGATCTTAAGAGCCATGAAAAATTGGCATGCGATCAAAATCGGTCTAAAATTTGGAATTTTCTGGGATGGCTGAGTATTATTGAACATTTGTATAGAACTTTACAAGACCTTATCACTTTAAATAAACAGATCAGAAAATGAGTTAGAATACGTCTGAATAAATGAATGTAATAAATCATTTGAGAAATTAAAACGGAGTCTAACAATAGTACCAGTTCTAACAATTCTTGATACTTCTGGAGAGGGCATATTCATGCTCTATTTTTATATCATTCGATAAGCAAAGTAATTTTGTAGGCCGTGCATTTAAGATTTAAATTTTCATCTATACCAAGAATTTCAGACGAAGTTTAAATGAATTTTTAAGTACAAATTTATTTGGAGAAATATAGTTACGTTTGGACATAACTACTATACCAATTTTAATCATGTGAGATCTAATGTTTTATTGAGTTCCAGTGTTATTAATATGAAAGAAGGATGAGAGTAAAAAGTTGTGCGTGGACTATTGATGTTTAAATATAGTAACAATAAAAATTAAAAAAAAAATCCACTACTTATGATAACTAATCTATTTGATCAATTGGGAGAAGGAAGAGTATTCTCGAGGATAGATCTTTATTTGGGATTCTGTCAAGTAAATGTCCGAGCAGAAAATATTTCAAAAACTGTATTAGAACCAAACATAGTCACTATGAATAATTGGTGATACTGTTTTCAGTAACTAATGCTCCAACAATATTTATAAATTGATAAGGAACTATAAAAAAAAAACAACATATGGAAGAATAAGTGTAAAAATATTAAAAAAATTTAGAACACTGAGGATTTTGTAGAATTAGTCAAGTTGAAAGTAAAGGATAAGAAATTAATAATAAACTATAATTAAAGAAGACAACTTTTATCATGGCGGAACATGACATTGTATCTTGTTACTCAAGTTAGGCTTATCTTTCCAAATGATTGTCTTATCCATTGCTTTTGTTGACCATTCCCCATTTGACATTTTATACCTTTCATTTGAATATTATCATAATATGATTACTGTCTTAAACATTTTATATATCACAAGTCTTATTAAGTTGGCGAGGCAATTGTAGAGATGTATTATCTGGCGCCAGCAATTGCAGTCGTTTAATAAGATTGTTGTATGTGATTGAATTTTGTAACTAGTCATGAATTCATTTCTTATCTTTTGTCCCTACCATTCATAGTCTCATTACATCGATATTATAATAGTTCAGATTTATTTTCATTTCTACAGTCGATTACAACATGAAATAGGACCTTGGGAATAAACTTTACAAAAATTTTTATCACCTATATCTTACACATTACTTAATCAGGATGGCGTGGCACTCCAAATTGGTAGCAGCTATTCCTGATTAAATTCTGTCTTACTTTTGTATTCCTTCACCCAAATAAAACTTCAAGAATAAATTGGAAATCCTGACTATCTATTATCATTCCTATCAAAAACAAAACTCATTCATGATGTATTCTATATATCATAATTGAGAAAGTGTTTAGTTAGAAATACAAAATAGTGAATATATCAAAAATAGACTTGAGAAAAGGCTTAAAGTTTTTGTGATTGTTTCATATGAAATGAAACAAAAATATGAGAAGCGATATGTAAGGATTATTAACTAATGAGAAAAATCTTGAAGGATAAAGTAACATTATTAGTTTTTATTTTATGAGATATACAATCACCAAAAGATTCATTTCGGGAGCTTGAAAAGGACATCAGGATAAAATGCATATACCTTTTCTCATGATAAAAAATATCAATTAAATTTCGAGAACGAAATTTTTTTATTAGATGGGTAGAATGTAATAACCCAAATTTCAAGCTACCTGTATTGCTCTCTTGAGACCAGTGGTGCCGAATAAGTCCACCGAAGTGAATTTTGGATACCGAAATAACTTTCGGTTAACATAACTTTAAATCCATAAACCCAAATGACATTCGATCTTATCGATTATTAGTTTTGTAATATTCAGAATTTTTGGAGATTTTTCTTACGAGGCAGAAAAATACTCCCAAAATTGCTAATTTAATAAAATTAAAATTATCCTTCTAATTATTTCGAAATTTCGGTTCATTTATTTCGGACATCGAAATAACAAACGGATAATTTTGTAGTGTTCCCCTCATCGAGCACTACGTTCAACATAAATTTGATAGTATTTAGAGAATGTTACACAAAACCAAAATTATTAAATTATTAAATAAATTAATTAATTAAAATAAATAAAACTGTGTTGTGCTGTCGTTACGAGCAAAAGAGGAGTGGTAGCGGGGTTAGGTGGCCATATGGAAAACCAATTGAAAAAAAAAGAGAAAAATAAAATAAAAAAATAAAAACCCACCCCACCCTAATCTCTCTGCCTCAGTCTCTCCCTCACTATTACTCCCTCTCATTTTCTCTGCCTGCATTATGAAGAACCGAAAAAAAAAAAAGAAAAATAAAGAAAAATAAAAAGAGCAGAAGAAGGAGAAGGAGAAAGGGAAGAACGGCGTTCGACAAATCTGATGTAAGTAACACACTTTCCTTCTTCTATTAATTATTTTTCTTTTAATTATATAATTTTTCTTTTTGATTGTATTGTTTAGAAGGAATTAAATGTTGGTCATTTTGTCAAAATTAAGTTTCAGTTTGGAGTAGAAAATTTATTTTCAGTATAGGAATACTCACATTTATAATTGTGTATATTAAAATAAATTTTGCAACTAGGTAAATAAATAAAAATAAAAATAAAAGAAAAAGGAAAAAGAAGAGAAAAGAAGAAAAAGAAGAGAACGAAGAAGCAGCAGCATAATTGGGAAATTAGGTGGGCTGGGATGAGAGAGATTAGAAAGAAAAAAGGAGACTAAAAAAAAGAGGTAACTGGGCCTCGCCCAGCCCAGAAAGAAAAAAAAAAAGAAAAGAGAAAAAAACACGGAACTGGGCCTGGCCCAGCCCAGAAAATAAAGAAAAAAAAGAGAGAGAAAAAAAAATTAGAAATAGGGAGTGGGCCTGGCCTAGCCCATGAGAAATTAAAAGGAAAAGAGAAAGGAAGATGGGCTGGATTTAACTTGTGCCAGAAAAAAAAAAAAAAAAAAAAAAAAAAAAAAAAAAAAAAAATATATATATATATATATATATATATATATATATATATATATATAAATATTAATAATAGACTGGGCCGGCCAGCCCAGCCCAGCCTAGTAAAAGAAAATGAAAAAGAAAATAAAAATGAGTGGGCTTGGGCCTGGGCTGGACAGAAAAGAAAAGAAAAAATAAAATTAAAATAAAAATATTAAAAAGTGAAAATTTAGTAGGCTTGGGCTTAATGGATTAAATGATTGAAGGATTTGAATTAGACTTGACTTGGATTAATTGGACATAATTAATAATAGTAATAAATTAGATTTTAATTAAAAGAGAAATGTATATTAATATATATGATTGAGCCTAAAAATGTAATAAATGCATACGTTGAGTTTAAAAATAATGCAGTATTATTATATGATTCACTTGATTCCCAAATTGGGTTATTGATTGGCATTAAGAATTTAACCATATTATTGAAATAATTTTAATGATATGCATTGTGTTACAATTGTGCACTAATATCTATCATGCTACAAGTCATATGCTTTGATATTACAAATCATGTGTACTAATATATCATGTGTTAATTTATCATGCTACAAGTCATGTGTTTTACATGTCACGAGTTTTGATATTACAAGTCATGTGTTTTACATGCCACGTACTTTGATATTACAAGTCATGTGTTTTAATATTACAGATCATGTGTTATGATACTACATGTCATGTACAGTCATGGAAATACAAGCATGTTATCATGAATTGAAAAATAATTAAAGATGTGCAAAATTCAATATGAACACGGAGATGGGAGAAACTATATGATGGATAAGAGCCTTGCCGTATAAGGATTGATTGTCTTGTTAAGGCCGGGATTCTTTTACTGCGGCGGCCTGGGTGATTACTAGTTCACCAATTGATATCTACCCAGAGTGGTAAGTCCGTCACTGTAATACAGTACGGAATGTGATTGAGTGTCTAGCGGCATGTCATGGTTCAGCGCCATGAATATTGGGGCCGGGTCCCGGGTATGCACGGGCACTTATACGACAATAGAGAATAGCACTATCTTACCCATTAATACAGTTTTTATAATTAAATTGGACGATGACTGGACCAATAGAATATATGATTAAATAGATAGAGTAGTTATTGACATGTTTATTTATATATGCATTTATTTATGCTTGCCTTCATGTTAATTTATATGATGTCTTCATGTTAATTCATATGCACACAAATAACACTGACATAAATATGCTCATGCATACTGATATTCTTGTACTATGATAGTACACAAATTCTCTTTTTAAATGTGTTACTTGCTGGGTTTAATCTCCTGAGTTTTGAACCCAGATTTGGAACGTGAAGAAGGGATCCAGCCCCAGTTGAAGACCCGTACTTCGTTGGACATATCGAGTGACAATAGGCAAGCGAAATACCCCTGGAGAATTTTTGTATATTTAGTTTATATTTCCTTTTGTCTGGGCACTGCTTTTCTCTTTTGCTTCTTTTGTGCTCATATTTAAAGCAGTGTGCTGTTTTATGTAATAAACTTTTTGTATAAACAAATCACTTCAGTTTCAGACATGTTATTTATTCATCTGATTGTGGCAGTAGTTACGGTTATTCCAAGATTCTGTGACTGCTGGGTTGTCTCGTGAAAATAAATAGTAACGTCCTCCGTTTTGGAAAGCAGCTGAAAAACAGGGGCGTTACAAAAGTAGATAAAATATGGAAGGAAAAATACAATATATAATACTCATCACACTCCCACACCTATCTTTTGCTAGTTCTCGAGCAAAATCTAATTCTAAAAAGAAAAATAAAAATCCAAACTCACTTTCGCAGGAATCGCAATTGCACTTAGCACGTGCAACAAGCCTTTAAACCCCTAGGTTGCCCTAGTGGACAAGTTGCGTCTCGTAAGGGTTTGCAGTGAATATACCCACAAAATTCAAGAAGAAAATAGATTAAGGAATAAAGAAAAGAAAAATAAGGATAACCGAAAAACAAGAAAAATGAAAATTTTATACAAAGGAAAGAAAAATCTTTTTTTATGATATTTTCATCAATTAATCTCACTAATATACAAACTCATTAATCTCACTAATATACAAACTCAAGAACGCATTTAGATTATCAATTTTCAAATAGAGCATCATATCAGATACACTTGTCATTTTAATAAAAAATTTAAATCCTATCTTTCAATACCCACTAACAGATAATTCATTGGCTCCTATACAACTACGTGCACGTGTGATAGTTTATTTCGGCCTTGGACTCAAACTCTAATTCATGATTTATCTCCTCTCTCATAACAATTTTTTTCTTCTTTTTTTGGCTTTTTTTTCTTTTTTTTAATGAATACTTCACATTTCATGCGAATATTCACGCTTGCTTAGGCGCAACGTACCCGATTACTCGGTTCATACTCTTTTCTTTTTCTTTTTTTATAGAATATTTTACCTTTCATGCGAATATTCATGCTTATTTAGGTGCAAAATACCCGATTACTTGGATCATACTCTATTTTTTTTTCATCTTGAGCCTATTGCCTTAATACCAGGTGCACCCTATTCTTTTTTTTTTTGTTTAGAAAGAGAAAACTTACTCAATCGTTATCACTTTTGTCCTTAACCTAATAAACTATCGTGAAATAAAAAAAAATAAATGTATACTTGCCTCAAAACTACTGTTAGCGATATTTATTTTTCGGATTTTGATCTTTTTTCATAAAATTCAAAGTGTATTACCCAATCTACTCTCCTATCCAATTTCAAATTTAAATTTGTTCTTTTATCTGTAATTCAGTTGTTCTATTGATGAAAATGCATAAATTATTTTTTTTCAAATTTTTTTATTTTTTTGTTTTTTTCAGTTTTTTTAATTATTTTTTTCAGTTAGTTACCCTAAAACTACCCAAAGTGTAAAACAAAAAAAACCCAAAAATCTAAAAAAAATAAAGAATCTAAAAAATAACTAAAAATCCTAGAAAAATATGAAGAAAATATCCTAACCTATTAACCCACACCTAGACTCGTATATGCCCTCATACACAAACCAAGGGTAGTAAAATAAAAAATAAAAAAAAAGAAAACTATTATACAAATATTATATACTTATTAGAAAATTCAAACGGTTACGACCTCTTGATCGCTTTCCACTCTCATAATGTGTTCTTTTATGTTTTGATATGGATGAACTTAGAGTTTTTGTCAGTTTTGCATTTAATCTCTCCATCTTGTTTTTTATTTTTCTTAATTTATTTCTACCTTTCTTTTTTATTCAATAATAAAATTTTGAAGTTGGAAATCGTACCTTTATCGTCGATATTTGACCCATGAGCATCTTTCATAGCAGTAAGTATTTTGGTTTTATCAACTTGTAAAATAACATACTCACTTTGATATTGCGGAATCATGAGCTCGATTTTGGAGGGCTCTTTCAAATCATCAGGTACCATGATCTCTTCTTTTTGTAGTTCCTTCCATTCTTCTAATATTTTGGGTTCGTCATGCAAATTTTCTTCCAACCTGTCATAAAAATTCTCAAAAGAAAATGCCATACTAGTAAAATGCCATACTAGTGGACTTATCATTAGTCAAGTTATTATGAAGGGATAAAAATTCTTCTTCACAAATTTCTTCACAATTTCCATCAAAAGAATCAAATGATAATGTGTCACTAGTAAGCTCACCATGAGATAAATCATCAAGCAAAATATTTTCTTTATCACCAGTTTCATCAAAATTATTTTCACAATGGTCTAAAATAGGTTGATTACAATGTTGAATTATAAACTCATCATGCACAAAACTATTTAATTCATTTTGAATCATATCTACTTCAGAAGATGACTGGAGTAATTACTCGTTGGAGTTAGATATGTTCATATCTCCAAAAAGTTTAGCTTGAGAAATCGCTTTGAGAAGATTTTCCATACAAGCTGCAGTTTTAGAGGATGAATTTTGAGAGGATGATTTTAGCAAACCTTCTATACCTTCCTCAATTTTACGTCTTTGTTCCGCAAATTCATGATTGTAAATTTCCTTATTTTCTTCAAATGATTGCATATCGAGATTATGAGTGAAATTTGAAGGTGGATATGATGGATCTGTATATATATTTGATGACAGATATGAAGTGGTTGTAGGTAAATTCTTATGACATACATATTTTGCTTCTAATTTTTTTAATCTTTCATCTAACATGTTCAATTGAGTATCCTGTTCATGATTGAATATAGAATATGAAGATGAATAGCCCATAAAGAAAGGATCAGATAGATGACTCTCTTGATATGGCTCTTGATTATATGCAAAATTAGAATTATTCATCCATTCATAATTGTAATTTTGTATATAAGAAGTGCTCGTAGGCTCATTATATGTATTGTGAATTTAATTATGACCTAGTCCTAGCGAACTTCCTATCCATGGACATTGATAATAATTATGATATGGATCACGACAATAATAGCAACCAATTTGATTTTGAAACATTTTTTAAAAAAAAAAATTTTGGAAAAGTTGGAGAGGGAGAGATATGGAAAAGAAATAAAAATAAAAGATAAAATTTTTTTATAGAATCAGGGAACCAAATCACAGAACAGGATAAAAATTGGGTTCAAAATCACTTTTACCAACCGCTAATTAGCGGTTGTGGGCGCTAAATGACGGCTAAATCAGAGAGTTTGACTCTCTGATTTTTGCTTCTTAGTCCAGAGGCTCTTCTAACCCTTTTTATCTTCCTGTATCTGCAATTACTGTTCCCTGCACACTCAACACACACTGTTAACCCTAAAACGTTAGAAAAAGCAAGAAAAACACCGTCGATCCCCGGCAACGGCGCCAAAAACTTGATGTGATATTTACTACAAGCGCATAGTATCGGTGTAGTACTGTACAGGTCGTCCCACAGGGATCTAAGGTGTTTTTGCGATTCTTACTTTTTTATAGTTCTATCGGACTAACTAAAGATTCTAGTTTGAAGTTGAGTTTATCTAAATAGCCTAGAATTTAGAATCCACTAATTTCCAACCATATTCTTACTTCTATTAGTTTCTTCTATCATAAAAATTCGATCTTTTTAGTTTAATTTTTATTTAAAGTATCCTAAGCATGAGTTATCAAGTGGTGTGCAAGTATAACTCATCAAAAATACTACTTCTCATAAAAATAAACTAAATCTTTAGATAATTCAATGAAAATGATAAAATCAGTAACCCCAAACCCTAACTAAGCATAGGCTATCAAAAAATCTAGTTCAAGTATAACCTATCAAAGTTTTAATCTTCGAGTTCTTGTATTTTAATCTTTTTAAAGAAAAATTCTGTCTTTATTATTTTATTTAAGAAGAAAATATAAAAAGCAATTATATGGTGGATCTTAACTTCATCTACATCCTAGAGCTAACTAATTAGCTACTCATGATTCTAGAGAGCAATTAAATCTAATCTAGAAAGCAAATAAATCTATACTAGAAAGCAATTAAATCTATCTAAAAAGCAAATAAAAATTAGAAAACAATGGCTTACCTCTGGAGCATGGTATTGTGGCCGCCACCCCTTCAGCAAAACCTTAATTTTATTAATGAAATACGAGTACAAACTAAATTCTAATCTACATTAACTACTGCATAAAACCTAAAATATAAGGATACGGCCAATATATAGGCTTAGGAAATCAAACCCTAATTCTAGTAGAACTGAATAACTACAAAATTACAACGAAACCACAGGAGAAAACTCGGTGCATGATGCCCACAATGGGCCGCTATTTGGCTGCTATTACGGCTACATAGCGGCAAAAATAAGTGAAAATTTCTTGATATTATTTTCACATGAAAGTCTTGTCTTGTACATTTTGTTTTTCTGACTGTATTCGACTTTGACTCTCTTCAGCATTGTAGTCTCGTAGTTTTGCCCACTTTAGTAACTTTTCGGACTTTGATTTCCTACTCCAACTCTGATTTCATGCCATCTCCATATATGAATCGGTTTACCTGAAAAAGACACTAAAAATACCCGAGTAGCATTTATTTATATACAAAAGTAGATAAAATATGGGAGGAAAAATACAATATATAATACTCATCAGCTGCTCAAGGTAGAATAAAGAGTCTCAGTTGCTAGTCGAAACTTATACTACCCAAAGCAAGCCTTTGAAACTAATAAAGGTGGCAAGCCAATCTTAAAAATTAAAGAAGCTTGTGAAGTCTCATCAACCTAGGGACTAGAGATTTCCTTTCATAAACTTTGTGCTTTACATCATTCTCCCCGAAGACGCCCGAAAGAAGGTACTTCTATTAAAAGAAGAGCAAGTCGTTACTTCTACAATACATCTATCAATTACAGTTGTATCAAAGGTCGTATGATGGGATTTTACTCAGGTGCTTATCTCATGAAGAAGCACAGCTGGCGTTACGAAAAGCTCATGGCATCATATGTGGGGCCCGCCAACCTGGACCCAAACTTTGAGATCAATTGCAAAGAATGAATTATTATTGGCTGAAAATGATGACAGATGTCATAGCTTATGTCAAGCGGTATCCTGTGTGTCAAATTCATGCTGACTACATTCACAGACTGTTAGAATACTTACATCCTACGATCGCATCATGGTCAATTGAAGTATGGGGCATTGATGTAGTTGGACCTAATTCCCCTCCTTTGTCAAAAGGTCATTGGTATATCCTCGTAATCACCAATTACTTCTAAAAAATGGTCAAAAGGCATAGCACTAAAAGAAGTAAAAACTTCTGATGTGGTTAAATTTATAAACACCATGTCATTTACCAGTTTGGCGTGCCATAAAGGAAATTCCATGACAATGGACCCCAGTTTGCAAGCCAAGCATTCTACAAGTTACGCGACAAATTCAATATCAAAAGTAGCATCAATGGTCTACAACCCTGCTACAAACGGTCTAGCAGAAGCATTAAAAAAAATGATGATCAAAATATTGAAGAAACTCATTCAAAAAAATAAGCGAGATTGGCATTAAAAGTTGGGTGGAGATTGGCATGAAAAGTTGGGTGAGTGCTTATAGGCATATTGCACGACTGTACAGACTCCTACACATACAACTCCATTCTCCTTAGTGTACGGCTGTAAAGTAGTCTAGCTTTTGAAAATTCAAATACTGTCACTCCGAACCGCCTTAGCATTGCAGATGACTACTGAGGATAACTACAAATTGCGCCTTCAAGAATTTAAAGTGTTAGATGAGAAGAGACTCTAAGCTCAACAATGCATCAAACTCTACCAAGCAAGAATCTCCAAAGCTTGGAACAAAAAGGTTAAAGAATGGGTATTTAAATAAGGGGACTCAGTCTTAGCGATAAGATACCCTATGATCGTTACCAACAAATCTAAAGGTAAATATCAATCAAAGTGGAAGGACCCTTTGTAGTGGAGTCTGTGTACTCAAATGAAGCTTATAGATTAGCCAAGTCCAATACTAAAATTCTAATGGCGCCTATTAATGGAAAATTTCTCAAAAAATATTACCCTTAGAAATTTTCAGACGACGGTAACAATAAATTTTTCTTTTCTTTCCTTTGACTTAGTTGGGAGCTACGATGTGATACGCCAGTAACCCAATACCGAGCAAGGAACTACGTTGGTTTGGATTTGTAAATTAACATTCCAGTACTGAACAAAAAACATACATATAATAAAAAAACATATGCATAGATCATGTAAATGAATAAACTCTTTTATTAATCTTTTATATACAAGTAATACATATGAAATTCAAATTACAATGGTTGCTCTAAGAATTACAGTAAAGTCATGTGTTCTAAATTTAATAATGAATCTGTGATTCAACTGGATTAATGCAAGTCATACAAAAAAAAGATTCAAGGAACTCAAGCAGACTGAGGATTCGGCAAGGACTACAGTGTGAACTTGAAAGTGAACCACTTCCTCATAGAAGTTGTTTCTGGGAGAGTCTCGACAAACAGTCCAAAACACTTGACATCCAGCAGAATTCCATAGCATTTCGAAAGGATGACATGCTGTCCAGGGAACCCTCTTAGCAGGAGCCCCAGCCAAGATGCAATGGCAATTGAAAATCATCACATGCATTATAACCCACTACAGCTGGAAAATACATTAGCGAAAAGGTTGCAGCTACCAACCAATAATGTTGCAGTAGACGTGGAAATCAGACCAAAAAGACGATCATCCTGTCGGGCCATGCCATGGCAGCACTATCGGCTGGTCCATGCATTAGAAAGAAACTCATCACTCCCTGATGATCTGAAACTTGAGGCAGCACTGCAAATCCAAGAGAACACAAACATCAAAAAAAAAGAGAGAGAAGAGAGTATATATATGTATACACACACACACATACACATACATAAAAAAATAGCAAAGCAAGTCTTACCCTTGTGGTACAAGTGTGGAACTTGATCTACTAATTTTTGTTCAGAGTTTAAAGTTTTATCCCCTTCATCATCAGTTGAAGGATCCACAGAGATGGAGCCACCACGTCACAGAAAAGAAAAGACCGATCAGAATCTAGAATAGTAAAAAAAAAAAAAAAAAAAACCTAAGAATCTTTCAAGAGAAAAGAAGAGGCTAATACTAGAAGTGCAAAGTGAAAAATTGAATTTTTGATTTCGACAAAGAGTTTTCTGACCAAATAATTAAAGTTGAGCAAGAAAGGATCGAGCTTTCTTGTCTTGGCTTATTTACTGTGAGCATTGGGCTATAAAAATCGATAGTTTTCCTTCAATGCTTAACGGAAAAGGAAAATACGTCGAAACTTGACAAATCTCTTTCAGAAGACGAATCCATGCTTAGTGGGGGCTTCTTTAGAAATGACTGAAATAGAGGAGGAAATCAAGCATCCAGAAAGAAAATCTTGATTCTCCTTGCCAGGACCATCAACAATGGTAGATTCATCCAATTGAACCACTGCCTAGGACTGGTACGGTATCGTCCACCCAAATACCCTAGGGGTATTTATACCCACAAGGAAGAGAATCCAGAAGCCCTGAGGCCAGATCCCTGATCGTAGCTAATAAAGAGGCACCATAAATGTTAAATCATTCCTAAGCTGAAATTTTGGCATAGTGCCCGTCCCTGAGAATGATGCAACATTTAACGCTTCGATTCCTGCCAAAAAAGATCTGATCATCATGCAAGGTATCTAATTCATTGTCAGCATAGTAACTCCAAAGGTTAGCCTCGCTAGTGAGTTAGCCTCGCCAGCAAGTTAGCCTCGCCATTAGATTAGCCTTGCCAATGGGTTAACCTTTCCAACAGGTTAGCCTCGCCAATGGGTTAACCTTGCCAATGAGTTAGCCTTGCCAATGGCAACTGCGCCAATGAGTCTGCCTAGCTGGAGGATAATGTATTAAAAAAGAAAAGAAAAGTGGAGCTAAAGAAATGATCTAAAGCCTCTAAGGCAATGGATAGAGAGAAATTTTGACATTTAAGCCCAAAAAAAACTCTCGCCAACTCATCACGTCAAGGGGAATGGTGTGGGTAGCCCAATTCAAATGGTGGCTGGTAAAATCACCTCAAACCCATTTATAGCTGGGAGTTTGTTGAAAACTCCATGAAAATATACCAAGTGTAAATGTCATTTGAAAAAGCACATGTTTACATTAATGTACAAAATAAACAAGAATGGAGTGTTGATTAACCAGTCAAGCATTAGGGTTACATGGCATCTCTGAGCAGAAACATAGTAAAATTTTATCGAACCTTTTTCTATAATAGAGGCATCAACAGAACAAATGACCAAAATTTTCTCTGATAAAATTAAATCCACAAAATTTATTAAGTTCACATTAAATTTCCTGCTAAAAAATTTTGAGCTAAGTCCTCTAAGTTCAATATTACACTTCCAAAGAACTATGCATGCATTGTCAGAAGTTTAGAGTTACAATTTAGCAATCAAAACTTGTTGAAAGTTTAAAAATATACTTTTAATGCTATGAAGGATTTTTGATGGATAGATTAGAAAACACATCTCTGACAGTCTAAACAATCCACAAAACACTAAGTTAACATGAATCCTATGGTCAAAACAAAAGACTAAGTTAACATGAAACTTATGGTCAAAACAAAAGACTAAATTAATGTGAAACCTATAGTCAAAATGAAAGACTAAGTTAACTTGAAATCTATGGTCAAAACAATGTCAGATAACAAGTTTAATATAAAACCTGTGGTCGACATAACAAATTAGTCAACATAACAAATTACAATTCAACATTAAACTTCCGACCAACCAAAGTCAGTTTGCAAAAAAAAAAAAAAAAAAAAAAAAAAAAAAAAAAAGCCAAATGTCCTTACCAGATTAGCTTCAAATTCATGACATGATAATAAAATAATAAATATAAATATAAATATAAATAAGTTGTCCTCTAACTATGGTAGTGAAAATCAGCTAATTAAAAGTTCTATCGAGGCCACTGCTTGAAAGTCTTCAAGTGCTCTTCAACGAGCTGCTTGTTCGCTTCGCCTTCAATAGAGCATTAATATCTACCATGATCGCTATCTCTTCAAGAGATCCAGAAGGAAGACCATCTATTCAGGCCTGAACAGCCCTCCTTTCTTCTTGAATTTTCGGACAAGCTTCATTGGATTCATCAAGAAGAATTTGTGTCACCTCTCTACTACCTTTCACAGCAGTCAGTCAGGCCTCTTATTCTTTGATCTCTTTCAAGATCTCCTCCAGAATTTAGTGCGAGTCTGCAATCTGACGATTGAGATTGACGACTTCCAAATCCTTAACTTGGACTTTCCTATCAACAAGCTATTGAGTTCATTGAGCATCCTCCAAAGACTGGGGGAATGAGTCCCATTGTCTTAGTAATTTCTTCCTTTTCTGCTGGAATTCTCACATCAGGCGCTCTTTGAATATGTCTATCAAAGGAGTTATGGGATCTACATGAAAACTTCTCCAAGCACTTGTTGAGTGCATGAAAATTTTATCATACTTTTCGAAAGGAGCAGCCACTTCATGCCCTAGTACATAACTGATAGATGCGTAAGAACTAGTCAATATGTCTCCAATAGGTTCCAAGGGAATTAATCCATCCCTCAAGACTTCATCTATACAATCTTGCACCATATCATAGAATGTAGAGGTAATCCTCTTCAAATAATTTTCACCGACTTTACACCGCAAAGATGATCAAATCGAAGGAGTAGGAAGCTCAAATGGGGAAGTAGTGGATATTGCTACAAAGACTGGAAGATCTCAAATACTGACAGTCAAAGGTGGTGCCGAGATAATACTTGGCAAAGGAATGGGTGCTTGCTAGGGTCTCAAACCAAGCGAAGAAGACGACACAAAAGCAGAAGGCACTTCAAACACTCTGGGGTTGCTACACTGGTGAATGGAACAAAATCCAACCCCAACTAAATTGGTAGTGCTATTGTAGTCATGCTTTTTTGAGCAGTCAGCTGCCACTACAAAAAAGTGAAAGAAAGATAAAAGGAAACATTAGCGAGACATGCAGGTGAACCAATGCTCAAATGACACGATATTAACCCTCATGAGAGAGGAAGTATGGAACTGTGATCCCAAGGCAGATGGCATGCCAAGTAAATAGTCAGGATCAAGGTCCTGCCAAATGATTGCCATGTTGCCTAAACGTGAAAGAATTAGCACATGTAAAGGAGCAAGTGATAATATGCCAAGTTTAATGCGATAAGTATCAGGGGGGTTTAAATATTACTTGCGTATCACGGCTGCAAGTAATAGGCAAAGATGATGGTGAAGCAGAACTAAACATGCAAAAAATATATATACAATAAATTAAACAAGTTGGTATCTAAAGCTCGGACGACTGTATATAGGCTTGCAAAATCCTCATCAACTTGAGCAGTATCCCCTTTAGATGTTAAAATCAGGTGGAGTTATGAAACCCTCGCCATCATCGTCAACAGTCATCGATGTTTCAAAATCTTCAACCAAAGTAGAAGTTCTGTCAGTGCCAACTTGATTGGGAGATGTTTGCATCATCCCAGATGATAAAGCAAATTCTCCGGACACTACTGAAACCTCGCTAAAGACATTGCATCAGTATGTGGAGAGTGTGGAAGACCAAGATCAAGGATAGCACACTGATACCCAAAATATGGATGGAAATATCAGTAGATAAGCTTGCACTCTCTTGCCCCACAAAATTCAGCGACTCAAGGTTGGGGGTTGTAGAGAAGTGGAGATATCGGAGATACTTTCTTCCTGAGGTTCCTGGGGCATATTGTCACGTGATGGCTCATCATCCACTGCCCTGGCTTCACTACCCTTGACCAAGTCTTCTGACTGAATAACGGCAGCATCTACCAACTGATCCTGCGGCATGTCATCGACTGACTGTCTCTTTTATCCGTCACGTTCATCTTATCAGCTGCAGGCGGTACTTGCCGTTGTTCAGTGGTAATTGTCGGTAGATCCACCTAGCAGAGACAGTCAAATCACCAATAGATGCCACATTAAATTGCAAAGATGATGCTTCTAGATTGGCGAGGGGACCAATGTGTATAGTGCTCAATACTGAAGAAATAGTGGCAAAAGCGTATACCCTATCCTGAGTCACTTCGTCTAGTTGATAATCCATCATGCTATCAAATGATAGAGGTATAGCTCTAGCCGCGGATGATACTGTGGGCACTGTCAATACAGAAGAAAGAGAAGTTGGAAGAGAATTGCTAGCAACCAATGTTGTTAATGACAAAGCAGCGGAAGAAGCTGATAACAACTAAGAAGATGTTGAGTGGCTGATAGCCGCATCATCAGAAGAAGTTGATATATTAGAAAGTTTAATCAGACACTTTTCTCTCTTAGCCACTAGTGAAGCTGGAGGAACATCCGCTAGAGGCAGTGTAATGATGGGAGATGACGGAATGGACGAAGAGACTGTCTTCCTCTTCTGTCTAGTCATAGGGCCCTCTGCTGGTGTTGCTTCTCCTCAGTCATCTCCTTGATCACTAAGGGTAGTGGACTGAGGAAGTTCGTCGATATGCTCTCCCACCCTGTGCATATTCAATGATTCTAGCTGTGCGGGGAGGTCGTCTACCTGTTATAGCAGCCTCCCTAATCAATTTCTCATATCTTTAAATAATTAAATACAAGCATGATGGCTTCGGATTGTATGTAGAGTATACCAGAGACAAAAATCTATCATTGTCTGCAACTTCGAGTACTTTACCAACAAGTAGAAAGAAGTGCCAATACACCATATGACATAGTTTTGCCAAGCTCGGGCCCTATCAACCAAACTCCCATTAAAAGCTAAAGTAGTATTAGGGTTTCCTATATACAGCTGGTCATAGCTAAATTGTCAAGCAAAGTGACTTGGGATGTACAGTTCTAACTTGCATAAGTTTCCACTTCTATACAAAAGATGACAAGGATGAATACAAAGCAACCAAGAGAATACTCCTCTTGAGGGATTGGAGTGTGACTCCCCAATATTTTCAAACAAGTCCTTGAAGGAAGCTCCTTCTATCTCTATGAAAGTGATCCAAAAAGAGTACGTAGAGATGTGGCTGACAAGTCGCCTGGTATTCACCAAATACTATGAACTTCACCTCATGTTTTTGTACCTATACAAATCAGGAAGCGCCTAGTTCTCTGTAGTGGCTGGACCAGCAGGGACTAACCCTTAGCAGTGGGATGCAAACTTAGCCATTAAACATGTATAGGCCAAGTCGATACATGGATTCAAACTGGGCTCCTTTAGAAAGGGTTCAGAAAGTAGCCTCAAACCCTGCTACATGTGGCAAACCATGGGTGCAGAAGACCTAGTGTATGCTTATATACTAATGGAACTTCATGGTGTAAAATCCTTATCGAAACACACTCCCATGGCAACAAAGGGACAATATTCTTTGAGCCAAAGGGCAAGGTACGCTATAAGCATCATAGTAGGAGACAATTCACGGGCCCCCCAACTATGGTAGCTCAAGAGTACTGTCCCGGCGGAAAGGTCATCTTCAGGCTCCCTAAAAATATGATTGCCGACCTTAAACTTAGATATCCGTGTTACTTATATTTTAGAAAAGATACTTACTTATAAATCTGATCATATTAGAACTTGTGAAGAATTACTTGGTGCTATAATTATTGGATGAATAGTACCTAACCCTGAGAATGCTCCAGAATCTTTTTGATTGCTCGTTCAAGAACTATGATTTTTGGCTCTAGAACTGAATCATTTTCTTATATCTGAGAAGAATTTCCAGCGAGGAGATCTAGGATGTAGAAGATCATACATAAGTGATTCGTCAGATTTGATTCATATATATCCACTCAAGTGGTACTTCATCATATGATTCATATAAGATCCATCTATCTAGATATCTAATATACATCTAGAAAACCGTATGTTTTGGAAGAAACTTGTATAGTTTGGAAAGGGATTTTTTATTGATAAAAAGTAGAATCTACTTCAACCAATATGCCCTTAGGCATGGCCATACATAACATAGAAATCACACTTAGAAAGGGTGGACAATTAGCTAGAGATATAAGCACTGTAGCGAAGCTGATACTAGCAGGTTGTTGAAAACAATTTGTTCCCATCCAAGTTGTTAAAGAAATAATCAGCCCACTTCTTCTTGTATCATATCGCACTCCCCTTCACATCAAACAAATATGAGCAGATGCAGTAGTAGCAAGTCAAATCTCATAAAGCATGGTACAAAGTGCTATCCCGAGAGGCTAAGATCTCAAGTTCTTTAGTTCCGTAAAATACTACTCATATGAAATATCTCCGATGGAAAGCTTTGAAATCTGCCATATCTCATAGAGAGCAAACCCAATTTCTCCATCAGGGGTAAAGAAAGTGCCGATTGGAGGATTGTATAATTACAAACAATTGTGCTAGGTTGGTGCCAATGCTATATTGAGTGGCCCTTACTGCCTTGGGCAACCCAATGTCTGATAGTTCCTTCTCAAACTTGGTCACTACAAACCCCATTAATAAATCCCACTAATCTTTTACTCCTTCATGAATCCAACCCGAAGCCCTGAAGTTTTCAGTTAGGTACTCACCCTTATTCCTCACAAATTCATTCCGAAAAGTGCTAGCAATGCTGAAACTTTCACCTACTAGAATATCTCGAAACATCATATCTGAAAGTAGATAGGTCACATGAGTGGCAGGGCCATCTTGGATAAATCCAAATTTAACAAACTTTGCCACTGTGAGGAAATCTTGGGTTGGTGTGAGATGTCATTCTGTTTATCGCTCCTCATTACATGGTCAAAGATAATTTAAACGATAGTGTCTTTCTATGTCTGGAAGTTAACTGATAGACCCAAGGACAGGGAGGAAGAAGTAAAGAATTCTTAGTATTTATTGCATCTCCAAATGTGAAATGTGGTTTGGGGAGTCCACTTCTATTCTTACCCGAGAGCGAGGCACTAATGAATAACTCCCTGATAGTTTGGGCACTGCCGTTGCGAATTAAATTGGTCCTCTCTTCATTATCATTATAGTATAAAGAAGAAGGATGTGGACAATGAAAGTCTGTATAACCTTTAATGCCCACAGCAGAGCCAGTCAAGTAGTGAGCAACGATGGGAGAGCTAGTGTAAAAGACTGTAAAGAAACAATAAAAAAAATGGGTCATTACAAAGAAAATTGCCACCACCACTGAAAAAATGAAAGGAAGTATATTGCCGCAAAGAGCAAAAAATTAACTCCACTGGACGAGAGTTCAAATTAGCCCTATTAGGCAGAGTTCAAAATGATTCTTCTATCCAAGCAGGGAGAATCCCGACATTATCACTCGATCAAGAGTTCAAGGATTCCCCGTCACAGGGTAACCCCATGATTAAAAATATTAGATGGTTAGAAGACTCATCCTCATCAAGAGACATTACAAAGGCAATTTTGAAATAAACTTGTAAGAAAAGCATGTGCAAAGACCTTATTCTCCTTTGCCTTTAAGAAACACGGAAGAAGAAAGGATACGAAAATCCAGCCCCTTTGATAATGAACTGAATTATTATTGATAAGAAAATAAATTGAAATACTCATTGATGCCGGCAAGAAGAAAGCTTACCAGCTGTAGGCAGACGAGTCATTGCTGAAGAAGAGCCACTCGCCCCCGCCACCTACGCTCCGACAATTGCGCTGCCTATTTGGGTATCATAGATATGAAAATCGCTAGGAAAAAGAGAGAAATTTTCTAAAAGAGGAAAATTTTTGGAGAAGGAATAAAAACACACAAGTATTTAAAATAAAGATGAGGTGAAACAATAGGTGAAGCAGTTTTTCGCCTTTGCCTGAAACAGTTTTTGCCCTTATCCAAAGTATTTAAAAAGGACATCATCAGTCGCGCGGAGGTCAAAGCATTGTAATGAGCTGCTTAATTTTGCCAGACTAACTCCACATGTTAGCCTCACTGGAAGCGTACTGATGTGATAAACTGCAATCCAAACTTTATCTAAATATAGATTATCAAAATATTAATTAAGTATAATCTATCAAAGAATTATGATTTGTGAACTCTATCTTTTATTTATTTATAGAAAAATCATAATTTTATTTCTTTTTTGAAAAAAATGAGATAAATCCATGTTAGATCTATTAAACTAACTTCATCTACATCTTAGGGCTATAGAAAATTAGGTACTCATATTTTTAATAAGCAAAATCAAGTTTTTATTCATATATATGGTAAACCCTAATCTAGAAAGTAATAAAACTTAAACTATAAAGCAATTAACTCTATCTAGAAAGCAAATAAAGATCTCAAAACAATGGCTTACCTCTGGAGCACGGTATTGTGGATGTCACCCTTCAACAAAATCCTAATTTTATTAATTTAAAACGAATACAAAACTTACAGGCTCCCCCCTAGAATATAAGGATACGGCCAATTTATAGGTTTCGGAAAACCAAACCCAATTCTAATACAATTGTGAAACTACAAAATCACAACGAAGCCGCAGGAGAAATATCGGATAGTGGGGCCCACTTTGGGAAGCTATTTGGTGGCAAATGCCGCCATTTGGTGGCTCAAGTATGTCCAATCTCTCTGGTGTTTCTCTGGCACGAGTCTCTTATCTTGTATACTTAATTTTCCTGACTGTAGTTTTTACAGTATTTTAATCTTGTACGTTTACTCTCTTTGAACTCTTTTCTGAACTTGATTTTCTAATCCGGCTCTGATTTCATGCCATCTCCTTATATGAATTTGATTACCTGAAAAAGATACTAAAAATACCCGAGTAGCATTTATTTATTTACAAAAATAGATAAACTATAGGAGGAAAAATACAATATATGATAACTCATCACACCCCCACACCTATTTTTTTGCTAGTTCTCGACAAAACCTAAACCTAAAAAGAAAAAAAAAATCTAACTCACTTTCGCAGGAATTACGATTGCACTTAGCACGTACAATAAGCCTTTAAACCCCTAGGTTACCTTAGTAGACGAGTATTGTCTCGTGAGGGTTTGTAGTGAATATACCCACAAAATTCATGAAGAAAATAGATTAAAGAATAAAGAAAAGAAAAATAAGGATAACCAAAAATTAAGAAAAATAAAAATTTTATACCATAGAAAGAAAAATCTTTTTTTATAATATTTTCATCAATTAATCTCACTAACATACAAACTCAAGAATGCATTTAGATTATCAATTTTCATATCGAGCGTCATATCAGATACACTTATCATTTTAATCAAAAATTTAAATCCTATCTTTCAATACCCACTAACAGATAATCCATTGGCTCCTATACATCTACGTGCACGTGTGATAGTCTACTTCGGTTTTGGACTCCAACTTTAACTCATGATTTATCTCCTCTCTCATAATAATTTTTTTCTTTTTTTCTTTTTTTATTTTCTTTTTTTAATAATTTTTTAAAAATATTTCACCTTTCATGCGAATATTCATGCTTGCTTAGCTGCAACATACCCGATTACTCAGGTCATACTCTTTTTTTAGAATATTTCACTTTTTATGCGAATATTCACGCTTACTTAGGCGCAAAGTACCTGATTATTTGGATCATACTCTTTTTCACTATTGAGGCTATTGCCTTAATATTAGGTGCACCCAATTATTTTATCACTCTCAAGACTATTGCCTTAATACTAGGCTCACCCCATTATTTTATTCTCACTTTTTTTTTTCTATTTTTTTGTTTAGAGAGAAGACTTACTCAATCGTTATCATCTTTATTCTTAACCTAATAAACTATTGTAAAGTGAAAAATGGATGTATACTTGCCTCAAAACTATTGTTAACGGTATTTATTTTTTAGATTTTAATCTTTTTTCATAAAATTCAAAGTGTATCGTCCAATATACTCTTGTATCCAATTTTAAATCTAAATTTGTCCCTTTATCTGTAATTAGGTTGATCTACTGATGAAAATATATAAATAATTTTTTTCAGTTTTTTTTAGTTAGTTATGCTAAAAACTACCCAAAGTGTAAAATAAAGAAATCCGACAGTCATCTAAACATAAAATAAAAACTCTAAAAAAAAAACTAAAATCTTAGAAAACACAAAGAAAATATCCTATCCCACTTCCCCACACCTAAACTCGTGTATGCCCTCATACAGAAACCAAGTGTGGTAAAATAAATATGAAAACTATTATACAAATACTATACAAATAATGAGAGTCGTAAAAGTTACGATCTCAATATCATCATCCTATTAACGCATGGAAAGAGGTTACGACCTCTCTATCGCTTCCCACTTTCATAGTGTGTGCGTTTTAAATATGAAGTGTGTACATTATTATATCTTATCAACCTCCTACAAGTCATGAAATTACCTGTCTGTAGCTTATGCTGCCCTCGATTTTTCTTTGTCCACATGTAAGCATTAACAATTGGGTTAAAGAACTATTTATTATAAACATGTCAATCATCGTTAGTAACAAGTATATATGTAGAAATATCGTGAGGTCAGAAGAGTGCAATATGATCAAGTGAATATGGTAGTAGCTCTTCTAACACACGAAGTAATGCGAGCTTTTCTGCAAACAAATCTTCAAAATTTTGCTCATAAATCAATGGCACACTTGCATAAGTATCATCATACATAAAATCACTATGTGCTAATTCTTTTAATAATATGAGCTCATGTTTGAATATTTGCTCAAATGAAGATTCATCATCAGTGCAAGAGGTCAAATGAGAGTGCAAACTATGAATTATGTTGACCTCAATGAGGGACTCGTTGTGTGATCATCCATATTGAATATATTCAATACCACAGTCATATTCCCAAACGATAACATTATGAGGCCACTCCTGCAATCAGTTAATGCATTTGATGTTGCAAGGAATGGTCTACCTAAGATAACGGAAATTTGATTCCGTGAATTGGAGATCGGCTCAGTTTCTAAGACAATGAAGTCTACAGGAAAGATAAACTCACCAAGCTTAATGAGCACATCTTCAACCATATCAAGTGGTCTATTGATCGAACGATCAGCTAACTGTAATGTGACCTTGGTAGGTTGAAATTTTTCTAACCCCGGTTGCTGAAAACAGTGTAAGAAAGTAAGTTGATACTTGCCCCTAAATCAAGCAACGCCCTATCAAATGTAGTGTTCCCAATAGTGCATGAGATTGTAGGGGAACCTGGATCTTTGTACTTGATAGGCAAGGAGTTAGAGAGGATATGTGATATATTTGCAATAAGAAAAACTTTCTTAGAAACGTTTCTTATTCATTTCTTAGTGCACAATCCTTGAGGAATTTAGTATAAGTAGAAACCTGTTGTATAATGTCAAGGAGTGGAATATTAACCTTCACCTGCTGAAATGTTTCAAGAATTTTCTCTATTTGCGGTGAAGGCTTCCTATACCGGTTTGGATATTGTGCTTTCGACTCAGGAATAGGTTCTTCTAAATGAGTATGTGACAGTGATGGAGGTGATGGAGATGGTTGTGAAGAAAGAGGTGGAAGAGATGATGTAGCCTGCAAGGAGATGATGTAGCCTGCGAGATGTAGGAGTGAGATCAGGCGGTATGGCTACATTATTGTCAACTTGCTTACCAGATCTAAGCGTGTGAATGGCATTGCATTGATGGACATATGACTGATTGAAGTTTGAGGAACTAGCATTAGGGTTCGTTATGGTTTGACTTGGAAAAGTACCCTGGGCACGTTCACTCAACTGACTCGCTAATTGTCCAACCTGTTGCTCTACATTCTTAATAGATTGAGAATTCATGAGCAGTTGCTGACATGTACTTTGAATAAAATCAGTTGGCATTTTCATAAGATTTTGCATGTGCGTATTAAGGTTGGACATATGCGTGTCAAACTTAGAACGAGACTTGAGAAGATTTTCAACGTACTTCTTAAGTGACTGAAGTCACTTTTCTTGTTCATTATTAGACCCCTGTTGTGGATGTGAGTAGTTTTGTGCAGGTGGTCTATTCTGGTTGTTCCCATAATTTGATGCATTTGGGTGTTGATAAATACCCACATTTGGTCTTGGGAACTGACCATTGGCTGGAGGCTGCATATTAGGGTTAGGGCCCCCCTGATATTGTCATTGACCCCATGATAGATTTTGATGGTTCCTTCAGCCAGAATTATATGTAGGAGCGTAAGGATTGTTCATGGGTTATTGATATAAGGCGTTAGCCTGCTCAAGTGTGGGACGCATGTGATTCATTAATAATGGACACTCCTCCATAACATGATTCGGAGTTCTGCAATTAAAATATGTTGGGATTTGAATTTGATTTACTTGACCTACTTGTGGAGCATGAGTAGTCTCTAATGCCTCAATTCTCCTCGTAAGGCTGTAATCTTAGCTTTGGCAGCTATAGAGCTATTGATGAATGCCATATATTGCATATTTATAGCTTTCATATTACCTATTTTTGTATATAAATAATGCTACTAGAATATTTTTAGTTTGTTTTTCAGGAATTTTATTCGTACAAGGAGACAGCATGAAATTAGAGTTGGAATAGGAAATCAGAGTCCGAAAAGTTTTCAAAGTGACAAAACTACGAGACTACGATACTACAGAGAGTAAAAATCAAATACAGTCGGGAAAATCAAGTATAAAAGACAAGATACTTGTGTAGGAGAAAACTCAGAGCTATTAGCTATACTTGAGCAGCTAATTAGCAATTTTACTCGCCAATTGGTGGTCCAATGGTGGACTAACACGTGGAATTTTCTCTCATGCCTTTGTTGTAATCTTATAGTTTCACAATTGTATTATAATTGGGTTTGGTTTTTCGAAACCTATATATTGGCTGTATTCTTGTATTCTAGGGTTTTATGCAGTAGTTAATGTAGATTAGGATTTATATTGTACTCGTCTTTTATTAATAAAATTAAGGTTTTGCTGAAGGGGTGGCAGCCACAATACCGTGCTCCAGAGGTAAGCCATTGCTTTCTAATCTTTATTTGCTTTTTAGATAGATTTAATTGCTTTCTAGTATAGATTTATTTGCTTTCTAGAGTAGATTTTATTGCTTTATAGAATCATGTGTAGCTAATTAGTTTAGCTCTAGAATGTAGATGAAGATAGGATCCCCTATGTAATTGCTCTCTAGTATTTTCTTCTTAAATAAAATAATAAAGACATGATTTTTCTATAAAAAAGATTAAAATACAAGAACTCGAAGATTAGGACTTTGATAGATTATACTTGAATTAGGTTTCTTGATAGCCTATACTTAGTTAGGGTTTGGGGTTGTTGATTTTATCTTTTTCATTGAATTATCTAAAGATTTAGTTTGTTTTTATGAAAAGTAGTATCTTTGATGAGTTATGCTTACACACCACTTGATAGCTCATACTTAGCGTGCTTTAAATAAAAATTAAACTAAAAGATCACTTCTTTATAAGAGAAGAAGATAATAGAAGTAAGAATATGGTTGGAAACTAGTAGATTCTAAATTCTAGGCTAATTAGAATAACTCTCGACTTCAATTTAGAAACTCTTAGTTAATCCGTTAGACTATATAATAAGTAAGAATTGCAAAACACCTTAGATCTCTGTGGGACGACCTATTAAGCGCCACAACCGACACTATACGCTTGCAGTAATTTATCACATCAGCTATCGACGCTATGGATCTCACCCTAATGTGCAGAAGTTGATGCACTGGACTTCTTAGTGGGACTTTCCCACTGCATAGTCTTCCATGATAGGTTCTCAAGAAAGTCCCATGTTTCATCCTCGTTTTTCCTCATAAACTCCTCCTGAAACATGGAGTTAAGAAGAGTTTTGGATGTGTAATCGAGTCCTTCGTACACAATTTGACACAACCGCCACTTTTCTATCGCATGGTTGGGGCACTGAGTTAAAAGATCCTTAAACCGTTATAAGTATTTCCAGAAGGGTTCTCCCGGCACTTGACGGAATTAATTGATTTGATTTCTAATTCTTATCGTCTTATGCGTGGGATAATACTTCTTGAGAAATACTGCAACAAATTCATCCCAAATAGTGATTGAATCAGTAGGCATATTGTACAACCACTTTTTTGCATTATCATTGAGTGCAAAGGGGATGAAGCGGAGCTTAATTGCATTCCCCGATAAGTGTTGCAGTTTTATCATCACGCATACTTCATGAAATTCACTGATAAAGAGATATACATCCTCTGAATCAGAACCAGTGAATTTAAGAAACATACTGATGTACTGCGATTCAACTCATAATGATTACCCACTGCGTGTGGAAGTTTGATGCATGAGGGTAATGATGTGCGCAACGGGTAATATTGATCCTGAAGGATCGGGATCGGTTGGTCCATCTTGGCGCCCATAAGCAAGTCTGATCTCACTAATCGACCAAATTGATCATGAGTCCAATGTAGTATGAACCAGCGACCGTGAGTGTATGCGTGAATTTCCTAAACTAATGCAAGAAGTGGGGTATGATGGAGAGATAAAACGATGGAATAGATATGATTAAATAGAAATGTGATTCCTACTGTTGCTAATTTGTTTTTTGTTTTTTTGTTTTTTTTACAGACAAAATACAGATATCAGGAAAATTTTGTGGGGTTTCATACCTGAAGTGCCGCCAAATGGCGGTGTATACCACTAATTGGCGGCCCAAATAGGAAATCTGGTTCTTTACTTTTTGCAGTGCACTCCAAACGCTTATCTAGTCCTGTTTCTTTTCCTGTATCTGCACTTTTTATCCCTGCACACTCAACACACACTATTAATCCCGTAAAACGTTAGAAAAAGTAAGAAAAATACCGTCGATTATCGGCTACGGTGTCAAAAACTTGATGTGATAAACTGCAGCGCACAGTGTCGGTTGTAGCGCTATATAGGTCGTCTAACAAAGATCTCAGGTGTTTTATGATTCTTACTATTTGTTTAGTTCTAGTGGATTAACAAAGAATTCTAAGTTGGAAGGATGAGTTTTAAATTCTAGAGATTAGTCTAAGATTTCGAATCCATTAGAATAATAGCCTAATAATAAATCATCTCTTTCTTCCTATCTTTTTAATTATGTACGGTTAAGTAACATATTAAAAAGGTGATATTTTAATTTGATTTTAATCAAGTGCCCCTAAGTATGACCTATCAAGTGATGTGAAATTATATACTATCAAAAATATCACATTTCTTAAAAACAAATTATATCAAGTAGAAAATCTAATAAACAAAAGAAAAGAAATAAACTTCAAACCCTAATCTAAGCATAGGCTATCAAAAAATCGAACTTAAGTATAACCTATCAAAGAAATTAGATTTATAAGTTTATTCAAGTCAATTTATTTATAAGAAAATCTTTATTGATAATTCTAAAAATAAACAAAGAATAAGAATTTCAAATTTCATCTAAGCATAGATTATCAAAATATTAATTAAGTATAATCTATCAAAGAATTATGATTTGTGAACTCTATCTTTTATTTATTTATAGAAAAATCATAATTTTATTTCTTTTTAGAAAGAAGATGAGATAAATTCATGTTAGGTCTATTAAACTAACTTCATCTACATTCTAAGGCTAAAGATACATTCTAGGGCTAAAGAAAATTAGCTACTCATATTTTTAATAAGAAAAATCAAGTTTTTATTCATGAATATAGTTAACCCTAATCTAGAAAGCAATAAAAGCTAAAAACTAAAAAGCAATTAACTCTATCTAGAAAGCAAATAATGATCTCAAAACAATGACTTACCTCTGGAGCACGGCATTGTGGCCATCACCCTTCAGCAAAATCCTAATTTTATTAATTTAAAACGAGTATAAAACTTACATGCTCCCCTAGAATACAAGGATATGGCCAATATATAGGTTTCGGAAAATCAAACCCAATTCTAATATAATTGTGAAACTACAAAATTACAATGAAGCCATGGGAGAAAAATTGGATAGTGGGGCGCACTTTGGATCGCTATTTGGTGGCAAGTGCTGCCATTTGGCAGGTCAAGTATGTCCAATCTCTCTGGTGTTTCTCCGGCACAAGTCTCTTGTCTTGTACACTTGATTTTTCTTATTGTATTTGACTTTGAGTCTCTGCAGTATTTTAATTTTGTAGCTTTATTCTCTTTGAACTCTTCTCTGGATTTCATTTCCTAATCCGGCTTTAATTTCATACCATCTCCTTGTATGAATTGGATTACCTGAAAAAGATACTAAAAATACCCGAGTAGCATTTATTTATTTACAAAAATAGATAAAGTATCGGAGGAAAATACAATATATGATACTCATCACGTACCAAATAGCCAGGCTAAAACAAGGTTATGCCAATTCTACCTGAAGCATTCGATTAAAAATATGATATGCAGAATATATGATGCTCACCAGCAAAGAAAAGGAAATTCAAAGTATTTCGAGATTTAAGTATAGTTTATGTAACTTTGGAAGGGGTCTTGTAGACTATCGAAATTGTATCGGTAGAATTTGTTAAAATCCATAGCCCAAGAGCTAACAAAATAGTTGATTTGGCCCAACCAAAAGAATAGCCATTCCAGAAGCAGGCTAGCCCCACCAAAACAGAATTAGTCTCGCCGGCAAATTAGCCCTGCCAAAAGCATGTCAACCCTACCAAAACAGGATTAGCCTCATCGCAAGCTAAAAAAAAGACCAAATCTGTCTGGCCAAGTTAACTAGCTTACTACTTTGAATATAAATATAAAGGAATCCAAAGAGAAAAGTGGTGCCCAAGCAAAAGGAAATATAAATAAAATATAAAAAGGTCCTCAAGAACGTACTTCACTAGTTACTATCACTCGGTCTATTCATTGAAGTACGAGTTTTCAAGTGGGGTTGGTTCACCTCCTTCGCCTTCTAAATCTGGATTCAGAATGCAGGAGTTAAATCCAGCAAGTAACACAAAGAAAAATAGAAGTTGTACTATCATAGTACTCAGAATATGTTATTGTGAGCATATTATGTTAGTGTCGGTCGTGACAATATAAATTAAGAATAATACAAATAAATTTGGGATCATAACTAAATTAAACATTCAGGGATGTGTAGCTCAATAATAATTAACATATGTCATTAAGGTTTTATGTTAGATAACATAACCTAAATGGATTAATAATTAGTCAGATATTTAAAATTATTACTAATGGATAAGATGTGCATTGTTACCCGTACCATATAAGTGCCAATACATACTCGGAACCTGGCCAAATTCATGGTGTTGAATCATGACACACCGCTAAGTGTTACTAGACAAATCCCGTACTGTGAAATAGTAACGGACGTCACCCTTATGGGGACTCACTATGGCTCAGTACCACACGGTACTGCTGCAGTCTAAGTCCCAGCACCTAACAAGAAATGGCCATCTAAATCCTCATACCATACGGTTCTCATCCATCATATAGTTTTCCAATTCCCATATCAGTGATAGATGATTTACACAAATCAAGAGAAATATCATGGCATGTCAAGTCATACTGTGTACCTATCTGTTATCACTAGGAACTGGAATTCACAAACCAATTTAATTTAGGACTAGATACCCACATGTCTATTCATATTTCTACGGACAATCGCGTCCATCGTGTATTTGGTATTCATGTATTTGTTCGTTTAATCATGTCATGTGTTGGGTTCAAAGGCATATATCATGAGCACAAGAAAGGAACAATCATCTCCATAATATATATATATATATATATATATATATATATATATATATATATATATATATATATATATATATATATATATATATATATATATATATATATATATATATATATATATATATATATATATATATGGGATTACTGTAGGTGAGCCACCAACTCAGAAAAAGTTACGTGAGCTAGAGGCAAAATTATAATGATTTTTTCTTCAATTTTTTTATAATTACTATCACTACCGCCTTAACTTCTTTCGGATTAAATTTCATAAGTTTTGGAGTTCATTTACCCTTTCATTAAGTGAATGCAAAATATTTTATTCATTGAAAACCATTAATTTTATTTTAACTTGATGGATGACCAAATCAAAATTAAAACCCAAGAAATTGGGTATGAGTGAACCCTAGAGGGTCGAGATCATAATTCGAAAGAAACTTTTAAAAAAAGATTATTGAAGATAGTGGAAATGAACTACAGCTCAGGTAACTTACGTGAGCTGTCAGCTCATTTCCATTTTTCTCATATATATATATATATATATATATATATATATATATATATATATATATATATATATATATATATATATATATATATATATATATATATATATATATATGAGAAAAATGGAAATGAGCTGACAGCTCACACAAGTTACCTGAGCTGCAATTCATTTCTACTATCTCTAATAATCTTCTTTAAAAAAAATTCTTTTAGATTATGATCTCGACCCTCTAGGGTTCACTCATACCCAATTTCTTAGGTTTTAATTTTGATTTGGTCCTCCATCAAGTTAACACAAAATTAACGGTTTTCAATGAATAAAACATTTTGTATGCACTTGATGAAAGAGTAAATAAACTCCAAAATTTATGAAATTTAATCCGAAAGAAGTTAAAGATGTAGAGATAGTAATTGTAAAAAAATTGAAGAAAAATAATTGGATCTTTATAGTTTTGTCGCTTACTCACATAACCTTTCCTGAGCTGGCGGCTCACCTACAGTAATCCATACATATACAGTAATCCATGATGAGAAGACCGCAATGATGTGGCATCAAAAACTTTGTCATATATCAGAGCAGGGAGTGAAGATTCTTGCAGAAAGAAAGCTACTTCCGGGTCTCACGAAGGTTTCTCTACCATTCTGTGAGCAATGTGTGACAAGCAAGCAGCATCGGCTAAAATTCAACACATCAAATTCTAGAAGCAAAATTATTCTAGAATTGGTTCACTCTGATGTATGGCAGGCACCGATTATGTCCCTTGGAGGAGCAAAATATTTTGTCACATTTATTGATGACTATTTCAGAAGATGTTGGGTGTATCCAATCAAAAGTAAGGCATATGTTTCCAACCTTCAAAATTTTCAAGGCGCAGGTGGAACTTGAGACTAGTAAAAGATCAAATGTCTCAGGTCTGATAATGGAGGAGAATACACTGGTAATGAATTTGATAAATTCTGCAAGAAAGAAGGCATCAAAAGAAAGTTCACGACGGCATACACCCCTCAACAGAATGGAGTGGCAGAGCGGATGAATAGAACATTGCTTGAACATACAAGAGCAATGTTGGGAGCAGCAGGCTTAGAAAAATCTTTCTGGGTTGAAGCAGTCAACACCGCCTGTTATGTGATCAATCGGACTCCATCAATAGCAATTCAGTTGAAAACGCCGATGGAGATGTGGACAGGTAAACCAGTGGATTACTCTAATCTTCATGTATTTGGAAGTTCAGTATATGTGATGTATAATTTCCAAGAAACTACTAAATTGGATCCGAAATCCAGAGAGTGTATTTTCTTAGGGTATATTGATGGTATAAAAGGGTATCGTTTGTGGGATCCAACTGCCCACAAAGTTGTCATCAGTAGAGATGTCATCTTTATAGAAAATAAGATCCACGATGATAGCACTTCAAAAGTAGAGACTGCAGTGATATAGGTGAAAAATAATTTCTCTGAAACAGTTAGAGAGAACCAGATTCCAGAACCTGTTGTTTCTGGTATGCAAGAGATCAGACGATCAAGCCGAGAAAGAAAAGCTCCAAATTGGCATTCTGACTATGTTGTGGATAGTAATGTTGCATACTGCCTTCTAACTAAAGACGGAGAGCCATCAACTTTCCAAGAAGCAATGACCAGTTCAAATGCATATCAGTGGATGGCAGCAATGCAGGAGGAGATCGAAGCTCTTCATAAAAATAAGACTTGGGATCTTATGCAGCTACCACCAGGAAGAAAACCCATTGGCAACAAATGGGTATACAAAATCAAAAGGAACAGTGATGACCAACTGGAGCGTTATCGTGCAAGATTGGTGGTCAAAGGCTACGCTCAGAAGGAAGGTATTGATTTTAATGATATATTTTCTCCTGTGGTTAAACTTTCTACAGTTCGAGTAGTCCTGGCTATATGTGCTATCTCTGATTTACATCTAGAGCAATTAGATGTAAAGACAGTATTTTTTCATGGTGATTTTGAAGAAGAGATTTATATGCTCCAACCAGAAGGTTTTGAAGAAAAAGAAAATGAGAACTTGGTTTGTAGGTTGAACAAATCTCTATACGGATTAAAGCAGGCGCCAAGATGTTGGTATAAGAGATTTGATTCTTTCATCATGAGCCTGGAATACAATAGACTATATGTAAACCCTTGTGCATATTTCAAGAGGTTTGATGATAACGACTTTGTTATATTGCTATTGTATGTAGACGACATGTTAGTTGCAGGTTCTAACAAAGATCGGATTCAAGAATTAAAGACTCAGTTGGTTAGAGAGTTTGAGATGAAGGACTTGAGACCAGCAAACAAGATTCTAGGGATGCAAATTCACCGAGACAGAAGTAATAGGAAGATTTGGCTTACTCAGAAAAATTATTTGAAGAAAATTCTTCGGAGGTTCAATATGCAAGATTGTCAGTCAATTTCTACCCCTCTTCTTGTTAATTTCAAGTTATCCTCAAGTATGTGTTCTAGCAATGAAGAAGAGACGATGGAGATATCTCGAGTACCGTATGCATCAGTAGTGGGTAGTTTAATGTTTGCTATGATCTGTACAAGACCAGACATTGCACATGTAGTGGGAGTGGTTAGTCGGTACATAGAAAACCCTGGTAGAGAGCATTGGAATACAGTAAAGAGGATTCTACGATATGTCAAAGGAATCTCAAATATTGCATTATGTTATGGAGGATCAGATGTAATTGTTCGTGGATATGTTGACTCTGATTATGCAGGTGATCTTGACAAAGGAAAATCTACTATTGGATATGTGTTCATTCTTGCTGGTGGGGCTGTAAGCTGGGTTTCAAATTTGCAGTCTGTTATTGCAACCTCAACTATAGAAGCAGAATATATAGCAGCTACACAAGCCAGTAAAGAGGCGATATGGTTGAAGTTGGTGATAGAGGAGTTCGGGCACAAACAAAAAAAGATTTCCTTGTTTTGTGACATCAGAGCACTTTGCACCTTGCAAAGAATCCAGCCTTTCATTCAAGAACCAAGCATATCCGAGTTCAGTATCACTTCGTTCGTGAGAAAGTGGAAGAAGGAACAGTGGATGTACAGAAAATACACACTAAAGAGAGCCTAGCAGATTTTTTGACAAAAGGAGTCAACACGGACAAGTTCATTTGGTGCGATCCTCTTGTGGCCTGGTAGAGACGTAAGCAATATGATGACAAGGCAGAAAGGATGATATGAAGATTAATTGAAACTCAATTAAACTTTCAAGTGGTAGAATATTGACCAATAAAATCCCACATCGGAAGTGGGAGAATTATGTAAGGGGGGAAAACTATAAATTGGCCTCTCCCCCTCCCTTATCAATTGCCCCTAAAACAATTCTTCTCTCTCCTTTGTATTTTATTACTTTTGTCTAGTAATAAAATTTTTCTGTCTTGTCCATGATTTTTACCCTTTTAAGGGGTTTTCACGTAAATTTTTATGTCTATATTTCTTTAGTCATTTGCTATTTTCCACCCGTTTTTATAACAAGAACACCACCAAATTTTATTTTTGTCCGTTTGTTATTTTGATGTCCGGAATAAAAAACAAAAAATTTAAAATAATTAGAGAAATAATTTAATATTGTTAAAATTAGCAAATTTGGAAATATTTTTCGGACTTGCAAGGAAAATTTCTTAAAATTATAAATAATAGAAAATTAATAATCAAATTAGCTAATTTGAAAATATTTTTCAGGCTTGCAAGAAAAATTTCTAAAAATTATAAATAATAGAAAACTAATAATCGCGAAAACCAAATATTATTTGGAGTCACGAATTTAAAGTTATATCTATCGAAATTTATTTCAATGTTCCAAAATTGACTACGACAGTCTTATTTGGTACGACTAGACTCAAAAGAAGAATTTTAGTAGCAAGAATTTTGGCACCCTCCTAACATTTAAAGAAAAGCATCGAAAAACTCATGGAGAAAGGTGAAGAGAATTCGAGTGCTTCAAGTTTCTTGCTGGATGATCAATGGAAGTAAAAAAAAAAAGGATCGCTCTGATCATATGTCTATCGTCACACTCCCCAAAATCAAAGAATCCAAAAATTGTAACCTTACATTGATTGTAAAAAAAAAAAAAAAGTAAATCTCAAATTATGCAATTTAAAAATTCCAAAATCTACTGTGTTTTCGATTCTCAATGGCAAATTTCAACTTTGACGTTGTAAACGATGGAAACAAAACATATGTGTATATTTTATAGTAAGTGAGAAAATTGGATTAGATGTTACAGTTATTTAGTAAGTGAATTTTTCTTACGTTAAAAGAATATTTCTGAATTTCATTGTATTTCTGAATTTCATTGTGAAAAGATGTAGATGTCGAGCTTTGAGGAAAAAAAATTAACAAAAGAGGCCGTGGGCTGCTGAACTGTTGGTGGTCATGGATGTCCACCATAAACGGGTCGGATCCATCACTCGGGTATGATCCTTCGTAATACTTCAATCTCATTAAATAAAAAAATTTATTTTTCTTAAAAGAATAAAAATAAATGTGATAGCATTGATAATGGTATTATTTAATATATCTTATCTTTTACTATCTTACAATCTGTATTTATCCAAATAATAGTTAACTTGATAATAACAAATTTAGTTAGTTTAGATTTAGTTAGTTTTAAACTTATCATATGTAATTTTATCTTAACCTAAATATCTAAATAAAAACTAAAAAAACTGACAACAACAACAAAAAAACGAAACTCTTCTCTGTTCTAGCAGGAACGCAGAGAAGAGAAGAAAAACTAAAATACAGTAAGAAAAAAAGCAAAAGAAGAAGAAGAAGAAAAGAAATAAAAGAAAAAAAAAGAGAAATAAATAACAGAAAATACGAGAAAAAAAAGAAAGGGAGAAGATAATCTTGTTGGCCAATGTGGAGATTGGCCTCACCTTTGAGTAGAAAAGTGCTAATTAAAAAAAAATTGTCTTTTTACTATAAAATACTTGTATTTATACATTACATTTTTTTAATGTATAATGCATGTGCAAAGTTCTAACTCTTTTCTAATGTGTTATCTATGTGCAAATTAAATTAAAAAAAATTGTTATTTTAGATTAATGATGATTACTCCTTAACTCAGTTCAATTCATCTATTTCTTGAAGTAAGTGGAATTATAAATGCATAGAAATTCAATTAGCAACTTTTAATTTATGTAAAATTTCTTCTTTTAGCAGGTTTAAATGCTTGTCAATTGGCTGGAAAGCTGAAGGAGCTTAATGAGATTCGTTGCTCCGGTTAATTTTGGTCTTTTTTAAAAACTTGGAGGGAATTTGACTGATCTGTTCTTCAGTTTGATATTATTGGCGGAAAAACTTATTCTTCAATGAATGAGCGGAAATGGTTATTTCACTTTAATTGACACGTCGGCATAAATTAGCATAAATGAATTCACTTTGTAGTTCATCACTTTGTATTTGTTTTTAATTTTGGTCACTCTACTGTTATTTCGAAAAACTTAACAAAATCTAAATTCCATTCTTGATTATTCAACTTTTTATTCAAAAAGAAAGAAACTTAATAAAAAGAAAAATTTTAGTTGAGACTTTAAATAATTTTAATATTTTAATTGGTGCCTGTGACAGGCAAGTGTTTAATGTTTTTTATTTTTTTTTGGGTTCCATCATTTAACGTTCTCATTGTTCCTAGTGTTTTTTTTTTAACTATGGATTTGCAGCTATCATTTGTGAAATTAGATTCTTCGTAAGAAAATTACATGTGTATTATTATTATTATTAGCATCATCATCATCATTACTACTACTATTATTATTGTTATTATTGGGCAACTAATATGACTGCTTATTCTGGAGTTGTGCAACATAAAAAATGTTGTGCTAATTGCTATATAGCGGTTAATGAGATGCTTGCTTCTAGAATGTCAAACTAATAAACCAACTTCAGTTATCTTAATCTTTCACTCAATTTTGTTGTGAGACTCTGAAAGTGTTCAAGTACCATATTTAATTACATATCATTAGGCTTATTTCTCTGTCCATCTCTCTAAATGATGCTGAAGATATGCATTCCATGCTTCTATTGATTAATTGAAACAAAACTCTCTTTCATAAATTTATTTATTATGCTAACCACAAAATTACATGGACTATTGTCCTCAACTAGAAGAATGATGTCCTTGATAATTACACGGACTTTAAACTTGGTGGACTGCTCAAATTTGAATACTTGAACACTAATTCTTTTGAAACTAAACTCTCTTTCATAATATTCGTAATTTCCAATAACACACCAATAATAATGTCACTAACGGATCTAGAACTTTAAATGCCATTTATAGTTTTTCCCAAGTATTTTAAATCTCAAAATTCATATTTTCTACAAGAGACTTAAATATCTGTAATCATAAGCAATTACATGAATTCGTTATCTTTAACTTCAATTGTGTGTACCTTTCGTATTGCATTTTGCATGTTACTTTAATTTTTTTATATACGTAAAATATGTAATTAATTCATATGATTAAGAGGAAACTTGAAGAGGGAACAATACACATATTTTAGGAGATTTACTTTCATTAGGTTTAGGTTGTACAATCGAACTTAGGGACCTACTATAGAGGTTCCGGGTGGTTACTGAATTACTGTCATATCATATTATGGGGCTTCATGCCCGAAGCATATGCTCGTCCATCATTCATGAGTACCTAGCTTATGTTTTTGGACAGTACCAGGAATTATGGTCATAGTCCAAGTTATGTACGGGATACTCGTAAAACATGTGGGACACTACTTCTGAGTTCCAAATAAATTCACAATAGACATAATATGACATATTATATTTTATATAAATGTTTATTTACATCTTTTCTATATCTGTCACAATGTCATCCATAACATACATATATTACCTATTCACATTATCATCTCCAAGACAAGTATAATAATCCGTAATTTATTTTACAAGACGTACTTTTCATAATGCTCACATTTGTTTCATATTTTACGAATAGTTTATACATTAATTATGTATATCACACATAGCATGCATGTGTGATATCACACATAGCATGCATGTGTGTTATTATCTCTTTCCTTGTTTGACACACACAGATATTAAATTGCAGATTACTTAGGAGGAAGGTCCACCATTGCTAAACCATATTTCATAGAGTTAGCAGATACTCAATAGGTGCATTCGTTGCAAAAGGAATATGAGAGAGACTATTTCTATTATTTGTTTTATTAGAGAAACTTTATTATTAATCTTTATTCAAACTTAAAATTTTCAATTATGTAATAAAAATCCTTTTTGGTCTTCCCATAAACTTGTCTTTGATCATTATTCATTGGAATAATTTATTATTTTAATTATATATTGTTATTTGATTATATATGTATATGTATCAGTTATATATATTTGTATTCATATATTTTAGTAAGTTTAGGATATTCGTTTACGATACATTGCCGAACGTTACTGTACTTTGGGATGCAAGGCACCGAATGTTACAACCTTGTTGATCTTCTAGCGCTAAAACCCTAATCATTTTCTAAGGGTGTTTCTAAAGGAGCACACCACTTTTCCTAGTGAGCCCACTAAACAATGTATTTTGGTCTAGACTTTCAGTTTGGATAGATATTAAGTGGGCTCACTAAAATGTTGTCCTCCTTTGGAAACTCCCTTTTTTGAGCTCTCTCTTTCCATATTATTTCTCATTAACTTCTCCTCTTTCCAGATCAGTAGGGGTGGCAATCGGGCCATGCCCAGCACGGCATGGGCACAGCCCGTGCCAGGCACTGTGCATGCACCCGGGCAGTGATCCGAGCTCGGCCCGCCGGGTATGTGCCGTGCCTATCCATGTCGGCACAATTTTTTAATTTTTTAAAAAATAATTATTTTGATTAATAAGTTAGTTTATTAAGTTAGTTAACTTAATTTAGTAAATTTAGTTAGATCTAACAAGTAAAAATGATAGTAAAAATAAAATTTTATTATATGAAATCTCGTTATATTAACAAAATTACTCTATAAATTTTTTTAAAAATATACAAAGTCCGAAGAGAGGGGAAGGACCCTGGCCATTACCCTCAACTAATTCTTAGTATTTTTTCCAAGAGATTTATGAGTTTTAAAAAAAATTATATGAAAAAAATTACAAATGCAGAATTCGAATAAGAAAAATTACATGATGAAGAGGAAAAAAATAAAGACTAAATGTAGAAATCGAATAAAAAAATTTCAACTAATTCTTCAATTTTTATTTTTTTTCTCAAGTGAGTTCTCTTGCTCCAATTCTTTAGATAGTCCTTATTTTCTTTGTTCGGTGTCGAGCTAGTCCTTTAAACAAATACACATCTCTAATATGTTTGCTACCATCGAGTTCCTCTACTTCGTTAGCAGTCTACCACCTGCACTAAAAGCAGACTCTGATACTATTGTGGACACCAGAAGAGTTAATAGATCATGGACCATGTTGAAAAGTATAGGATATATTTTTTTTCTGTGATTACCACTAGACCAAAATATCAAAATCTTTATAATGGTTAAGAGACAAATCATCTGCATTGGTCCTTTCTAAATAATAGTGAAGTTCATTAGAAGAAGTACTAGATTGCCTAGGTTTTTTTCACTAAAATACGGATGACATTATTAGTTTTTTACTTTCTTTAATATTGGATTCTTTTGTACTTTGTGATTTATCATTATACATATCTTTAAATGCATAAATTAGAATCTAGCGGTTTTAAATTGAGTAGGTCCAAAACAGATTATATGGAGTGTAAATTTAGTAAACGACGGACTATAGTGTATAATGCTATAAAACTGGATAGGCAAGAGATACAAATGAGCAGTTAGTTTAGATATTTGAATTCTATTATTCAGAATAATAGAGAGATCGATAATGATATTAATCATATGATACAAGCTAACTGGCTGGTTGAAATGGAGGAGGGCAACGGGCGTTTTATGCGACCGTAATATTCTTTTAAGATTGAAAAGAAAATTTTACAGGACTGTTATTAGGTCAGTTTTATTATATGGCACGAAATGTTGGGTTATAAAGAAACGTCATTCACAGAAGATAAGTGTAGCAGAGATACGCATGCTCCATTAGATGTGCGGCAACACTAGGAAAGATAAAGTGAGAAATGAAGATATTCGTGTTAAAATAAGTGTAGCTCCCATCGATGAGAAGATGCGAGAAAATTGCTTACAATAGTTTTGTCATGTGCAACGTAGGCCTACAAGTGCACAAGTTCGAAGATGGGAGATTATCAATGTAGGACAAGTTAAAAGAATGAAGGGAAGACCAAAAAAAATATGGATGGAGATGATACGCAAGTCTAGAGGTTTAAATAAGAAGATGTTACTTGATAGAAATGAATGGAAAAGGAATATCAAAGTGATCGATCCAGCGTGATTCTTTTTTTGGTTCATGTAGCCTGCCGTAAATACTTGGAATAAAAGGCTTAGTTGGTGTTTTGTTGCTGTATATCTTCATATGTATGGTACATAATATATAAACATGGTTTAATATCATTAACTAAATCATAAACATTATCTGAATAATACATTATTTTATGAAATGAATCTATTAAAATTTCTATTCCATCTAATTTGCAACGTTGATCAACAACGGTTGCAAAATATAGTATGAAAAATTTCTAAAATATTTACTAAATTTAATTTTTATGGATTGAACAATATCGTCAAGAATTGGGTTATTCCTACTTTTATTAAAACCGAACTAATTTCGGTTAAATAATAAAGTGCAATGTATATAGTTGGGTAGTAAGTATCCGAAAGTGCTCTACTTGCATCTTCAAATTTGCTTAAAAAATTATAAATGCAATGCAAATGGTTCATTCATTAAAATCCAAACTACGAGATAGTAATTCCATTTCATTAAACATATTTACTACATCTTTATATTTAATTGTCTCGTTTACTATTTTAAATGTAGAATTCCATCATGTTTTTACATCTAGAGGTCAAATTTTATGTGAGATTTTAAAATTCTTACATATTTGTTTAAATATTTGCCTTCTTAGCCCACTATATTTTATAAATACTATTATATTTCTAAGTTTAGTTATTGAATCATTTACTACTCTTAATCTATCTTGCACTAGCAAAAACACCTAACATGAAATAATTTGCCATTTAAAATTGATTTAATAATATTTTTTAAAATTTATATTGCAGTCGTATTTTCGGAAACATTATCAAAAGAAATGAAAAAAAATTCTTTCAATTCTGAATACCAAAAAAAATGCTTAGTAATAATTGTGATAGATTATGTGTAAGTGTAGAAATTCAAATTTTCTAAACCTAATTATTCTTCTTTGTTTTATCCAATTTTGATTTATGTAGTGGGCCATTATACATAAATAATGACAACTATTTAAGGCCTCCCAACAATCCAAGATTATTACAACTCTATAAATTAAAGAAGTTAAAATAACAATTAAAGTTTGTCTCTTATCTTTATATATTTTACAATATCGGATTTACATATTGAACATGGGACTCTTTTAAATTCGGGATTTTGTGTCGTTCTTATAATTTTTTTCCAATTTTGGATCTTCGATCATAGAGAAAGGTTGTTCAACGTGTACTATATATATTGCTAATTGTTCTCTACCGGTTCTAGGATTATATTTAAATGTTCCTAAAGTTCCTCCGTATATGTTTAATTGTTCTTGTTGTGGTTTATTTGGTGAGTGTGTTTTTTCTAAATGTCTTTTAAGATGACCCATTGCACTTCCTTTCAGAAAAAAGTATGGTTTTTGACAATACTTACATATAACTTTACTAACTCTATAAATTTTTCAAAGTGATTTCAATATCCGATTTTGAAGCTCTACTAGGGATGGTTGTTTAGGTTTCGGCTATTGTGGTTTTGATGGCCTCTTCTTTGGGCATATTAGATGATTCTATATTTTTATATGATTGTAATGCAAATATTACTTGTGGAGCATGTTCTAATAGTTGATAAATATTTTGATATTCTTTATTCGATAAGAAAGAAAAAAAAACTACTTGCATCTTGAGAGGAAAAAGTATCGGATGAGTATGGATCCATTTCGAAAAAACCTTAAAAAATCAAATAAAAAATTCAAATTATAAATACCTTAATATTGCAAGCCGAAAAAAGAGTTTGAGAGTTGAAACCGCTTGTTGATACTTGAGAGTTAAGCGATAAAAGAGGAAGCCTAAAGATTGATTGCTTGGAAGTCGACAGATCTTCTTCTTGATACTTGCTCTTGAACCTTGAAATTTGATCGAATATGAAAGAAGTTTTTGGGAATGCTTGAGAGTTAAGAGATGAGAGAGAGCCTAAAGATTGATTACTTAGAAGTCGACAGATCTTCTTCTTGCTCTTGAATCTTGAAACTTGATCGAATATAGAAGAAGTTTTTTGGGAATGCTTGAGAGTTAAGAGATGAGAGAGGAAGCCTAAAAATTGATTGCTTGGAAGTCGACAGATCTTCTTCTTGATACTTGCTCTTGAACCTTGAAACTTGATCGAATATGGAAGAAGTTTTTTGGGAGAATTTTGTGTTTGGAAATATTAGAGAGAGTTGAAGATTGAAGAGAGTTTGAGAATTGTGGGAAAGAATGAAATTGAAGGAAGGAGAGAGTTATTTATAGGGAAAGAAGAGAATTTCTTTTCAAAAAAATTTGTAAAAAATCTCTTAACGGCTATTTTTACCGTTGAAGAGCAAAATTTGTAAATTTTATTTGTAAGAAACTCCCAATGGCTACATTGGGAGTTCTAATGCAAAAATAATTTGCAAAAAACATCCCCAACCACTATAAACAGCCACTATTTTAAAATTAAAAAAAAAAACCCACGCGGTGGCCGTAGCTAGAAGACCCGGCTTGAGCGGTGGCTGTAGCTAGAAGACCCGGCTTGAACATGGTCCGAGCCAGAGCGCTTTTGTGCCATGCCGGACACTGGGCACGTGCTGAGCCAGGCGTTGGCTGCCTAGCCCATTTTCCACCCCTATATTTATGTTATCCCTCATGAAAATTATTTTACAATTACTACCACATCAAATTCCATTTCATTGCACAGTAAGCGAAGTATAACATCACTAAATTACGAATTTTGTCTCTCCTTCAATATTCACCCAAAATTTAACATCAGTTTAAAAGAATGTAAACAATCTCCACACTAATTTTTTTGTTTGCATCGAAGGGAAAATAGTGTACAAATACTATTTTACAATCTCACTCAGCCATCAATTTCTGTACATTTAAAATAATTACTAATTCCTAAATGAAAAATCAATAATAATACAATCGACAAAAATCAGCTGAAACTCTACTTCGAAGACACCCTGCTAACATTCACAGTAAGAAAGGAGAGAGAAAAAACTGAGAAAAAAAAAAAAAAAAGAAAAGAAAAAAAAGAGATCCTCTATGTACATTGGATTGCCTTCTCATCCTTCCGCCTGCAGGTAATTCAACAGCGCAAACTTCACATGCAGCCCAATCTTCTTGTCCTCTTTGACAAGCTTAGCTCCTATCACCAGCCAATGTCCTGGCACATCCTGCGGCCCCTTCACCACCTCAACCATGTCCACAAATTTCAACAGTTTCCGTGATTGGATTGGCACCGGAGGGCCGTCTGGATACACTCCCGAATTCAGTATTACGGAAGGCTCATGCTTCCGATGTGGATTGTCACGCTGTGTGAAAGTCGTACTGATATTCGTAAGGAAACTCCCCTTGTGTGAAGTGGTTGCAGGAGCACGAACCCACTCTGTCCTTAGGATAGTGCAGTTCGGAACATGCGTGAAGAGGAGACGGAGATGGAGTGCTTTCTTTGACCAGTTCCCTTTCGTCATCAGCTGCGCACCAGTGACCATAAACACGCCATCTGATGATACTCTCTGGAACCACTCAGGATCGTACTTCACAGAAGATGTGCAGACTCTTGCATAGCTCTTCCATTGGATAGGCTCGAGGAATTCTGAATCTGCATCTTCTGAGCCATGCCACTCAGATGGCGACAAACTGGAGGTTGCAAGCATGCTGGGAAGGCTTGAGAGGTGCTGTACATGTATTGCCAACCGATTGCACTTGCTGCCCTCCAAGAACAACCGTAGCCCAACCACTGGCTTCTGACCACTAGTGACCTACGACAAAAATAGATATAAAATCTCAGTATGCACATAAGACTCGAAGGCTTCTCAGGGAATGCAAACTTATGAACTTATGGTTTCATGTTAGTTCAGAAGGACAAGTAATATTTGCATTAATAAACAATAACAGCTATTGAATTACTACTTTTTGCAAGAAAAATGTTACTACAATTCACAGAAGTATGGCAACAACTTGTTTTCAAATTTTTTGCAATTAAACCTGTTGTTTGGGTTGATGGAGATATATCGTTCATAGGAATTGAGCCATTTTATGAGCCATTAAATCAAATCGTGAGAGATTTTTTTTTTAAGCAACTCCGCATAAGTTCTATTTTTTTTCATGTTAGATGACTGCAATGTAGGTTGTAGATATTATCCCTTGGTGCTACCTCCACTAACAGGCTTCAATTCATTGTTTTTTCACAACAGAATTGGTGTCCAATTTCAATCTTTAATTTGCTTTCTAAATAACCCAAATAAACAGGAAGAATGTTTAATACTTCTCTTCAAAGCTTTCACAGCTTGAAAAAAAAAAAAACAGCTCCCATGGTTCACCAAAAGAGCTCATCTCGTCGAACTATTCAACAGTAGTGTGGACACGTTTTACTCTTTCAACCATTTAAAGCAAATCCATAGATGTAAAATCTGGGCTGCTCTGTGCCAAGGTTCGTGGCCCTCCTTATCAATAATACTAACTCCAGAGATTCGTCTTACTCAACTAAAAGCATATGCCAAATTGGCATGGGAAGAAAAAATTGGCCACCGATATGCTCTCTAGACCAGAACAAATTCTAACCGGACTTAGGACGATTAGTCCAATACTAGTGATAGAAGTCACGCAGATGGATAGAAAGGAACGTCAGAGGGAAATTCTAGCAAAGAAGCATTTTACTTGTGGTATCACATAATAACACCACAACCATGATGACTCTTGTACTCAAAACTAAAGTAGTCCAACCCAATATGTTCAAGAAAGTAACATATCAAATCGATCAACTATTGAATAAAATAAGGTGGCACAGTGATGCTCCTCAAGATGAACATCCAACTAGAAGAGCATTGGTCATCGGAAAGGCAATCAAGATTTTCACATAGCTGATCTTCACCTGATTGGATTGGAAAAAAAAAAAAAAAAAACAGCTATCTGACTAACTTAAGAATCTCTACAGAAGAACCGATGAAGATTTTACGGAAAGCTGTCTTTTATTGCCACACTAATTAGTTGCAAGTTCCAAGTCAATTTACAGTAATCATTACCGTGACTATAGCATGCTTTTAAGAATCAATCAGAGTTTCGTATACGCATTTCATTTGGTCTACTCTATATTCTTGGTTGCTTGAAAATGCATCAGCATGCTATGGTGTCCAGGAAAGTTGACAACGGTTAGTGGGTCAGACTAGAGTTATAATGTCAGACAGAAATCAAACTTGGAACTTTCTTAATCTAATTCATACATCTAATTGATTATCTTAGAATGAGTATTAATAAGTCTCTAAACCTAGAAAAAGTCATTCATGCATTGGAGAAAAGTGGAGAATGTTCCTTCTTCACAGTGTATAAGCACAAGATTTTTAAGATTAAAGAGTACCTGGGTAGTATTAACACGAAGTTTGGGACCTAAAAAGCTAAAATGCAGACTAGGGTAGAAGGCTTTTCTTCTCTGGGGTCCGAGAGTCAGATCATTGAAAATTGGCGCCCACTGACGAGGAACTTGGAACTCCAGAAAGTACTGTAAATCCTCTGGATCCGGTTTATCTGACAAGAATGCAAACTAATTAGACAAGACCCAAGAAATTCAGATTCTTGACATTTATTGACCACTGTACTTTGAAATAATAATAATAATAATAAATTATTAGTTTTATTTTAGCGGTCCTAGTATTACTGGGTTTGCAATAGATATATTCTGGAAAAACTTATCATGAGTATGAAAACAAGACTGACATAAGAAAACACAATCTCTTAGTTTTAGATAGAGTGCTCACATCGAAGGTACAGATTGATTGCATGGCTAAGATAACCACTGCCTGGGACGCCAGTGAGAAGGGAGGTAATGGGCACAAACTTGAAAAGTATAGCTTCAGGGTTAATAGGTACTGTTTGCAGCCATTTTGAATGATCGGACAAATATGGATCTCCTCCCCTCTTTGAGCAGATGACAGTGATTCCCTGTTGCATTAAAAGCTCACTTTTGAATTCAGAAATGTCAACAGGTCTTCAAACCCAAGGGTTTGCAGGTCTTACATCCTTGCTGGAAGTTTCTGAATAGCTGCTCAATTGCAAGTTGTTCGATTGTAAGATTTTGATGAAGATGTCAGGCACCTAGGTTAAAAAGGGAAATCAATAATCAACAAATTCCAAAACAGCAAAAAGACGCATAACATACTGATCAGCATTTTTCAGTTTACCTTATTCTTCCCTTTTCTGCCCTTGCGATGTAGTGGAGAAAGGTTCCTTCCATCCGAGAATAAGACATCTCCAAGATCCTCCAGGTGTACCTTAAGCTCAGCAGGAGATATAGTTGAAGAATGAGTTTGCTTAATGCAAATTACATCTTGACCTCCAACTGCCATTTCAACAATTATATGTGTCCCATAGGTCCGGATAAATCTGTCGAAAAAGGTAAAAAGTCAGCATAAACCTACTGGTTGCCGTGCAAAAACTTATGAATTGAGCTTGGCTCAAGTCCAAGAGAACACTTAAGACAACACTTAAGACAACCAAGATGCAGATATCAATATAATGCTCATGCCAAACTAACTGTCATCCTCTGAAAGCAATGAGAAAATGGAAAAGCTGTTAGAATACGACCTCTCGACTTTGGAGGGTTCAAAGACTTCAAATATAGTATCAAGAGCCACCCAAGTTCATATCCTTCACAGGAGCGGTTAAGAAGCAGGATTATACTTCACATGAAACAATGTGATGGTTGTTAGACACTGGGATTTTCTCATGGATTAAAGAAATGGGTGTTACATATTGAAGGTAGGGACAGAAATCTAGTTAATGGATGATGATCATATTGAATAAAATCTCAGTAATGTATACAACATCACAAGCTGTCATGATGCTCACACACGAGTGCGTGCACATGCACACACGCACATACATTTAATGCAGGGAATGTTGTATGTAATATAATATATACATTAAACAACTGAACCCATACTCAAATCAACTTAACTATACTATATAAAAAACCTGATCACCATATACCTTCATAATAACCAAATGCCTTAATTTACATTCAAAAGAAAGCATAGCCGAGAAAGTACTAGTTACCTTGACAGTAGTATGGGTTCCCACTTTGATGGAACAGCCCTTTTTACTTCATCACGGAGCACTAATGGAGAAGACCTTAGATGCAAATTGTACAAGGAAATGAAATAGCCATCGAAAGCAAGATGTTTGGTGTTCTTTGCATCATCTGACCATGCTCCACTCAAATCAAAAAGAGCATTAAAATAGCCTGAAGGAACTTTTCCTTGAATTGATGATTTCTGATTAAGTAATTCAGACATCTGTTTTAGATACCAAAAAACCAAAGAGAGAAAATAAGATCGGGAAACATTATAACTAAGAAGAACACAGTTGTGTTTCAAATGTTAAACTGGAAACTACGGGAAACATTGGATAGAACAATTTTCCAGCCACAAAGTTAATTATATTCCTCTGTGAGAATAATGTGTAGTGTAACCAGTAGGAACATGAGTGGTGCACATCTGTATTCTGGAACTATACAAACATTTCTATAAATGTAGGATGATCAACTCCATTTACCACAAAAGTTAATTATATTTTGGAGTATATACTCTGTTTCAAAAACTAAAAACTTTTTAACCTTTATAGTAGGTTTTCTTTTCACCAACAAGCCCTCTAGCTTGTACTTAAAATTTCTCTCTTCCATAGGTTCAAAGACAAGGATCTTCGTAGGCTGGCGGTCTTTTAAAACTTTATTAAATTCTCGATTGGTCCTTCCCTGCAGAGTTGCATTCAAAATATGACTCCTTTTTCTCGTAAAATGCTTCGGTGGTAATAATTACAATGTAAGATTGCAAAGAAGACAATATCTTTTTTTTCTTTGTTTTCCTAATAACCATCTCTTCGATATGTTCCATAGCTTGTCTTAACATCCTCTTCAACTTCTCTTCTTTTTTTTTTCCTAAGAGTTAATAGTTATGCTGTGCTGTATAGTTTGTGCAGGAAAAAACACAAAAATCCTTATGGATGAAGGTTTACTATTAAAGATAGCCTTATCTAATCCATGTTTCCTTATGGTATCATATTGGTTTGAAGAAAAGCTAAGAATGTGAGTAGTTTCATAAATTTTGATATTTGTTATAGGGAAATTTCATCGCATGTAGTTCCTTTTCAGTTCTGATACTCTACGATTCTAGTCAAAAAGAACAGATAATAATTCTTAGTTCATGGTTTTTCTTTTCTTCCAACTACAAAAATAATTGTTATTTCAGTATCATATTACATTATAATAAATAACGGAGACTAATCGGAATTGATCCACCATTGCCTATGCATGAAAGAGTTGCAGCTTGTGATCCTCGTGGACTACATATGCTTGACAGGGACAACTCAATGTAGAGGAAGTTAACTACAGCAATTTTGTACCAAAAAAAAAAAGAAAAAAAGAAAAAAAAAAAGAGAAAGTGAAAGATGTTACATGTGTCCTAATTTCTCCCTTTCTTTACCGTTAATTTTATTTTGGCAGCATCACTACCTTGAGCTTCTTGTCTTATTCAATTTGTGCTTCAATAGAAGACATTTTCTTAGTGCATATCTAAAGTCATACCTTGTCCTAAAAGAGAGCACCTTAAATGAATGTTTGGCTCAATCTACTCAACTTCAGGGATAGATCAACTTAGGTTAATTGAGTTCGATCAACAAAAATCAGTGTGTATTAACTGACACAGATGATTGTCAAAACACAAGTTTGGACCCAAGACTTCAATTACCCTTTTACATCAAAATGGGTTCCAGGCTTACTACTTTATTCAAGTGGTAGCAGATCCCGTGGTTCCTTTGGCCATTAATGTAGGTAACATAGGGATTTAAGAAGTCCGACTTCCTTGCTAAAAGTCCATCTTGGAATCACAAAGAGACTGTTTATGATCAACTGGCCACAAGCAAACACGGAGCTTATTGCAAGGTGGAATTTCTAGGAATATGTTTCTGGCATCAAATCAATAGTGGAAAGTAACCGAATTGAGTGAATTGATGTGCCAAATGACAAGAACTAAGGTATGAGTTTAATTATTCCTAAATTAAGTAATCAGATAACTAAATAAGTATGGACCAAACGCTGAACAGACCTAACCTCGTTACAGTTCTACCAACCCTGTCAAATACTGGAGTGACAGAGATCCCCCCTCCTACGATCAAAATATCATTTGCAATCACTGGCATAATCCCTATTCCATCTTTGATAGTTATAGCTCATCAACAACAGTTCAAAGATATTAATTATGAATTTCAGATGGATTCGAATTGGTTGACATCAAGAGAGGACTCCTCTAATTAACCTCGCTCCAGGACAAGGGCATCCACAAAGAAAATAACAAACTTGTACGTGGAAAACAAATACATTTTTGAAAAATGAACTTAATTATACTGATGACTGAGAGTGGTGGACTGCTATCATCACGATCAACAACAATCTCTTATCTCTCTACTCAAAATTATCCAACTTTCATGATTGATTAGATTATTTCTAGTTCATTCATTCATGCAAAATAATATTTATTTTTCTAGAATCATCGTGGAAAACTGACCTGATTGAATTCGAGAACATCGGACCGGAACCGGATTCGATCCCCTTTGTCACATCCAACGGCGGCGGGCACCCCGAGAATGGGCGTCGAGGTCCCCGGAATCAGAATATCTCTGGAGTTGTTGTCGTCGAGCTCAACCAGGCGCTGGTGGGGATACCCTTTGGCGAACCTGAGCCTGAAATCGTTGGTGAGATCGAAGCCCAGACCGAGCGCCCGCAGCGCCGTCACCTCCACTGCCTCTCCCTCCATTGATTTTTTTTTTTTTTATAATATAATTTTTTTTTAATTTTTTCTGAGGGGAGAGGGAGGAGAGAAGGGCATTTAATTTAGTTAGCGTCACAAGGTTTCAAAGACCGCAGACATTGGAGACAATGTTGTTTGACTGGTTTCTCTCTTTTGATTTAATTGGGTCGGTCAAAAGTGATGGGTGAGGTATGTAGGTTAGGGGGGGTTTTATATCCGAAACCCAGCTGTTTGCTCCGTCAATTCCTCAGGACCCAAATAACTTAATTTTCATCCATGAACGATTTGTGTCAATAGATTAGTTAGATTATAAACTTGAAATAAAGGGTGTAAGCTAAAAAAAAAAAAAAAGGGTATTTACTAGTTTGTCCCTCAAATCTTTATATATTATGATTTTGCCCTCCAAAACTTCATATTTAGGATTTTGCCTCTCAAATCTCATAAGTTACAACAATTTTGTCCCCTTCTCTAACACAGTTAAATATTTGACCATTTTACCTTTCTTTTCCACTTCTATTTTCCTCTTCTCTCCTTCTTCTCTCTTCCTCCTCTCTTCTCCTTTTCTTCATTATTTCTCCTCTCTTCTTTCTCCTTAACTTCAATTGGTATTTGTTATGGATTGTGTGTATGATCTCCCTAGGTGATACCAATTGAAGTTAAGAAGAAAGAAGAGAGGAGAAATAATGAAGAAAAGGAGAAGAGAAGAGAAAAAGAGAAGAAGAAGAGATGAGGAAAATAGAAGTGGAAAAGCGGGGTAAAATGGTCAAATATTTAACTGTGTTAGAGAAGGGGACAAAATTGTTGTAATTTATGAGATTTGGAAGGCAAAATTCTAAATATGAAGATTTGAGGGGCAAAATCATAATATATAAAGATTTGAGGGACAAACCAGTAAATATCCCAAAAAAAAATTATAGATACTGACAGACAGGAGTGTAAGCTAAAAAAAAAATTATAGATACCGAACGGAGAGAGAGAGAGAGGGAGAGGGCAGTCCCTTGCGTGCTTTTTTGCTAGTTTTTTTTTTTTTTTTTCCCTCTTCTGTTTATGTGGATTTTTTTTTATTTTTAAAAAAGAGGGTAAGAAGTAGGAAAAACAGAGGGATTATTACGGTGGGAATACGATTATGCGAGTATTAAGGATATGATTGGTAGTTGAAAGTGATGGTGATTCTGATTGGGGGAGACGTTACAAGGGAAAGGGAGATAAAGTCAATAGGAAAAGAGCTTGCTGACTGTTGAAAATGAACCAAAAGAAGTTGACACGTTGTTTGTACCCATTTGGTGGTGGAATGCGACATGAAACTCTTTCCCCACCACCTAATAGCTCTCTTTGAAGATGGAATTCACTCCAAAAGCATGGGCCCTTCAAAGGCCAAACATTCCCGGTCAAAGTCCTCCAACCTGAATAGTTTGCTCTCTTGTTAGACAAAAAATGATCTATAGAGAGAGAGAGGGGGGGGGGCTGGTGGACAGTGGTCTAAGCCAAGAGACGTCAAATACTCGATGTAGAGCCTTCGGGACCTTAGATTATAAAATCAGATCCTTATACACTAAAAGTTGAATATACACGTATTAACTATTGGTTTGGTTTGGATATCGTAAATAGAATATATGAAGCAAGCAAGATATTATCATATTACAAACGATATATACACAATTTTGTTTTCACTTTCTTAAAAATGCAAATTAATACCTTTAAAGCCAAATAAGCAGGAAACATTAATCTTTGTGAAGATTAAGTTAATAAAAAAAAAAAAATTCAAGAAGTTTGCGGGTCATTCTTAGACTATGTATTTTTTATGATCAATAATCGTATAGTGTAGTTTGTTGGGTTTAAGTAATTATTTTCAATGAAGTAAAATGATTATGTAGTAAATTTAAAAAACTATATATTAAGATCTGATTTTTGTTGATAAAACATGAAAACAACAAACTAAAGAAGTATGATTTTCTTAATAAGGAGGAGAGGGTAATTATCATTATAAATTTTCTCGAGCCTATACATGTGTCATTAGGGAAAATTTTAAATTTATGAGAGATTAATGTGTGTTCCTAACTCCACCAATACAGTGCTTAAACTTTTCATTCCTTCACTGTCTACCCCAGATCAGAATAAAGGAAGGAGTTATAATAAGATTATGATAGCCAACATAAAATATTTTTTTATATTATGACATGAGCCAAAATTGAATTTTATTGGAGTGTACTTAATGAACATCGGATTCTGAATGTATTGAAAAGTGCGTGAGGGTTCTTAGATTGTTGCCTAGAAGCGACATGCACATTGACACTAAAATATGGTGTCAAACATGAAAGGGTTCCTACACCTTAATGAGTAGGTGAGAATAAATAAGTTAGCTCATAAAATAAAATTCGGCTAGCCTTATGAAACATAAGTTTCTTTACAGGTAAATTAATAGAGTTAGTTGATTTTATAATTACAAGGAAGTTAATATTTTGTAACTATAAGAGACTAAGTTGATAGGTGAGAAAAGTAAAGTTATAGAGCTTTGGGGTTATAATAATATACGTTCAGGGATAGAAATAGTAATGGGGGTGGGTATGATCATTGATAAATAATTATGTGGAAATGTAATGGAGGTTAGGAAGAATGGTGTGGCAGCCAATTTTATTATCTGTTTTTTTTTTAATTTTCTAAATTATTGAAAATAGTATTTTGTGGAATTAAAAATATTTTTAAAAGATAAAGAGGAATAAAATAAAACAAGTCAAATAGGAACACAACTCCTAAAAGTAAATAAAATAAATAAATAAATTAGATTGATTTTTATCTAATAATTTCGATAAGGATTAATCTTGTTTACTTTAACAAAAAATAGAGATTCTAATTTGATTGTTATCGAATAGGACAAGAGTCTAAATAGATAATGAATCTAAAAAGAAACTTAATTCTTAAATTGGCTCTTATATAATAATTAGTTATTCAGTTTTCTTTAACTAATAGGATTCTATTTTAACTATTTAATCTCCTTAACTAAATAGAAACGCAATCCTCTCCCCACTTCTCAAATGCAGGGAAAAAGAAAACAAAAATAGAGAGAACATGTGAGGGGAAAAAAAGAGAAATAGGGAGAAGGGAAACAAAAAGAGAAAAATTCAACCAGAGAATATGGGAGCATTCTTAGAGATTTTACTATCCTTCAAGCCAAAGATTTAAATCCAATTTAGATCAAGGTCAAGGTGAGTCCAACTTACTCGTAAATGTGCTAATGTATTATATTTATATGAGGATGTACGGATTGATTTTTATGTTAAGCTATAAATAATATGTTCTTATTAAAATATACCTAAATATTTAGATTGTGCATGATTTATAGATCAAATACTTCTTCTCTTATTTAAGACAAAAATTTATGAGTTTTAAAGCGTATTTCCATCTTCCATCAAGTTAATTAAAATTTTAAAATAAAATATTTTTTTTATTGTCCCATTGCCTACACATATGCATTATTCTCTTATACTTTTTGCAATAAAAAAATAAAATAAAATAGATACAAAAAAGAAAATTGATCACTAAGTATATTTGCCCCTTCACTAAATTCTTGTTGATTTAATCTATTATTGTTAATTTAATCCTATTTTAAAATAGATTAAGATTTGAAAAAAATTGACAAAGTCTCACAGTCTTATCTTTGCACATCATGAGAAGCAAACTCTTACCAATTAACCAACCTACACATGCTAAAATATTGAAATAGAAAGAAGATTCAAAAGCATTGGAAAAAGAAAATCGTCTATACTTTAAGAAATATTTAAAATACATAATTCTTAGAATGGTGTGGTAGATTGGAGGTCATTCAAATTGGTGATCTAAAAATCATCCATTATGATTTGTTAATATAAACACATAGGGAACATATATTGAAGGCAATATTATAGAAATAAATTTTTACTTCTATGAATAACTAGTCATACACAAACACATATATTAAATTAAGCATGAAACAACTATAAAGACCAAAACACAACAACCATACTTAATACTTCCCCACCACCTCAGCCAACTAATTCCTAATTGAAGAGGTATCTTTTCACTGCATCTCGATATGAGTATGGCCTATTTTTTTGAATTTATTTTGTTATTCGAATTTGGTTCTTATAGTAAAATTCAAAATCTGAATCTAGATATTGTAGCTTTAATTCTTTTCATTGAACTTGACCTCTAAATCTAGTGTTCTAAATAATTTATTTACTTGTTGGTAGTTTAAATTTGTATACATTTAAACATCATTTTATCTGAATTCATGTGCATATTCTTATAATATCAAGTATGAATATTTTCTTATGAGGTTCATATTCTTATCCATTTTAAAGATATACATATCATCTTATTTCCTTCGAAATCCGCACTACTTTTCATTACCATTAATATGAATTATAATAATTTCAAAATTATAATGAAAAAGAATCAAAGAAAAACAAATGAGAGGATTTATAGAGTATCGCTCTCTTTTGGCTATGGGGCATCATTCTCGTACCTTGTTCACGATCTGATGCTTGAACCGATTTCAAACGTGGGGAATTGATGAAGATGGTGTTTGGTCGACGGCTTCTTGCTACTGGTCGGCTTGCTAGACGTGCTTTTGTGTATAGATCAGTTTGCCTAAGGTCTCCTAAAATTCTTCTCTTGATGCCTATTTAGATGCACGAAGTAGTTATAAAGGTTTCCATATAGATAAGGATGAAATTCTATTATAATTCAATCTCTAGTCTTATATTTCAATTGTACTTAAAATCCCCAACTTGGAGTAATTGGATATGATTGGATCTGTAAATTTGTTGAAAATCCTAAGGAATCTGGAATTAACTCCACGTGAGGCCGAGTTAACCTTGCTTTTCAACTAGCCGTAAGGCTAATAGCCTTGCGTGCGTGAGGCTAATATGCTAACATCCTTGCATGCATGAGGCTAACAGCCTCGCGTGACACGAGGTTAAAAGCCCCTCATGCTTCTGGACATTGATGCAAAAATTTTCATTCTACAAGACCCCATCCAAAGTTTTTAAAATCTCGTTTGTTGGGATTGACGAGTTTTGAAATACTTTGGACCCCTTTGCTTATACTTTAAAGGGGTTTTTGCATATCGATCCCTTAATTCTTCAATAATTATATATCAATCCCTAAAAACTTCATATTTTGATATTAATCTTCCAAAATATTTAAGTTACTTGGGTTCAGTCCCTTGGATCACTTCTGTTAGGAAACATAAAACTTTGCCCCTTTTACCCATTATACCCCTTGGTCTGGACATAGAAGGAAGGGAAATGACAGTTAATTTTCCTCACTTCTTCTCTCTTTCCATCCTTCTTTCTTCTTCTCCTCTTAGGTGAGTTCAACCCTTCATCCTGAATCTCTCTTTCTCCATCAATATTCTCTTCAAAAAATGGTGGGCAAACTTTTCTCTACTCATAATCTCTCATATCTAGAATCCTAACTTCTCTCTCCTCCCTCTATCTTGTTTTCCCTAAATCCTCCCTACCAAATCCAAACTCTAGCTTCCTAGTGACACCTTTTGGAATGACTAAGATCTTGATGGCAATCACATTGGAATCGACCTCAGTTCTATAGAATCAGAGGTGATCACGAGATTTCCTAGTGACATGAAGAGAGGGAGTGCAGGGACAATAAGAGTCATGTACAATTCGACGACAAGTAATCTTTCGGTGTATCTCATGTACACTAGCAAGGACTGGTACAATGAAAACCCTACCTTGTCATACAGCCTCAATCTGAAGGATACCCTTCCTGAAAAGGTAATCACAGGTTTCTTGGGGGTTCAACTGGAGGATCAACTGAACTGCACTAGATCTCATCGTGGGACTTCAGGTCTAGCCATGTTGAAGAAGATGATGATAAAGCTAATGATGACAAGATCGATCACTCAGTGGCTAGTAGCCAAAGAAGCAAGTGTAGATCTTAGACGACTATAGTTCCTGTGTTCGTTGCGGTAGGACTTGTAGGTGTCATTTTCTTCTTGTTAATTTTTTGGTGAAAGAAGTTGAATCGAAGAGCATACGAGGAGATGTTGAGTCGAAGAGCATATGAGGATCAAGATTTGGCATTTAATACCTCACTAGAGGATGTTCTAGAGATGGGGACTGGTCCAAGGAGGTTCAGCTATGAAGAGCTGGTACTAGCTACCGATAACTTTAACAATGATGGTAAGCTAGGGCATGAAGGCTTTAGAGAGGTATATTTGGGAGTTTTGAATAGAAGTCAGGAAAAAATTCCTATTAAGAAGATCATAAATGATTCAAATCAGGGGAAGGAATACGTTTCGGAGGTGACAGTGATAGGCCAATTGAGACACCGAAATCTTCTGAAACTGATCGGCTGGAGCCATGGATTCAGAGAATTCCTCCTCGTCTATGAATACATGTCTAATGGAATTCTCGACTCCTACCTCATCGAGAAGAAGAGTTCTTTAGAATGGGAGTCATGGTATATGATTGTATGTGGCCTAGCCTCGGCACTGCTCTATCTCCATGAGGAGTGAGAGCAGTGTGTGGTGCACAGAGACATCAAAGCAAGCAACGTAATGCTCGATTCGAGCTTCAATGCAAAGCTTGGGGACTCTGGACTTGTGAGGCTCATCGATCATAGGCTTGGATCGCAGTTCATCCTATTGGTGGGGATAATGGGTTATCTTGCACCCAAATGCATGGTCTCCAATGTAGCTAGCATAAAAAAGATGTCTACAGTTTCAGAGTTGTAGCACTAAAATAGCATGTGGGCGAAAGGTAATCACCTTGCTGCCCGCCACCCAGACTGACCACCTCTGCCGCTCACGCGACCAAACCCAACCAGTCCCGACAAGACCTCCGTTGCTCGCCTGCTACCTAGTCACCCGCCCAAGAACAATCACCCTAGCACACTACCCGCCCCGCTGCTCGTCGCTCGACCGCACACAATGCCGTGCTACCTTCCCAATCCAATCACTGGCGTGCCCCCTTTCGATCACACCCGAGACCGATCGCCCAAGATTGCCCAAGCCCTACCCACCCCAATATCAGTCGATTGCGTAAAAGAAATTCCTTACCCAAAGCCTAATCCTATCTAATCCTTTCTAAATTAATAAAGGGTACTCAGGTCATTTTACATATATATAAAAATAAAAAATAAGAACCATAGTTTATTTGTACGGAATAGGTGATGAGTGCCATATATTGCATATTTATAGCCTCCATATTATCTATTTTTGTATTTAAATAATACTATTTTGGGTATTTTTAGTATGTTTTTCAGGTAATCCTATTTCTACAAGGAGATGATATAAACTCAGAGCCGGATTAGAAAACCAAACCCAGAAAAGAGTTAAAAGTGAGCAAAACTACATGAGTATGATGCTGCAGAGAGTCAAAGTCCAATACAGTTATCAAAATCAAAAGAACAAGACAAGAAACTCATGCAGGAGAAAAACCAGGAACCAAATCTAGGGTTTTGCTGCTATTTGGCGGCAAAGAGGGCCCCACTCTGGGTGAAAATTCTGCTGGGTTTTGATGTAATTTTGTAGTTTTTCACTTATACTCAAATTAGAGTTTGATTCTCCGAAGCCTATATATTGGCCGTATCTTTGTAATCTAGGATTTATTATAGAGAGAATAGGATATAGTTTTGTGCTCGAATTTTTAATTAATAAAATTAGGGTTTGCTGAAGGGGTGACGGCCGCCATACCGAGCTCCAGAGGTATTCCTTACTGTTCTTCAATTTTTCTTAGGTAATTCTCTTTTAACTACTTTCTAGTTTTGATTTATATTGCTTTCTAGATTAGATTTCTTTGCTTTTATGAATAAAAACAGAATTTTGCTAACTAGAATTATGAGTAATTAATTTTCTTTAGCTCTAGGATGTAGATAAAATTAGTTTAATAGATCTAACATGGATTTATCTCATCTTCTTCATAAAAAGAAATAAAGTCATGATTTTTCTATAAATAAATAAAAAATAGATTTCATAAATCATAATTCTTTGATAGATTATACTTAATTCATATTTTGATAATCTATACTTAGATGGGATTTGAAATTCATATTCTATGATTTTATTTATAGAATTATTAATAATATTTTCCTATAAATAAATTTAAGAGAATAAAAATTGTAAATCTAATTTTTTTGATAGGTTATACTTATGTTTGGTTTTTTGATAGCCTATACTTAGATTAGGGTTTAAAGTTTATTTCTTTTCTTTTATTTATAAGATTATCTATTAGATATAATTTATTTTTAAGAAAGATATTATCTTTGATGATTTATACTTGCACATCACTTGAAAGGTCAAACTTAGGGGCATTTAATTAAAATCAAATAAAAATGATCACCTTTTTAATGTGTTACTTGATCATGCATAATGAAATATTTAGGAAGAAAAAGATAATTCATTATTAGACTATTATTCTAATGGATTCGAAATCCTAGGCTAATGTTTAGAACTTAAAACCAACCATCTCAATTTAGAAACTTGTAGTTAACTTGATAGAACTAAAGAATTAGTAAGAATTATAAAATACCTGAGATCTCTGTGAGATGATCTGTATAATGCTACACTGATATTGTGTGCTTGCAGTAGAAATATCACATAAAAGTTTTAGCACCGTTGCCGAGGATCCAAGGTGTTTTCTTGCTTTTTCTAGCATTTTACGGGTTAACAGTATGTGTTGAGTGTGCAGGGACCAGAAAATACAGATACAAGAAGATAAAAGGGATTAGAGGAGCCTTAGAGTTGCGTAGCAGAAATCAGAGAGACAAACTCTTTGGTTCTGCAGCTATTTGGCGGCAAGAACCGCCAATTAGCAGCAGCTCAGTTGAATCCTGATCCCAATTTTTCTCCAATTCTGTATTTTGGTTCTCTGGCTTTGTAAAAATTAAAAAAAAATAGAAACTGTAGGAATTACATCTTTTACTTGATCATATCTCTTCCACCGTTTTATCTCCACCACACCCCACTTCTTGCATTAGATTAGGAAATTCACGCATCCACTCATGGTCGCTGGTTCATGCCACATTGGACCCGTGATCAATTTGGACGACTAGTGAGATTAGATTTGTTCATGGGAGACAAGATGGATCAACTGATCCAGATCCTTCAGGATCGATGTTACCCGTTGCGCACATCACTACCATCATGTGTAGAGGCATGTATTTATTTGTATAATAGAATGTATATTATGTTACTAACATGATGCAGGGTTGCAAATAAAATTGAGAAAAGGTGAGGGGCTGATTGAAATTTCTCACCACTATAAAATCCCAACCAGCCCCAATCAGCCCTAAAATCATCAAAACCCAAACCCTAGTTGCCCCATTCTCCCCCAAATCCTCCTTTCCTCCTTTGATTTCTTCTTTATAGGTCAGTCGAGAATTTTCAACTTTTGCTCCAACCAGTGGTGACCAGAGAGCAAGGTTCACCAAGATCTTCTTCCTCCACGAAGCCGTGCCCCATCAGTTCCCTTTCTGCCGCCATTCAGCGACACTTCAGTGGAATCTCCCTCTGAAACTTCAAGGGAGGTGAGTTTACAGGACCCTCTATTTACTGTTTAATTAGAATACTTTTTTATGGTCTGTGATAGAATCTGATGGCATGATTTGTTTGCGAAATTTTTTTTGGTGAGATTTTTGCTGCATTTAGTATATATTTCCTATCCCCTATCGAAACTCTGGGATGGCATTATCTGATTTACATGCCTAATTCATTTTACATCCTAAAATTAGTAGAGTAGTTTTATGAAAGTTTTGCAAAATCCAATATTTCGGATGATCGCAGAACCATAAAACTCCACTGGCGTGGAGAAATATACGAAGTGCACGCAACGGCCATCTCGACATCCACCTGTATCCTCCTTCACCCTGGAAATCAAACCCCAGCCGTGATTGAGGACTATCTTATACAGATGGCCCCGAATTGCAGAATGACACGAGATAGAGGGATCAGCAGCAAGACACTATATCGCAATATACATGCGACTTGCCGCTGGATCAACACTAATATGATGGGGATTACACACATGTTGTCATTTTATACACCCACACTATACATTGTTAATTGCATTATGCATCAGGACAATCACTTTTATATGTGCACACAATTAATAGATACTATTATCGATACTAAGATGTGGTCGAGGACTAGTTTGCCTCTGCCATGTCTAATTACACAATTGTGTCGCAAATTTATGTCTAGTGTCGAGTTTAATGCATATGCACCCTCACGAGTGTTTATAGCTACAGAGCACATTTCAGTGACATATCACGCTGCTGTTAAGAGGATTGGAACAGAAACACAGATGAAAAAATATATATGCCACTGAATTAACACAAGAGGAAGAGGATGACGCCTTCTTTGACCAAGACTTGCCAGCTGATCCCACTGAAAAAATCAATATCGTCTGGTAAGGTCTTAAAAAAATTTGGCATCGATTGAAACAAATCGATAGTGGAGAGTCTTCTACTACACGTGCACGTCGTGCACCCGGTAAGTCAAGTAGGAGGAAAAGAGGACGATACCAATGATTTGTGTATGAGGGCATACACAAGATTAGGTGTGGGGGAGTGGATTAAGAGATTTTTATTTTTTAGGATTTTAGTCTTTATTCTAGGATTTTTATTTTATTTTTAGGATTTTTATTTTTAGAAATTTTAGGGTTTCTTTATTTTATATTTTGGGTAGTTTTTAGGGTAACTAACTAAAAAAAATACAAAAACTGAATTTTTTAAATATATTTTCAATAGATCAACCTAATTACAGATAAATAAACGAATTTAGATTTGAAATTGGATAGGAGAGTAGATTGGATGATCCACTCAGAATTTTATGAAAAAGATTAAAATTCAAAAAATAAATACCGCTAACAGTAATTTTGAGGTAAGTATACATCTATTTTTTACTTCACAATAATTTATTAGGTTAAGGACAAAAATGATAACGATTGAGTAAGTCTTCTCTCTCTAAACAAGAAGAAAAAAAAGGGGGTGAGCCTGATATTAAGGCAATAGCCTCAAAAATGAAAAAAAAACCGAGAGTGATAAAAAAAAGGGTGCGCATGGTATTAAGGCAATAGGTTTAAGAGTGAAAAAAGAATATGATCCAAGTAATCGGGTACTTTGCGCCTAAGTAAGTATGAATATTCGCATGAAAGGTGAAATATTCTTAAAAAAATAATAAGAAATGAAAAAAATTGTTATGAGAGAGGAGATGAATCATGAGTTAGAGTTGGAGTCCAAGGCCGAAATAGATTATCGTACATGTACTTAGATGTATAGGAGCTAATGGATTAACTATTAGTGGGTATTGAAAGATAGGATTTGAATTTTTTATTAAAATAATAAGTGTATCTGATATGATGCTTGAGTAGTTCTTGAGTTTGTATATTAGTGAGACTAATTGAAGAAAAATCATTAAAATTTTTTTTTCTTTCTTTTGTATAAATTTTATATTTTTTTGATTTTCGCTTATCCTTATTTTTTTTCTTTATTCCCTAATTTATTTTCTTCACGAATTTTGTGGGTATATTCACTGCAAACCTTCACGAGACATCACTCGTCCACTAGGGTGACCTAGGAGTTTAAAGGCTTGTTGCATGTGCTAAGTGCAATTGCTATTCCTGCGAAAGTGTGTTAGGATTTTTCTTCTTTTTAGGTTTAGGTTTTTCTCGATGACTAGCAAAAGATAGGTGTGGGGGTGTGATGAGTGCCATATGTTGCATATTTATAGCCTCCATATTATCTATTTTTATATTTAAATAATATTACTCGAGTATTTTTAGTGTGTTTTCAGGTCATCCTATTACTACAAGAAGATGACATAAACTCAGAGCTGGTTTAGGAAACCAAGCCCAGAAAATAGTTAAAAGTGAGAAAAACTACAAGACTATGATGCTGCAGAGAGTCAAAGTTTAATACAGTCATCAAAATCAAAAGAATAAGACAAGAGACTCATGTTGGAGAAAAATCAGGAAACAAACCTAGGGTTTTGCCACTATTTGGCGGCATTAGCCACCAATTGGCGGCAACGAGGGCCCCACTTTGGGTCAAAATTCTATGGGGGCATCGATGTAATTTTATAGTTTTTCATTTATACTCAAATTAGGGTTTGATTCTCCAAAGCCTATATATTGGCCGTATCTTTGTAATCTAGGGTTTATCATAGAGACAATAGGATATAGTTTTGTACTCGAATTTTTAATTAATAAAATTAGGGTATGCTGAATATAGTTTTGTACTTGAATTTTTAATTAATAAAATTAGGGTTTGCTGAAAGGATCGACCGCCATACCGAGCTCCAGAGGTATTCCTTACTGTTCTTCAATTTTTCTTAGCTAATTTTCTTTTAATTGCTATCTAGTTTAGATTTATATTGGTTTCTAGATTAGATTTCCTTACTTTCATGAATAAAAATAGGATTTTGCTAACTAGAATTATGAGTAACTAATTTTTTTTAGCTCTAGAATGTAGATAAAATTAGTTTAATAGATCTAACATGGATTTATCTCATCTTCTTCCTAAAAAAAAATAAAGTCATGATTTTTCTATAATTAAGTAAAAGATAGATTTCGTAAATCATAATTCCTTGATAGATTATGCTTGATTCATATTTTGATAATCTATACTTAGATGAGATTTGGAATTCATATTCTATGATTTTATTTATAGAATTATTAATAATAATTTTTTATAAATAAATTAAAGAGAATAAAACTTGTAAATCTAATTTTTTGATAGGTTATACTTAACTTTGGTCTTATGATAGTCTATGCTTATATTAGGGTTTGAAGTTTATTTCTTTGTTTTTATTTATAAGATTATCTACTAGATATAATTTCTTTTTAAGAAAGATATTATCTTTGATAATTTATGTTTGCACGTCACTTGATAGGTCATACTTAGGGGCATTTAATTAAAATCAAATTAAAAAGATTACCTTTTTAATGTGTTACTTGATCGTGCATAATTAAAAAGTTAGGAAGAAAGAGATAATTTATTTTTAGGCTATTATTCTAATGGATTCGAAATCCTAGACTAATCTTTAGAACATAAAACCAATCATCTCAATTTAGAAACTTGTAGTTAACTTGATAGAACTAAAAAATTAGTAAGAATTGCAAAACACCTGAGATCTCTGTGGGACGACTTGTATAGTGCTACACCGATACTATGCGCTTGCAGTAGAAATATCACATCAATAGGTAACAGAGAGACTGAACTGGAGTAACTTAAATGTTTTGGGGGACTAATATCAAAATATGAAGTTTTGAGGGATCGATATGTAATTATTGATGAATTAAGGGATCAATATGCAAACAACCCTACTTTAAATCTTTAAACTTTCCAACTTGTTCAAATGTGGAGCTAATTTGTGCGCAGTGCTGATAGCCTCGCATTTTTCTCGAGATTTGTCCACAAATCAAGGTCGTTTGGATGCCACTCCTTTTAAAACCATCTCTTCTTCTTCCTCTTATTCATCATCTTTCTCAGAAAACCCATTCAAGAATTTTTCAAAATCCCTTCAAATTTTTTTGATTTTCTTCCCTATTCTTCATTTTTTCTTCAATTTCTTACACACGCGATGCCATTAAACTGATTCTTGGAGGTAAGGGATTCTTTCAACTTGTTTCTTGACCCTTTCTGTTAAAAAGTGATTGAAATTCCTTGATTAAGGATATTTGCTATGATTTTTGGGCATAATTTGCCACAGAGTGTCCCTTGCCATCATCAGTGCTGGGTTCATCGTCGATGGGGAAAGATGAGTAGTTTCTCCTTCTGACGCGAGGCTAAACAACCTCACATACAATTTTAGCCATGCGGGGCTGAATAGCCTCGAGTTCACATTTATTCCATGTGGGGCTGAATAGCCTCATGTTTAATTTTAGCCATGCGGGGCTGAATAGCCTCGTGTTCAATGTGAATCACGTGGGGTTGAATAGCCTCGCATTCAATTTGAGCCACGCGAGGCTAAATAGGCTAGCTTTTTATACTTAGAAAATTTCTTTTCTTCGTATACTTCTTAACCTTATGCTGTCTTCTTTGTTTCTTTAGCAACGAACTACACGACTTCTTTATCCAAGTGCCGTCATTTCGGATTTGAGGGGGTTCCGATGGTGAAGTTCAATTCAGATTCCATGGACCAATTCCCTCCTTTACACCAGGTAGCAGTGACGACCGAAGAGTTAGGTTGTCAAGTTGTAGCTCTTCAACTTTGAGAGAGTTGATAAGTAATGCTACGCTTGAGGGTGCTAATCGAGACGAATTAGAGAAGCATGCATTCTTATTTGGCAACTCCATACTGGTTTCTAAAGAGTCCTTGTTCGAAGTGAAGTGCAAATGGTTGCATCAAGTGGGTGATATAAAGATGTTTATTCCAGAAATGGGGAGGAGGTGCTCGTTAACATATCTCCAAGGTATATTTGTACCTCGCTAAATGGACTGGAGTCTTACCAAGAGCCAGGATGGAGTTCCTATCGGGAATTTTGGGGGTCAGGATCCTTATAAGATAGTCCAAGTAGATATGTAACTGATCTACTCCTAGGAAGAGTAGCAAAGGACTTCCCTCTCAGTGAATCACCTACACGTGCCAACACTTTCATAAATGACTTCTTGAGAGTTAAAGGCCAATAATCTGCCAACAATTTTCGCACTTCAGAATGGGTTTACTCCCTTGATAGGATGTGGTGGAGTAGGATGTTCACTTTTGTGCTCAAAACTTTTGAGACCACCCTCAAGGACATTGGACTGTATGGGGCTATTAGAAATGTGCAATATGGTTTTTCCCATAGTGCTTACCATTTGTTCAGTATCCTAGAGACGTACAATTACAAGTCCGGGACATTCTTTACTCCCGTTGGTAAATTGGGCTTCGCTCTCTATGAGATATTTGAAGTCTCTCTATTATCTATGGGCTAATTACCTTTTTCAAGATGTTGATCATCCAAAAGTCACTGTCACGAAGTCAACGCCACTTAACTAGACTACCATCAAAGTTTGGATAGCTAATCAAGGGGCTACTTATTATGTGACAGAGTCAGACGAAGATGGTTTCAAGGTGGGTACTAGTTTCTAGAGCTTTCACTATCCAGCTAAGACCTCAATCTCTCATAGAGGACTAACAGCAGGCTTCCTAATGTTTTGGTTGAAGAGATGCATTGTCCTGTCCTTTCCAAAAGATGTCATTGCCATTGAGGTATCCTGCAGTACTTCTTGCCCAAGGGAAACCACTCGGACTTCTACCGGCCATGGTCTACAAACTATAGAATGGTCTTTGAGAACTTACTACTAAGTTCTGTATAGAAAAAGAAGCCCAAGGGTAAAGGTAGTGATCCCTTGGATGAAGCATTAACGAAGATTTCGAATCCCAGGGTGCAGATACCTTATACCTATCTTATGGCATGGTTCATTATGCATGGTCCGAGTCTGATGACTTCTTCTCCTAAAAGCGTTGATACGCTTTCATTTAAAGAGAGGTAGGAAAGATGTGATTGGAGAAACTATTACATGTTCGCAATTCACAGGACAGTGTGCAACCATTACAACTATCACATCTATCGCTACTTCTCTGACTTCACTGGTGGTCACTATGGTGAAGAATTTAGAGACACGCCCGGGCCTGATAACTATACAACTCTTTCTTCTGGTTGTTTCTAGTGGTTGATCAACATCCAACCACGATATTTATTATATTGTCAAGGGTCAATTTGCTATATCGAGCCGTACTCTCCCAGCCAATTCGTACATCAATTCGGCTACTCACAATTTTATGTTGGCAATACCAATTCATTGCTGAGTTACCCGGGGAATCTATTTGAATGCACTAGAGGATGGTATCTATTCTCTGCAAAAATCTTGTTTTCTTCCATTGATTACGATGATTACAATGAAAGAAGAACAATAGAACAACAAACGAGAGGATTTATTTTTTTTATCACTTTCTTTTATAATAGAAGTGGGTTCTAATGTGGTGATGGGATATAACTAGTAGAACAAGTTGACGATCCGATATGAAGATCTCTCTTTGAAGAAGATGATGGCCGGCCCTACCTCTCTCTCTACTGATCTCAATGAATTCAAGACTCTCGCGCGTAACTTAAACTCTCAAAAGATCCCTAAAGTCTCCTCAAAGAGACTATTTACAAACTTTAGTTGGTTATGAGAGTTTTCTTAATGATAGGAATAGAAAGTTATTATATTTGTCAGGGATTTTAATCAAATATCTGATTTTTGACTAAAATCTCTTTTATTTGGATCCTGATTGAACTCAATTCGGGTAATATATAATTTCAAATCTTAATCATAACCAATTAAGGATTCTAAAAATATGTCCACGCGGAGTTAAGTGCTCTGGACACAGAGCTAAGCCTTTGGCTTCGCATTTTGCCTATTCATGCGAAGTTAAATTTCTACTGACGTGAAGCTATTTAATAGCTTCGTGTCCAACTGGCCACAGAACTATTTTTCTTATCTTTTGAAATTTTATCCTCCAACATGACCCCCTCCCAAGTTTTCAAAATTGCTATGATCAAATTTTTTTGAAATACTTTAGATCTTCAATTTGGTGAATTAATGACTAACACGAAGCTAAACCACTCTTTATCTTCACGTTTTCACTGCAACACGCGAAGCTAGTAGCTTCGCGTCGCACCGCCATAACGGCTCCGAACTCTGCACCGAATACCAAAGGGCGGGTTTTCTCATTTAAATAGAGTCTCCTCCTTCCTCTTCTTCACTCTTTCAAGAATTTTCAAGAACTCCAGAGATTTGAATTCTCCATTTCTGCTGAATTCTTTGTCCATTTTCTGCGATTTCTTGATCCATGGCACCTAAGAAATCAGTCGCTTCTCGAGGCCAAACCTCATCGCCGGCCGGCATAAATAGCGGCGGCAGCGGCGACCCTGTCTACGCCGTGCCGATTGGGGGGGGGGGGTAAGATCTCCACCTTTATAGACCTTTAAATGACGTTTTAATGGCGATTTGGCTCGATTTCAACCGGCCAAACGCTATCTTCATCGATGAAATTATCGCCGTACTCCGGTCAGTGATGACTTGGAGAAGAAGATACCTCTAGTCTTCTTCTACGTGAAGCTACTTCGTTAGCTTCACGTCGAACAATTATTACGCGAAGTTAACCTTGACTTGTTGCACTTCATGTGCGAAGTTATTGTTGTGCGAAGTTATTGTTCTAGCTTCACATTTTAGTTTCAGACGTGGAGTTATTCTATAGCTCCACATTTGATTCCACTCGAAGTTATTGATTGACTTCACGCGAAGTTATTATTAACTTCACATTTCAGTACTTAGTATTTTCCAACTACTTCAAAATAGTTTCTTGCAGTGGGTTATTCAGTGGATCCCCTTTCTCACAAGCTTTGGATTTGCTGGAGGCCCGGATTGAGCGACCCAATTTAGATTCACAACTGAAATCCCCGCATATAAGCCAGGTGTTAGAGAACACCGGAAAAAATTACTGAGATACAGCCCCGCCATCGCAAGGGAGATTATTACTGATGCTTCCTTTGAAGCCATAAATCGGGAAGTCTTGGAGAAACTAGCCTTTCTTTTCGGAGACACAGTAAAGAACTCAGATGAGATTCTGTTTGAGGAAGAAAGCAAGTGGCTCCACCAAACCAGAGATTTATTAATGTTTTTGCTAGACATGGAACGAAGCTTCCCTCTAGTATACCTGCAGAGGTTATCAGCCCCCCAAGCTGGACTGGGACCTTACTCGGGAGCATGATGGAGTCATAGTTGGGAAGTTTGGTACTCATGGGACCTACCAAGATGGTTCAAGCAGATGTATCACTAGACTCCTCCCTAGTAGAGTGACCAAGGAACATCCAGTGGGGGAGATCCCAACTCGCGCGAAGACTTTTCTTGGCGAGTTCGTGGCAAAGGGTTAGACAATATCCTGCCAATGATTTTAGGATGCTCGGTTTGGGTCCGCTCTTTAAGCACATGTGGTGGGCCTGCCTTGTAAAATACATGCTGGACTCTCACGGTCAAATTTTGAAGGAGATAGTCTTGTATCAAGCCATTCAGAACGTCCAATATGGTCTCTCCCAGAGCACCTATCATTTGTTCAGCCTTCTTGAGATGTACAACTCTGATTCCGGTACGTTCTTCACTCCACTGGGAGAGTTGGAACTCGCTCTCCATGAGATGTATGAAGTATCTGGATTATCGATGGGCAAAGTTCCCTATGAAGAGTACATCCCAACCACCAAGGAATTGAGTATGCTAAGGGCACAAGACGAACGCATCTACGGAACATACTGGGAGATGATGTACCACTATCGCATCTGCACTGACTTAGCCGGTGTCAGGAATCAAGGAGTTGGTCACAAGAAATGGGCCGAGTATCTTTTTAGGAACTTGAAAGAGAGCCTACCATGCATTTGTGGACAGAAGCCCATGGATATTGAAGAAATCAAACGGCGCATCGCCAAGACGGGGGCCACATCTTACACCATAGAATCGAACGAGGGAGGATTCAATCCCGACACTATTTTCAAGAGCTTCCATTATCAAGCACAATTCCCAGTGTCTGATAGGGGTTTAATCGTCAGGTTTTTGATGCTTTGGTTGAAGAGATGTGTCGTTCCATCGCTTCCAAAAGATGCCATTGCTGTGAACATAGTTTACCCGATAGTTCTCCTGCCTTACGAATGACCATTTGGAATTCTTCCTGCAATGGTGAGCAATCTTCAGAGCGGGCTCCGGGCTCTCTGCAATAATTTCATTCCCAAGGAGAAGGTGATGGGAAAAGCAGCCAAGGGAAAAACAGTAAAAGAACCTGCAAAGGTGAAGACACCAAACCCTAGGATGGAAATGCCCTACATATATTTAATGGCCTAGCTTGTCATGTACTGCCTATGCTTGATGAGTGCTGTGGATTACTGCCCGATTGACAAGCTATTTTTTGTGGAGATGTACGAGCGCTCCACCTGAAAAAGTCATTATATGTCGGTAATTCGTAAGATGCTCCAGCATCATCAGAATTACGAGATCAACCATTGCTTCCCAGACTTTCCAGACGGTGAATATGGGTCAAGATTCAAGGATGTCCTGGGACCGAACAACTTCTCCACTCTATCTTCTAGAGTGTTCTGGTGGTTATTAAGCATCCGTCCCGGGCATCTAGGGTATCGGCAAGATACCATGTGCTATATAGAGCCGTACACTCCCAGCCGCTTCTCTCTCCAGTTTGGCTACGCACAACTGTACGTGGGGAATCCAAACAAGAAGCTAGCGTATGAAAAAAATCTGTACGAAAGAGCTCGAGGCTGGTTTCACTTTGTGGCCAGGGAAACTGGCGCTGGATTTGCTCTACCACAAAAGTCTCTAGCCCTCAGTATGACGCTCAGTTTCTGCACATGGTATAGCATAGCTGATGTGATATTTCTACAGCAAGCACACAATATCGATGTAGCACTATACATGTCGTCCCATAGAGATCTCAGGTGCTTTGCAATTCTTACTAATTCTTTAGTTCATCGGATTAACTACGGTTTCTAAGTTGGATTTGAATTATTCTAATTAGCCTAGGATATAGAATCCACTAGTTCACAACCAAGTAGTACTTCTATTATCTTCTACCTATCATAAAAATTAATCTTTTAGTTTTAATCTTTACTTAAAGCATCCAAAGTATGGACTATCAAGTTGTGTCCAAGTATAATCCATCAAAAAAATTACTTTGCATAAAAACAAACTAAATCATTAGATATTTCTATGAAGAGACGAAAAAGTAACAACCCCAAATCCTCACTAAGGATAGGCTATCAAGAAACTTAACTCAAATATAACCTATCAAATTATTAATCTACGAGTTGTTATCTTTTAATCTTTAATTGAAAAATTATATCTTTATTATTTTATTTAGGAAGAAAACACTAGAGAGCAACTACATGGTAGATTCCTAGTTTCATCTATATCCTAGAACTAAACTAAATTAGCTACTCATAGTTCTAGTTAGCAAAATCCTATTTTTATTCATGAAAGCAATTAAAGTTATACTAGAAAGCAAGATAAATCTATCTAGAAAACAATTAAAAGATTACTTAAGAACAATTGATGAACAACAATGGTTACCTCTGGAGTCGATATAGTGGACGTCACCCCTTCAGCAAACTCTAATTTTATTTATAAAATACAAGTACAAATTTATGGCATAAACCCTAGATTATAAAGATACAGCCAATATATAGGCTTTAGAAAATCAAACTCTAATCTGAATAAAAGTGAAAAACTACAAAATTATATCGAAGCCCCCTTAGAATTTTCACCCAAAGTTGGGCCCACTTTGCCGCCAATTGGCGGCTAATGCTGCCAAATAACGGCAAAACCCTAGGTTTGATTCCTGGTTTTTCTCCTACATGAGTATATTGTCTTGTTCTTTTGAGTTTGATGACTGTATTAGATTTTGACTCTGTGCAACATTATAGTATTATATTTTGCTCACTTTTAACTCTTTTCTAGACTTGGTTTCCTAATCCGGCTCTAATTTTGTGCCATCTCCTTGTAGGAATAGATTTACCTAAAAAGCACACTAAAAATACCCAAGTAGAATTATTTAAATACAAAAAAAGATAATATGGAGGCTATAATATACAACATATGATACTCATCACATCCCATACCTATCTTTTGCTAGTTCTTAAGCAAAACCTAAACCTAAAAGAAAAGAGAAAAATCCTAACTCACTTTCGCAGGAATCGCGATTGCACTTAGCACGTGCAACAAACCGTTAAACCTCTAGGTTACCCTAGTGAACGAGTGGTGTCTCCTGAGGGTTTGCTGTGAATATACTTACAAAATTCATGAAGAAAATAGATTAAGGAATAAAGAAAAGAAAAATAAGGATAACCAAAAATAAAAAAAATTATACAAAAGAAAGATTTTTTTTAATGATGTTTTCTTCAATTAATCTCACTAATATACAAACTGAAGAACGTATTTAGATATCAATTTTCAAATCAAGCGTCATATCATATACACTTATCATTTTAATCAAAAACTCAAATCTTATAATTCAATACCCACTAACAGATAATCCATTGCTCCTATACATCTACGTGCACGTGTGATAATCTACTTCGGCCTTAGACTCCAACTCTAACTTATGATTCATCTTCTCTCTCATAATAATTTTTTTTCTCTTTTTTTCATTTCTTCTTCTTATTATTTTTTTAAGAATATTTCATCTTTCATGTGAATATTCACACTTGCTTAGGCACTGTCGGCGAAAAATTCTGGAGTCATCTGTCAAAATAATGCAGATCCGCGAATTTAGGGTTTGAGGTCCGCAACTCAGCAGATCCGCGAACCTAAAGTTCGAGGTTCACGACCCAGCTATGACAGAACAGATTCGCGAATCTAAAATTGAGATTCATGATACGCTCATAGCTTCCGGGGAGGGGTTTAATACAAAGTCACCCGACCCGAAAGAAGGGAGTTACCACCTCGGATCGTGAAGCCAACAGCCAAACGAATGTAGCGGCATTATTTCGATCGTGGGAGTAACTACCTAATGAATATGACGGCTCTTCTTGAGTAGTGGGGGCTAACGGTCGAACGAATGAGACGGAGACGTTGCCCTAAAAATCCCTATAAAAAGCAGGAAAAAAAGGGGAGGGATCGATCATCTTCTTCTTAAATTATTCTTTGTGATCAGAAGTCCGGAGCCTTTCTGCAAATTGAAAGAGTTTGTATGTAGTATCAATGGAGAGCAAGATCGTCCTCCACAGCTACCTCAGAACCCAGTTTTAAACAAAGAGGGAATCCATTTTCCTCATCTTCTGTAAACGAAAAACCGTTGGAATTGTAATCCTTTATTGAAATATCTCAATAGAGAATCATTTATAATTTTATGGCGAACAGAAGATTGGCGATTTCACTGGGGACTGCCATCACCTCTGGTGATATGGTAGTAGCTCAATTCGACAATATTCCAGTTGGCAGCCTGGTCAACTCGCTCACTATCCAGGTTGACAAAGAAAAGTATGAAAAGTTCCTTTCTTCCAACTCCATGAGCCCTACTACCTTACGGGAGTGCCGTAAGGTCTCCAAAGGATCAATTTCCAAGGAGACTTCAAGGGCAACAACCCAGTCGAAGGATTCAGTGGACCAAACCGGTCCGAAGTCCTCCTCTTTACCAATATTGGGCTCTAAGCCAGTTTCGACTAAGACTCCTGATCTATCAAGCAAAGTGGATCAAGGTCCCCACTTCAATAAGGGGAAACGACCACTACCTACTCTGTCGGACGATGACGCGGGGAAGGAGGTTCCTCTCACTCGTACAATGAGAAGGAACCTAAGAAGAAGCAAAACTCATGCCATTTGCAGGACCATGCAGCAAAAGGAAACCGCCAACTCATCATCGCGAAGGCCTACTATACAAGTATGGAGGCCAAAATGAGAGGTTACAGAAGATCAAGACACGGAAGGATTTACTCGCATTTCCTACAGGAAACGGAGTAAATCCACCAAAGTTATCTATGACTACAAACGCAAAATCTACATTCGCGTCCCTCGTGTTTCGGGCGGAAAGCATGATCGCGCAATTGAAGGAGCGCGCGAACCTCGGACTCGCGGAAAGCGTGCGATTACCAGGGAGCCTATCTCAAAGGCTAAAACTATCTCACCCACTGTTCCAGCTAGGGTGAGACTTGCTCCGAGAGCCTTAGACGAAAGAGGGAATTCGGTCCCGAGGCTATCTTTCAAAGATGACGCTGTTACCAAGAGTTCCAATGCAAGAGATCTTTGGAAACTTCTAAACAGAAAGAGGGAAGAATCCCACGCATCTCACTGCCATTGCGAACGACTGATCAATGCAGTGCTATCACACTGTCATTGTTCAGCCCATACTAGAAAGTCGGTGTTCCATCGACTATCAACATCATCGACATCCTCATCCCAACCGATGAAGAGGAGACGATGAAACAGGCTCGAATTTTATGAGCCCGAATACCTTGAAGTGTTATCCAATATGATAAGTGTCGGGGAAAAGAAAAAGAAAAAGAAGATGAAGAAGGTCCCTGAGGGAGGTGCTTCCGACTCAGAGCACTCCTCAGGCCTGAAGGACGTGCTCAATGAAGAGCGAGGAGTTTTTCAAAACACTCGACTCAAAAGTGGGATGGCAATCCCGATGAATTATAGACAAATGGCTGGAGTCTCCTCCGATGAGGAAGACACGACCAAGTCTGTTATGGCCGGATCGCAAACATCTGATTCGCTCCTGGAAGACTCCGTCTCCGCGTACATGGCCCAAAACAGTACCACGGAGGAATTCATGCGGAGGATGGACGAACAAGACAAGAGTATCCAACAACAGCAAAATGTTATCAATGAAATTAAAGACATGCTGCATGTTCTGCTGGAATTGGAAAAGACAAGGTTAAAGAATGCATCTTCGCAGACGCCACCCCATGACCCAAAAACTGACAAGGGAAAGAGGGCGGAAGAAGAGGGTCATACTCTTCACATGAATGAAGAAGAAGAAGAAGAATATCATGAGGATGATGACAATCGTTCCACGCATCAGGAAGGAAACGCGAATGCCTTCTGGATGGAGAGTTTCCAAAATCAACTGAATGCCCTCATGCATAAGAGTGATTTACAAGAGTTGGGTGTTGTAAGGCCATATCCCGTGGAATGGAAAAACATGCCGTACTCAGAAAGTTACAAGTCATTGAAGCTCAAATCCTTTGATGGTAAAAGGTCGCCAAATCAGCACCTTTACTATTTTAAATCGCAAATCGGGCATTTAGCCAGAAACGACCCCATCATTACGCAGGTATTTGTTAGTACCTTGACAGGACTAGCATTTGAATGCTTCCGGAGGCTAGAACCCGGAACCATCAATTTATGGAATGACATGGAAAAAGCCTTCCTGACTAGGTTTTATGAAGACGATATGGAGGTGTCAATGCCGGCGCTTCTAGTCACTAAATAGAAGAAAGGGGAGTCAGCCCGGGACTTTATTAAAAGGTTCCAGAATGACTCTCTTAGATGCCCACACGGGATGTCAGAGAAAGCCTTGGTAGAAACCTGTCAATATAATCTCTCGACTAAGGTTCTAGCCAGGATGGGAGCAGTGAAGTCCTTGACTTGGAAGGATCTCGCCCTACAAGCTGAGGAGGCTAAAGAGATCGTGCAAAGGCTTGAAGAAGAAGGGGGCGAGGAGAAACAAAGGCGAAATAACGAAAACAACCATAGGCCCAGATCCTGAGGATACAAGGGGAAGGAGACAATGGTGGCTGATACTCCGCAGGTCGCAAAGTCTTCTACGAAGTTCCCTCCTCAGGCATGTGTGCCTCAAAAACAATATTCTTTCAAGGACGAGCATACGAAAACCATCTTCAACCTCCTCATGACTAAGAAGATGCTGAAGCTGCCAGAATCTAAACGTCCGGAAGAATTAGGGAGAGTTAATGATCCTAATTATTGTGTCTACCATAGGATTATTAATCACCCTACCCAGAACTGTTATATTCTCAAGGATAAAATTCAAGCCTTAGTGGACGCAAAAGTCATCAAGCTCCAAGAGCACTAGAAAAAGGTGACCGCGAACATGATGACTTTCAAGTTCGGTAAAACACCCGACTGGATAGAGTCAACAGTTTAAGATGGAGTGCAACCCATTCCTAGAGGCACGATGCAGGTCATGAATTTTGATCCGCATCAACAGCAGGAGAAAGGATTGTCCCCCTTCGAAACTGATAGAGGGGAGATAATGTGGGTGCATCCAGATCTCCATAATGATGAACAATGGACTTTCAATTCATCTGGAAGAAGGCAAAAAGGGAAGATCCTTACTTCTGATGCCATCTCCATAATTTCCGAAGATGACAAAGGCATTCCTACTCTAACAGATTCGGAAGAAGAAATCAGAGACTCTCTGGTGGCTGACGCGGACTACCTCCCTCTGGGACTCGTTCGGAAAAAGATTACTTGAAGAATTATGGGCAGGCCGTAGAATCTTGGCCATCTCCAGAGAAGATCAAACAAAAAGAGTTTAAATTTGACAAAGCTCTGAAGAAAAAGGGAAAAGAGCATGCAAAAGATTTACAGAAGTCGTTTCAATTCGACATCTTAACGCAGTTAGCTAATATTCCCGCAAGAATAACCTTGTATGAGCTCCTGAAGCTTTCTAAATCAACCAGAGAAGTTTTGAGAGAAGCTCTGAAAGATTCAGAGGTATTTCTGGCACAGATACCAGAAATGGTTGAGAAGGAAGAATCTCTTTGCTCGACGTGTCACCAGACCTCTGGTAAAATATCCCTTACATCACTTTCTCTCCGGAAGACATGCAAGTTAGAAGTAATAAGCATCACCGTCCTTTGTATTACAAAGGGTATATAGGATCAGCGGAGATCGATCCTATTCAAGTTGATCCAGGCTCAGCCTTAAGTATCATGCCATGGAGGATGCTACGGTATCTTGGAGTTCCGATGAACAGGTTAGCAGCAACCAATACCACTATCTTTGGATTCAATGCCAACGGTAGTAGACACTGGGCAAGATAAAGTTTAAGTGTCAAATCGGCGACCTGAAGACGGAAGTCACGTGCTATGTGATAGATGCCGACACATCTTATAATTTGCTACTGGGGAGGCCCTGGATCCATAATAACCTCATTGTGCCATCCACGTTGCATCAATGCATGAAATATGCGGACAAAGATGGGAACGTAAGAATGCTGGTCGCAGAAAAGCAACCCTTTAAAGGAATCGAAAACTACTTTACTGACGCGTTGCTATATCAAGATGCGTTCGATGTTTCAGATCAACCTGCTCCAGACGACTCTGATAGTGGTGAAGAAACTCTGATGGTGAATGGGTGATAAATGAAAGTTCAGAGTTCGCTTATTTTTCTGGTGTTGATTCTGAACCCTCAAGTACCAGCACTGATGCGTTCAGCGATTGCTTAGATAAAATATGCTCTCTGGCTTCTTTAAAGGCACCTATCCGATCATCCTTTCACGAACTGAGTGATGACAACGAAGATGCCAACAATGTCATTTTTGAGGTTCCTTCCAAGGACGGAACTCAGAAATCCATAATATTCAGAAAGGCAAGTCACAAAAGTAAAAAGAAGTGCTTAGATTCTAAAGAAGAACAGGGAAATCCCGAGTTCTTCCATTACGATGAAAATTCTCATAGACTAATAAAGAAAATGAGATATAATCTGGCCAAATGCAGGGGGTTGAACTTAGGAAAAGGAAGAAGAACAATCCTCCGACCCTTAGTCCTAGAGGAGAAACTGGCAGATTATTATCAGAAGACCAGCAGGGGGTTGGGATATATTACCACTCCCGAAGGTTCCTCAGGTGAGAAAATTGAAGAAACGCAATTCAATCATTCATCAGAATCGTCCTGTTGGGATTCAAATATCAGTGTCGACATGATCTTCTGCAAAGTGTCCGCAAACATGGCCTCCGCGATCCAAGAAGATGAAGACCAAGAGGAAGCCTCGCCGATAAAAGATGACCCTTGGGCCAAGCATCTTAACACGAAGTGGAAAATTCAGTTTGAATAGCGCGAGCCTCCAACCGAAAATAAAGTAATCCAAATAAATATGGGGGATGAAAAGAATCCTAAATCTATATTTATAAGTGAGAACCTATCCTCGGAAGAGAGAGAGGAATTGATATCCCTCATTCGTGAGTACATTGACATTTTCGCCAGGAGTTATGAGGAGATGCCAGGATTAGACCCAAATATTTTAGTTCACAAACTAAACATCCGACCAAATGCTAAGCTAGTAAAGCAACAACAACGAAGATTCCGCCTAGAGATCATGAAAGCTATTGAAGTTGAAATCAAAAAGTTGATCGAGTCAGGTTTTATTCGCGAGGAACAACACCCTGATTGGGTCGTGAATATAGTTCCTGTAACCAAGAAGAACGGAAAAATCCGGATTTGTATTGATTTTAGGGATTTGAATGAGGCCTGCCCTAAAGACGAATTTTTGTCACCCATTACAGATGTTATGATATATAATACTTGTGGGTATGAACGTATGACATTCATGGATGGGTTATCAGGGTATAATCAGATAAAGATGTACCCTGATGATGAGAAGTATCGTCTTTCAGAATACCGCTCAGAGTATACTGCTATACAGTTATGCCCTTCGGCCTAAAGAATGTGGTGCTACATATCAGCGTGCTATGAACGTAATATTCCAAGAACATCTGCGAAGGACAGTGGAATGTTATGTAGATGACCTAGCAATTAAAAGAAAGAATAAGAGTGATCTCCTAAAAGATTTGAAGACGGTGTTTGACCTCATGAGGAAACACCAGCTCAAGATGAACCTGACTAAATCTTTTCTGGGGGTCTCCAGTGGAAAGTTCCTCGGCTTTGTCGTAACTTCCAAAGGGATATATCTCGACCCGGATAAGATTAAGGCTATCCAAGATACGCCACCTCCCCGCAACCTCAAAGAATTAAGGGGACTGCAAAGTAGGCTGGCGTACATCCGCAGATTCATATCAAATTTGTCTGGTAAATGTCAGCCCTTTACCAGATTAATGAGGAAAGGAGTATCATTTGTTTGGAATGACGCATGCCACAAGGCTTTTGAAGAAGTCAAACAATACATCATGAAACCACCAGTGCTCGTAGTCCCAGTCTCGGGAATACCTTTTTTGCTATACGTGAGGGCTATGGACCACTCCTTGGGAGCTTTGTTGGTGCAGAAGAATGAGTCAGGTCATGAACATGCTATTTATTACCTCAGCAGAATGATGATCGGGGCAGAACATCGATATAACCTAGTGGAGAAGGAAAATTTAGCTTTAGTGTTTGCAGTGCAGAAAATGCGACACTACTTAGTTGGACAAACCATTCACGTTATATCGAGAGTTAACCCCCTGAGAATGCTAATGACTAAATCCGGATCGTTGAATTCAAGGCTATCCAATTGGGCTATTTTGTTATCACAATATAATATGCATTTTGTCCTGCAAAAATCTATTAAAGGATAGGCCGTAGCCGATTTCCTAGCCGAGCACCCAATCCTGGCATCCTCGAAGTTGTGCGAAGAAATTCCTGGAGTTGGGTGAATGGGGTGTGATTTTAAAAGAAGAGAACTCGCAAGAGTTTCCAGAGGAAAATATGATTGCGAAAGGCGTATGGCAACTTTTCTTCGATGGCGCCTCCCGAATGGGATCCGAAGAAAGAATGACAGCGGGGGTAGGAGTTGTTTTCATCTCTCCTTACAACCACATCATTCCTCGAGCCTACTCATTAACAAATCCGTGCTCCAACAATGTTACGGAGTATAATGCCCTCCTAATCGGTTTAAAGATAGCTTAACAACTGGGGGTCAGATATTTGGAAGCATATGGAGATTCTCAACTTGTCATAAATCAAGTTAGAGGGGAATATGAGGTCAAACATGAAGACCTTTTGCCATATTATCACGCATTAATTAAGATAGTCGATGGTTTCAATGGTTTCTATGTCAGCCACGTAAAGTGCCATCAAAATAGCTATGCAGATGCACTGGCTTCCTTAGCTGCTACATTGGCCTTGCCCAAGTATGCTAGAAAGCAAATTACAGTTGGGAGCAGCGAATTATTCTGTCCAAAAGATGAACTCAAACAGAAAATGAGGGAGCAACAGGAAGACGAGGCTGGTGTTTTCGAGTCAAGTCTAGAACGAAGGGATTGGCAATTCCCTTATATAGATTATGTCCTTTATGACATATCACCTGAAGATCCAAAAGAAACCAGGGCAATCCAAAGAAGGGCTATCCGGTTCTACTATAATGTGGAGCTCCAGATATTATACAAGAAATCTTATGATGGAATCTTACTTCGCTGTCTCTCTAACCAAGAAGCTCGAAAAGTACTTGAAGAAGCTCATGCTAGTATTTGCGGAGCACACCAGCCAGGGCCGAAACTCTGGGATAAATCCAAAGAATGGGTTATTACTGGCCGAAAATGATGACAGAAACTGTTAACTACGCTAAGAAGTGTAGGGCCTGCCAAATACATGCAGACTTTATACATCAAGCTCCAGAATATCTCCACCCATCGGCTACATCGTGGCCGTTTGAGCAATGGGGTATGGACATTGTCGGGCCAATTTCTCCGCCATCAACGAGAGAACACCGGTTCATTCTAGCTATAACGGATTACTTTTTGAAATGGACTAAAGCCATTTCCCTAACCAAAGTAAAGTCATTGGATGTGATCAAGTTCATTAAACACCATGTGCTTTATCGCTTCGGAGTGCCCAAGAGAATCATTCATGACAACGAGCCTCAGTTTGTCAGCCAAGTATTTTTCAGATTCTGCAACAAATACATGATCGAAGACTTCCTCGCCATATTACCCTGCAGCCAATGGTCTAGTAGAAACTTTCAATAAGACCATTGTAAAACTCCTCAAAAAGTTTGTGTCATCCAATCAAAGGGACTGGGATGAGAAGCTCAGAGAATGTCTATGGGCGTATCGCACCACAGTTCGAACCCCCACCAATGCCACGTCCTTTTCTTTGGTGTATGGATTAGAAGTGGTCTTACCTTTGGAAATTCAGATTCCATCATTGCGAGTCACACAAACGACTAGGATGACGCAAGAAGAAAGGCATCAGCATAGGCTCCAAGAATTAGAAGCCTTCGATGATAAGCGGTTGGAAGCTCAACAGAGTATTGAAGTATACCAAGCGCGAATCTCCAAGACTTTTAACAAAAAGGCAAAACGAAGAACTTTCAAAAAAGGCGATCTGGTCCTTTCAGTAAGAAGACCGATCATAACTAGCCAAAAGCCTAGAGGAAAGTTCTAGCCAAAGTCGGAGGGACCTTTTGTCATTGATACAGTTTACTCCAACGGCGCATATCGGTTGGCAAAACCGAATGGTGACAAGATTATGATGCCAATTAATGGCAAATTTTTGAAGAAATATTATTTTTAGTAAGACTGTGGAACACCAGTTGTAATGTAATCTGGGTAGTTCGATGCAAATGACGAATAAAAGTCTATTTGTGATCAGGGATTCATCAACAAAGATTCGCAGTTCCAGACTAAAAATTTTTAAAACGCGAATCAAAACTTCTTTCTTCCAAACTTGCTAAGTTAAAGAATACCTCTGGCGAATCAAAATTTCTCTCTTCTGAATTTGCCAAGTTAAAAAATATATACTTCTTGCGAATCAGAAGTCATGGTGCTGGAAATCACTAGACAGTGCGAGTTTCAACCTGATCAACGAAGTTAACAAGAAGTTCTCTCATTCACAGTAACTTTGAGTGGTTGGAAGATTTTGGGTGATTCAAAGATTGTCAAGTTAACAGTTACCTCTGATAATCAATATCAAAATTGTTCATCAATCACTTTTGGTTATGCAAAAAGAAAGAGCTTCTTTATTCATTATCAGATCAAAATTACAGAGAGTTCTCTAGCACTATACAATCAACAAAAATGAATGAAAAAATAAAAGTTTGCTTCGGTAGCCTCCTCTTCCAAGGACGACTTAAAGGCAGTAATATGCTCCTGCAGACTCTTCTTCTAGGATAGCGAACTTGCTTCTGTAGCCTTCTCTTTTAGCGTGGCTCAGATCAAAAAGTTTGCTCCTATAGCCTCCTCTTCTGGAAGGGCGAATTTACTTTTGTAGCCTAAGGACGGCTTAAAGGTAAAAAGGTTGTTCTTGCAGTCTTTTCCTGCCAACGGTTAGGGCCTTCGAGTTGGTTTGCACAGTCATGATCAACGTCACCACTTGATTAATGTAAAACTGGGCATACCAAATGCATACACCCAAACGTATAACGTGAGGGGTTGCACAAATTCAATGCCGCCCTAGCCATTAGCACCCCAACCTTGAGGGATACTAGGCAAGAAATAAGACGATGCCACAGACCCGAAATCTTTTCTCTCATGAAAAATATATGAGACCTTCCAATACCCTAGAGGTATTGAAAGCAATTACGAGCCCATCGGGTCTGGGTCATTGTTAAGGAGAATGACTACGGTTATCTCCTGCAGCCAATTCAAAACTTTGTTAAAAAAAAGGAAGAGGGAGAATGGTATTGATCAAAAGAAGAAGTTTACCTTAATTAAGGAAAATGACTATGGTCATAAGAACTTTTTCGGTGGGATACCCCTCTGGATTGATGCAGTCTGGAGGCCTTGAAACATGCCAATTCTCATCCATCGTTTCGGTTGGAGAAGAAGATGAAAATATGGCTGCACAAATAAATCAACTACAAAATAAAGAAAGAGAAGTCGAGAGAGCAGAAACTTTTCTCACATCAGAATGATCCTTCATGGAAAGGTCATGCGACTTATATAGACGGTCTTATGATTATGATCTTCGGTTGGGAGAAGATAAGACCAAATCTTCGGTTAGGATTCTCAATTCAAATCCCAACATAATTTATTACTATTGCATGGAACACTTAGATTTCGCAACCGAAGGATCTCACCATTAATAAAAGCGTATGACGCTTGGGATTTCGCACTGGTTAATCAGATAAAGGGTTACATCATGAATCGCGGGAACCATTGCAAATTCTTAAAGAAGAATTTTTATCTCGTGAACTTTAAGATAAAAGACGCGAACTTGATGAAAGTTCATTAGGGTCACATACATTTGACAAAAGAAAGATTCTTGCTAAGATAAAATCGCGGTCTTGAGATGCAAAAACATGACTAATATACAGATACTATGGATTCTATGCAAATTCGCTGACTTCGAAACACAAGACAACAAGTTTGACACAAGTTTTTGAAGCAAAACACGACGTAGCAATTCTGAAGTGCAAAATCATGTTTACTATACAAAGGATAAATCATGTCATGAAGAGTAAAAGTTAAAGGAATTGTGAGAGAGATTACAAAAACTTGGACACAAATTTTTTTTTCTCTTCTACAATTCAATGACTTAAGAGGGCCTTTATCTTCTCTTCAGCATCACTAATTTCCTGCTGGATGATCTCATAGGCTTGAATAGTGGCTTGGCGACGCAATTCCTCTTCACTAGCAATGGTACTCTGTGCTGAAGCAGCCTCCAGTGCCTCCAGTTCGGCTTGCATCGCTGAAGATCTTTTATCGCATTATCCCATTGTCTGGATAAGCTCATAAGATTCTTCATTGACTCATCGCGCTCTTTAGTAATCTTAGCTAAAAAGGCCTGAGCTTTAGCAATGGACTCCTAGGTTCTGATGATGGCCTAGTCATAATTCTTGACAACCGAGGCAGTAGTCTCTACTTGGAAGGCTAAAAATTAATTTTCTGATTGGCTCTTTTCAAAGGAAGCCCTACAAGCATCAATTTTCCCGTTGAGCTCCTTCTGGAGCCCAAGTTGCTCCTCCATCAGCTTATGGAAGGTAGCTTCAACTATTTCAGATTTGTCAGCACTTCACGATCTTGACAAAGACTCAGCGTAGCCTTGGAGTTGAACTATCATAAGCCTATAAGGAGCAGTTTTTTCCTCCCCACAAATGCTGACTATACCAGTCAAGTAAAGATGAAGAATATTGGCAAGAGAAGTAAAAGAAGCCCCTTTCAGTATGTTCTCAATGCAACGATCTAGAAAGTGGAGAAAGGTTTCCACTGTATCCTTCAACAGGTTGATTTCAAAAGCGTCAACCTCCGCATAGGAAGAATCAGTAATAACTGGAGCTGGTGTATCCTGAACTGTACTTTGCTACAGAGAAGCAGCAACACCAGTACTAGAAACAGTAGCTTCCACACACTCAGCAGAAGCGATGGCTGCAACAACCCTGGTTGGAACGGCAAGGGTGGTAGTTTTCACTTAAGGAACTGCTATTTCGGAAGTATTGGCCACAGAAATAGTGGTCTTAATCTCCCCACAGGCTGCTTCAGCTGGGACTTTCACGATGATGTTATCATGCGTAGTATTATCTACAACCATATGCTCCAAGAATGGAGTCGAAGCAAGAGCTGTTAAAAAGGAATAAGTTGATGATTGAATGTTACAGTATCATTAAATAATAGCAGAATTAAAAAAAAAGAAAATGAATAAAATATAAAGGCGAACCTGAAGGATGAATACAGGATTCTCCAGGTCCGTACACCTTAGGTCCGTACACCTCGAGTCCGTACACCTTGGCTCGAACGTCTTCACTTAAATAGACATATTTGCCGTGATCTGACGGAGGGGTACTAGAACCAAGATCTTTACTGCTGAAGTCATCGTCATCTCCCCAATCATCATGATCTCTTGAAGGAGGTGCTACTTTTGGAGAGCTCGGTGCATGGACTTCTCCAATTATCTGCACTTCATCATCATCAGTAGTAGCCAGAGAAGCAATGGCTGCAGAACTCTCTTGAAACAGTAGGAGGAGCAACTACCTCATCATCAATAGCGGCCTGGTGAGCGAGAACCACAGAATCCTCTTGAATAGCAAGAACAGGAGTAGGATCGCTGCGAAAAACGGGTCCCTGACTCCTACGACTCTTAAGGGAACAGAGAGTTAAAGCTGATTCGTTCTCGTCCTCCTCTGGTTCCTCTGTGAGAGTCTTAGAAACCGAACTGGGTGCCACAGTACCGGTTCCAGATAAGGTGTCATGCGAATTGATAGGCAAATCACTGAGATGCCTTAATCTCTTCCGCTTGTGCAAAAGCTTCTTGGGAGGAGATTGCGGTTGGGGAGAAGCCTCTTTCAAAGTTGGAAATGGAGAAACGTCAAGGGAGACAGGTTGGGATGATAAGACCAATGCACTATTATCCTCCTCCCCCTGTCGAATCCCTGGTTCCAATTCGTCAGAAGCATCTTTTGCTCCGAAATCCTCCATTCCGGCTACCTTCGTGCTGCCGGCCTTTTTCTTCTGAGCATACCAGGCTCTGATTTCCCTCAGCAAATTAAGGTGTATATTGAAGTTCTGAGGAGTGGAGTTAGCATCCGCGAACCATTTGCAGAAACCGAAACTCATATACGAGTTCGGAGTTTTGATGCCTGCGACAAAGTGGAACCAAGCTCGACCTCCTTCAAAAGAATTCCCAACGAAACTTATTTCCTTATTGGGATTACCAACATAGAGTTGATCATACCCAAATTGTCGAGCGAAACGACTCGGGTAATAAGGCTCTATATAGTAATGGTTCCCTAAACGGAGAACGAAATGTCCTGGGCGGATACTTTTTAACCACCAGAAGCACCCCGCAGACAGAACTGTGAACTTATCAGCACCAGCAATATCCGCGAATTCCTCTCTGTACCCAGCATTTGGAAAGTACGAAAATCATTTAAATAATTCAAAATTCACGTGGTAACGGAGGGTCTTGCGGATTGCAGCCATATAACATCCTTTCCACTGCGACCTCTCATAGTGCTGCACTTTTGGAGCATTTAAGTCTATCTGCGAATCAGCAGGGCTCATCAAAGTGCGGCAGTGTAGAACTAGCAAAGCCATTAAATAAGTATAGAGAAGTTCTACACCCGGGTTAGGAGTCTTAATGATTGATTCTCTTTTCTTGCTCTGCTCCTTCTTGACGTTACAAAACTTGTCAGCCAATCTCCTTAGCCCGCTTTGAATACTGCACACCATTGTAGGCAACAGACTGAGCTGTCTATCGAATGCAAGCAAGACGGCTAGGTACGGCCCTAACGGGTATGCTTTCCTGCGAAGGAATAACACATTTCTTTAACCATACCATCAAGTAGTCCGTCAAGAAGGCCGGATCAGATAAAGGCTGGAGGGCCTGATAGTGAAAGCTTTCAAAGGACGTGCCAGCCTTAAAGACGTCTTCATCAGACTCGACGATGTAAGCATCTGTTCTGAAGTTCGCAATTCTCCTCTCAACCTCCTTTTCAGAAATCGGAGGAAGGCGAGTAAAATCAGGCTTATTCTTTGAAAAATTGGGCAAAAGGTATTGCAACCACTTCTTCTGCTTCACATTGCGAGTACCAGACATGTGGGTGCAAATGTGGTAATGACAGAGCAATTCTCAATAAGTATCATAGACCAAAGGGTCCTAGGTCTTCAACAGATGAAGTTCTTCTCTAGTAGGGACATACTCTTCATATGGGATGTCTTCCATGGGTAGTCCCGAAATCTCGTACATTTCATGAAGTGCGAAACCCAATTCGCCTCGAGGGAAAAGACTGTACAAGTATCATGGTTATACAACTCCAGTAAAGCAACAAAATGAAACCTGCTAGCAGGAATACCGTGTTGAACCGCCCTGATAGCACGATACAGCTTCGCATACTGAAGCTGATCTCTGAAAGTGTTCAAAAAGAAATCAGTTAGGATTGCCCACTCTCCTTTCGAAGAGCAGTGGACCCATCTGGGGGGACGAAAGTCTTGAATAGGAAACTCGCCTTGCGCGTTGATGAATCGATGCAAGAAGGTCTGAGCGACTATGGGTGTTTCACCTATAGGAAAGTCTTGTTTAAAGGACCCCGACAACAACCCACAAAAGTGTTTCCCAGTGGTACGAGGGAAGGCACCCTGTGCATTAAACCCTCCCAATAAGACGCCGTCTTGAGGCCTGTTTAAATGCTAGTATGTTCGTCTGGGTACAGAAAGGGATTGGAAAAATAGAAATGGGTAAGACCTCTCCATATTGGGGAGAAACAAATTGCGGCCTTCAACCTGACGAAGCCACTTGTAATCTCCATCATCTAAACCACTGTCGGGCACCGAAACGTGATCACCGAACAAAAAGGCAGGTTTATTCAACAAAGATCGGTTGTCTTCTTCAAAAGGAGCAGTGGTCATCAGCTCTCGTAATATTGAGCGAGTAGGATTGAGAATTTTGTTTTTCCTTTCCTGGCTATCGGATGCGGTACAATACGGGAAAACTTGACCAAACCTGAACTCCTGCTTCCCGTCATAGCCACCCGAATATCCAAAATAATGATCCTTAGGCCAAGGATTTAAGGCATAATCAACTGCAAAAGAAACATTCAGATTCAAGACAAAAAAAAGAAAAAAAAACTAAGAAAGGGACTGCCTTTCGAATATATGTTGAGAAAATTACTTCCAATCAAGGGCTCCTGCCGAACCACTATCGAACTAGAGGTTGCTTGAAGGTCTCGATGGCTATTGGCAGAAGCATCAGAGGAAGAAGGTTTCTTCAGCATCTTTTGCAGATTAAGGAAATATTTCACAAAAGAATCGGAAGCTATGGGAGACTGAAGATGAGAAGTCTTAAAAACCCTGAGGAGAAACTTGGAGTTTAAATTTCTTGAGATAGGAATGACCTATCTCATGAAATCGAGGTTATTAGCAGATGATTTGATGCCAAGATCTTCGGATAGACGTGATCTCTGGCCTAAATCTCGTGAATACCTTTTCATTTAATGTGGCTCAGATAAAGTCTCAATTCCTACGCCGTATAAAGTAACCGCCTTCCGAATTTTCCGCAACCAAAACAAAAGTTCGCGACCCTAATACAGAGTCATGTTCCTTGCAAAATGAAAATTTGCAACCCTAACACAGAATCGTTTTCTTCTCCAAAATGAAAGTTCATGACCCTAATACAAAGTCGTATTCCTTGCAAAATGAAAATTTGTGACCCTAACACAGAGTCGTTTTCTTCTTCAAAATGAAACTTCGCGACCCTAATACAGAGTCGTATTCCTTGCAAAATGAAAATTTGCGACCCTAACACAGAGTCATTTTCTTCTCCAAAATGAAAGTTCGCGACCCTAATACAGAATCGTGTTCCTTATAAAATGAAAATTTGCGATCCTAATACAGAGTCGTATTTCCTTCAAGAGTTGAAAATACACAGTCACACTTTCCTTCAAAAGCAGCAAGTTCACGACGCTAATACAGAGTCATATTCCTTTTAAAATGGGAGTTCATGACATTGAGACAGGATCATGCTGTCCTCAATTGAAGAAAGTTCTAATACAAAATTACGCTCTCAGAAATATAGAAGATGGTGATTCTAATACAAAATCTTACGTCACATCAAAAGAGGATGTTATATCCAAAGTATTCCAAAACACCTCAGAGGATCCTGAGAGTTTTGAAAACTTTGGAGGGGGTTTTGTTGGTGAAAAATTCTGGAGTCATCTGTCAAAACAAAACAGATCCGCGAATTTAGGGTTTGAGATCCGCAACTCAGCAGATCCGCGAACCTAAAGCTCGATGTTCGTGACCCAGGTACGACAGAACAGGTTTGCGAATCTGAAGTTGAGATTCACGATACTGCCCATAGCTTTCGGGGAGGGGTTTAATACAAAGTCACCGACCCGAACGAAGGGAGCTACCATCTCAGATCGTGAAGCCAATTGCCAAACGAATATAGCGGCATTATTTCGATCGTGGGAGTAACTACCTAACGAATATGATGGCACTTCTCGAGTAGTGGGGGCTAACGGTCGAACGAATGAGACGGGGATGTTGCCCTAAAAACCCATATTAAAAAGCGGGAAAAAGAAAAGGGGAGGCATCGATCATCTTCTTCTTAAATTATCCTTTATGATCAGAAGTCCGGAGCCTTTCTGCCAACTGAAAGAGTTTGTGCGGAGTGTCAACGGAGAGCAAGATCTTCCTCCACAGCTACCTCAGAACCCAGCTTTAAATAAAGAGGAAATCTATTTTCCTCATCTTCTGTAAATAGAAAACTATTGGAATTGTAATCCTTTATTGAAATATCTCAATAGAGAATCATTTACAATTTATGGCGAACAGGCACAAAGTACCTGATTACTCGGATCATATTTTTTTTTTGACTCTCGAGGCTATTGCCTTAATACTAGGCTCACCCCCTTTTTTTTATCAATCTTGCTTTTTTTTTTCATTTCTGAGGCTATTGCCTTAATACCATGCTCACCTTTTTTTTCATATTTAGAAAGAGAAGACTTACTCAATCATTATCGTTTTTGTCTTTAACCTAATAAACTATTGTGAAGTGAAAAATAGATGTATACTTATCTCAAAATTACTGTTAACGATATTTATTTGAATTTTAATCTTTTTCATAAATTTCTGAGTGTATCATCCAATCTACTCTCCTATTCAATTTCAAACTAAGTTCGTTCCTTCATCTGTAATTAGATTGATCTATTGATAAAAATATATAATTTTTTTGTAGTTAATTACCCTAAAAACTATCCAAAGTGTAAAATAAAGAAATCCCAAAAAATCTAAAAATAAAAATTCTAAAAATAAAATAAAATCCTGAATAAAAACCAAAAATCGTAGAAAATAAAAATCTCCTAATCCACTCCCCCACAACTAAACTTGTGTATGCCCTCATACACAAATCATTAGTGTCGTCCTCTTTGCCTAATATTTGACTCACCGGGTGCACGACGTGCACGTGCAGTAGAAGACTCTCCACGATCGATTTATTTCAATCGATGCCAAATTTTTCCAAGACCTTGCCATACGACATTGATTTGCTCAGTGAGATCAGCTGGCAAGTCTTTGTCAAAGAAGACGTCATCCTCCTCCTCTTGTGTTAATTCAGTGGCATATATATTTTCCTCATCTGTGTTTCTGTTCCAATCCTCTAGAACATCAGCGTGATATGTCACTGAAATATGCTCTGCAGTTATAAACACTCGTGAGGGTGCATATGCATTAAACTCGGCACTAGACATAAATTCGCGATACAATTGTGTAATTAGACATGGCAGAGGCAAACTAGTTCTCGATCGCATCTTAGCGTCGATAATAGTGTCTACTAATTGTGTGCACATACAACAGTAATTGTCCTGACGTATAATGCAATCAACAACGTGTAGTGTGGGTGTATAAAATGATGACATATGTGTAATCCCCATCACATTAGTGTTGATCCAGCGGCAAGTCACTGTATACTGCGATAAAGTGTCTTGCTGCTGATCCCTCTATCTCGTGTCATTCTGAAATTCGGGCCCATCTGTGTAAGATAGTCCTCAATCGCATCTGGGGTTTGATTCCCAGGGTGAAGGAGGATACCTATGGATGTAGAGATGGCCGCTGCGTGCACTTCGTGTCTCCACGCCAGTGGAGTTTTATGGTTTTGCGATCCTTCGAAATATCGGATTTCGCAAAACTTGTATAAAAATCCTCTACTAATTCTGACATGTAAAATGAATTAGGCGTATAAATCAGATAATTTCATCCCAGAGTTTCTATAGTGGATAGGAAATATACTCTAAATGCAGTAAAAATCTCACCAAAAAAATTTTTGCAAACAAATCATGCCATCAGATCATATCACAGACCACAAAAAAATTATTCTAATTAAACAGTAAATAGAGGGTCCGGTAAACTCACATCTCCTGAAGTTTCAGGGGAAAATTCCACTATAGTGTCGTTGAATGGCGGCATAAAGGTGGCTGATGGGGCACGGCTTCGTAGAGGAAGATGATCTTGGTGAACCTTGGTCTCTGGTCACCACTAGTTGGAGCAAAAATTAAAGATTCTCGACTGACCTACAAAAAAAAAAAAATCAAAGGAGCAAAGGAGGATTTTGGGGAGAAGGGGGCAACTAGGGTTTGGGTTTAGATGATTTTAGGGCTGGTTGGGATTTTATAGTGGTAGAAAATTTTAATCAGCCCCTCACCTTTGCTCAATTTTATTTGCAACCCTGCATCATGTGAGTAACATAATATACATTCTATTATACAAATAAATACATGCCTCTATGCATAGATTGGGTCGTAAAGTGTCACGACCTCCGTATTATCACTTGCTTGAGTCTCTAAAAACAGTTTTAATCTTTGACCGTTCACTTTGAATAAATCACCGTTCTGGAGATCAATTGTACCGTGATGGTGGACCGCCCGTACTATGTATGGTCTATTCCATCGTGACCTCAATTTTTCCGGAAATAAATGTAGTCTCGAATTATATAAGAGAACTTTTCGTCCTAGTGTAAATGACTTGCGAATGATCACTTTGTCATAAAACACTTTAATTTTCTCTTTATAAATCCTAGCACTATCATGCGCATCCCGTCTAATCTCATCAAGCTCATTAAGTTGCAACCTTCACTGCTCACCGGCTTTATCGAGCTCAAAATTTAGAAATTTGATGGCCCATAAAGCCTTGTGCTCAAGCTCTACCGGTAAATGACATGCTTTTCCAACTATCAACCAATATGGAGACATTTCTAGATTAGTCTTGTAGGCGGTACGGTAGGCCCATACTGTATCCACTAGTTTATATGACCAATCTTTTCTATTGTGATGCACTGTCTTTTCCAAAATCAGTTTGATTTGGTGATTGAAAACTTTCACTTGCCCACTAATTGCGGATGATACGGTGTAGCTTACTTGTGGTAATGGAATATTCCACATGAGCGCCTCAAATGACCGGTTAGTAAACTGGGTACCGTTATCGCTAATGATAGCTTGAGGAATGCCAAATCGAGAAAAGATATTCTCTTTCAAGAACTTGAAAACGACTTTGTTGTTATTCGATTTTGCGGCAATTGGCTCTACCCATTTGGAAATATAATCAACAGCGACCAATACGTATTGGTTTCCAAATGAGTTAGGTAACAGTCCCATAAAATCTATACCCCATACATCGAATATTTCGACCTCAATGATAGGTTGCAGAAGCATCATATTGCGCCGTGAAATTTTGCCTACGAATTGGCTTCGTGTGCAAGTTTTGCAATATTCTACAGTGTCTTTGAAAAGAGTTGGCCAATAAAAACCACTCTGCAATACCTTTTTAGCTGTTTTCCTGAGACCAAAGTGTCCTCCACAAGCAAAATCATGACAAAAGGAGAGGACACTTTGTATCTCATTGTCAGGTATGCATCGACATATGATCTGGTCTGAACAATATTTTAACAGATATGGTTCTTTCCAGTAAAAGAATTTTACTTGGGACAAGAACCTATATCGGTCTTGCTTTGACCAATGGGATGGAATCTTTTTTGTCACAAGATAGTTCACAATGTCAGCAAACTATGGTTCACGCATTAATACAAATAATTACTCATCAGGAAATGATTCACTTATGGGGGTAAGAATTAGTAGGAGCATTGTGCAGGCGAGACAAATGATCAGCTACTAAATTATCAACATCTTTCTTGTCTAATATCTCAAGATCAAACTCTTGTAACAAGAGGATCCATCGAACGAGCCTTGCTTTTGTGTCTTTCTTAGTAAACAAATATTTCAAAGCAGTATGATTAGTGTAAACTATAATACGTGATCCAATTAAGTAGGAACGAAACTTTTCAAGTGCGAAGACGACTGCTAGAAGCTCTTTCTCTGTGGTAGAGTAGTTCAACTGGGAGTCATTGAGTGTCCTACTTGAATAGTAAATCACATATGGCTGCGTATTAATACGTTGTCTAAGGACGACACCGATAGTATAATCAGATGCGTCACACATAAGATCAAAGGGCTGATTCTAGTATGGTGCATGAATGATAGGAGTGGTGGTAAGCACCTTCTTGAGTTACTCAAATGCTCTAAGACAATCAGGTGTGAAATTAGATGGCAAGTCCTTGGCCAGTAGATGTGTTAAAGGCCTAGCAATTTTCCTATAGTCTTTGATGAATCTTCTAAAGAATCCAGTATGGCCAAGGAAGGATCATATATCTTTCACTGATCGCGGAGGTGGAAGATTCATGATGAGCTCCACCTTGGCTTTGTCAACCTCGATACTATCCTTCGAGATGATATGCCCTAACTCTATGCCATTTTTGACCATGAAATTGCATTTTTCCTAATTGAGTGTCAAATGTTTCTCATGACAATGCGTGAGAACTAAATATAAATGATGCAGAAACTCTTGGAATGAATCTCCGAAGATAGATAAATCATCCATGAAGATTTCAAGAAATCATTCAACCATATCAGAGAAAATACTCTCCATGCACCATTGGAATGTAGCAGGTGCATTGCATAACCCAAAGGGCATGCGTATGAATGCAAAGGTGCCAAATAGACATGTGAACGTGGTCTTTTCTTGATCCTCTGGGGTGATGGGAATTTAGTTGTAGCCAGAGTAGCCATCTAAGAAACAATAGAACTCATGTCCGGCTAACTGTTCCAGCATCTGATCAATAAAAGGTAAGAGGAAGTGATCCTTTCTAGTTGTAACATTCAGCTTTCTATGGTCAATACAAACTCGCCATCCCGTCTGCAAACGTATTGGGATAAGCTTATTTGAATCATTGTCTACAGTGATTCCGGATTTTTTAGGCACTACTTGAACTGGGCTCACCCATGCACTATCAAAGATAGGATAGATGATCCCATTGTCAAGACACTTAAGAATATCCTTCCTTACAGCTTCTTTCATTACCGGATTAAACCTACGCTGAGCATCTCTTGTAGGTCATACATTATCTAGTAAATGAATTATATGCTGCACTATATATGGACTTTTCCCCTTTATATCGGCCATACTCCAGCCTATGGCTTCCCTATGTGCTTTCAACACTGATATGAGTGCTTTCTCCTGAGTTTCAGTCAAACCTGCAGAGATAATGACTGGTAGTGTGTCGTGTTCACCCAAGAAAGTTACTTTAGATGACTCAGAAGGTCTTCATCTCAAACTCAGGTGGACACTCAATAGATGGTCATAACTGAACTCGTGGTTCAGTCATCAATGGCTCAGGTGGAAGTTCCCATCGAGTAGAAGACACATAATTAGATGACTCATCGAGCGTATCCAAGAATAAGCTCTCATCAACTAAACCATCTAGCTCATCAAAGAATTCCTCCTCTTGGTGCTCACTGGACAACTATATTCACTTCTAGGGGCTCATCATATAAATCACTCGGTTGGCACCCTAGATTGAATATATTCAAGTCAAGTATCATGTTTCCAAAGGAAAGTCTCATCGATCCACTCCGGCAATTAATAATAGTATTAGAAGTGGCCAGGACTAGACGTCCCAAAATAATTGGGATACAATGCTGTGAATCCACCACAGGTTGAGTCTCGTAATTATGAAATCGACTGGAAAAATAAACTCCCCAATCTTAATCAAGACGTTCTCAATCTCTCCCATAGGTGTCTTCACAGATCTATCGGCTAGCTGTAACGTAATTCTTGTAGGTCTCAACTCTCCTAGTCCTAATTGCTGGTACACTGAATAAGGAAGTAAGTTGACACTTACTTCTAAATCTAGTAGAGCCCTTTCAATGACTGTAGTCCCTATGGTGTAGGAGACAGTAGGATTTCCAGGGTCTTTGTACTTCACAGGTACTGACTGAGAGAGGATACTAGAGATATTAGTAGTTAGGAAGACTTTCTTTGGAACATTTGTTGTTATCTTCTTTGTGCATAAATCCTTTAAGAATTTTGCATAAGTAGGTACTTGTTGGATTGCATCAAGAAGAGGAACATTGACCTTAACTTGCTTGAATAACTCAAGGATGTGCTCAACCTGAGGAGAATTTTTCTTCAATCGATTTGGATAGGGAGCTTTCGGCTTATAAGTATGGTCAATAGGAGGATCAGAATTAGAGGGGTCAGACTCCTTTGTCGTGCTAGTGGGTAGATCCTGAGATGATGATGATGAATCATGAGGTGATGATGGAATCGTGGTATCAGGAAGTGTAGATTGCCGTACACTAGGAGTCGAATCAGGTAGCATGGCTACATAATTATCAACCAGCTTGCCAGATCGAAGTGTGTGAATGGCATTAACTTGGTTGACATGCGACTGATTGGAGTTTGAGGAACTGACATTAGGATTTGTTAAGGATTGACTTGGAAAAGTACCCTTACCATGTTCACTCATTTGACTCACTAATTGTCCAACCCGCTGCTCTAAGTTCTTAATAGTTTGAGAGTTCACGAGTAGGTACTGATCTATTCTTTGAATAAAATTAGTTGATACTTTCATGAGATTTTGCATGTGCGTGCCAAGGTTTGACATATGCATGTCAAAGTTGGATTGAGATTTGAGAAGATTTTCGGCATTCTTCTCAAGTGACTGGAGTCGACTGGTGTCACTTTTCTTGATCATTATTAGACCCCTGTTGTGGATGTCATTGGTTTTGTGCAGGTGGTCTATTCTGGTTATTCCCATGATTTGAAGTGTTTGGGTGTTGATAAGCACCAACATTTGGTTTTGGGAACTGACAATTGGCTGGAGGTTGCATGTTAGGGTTCGAGGCTCCCTGATATTGCCCTTGACCACAAGAGAGGTTTGGATGGTTCCTCTTGCAAGGATTGTATGTAGGAGCGTATGGATTATTCATGGGTTTTTAATACAAGGCGTTAGACTGTTCAAGTGTGGGACCCATAGGATTCACTAAAAGTGGACACTCCTTCATAACGTGATTTAGAGTTCCGCAATTAAAGCATGTGGGACTTTGGATTTGATTCACTTGACCCACTGGTGGAGCACTAGGAGTCTCCAATGCCTCAATTCTCCTGATAAGAGCTGCAATCTTAGCTTCGGCAGCTATAGAGCTGTCGATGCTATGGATCCCACCCTTATGCACGAGAGTTGATACATTGGGTTTCTCAGTGGGACTCTCTCACTGCATAGTTTTTACGATAGGTCCTCAAGGAAGTCCCATACTTCATCCTCGTTCTTTCTCATGAACTCCCCCTAACACATGGACTCAAGAAGAGTTTTGGATGTGTAATCGAGTCCTTCGTACACGATTTGACACAACCGACACTTTTCTATTGCATGGTGGGGGCACTGAGCTGATAGATTTTTGAACCGTTCTTATTATTTCCAGAAGGGTTCTCCCTGCACTTGACAGAATTGATTAATTTGATTCTAAATTCTTACCGTCTTGTGCATGGGATAATACTTCTTAAGAAACACTGCAACGAATTTCATCTTAAGTAGTGATTGAATCAGTAGGCATACTGTACAACCACTTCTTGGCATTATCTTTGAGAGCAAATGGGATGAAGCAGAGTTCAATTGCTTCCTCCAATAAGTTTTGTAGTTTAATCATCATGCATAGTTTCTAAAATTCACTGATAAATAGATATGCATCCTCAGAATCAAAACCAGTGAATTTATGAAGCATGCTGATGTACTGTGGCTTCAATTCATAGTGATTACCCACTGCGTGTGGCAGTTTGGTGCATAATGGTAATGATGTGCCCAACGAGTAACATTGATCCTGAAGGATCGGGATCGGTTGGTCCATCTTATCTCCCATAAACAAATCTGATCTCACTAGTCGACCAAATTGATCACAGGTCCAATGTGACATGAACCAGCGACCGTGAGTGTATGCGTGAATTTCCTAATCTAATGCAAGAAGTGGGGTGTGGTGGAGATAAAATGGTGGAAGAGATATGATCAAATAAAAGATGTGATTCCTAATGTTTCTATATATATATTTAATTTTTTTTTACAAAATCAGAGAACCAAAATACAGAACTGGAGAAAAATTAGAGTCAGGACTCACCAGAGCTGCCGCCAATTGGCAGTTCTTGCAGCCAAATAGCAGCAACTCTAGAGAGTTTAACTCTCTAGTGTTTGCTATGCAACTCTGAAACTCCTCTGATCCCTTTTGTCTTCCTATATCTGCAATTTTTGGTCCTTGCACACTCAACACAACTATTAACTTGTAAAACGTTAGAAAAGGAAGAAAAATAACGTCGATCTCAAGCAACGACGCCAAAAACTTGATGTGATATTTCTACTGCAAGCGCACAGTATCGGTGTAGCACTATACAAGTCGTCCCACAGAGATCTCAGGTGTTTTGTAATTCTTACTAATTCTTTAGTCCTATCGGATTAACTACGATTTCTTGGTTAGATTTGAATTATTCTAATTAGCTTAGGATATAGAATCCACTTGTTCACAACCAAGTAGTATTTCTATTATCTTCTTCCTATCATAAAAATTGATCTTTTAGTTTTAATTTTTACTTAAAGCATCCTAAGTATAGACTATCAAGTTGTGTCCAAGCATAATCTATCAAAGAAATTACTTTACATAAAAACAAACTAAATCATTAGATATTTCTATGAAGAGACGAAAAAGTAACAACTCCAAACCCTAACTAAGGATAGGTTATCAAGAAACTTAACTCAAGTATAACCTATTAAAGTATTAATCTTCGAGTTGTTATCTTTTAATCTTTCATTGAAAAATCATATCTTTATTATTTTATTTAGGAAGAAAATACTAGAGAACAACTACATGGTAGATTCTTAGTTTCATCTACATCCTAGAACTAAACTAAATTAGCTACTCATAGTTCTAATTGGCAAAATCCTATTTTTATTCATGAAAGCAATTAAAGTTACACTAGAAAGCAAGATAAATCTATCTAGAAAGCAATTAAAACAAGATTACTTAAGAACAATTAATGAACAATAATGGTTACCGCTGGAGTCGGTATGACAGTCGTCACCCTTCAGCAAATCTTAATTTTATTTATAAAATACGAGTACAAAATTATGGCATAAACCTAGATTACAAGGATATGGCCAATATATAGGCTTCGGAAAATCAAACCCTAATCTGAATAAAAGTGAAAAACAATAAAATTATATCAAATCCCCCGCAGAATTTTCACCCAGAGTTAGGCCCACTTTGCCGCCAATTGGCGGCTAATGCCGCCAAATAGTGGCAAAACCCAAGGTTTGATTCCTAGTTTTTCTCCTGCATGAGTCTCTTGTCTTGTTCTTTTTATTTTGATAACTGTATTGGATTTTGACTCTCTACAGCACTTAATCTTATAGTTTTGCTCACTTTTAACTCTTTTCTGGACTTGGTTTCCTAATTCGGCTCTGATTTTATGCCATCCCCTTCTTGGAATAGGTTTACCTGAAAAGCACACTAAAAATACCTGAGTAGTATTATTTAAATACAAAAATAGGTAATATGGAGGCTATAAATATGCAACATATGACACTCATCAATAGCTAACGCCACCGTGCCCAATTTCTCTATCAATCACAGTTGCTGCAAGGAGATTGAGGTGTTTTATTCTTGATGAAAGGGAGCTAAAAGAGTTCGTGTGAAGGGGATGGATGAGTTCCTAGATGTGGAGGAAGAACCGTCTGATGGGGGCGACTCTGATAATAATGACAATGACGATGATAATACTGGCACCGGGAATTCCCGTGCAACTACCAGAGGTGAAGATGCCTCAGTTTGAAGTCCATCTCCTAAACGACGTTGGACGTCAAAAGGCGAACCGACCGGAAAAAAGAAGAAGTCTGACGAACGGACCTTTCCTACAATGGTAATTCCAGAAGAAGCGGCGGTCTGGTTCGCAGCTGACCTTCTGGTATCAACTCTACCCACAGCATTGGCTGAGGAAGATGTCTTAGCAGAACCTCTGAGTGTCACTAATACCTCAGATTTGCCCGTTCCTGGGTTCTCTAGAGTGCATCACGACGCAACCTCAAGGAAGTGAGACAGGTGCTCTACTCCTCTATCAAGTCCAACCATAGGGCTGGTTTTCACTGGTATGATTCAGGTTATCTCTCTTTTCTATTTTTCTTATACACATTTCGTAGAGTTTGACATTTTTGTTTCTTCTGGAGGTCCAAGTAGTCGCCTTCAATCGCCGATGCAATTTACTACTAGGGCAGAATCAAAAGAACATGCAGACTACCCAGTACTAGCGGATCAGTGGGTAGACTAGATAGCTCTGCAGAAGAGTTCGACGCAGACTACTTCACTCCCATCCCTAGCTCTGCCAAAAGCTATGACTCCTCCAACATACGAACTGGGGAGTGATGACAGAACGCAGTTTGTCGTCTCTGAAACACAAGAAGCTTCCATCCCTCCAGAGCCAAGCTTGCCGTCTCCCACTCCGGCCATCTACTCCGAAGATAGCTTCCCAGTCGTCGTTGGTGCATCATCGACTTCGCGGCCTGCTGTAACTTCTCCTCCATCAGCAATGCCCTCAGTAATCGTGACTATTGTGCCTTCAACTTCTCCTCCATCAGCACTGACCACTCTACCAATTGGTGGGGAAGATTCTCTAAAGTTTTTGTTTGAAGCCACATCCATTACTGGAGAAGTTTCGGGTGATGGTGCTCTTTCAAAACCTTCCCCTGCTGGCCCTGTTGCTCAAGTTACGAACAGTGCTATCGAAGCATCTCCCCGAATTCCAAGCTCGGCGAGTTCATTGCTATAATTACTAGCTCCACACATCATGAACTTGGTGCAAGGACGGACCTCTACACTGTCAATCTCTTTGGAAGCTACACCCTTGCCAACGACTTCTCATTCTGTATTGTCTGCTCTCGACTTAGACATTGTTGACCCTCTCAAATAATTTTTCAATTACAGTGTCAGTGACTTTATGTGATTGCTGAGGCGGTGTATCAGTATGATTCTGGATGGGTGGGACTTTCTCAAACTTGGACGCCCATGTTGGTCAGTAATCTGGACAACATCGAGGGGATTGGAGGTCGTGAACGATCAACCCTTTATCGAGCCCGCTTGGAAGCCTTAGAAGAGCAAGTACAGATGCTAAACACTCTCTGGCTTGCGGATGTGGAAGTGATCACTGAAATCAAGGTAGCGCGGCTTCGAGTGGACTTAATGGCCCATCAAGAAGAACTGAGACACCAAGAGGAAAACTGGTCTCGTGAGTTAGACGAGCTCCGAGCTAGCCAAGAAGCAGTTCTAACAGATTTGGAGAAGGCCGATTTTGAGATTGAGGGGAGCCAGGCTTTGATCCTTAAGGCTCGCGAGACCATCACCAAGGCCTAGGCCATCCTGGAAACTAGCCAAGCCAGACTGGAGGAGTCTTTGAAAAGAAGAGAAGAGTTGGTCTTGCGACGAGGACAACTCGAACAAGAAGGTATAGTGAGGACCCGAGCAATTGAAGAATCTCGACTTCAACTCTCCTAGCACCTTGCCATTAGTGAAGATGACCTACATCGCCAGGCTCTGCACTCTGCGGAGGAGACTCGTCGGCATGTTATTGACCAGACTGAGAATCAGTTGAAACTCCTGGGAGAATTCTAATCTCCTTGTATCTTTTTCCCTTTTGCTTTTTGTTGTAATAAACGAAGAAATTCAACTTTTGAGTTCTTCTTTTCCCCTCTTTTTTTTTACTTGTCTTCATTCCTGCAATCATGAATAAAGAAAAAAAATAGTTTTGCTATCACTTAATCTTTCGTATCATTTTGAGCAATTAAGTGATGATGCGATTTAGATATGATTATGATAAATGGCTTATTTTGAATGGGTGATCATGTGAAGATCGAGAGATTCGGCAGAGGTGCACAATTGCACATGCCTGGGGTTTTAGTGAAGGAACTTCAAGGCTCTCATGCATAACTTAAACTGCACACGTCAAGATGATCGGATTAGGATCATCAGGTTTGACAGAGGTGCCTAATTGTACATGCTTGAGCTTTGGCCAAGGCACTTAATTACACACGCCAAGATTATTGGGTCAAGATCATCAGGTTTCGATAGAGATGCCTAATTGCATATGCCTGAGGTTTGGTGGAGGCGCTTAATTTCACACACCAAGATGATTAGGATAGCATCAGGTTTCGAGAGAGGTACCTAATTGCACATGCCTAAAATTTTGGCGGAGGTGCTTAATTGCACACACCAAGATGATCGGGTCAGGATCATCGATTTTTGGCAGAGGCGCCTAGTTGCACATGCCTAGGGTTTGGCGGAGGTGCTTAATTGCACATACCAAGATGATTGGGTCAGGATCATCGGTTTTGGCAGAGGCGCCTAATTATATATGCCTGAATGATTTGCCTAGGCAACAGACAAAGCTGGTGATTGAATTAGGATCACAAAAGAAGCTATTTATTGTGGTGTAGATGATGGTTCAAATCTTACTGTTAGAGGTGAAAGCTTAACATGACAGAGTTAATCATATCGAAGTGACATGGGCGGTGATAGTCCAAATCTTGTTGTCAGAGGTAAGAGCTTAACATGACAGGTTCACGGGATTTTTAGCAAACCCCCAGCTATAAACGAATTTGGTATGCTTTTACCAATCGCCGTTTGCATTGGGCCACCCATGCTATTCCCCTTAGCATGGTGAGTTATCGAGGATTTTTTTATTTTTTACATATAGCATTTCATTAGAAATTTGTCATTAATAGGCATCATCATTCTATCGCCATCTTGATTTATTAGGCAGTGGGCTCCACTCAAGTATACCGTTTCCACTACAAACGGTCCTTCCCATTTAGGTTCAAACTTGCCCTTGGTTTTATGGGTCATAGTCATCGGCCTCTTGACAGCCAAAATCAAATCTCCTTACTTGAAAGTCCTTTGTTTGACCTTCTTGTTGAATGCCTGTGAGACACGTGCTTGATACAGCTCAATTTGTTGTTGAGCTTAGAGACGCTTTTCATCCAGCACTTCTAGCACTTGAAGTCTCCTGCAGCGCTTTTCTTCTATTGTCATTTTCGTACCTAGAGCTACTCTCAATGAAGGTATCTGGATTTCCAGGGGCAAAATGGCCTCACTTTCGTATACCGGGAGAAAGGTGTAGTTTTAGTAGGAGTGCAGACTGTGGTGCGATAAACCCACAAATACTCACCTAACTTCTCATCCCAGTCTCGTCGATTGGAAGAGACAAACTTTTGAAGAAGTTTAATAGTAGTTTTATTGAAGGTTTCTGCTAGGCCGTTAGCCGCTAGGTTGTATGGCGTTGATGCAATGTCTTTGATTGTGAATTTATCACATAATCAGGAAAACCCCTGGCTGATGAATTGTGGCCCGTTATCATGAATAATCATTCGAGGGACACCGAAGCGATAGATCACATGATGTTTAATGAACTAGATTACGTCTGCGGTTTTTACCTTCCTCATGGGTACGGCTTCAGCCCATTTTAAAAAATAATCGGTTATTACAAGTATAAACTAATGTCCTCTAAACGATGGTGGAGTGATTGGCCCTACTATGTCCATTCTCCATGCTTCGAAGGGCTAGCTGGCAACAGTAGTGTGCAAGTATTCAGGAGGTTGATAGATGAAGTTGGTGTGTACCAGGCATGCATGGCAATGCTTTGCATTTGCCACTGCATCGGTAATCATTTTCGATCAATAATACCCCAGCCTTCTTATGCGATCACCAAGTTTCGGTCTAGCTTGGTGGGCCCCGCATATCCCACTATGCGTTTCCTTGAGCACCTTATCAGCCTCCTCTTTCGAAATGCATCGTAGCAGGAGACCATCATGTGACTTTCTATACAAAGTCTGGAGTGCAGCATCATAATAGAACTTTTGAGTCTTCTTCTTGATTGAAGCGACTTCCTTGGGATCTTCTGACAGTATCCCATACAAGGCATAATCAACATACAGAAATCGCCAATCTCGTGGTTCCAGAGTTATGCCCACTTGACACACTTCCTTAGCTTGTAGGATCGAATTAGAATGAAAAAGTTCTCTACTCCCAATATTGACACTCTTAGTGGAACCTGCTGAAAGTGCCAATGTCACAGCTAAGGCTGCACGGGCGTCTGCATAGATATTCTCGTGTCGAGGTATATGGTTGATGTAGAATTGCTCGAAGTGATTTACCAACTTAATAACCAACTGATGGTAGGGGATGAGGGCTTCATGTCTGACTTCATACTCGCCCATCATTTGATTGATGATGAGCTTAGAGTCTCCATATGTCTCTAAATAATTCACCCTCAGCTGCAAGGCCATTTTTGAACCGATAATGAGCACATTATACTTTTCCACATTATTCGTACGTGGCTCCATCAGTGAGTAACAGTTGGAAATTATATGCTTGTGTGGTGATATAAGTACCACCCCCACTCCCGCGCTGGACTATCTTGCGGCTCCATAAAAAAACAACTGGCATGCTTGTTCCATACTAACTGCATCGACCTCTGGCGATTGGTCAGGAATATCTTCCAGTAGTTTAGATTTTTTCGAAACTGGATGCTCTATAAAAAGTCGGCGATTGCCTTTCCTTTCATGGCCCTTTTGAGAAACGAAGTGGATATCATATAGGGATAGTAACAATGCCCATTTTGCTAATCTATCATTTAAGGAAGCTGGTTTTGTCATAAGGATCTTCAGTGGGTTAACCCAAGATATGAGTGAATTGTCTGTCTGGAGAGGTAGTGACACATCTTTTGAATAGCGAACACTAGGGCTAAACACTCCTTCTCGACCAGAGTATACCGATGCTCTACTCCCATCATTGTTCAGCTCAAATAATAAAGAGCGTGCTCATGGTCGTGCTCATTATCTTGAGCAAGTAATGCACCTAACGCGTGATCCATAACCCTCACATATACGAGGAACGGTCCTCCTGGCATGGGGGCCACAAGAACAAGAGGTTTTATAAGGTATTCCTTGAGATCGTCAAATGCTTGCTGGCACGACTCATCCCATACAAAGGAAACCCATTTCATGAGCTTAGAAAATGGCTGACATCATCCTGATAAGTTAGAGATGAAGCGATGAATATAGGCCAATTTACCTTGTAACCCCTTCAGTTCCTTGAGATTTTGGGGTGGCTACATTTATTTGATTGCTCTTACTTTGTCGGGATCAAGGAAAATCCCTTTTGAGGTAACCACGAACCCAAGCAACTTGCCACTGGACACCCCTAAGAATGACTTGGCAGGATTCATCTTTAGATGATGTCTTCGCATGAGATTGAAGACCATCCCTAAATCCTGGAAATGATCCTTTTTATTCTTGCTTCTGACAACAAGATCATCCATGTAACATTCCATGGTTTTGTGCAGGTATTCTTTGAATATGATGCTCATAGCGCGTTGATAAGTGGCTCTAGATTCTTAAGTCCGAAGGGCATCACCGTATAACAGTATACCCCAAAGGTGTTCTAAAAGTCGTGTGCTTCTCATCATCTGGGTGCATCTTGATATTATTGTAGCCAGAGAAGCCATCCATAAAGGACATCCTCTCATAGCCATACGTGTTATCGATCATCACGTCGGTAACCGGCAAAGGGAACCCGTCTTTGGGACATGCGGCATTCAAATCTTGGAAATCAATGCATATCTAGATCATGCCATTCTTTTTGTGAACTGGAACTATATTTGCCACCCAATTAGGATGTTGTTCCTCTCGAACAAATTCGAAAGTTATTAGCTTATTAACCTCAGCTTCTATAGCTTCCATTAACTCTGGTCGGAAGCACTTTTGTTGTTGTTTGACCGGCTTGGTGTCTTCTCTGATACTCAAACGATGCATAGCAAGCTGGGGGTCTAGCCCCGGCATGTCTTCATAACTCCAAGCGAACATGTCTATGTACTCCCTAATGAGAGCTACAAGCTCTTCTTTTTCTGTAGGAGTTAGTACTTCGCTTATGAAAATGGGCTTTGGATCTTCCTCAGTCCCCATGTTAACCTGTGCTACTTTATCTTCTATGGGCAGGTTACATTGTTCAAAACGGATATTCCAGAGGGTATCCATGTGTTTAGCCCAAGACTCCTCTTGAATATCAATTGGTTCTTCATTACTTTTAGGTGCGGCTGAAACCATATTTGCTGCTAAAGACTAGAATAGAGCACCGATATTCTGATCAAAATCTTGGTCCGGTGGACTATCATCACTGTCGATCGGAGTCATCCCTTCGAGTTTGTTCAGTGATGCGGGAGGAGTGGACACGTATCTTAACTCTCTTTTGGTCTTGTGATAGTAATCGGGACTTTTACCCTTTGTCCTAAAAGAGGGTAGGAGGCTTCGCTATCCCTTTTCAAAATTAAATCTCTACTTTTGGGCTAAATTATAGCACATATTTTTCATCATTTATTGGAATTTTTTGTTCATAATGGTGGAATTGAGGTGATGTTTGCTCCTCACTCCCACTACTTTGTTTTTGAGTAGATTGCATCATCACTTTGCCGAACACAATAGGCTTCTGATGCGTTTGTCGAGAAGGTCTTCGAAGACATTATCTCGGCTACTAATTATTTCGAACTGAGAGAGGAGAGATGATCTAATTGGAAAATGATATACTGCCAAAACTTCAAGTTCATATAAGCCATTTTTCTTTGTGGTAGTGCAAGAGAGCTCCGAATTAGTAGCAACATTAGGCACATAAACTAACTTTATGTTTTCATTAATAACCCATTCGTCTTCATCACTAGCAGCATCGGTTACATTAACTTTATTGAAATCTATATTGGGATTTATTTTATAGTCCCCATCGTCTCCTTCTAAAGACTCGCACTCAGTATCTGCTTCGTTGCCACTGTCACAGAGTTCTTCATACTCTTCGAGGATCTCGTGGGCAGCCATATATAGCATTGCATATGTAAAATAGCTCTCTAACCCTTTGAATGGTTGCTTGTCCGCAATCAAAGTCCAAACTTCTCCTTACTCATTGCAATATTTTATGCATTGGTGGAGAGTCGACGGGACTATTATGTAGGCATGCACCCACGGCCTCCCCAACAGGATGTTATATGACGTGTCTGCATCGATGATATAACAGGTAACCTCTATTTTTAGATCTCCAATCTGGTATCGGAGTCTAATCTTGCCAAGGGGACAAGTGTCATTGGCATCAAACCTGAATATCGTAGTGTTCGTCGGCGTGAGATGGTGCAGTGAGATTCCCAATAATTGTATTAGCCTTCTTGGGATGACGCTCAGTGTAGACCCAGGATCAATTTAAATGCAGTCCACTTTGGTGGATTCAACATATCCAGTATAATATAAAGGCCTATTATGTTTTATGTTTCTCACTTGCATGTCCTCTGGCGAGAAGGTTATTTGCGGAATTTGCCTCCTCACTTGGTGATAGTGAGGGCAAGAATCCCTTTCTTCGTTGAGTGGTTCAATGATTTGTGCCAAAAAAGATTCAGAGTTTACCAGAGCCTCTCTTAGTGCTTCTCGAGTTGACTTGGACAATCGCAACAGCTCGTTGTACGCCCGAAAATTGCATATTTGATTCCATTGCAAAAATTATTTGAATTACAATGAATTCAGATTACAAAATAACCCGAGAAATTACAAGAACGGGAATATTGATTTATTCCCTTTTTACGTGGGTTCGGGTGGCGGTGGAGTCCAAGAGAAATTACAAGATGGCTCTGCTCCGCTTCTCAATTTCCAGAGCTCGCCTGAAATCTCCCCAAAGTCCAAGAATCCAAAAGTCCTCTCTCCGGTTAAATTTCTGCATTTTATAGACCGAAGAGACTTAAAATCCGGCTCGATTCCTCCTGAAAAAGCGGATCACGGGATATCAGGAAAATAAAATAGGAAATAAAACAACGGAAAACAACGAAAAACAACCCGCGGATTGCAACCCGCGGGATCGCCCCCGCGGGTTGCCACCCGCGGGAATCCTCCCGCAGGTGGCAACCCGCAGGGGCTCTCGCGGGTGCAACCTGCAGGTGTGCCCACTTAGCAAAAAAAGAAATTTTTTTTTTCGGTATCTACACTCGTAAAGTGTGACACAAGCCGGGATGTTAGCCAACTGCGCTATGATGTCGAACTGGAATGGGACATCTTTTGCTTCATCGTTCTTCTTCGCACTTTTCTAAAAATGAAGCCCCTTTGGTTTCACAGGCTCACCATATGTTTCCTTACTAGGCCCTACCCTTGAATAGTCCTTACCAGACGGACTTGATTCGTCTTGGTGAGTGGCCATAGCTATGCCCTCCTCTTCTAAATCCGTTAGGGCATTGGCAATTATGTAGTCTTCTTTAAGATTTGTGGAGATAGTATTACTAGTCCGCCTCTTTCTTTGTGCACTAGATGAGGTCCATTGTTCATCTTGCAAAATCTAGATAAACCCACATAATCTCCCCCCTTTTCGTGATTACCGGGGTGAGTCCTTTTTGTTCCATTTTATGGGGATCATGATTCACTACTATTAGTTTTCCTGTTGGTATAGGCGTTACCCCCGTGGGAAACTCACTGATTCCTACCACTAAGGTTGTCATATTTGCGAAAACTTTCTTCTGTTCTTCCTTAAGTTAGAGAACTCCGGCTTCTATCAACGCTTGAATCCATTTCTTAAGAGGATAGCAATCCTTAGTCGGATGCTCGATATTCTGATGGTACAGGAAATAGTTAGGGTCATTGGTTTTTCCGAAATCTTTCGACTTTCGATTCTCTGAAAACTTCAGCATGCCCTTTCTCATGAGGAGATGGAACAAAGTACCTATTTGCTCCATCTTAAATGTATAGGTCTTATCCGATCGGGGCCTGTTCGGACCAATACCTCTTGGGCTTTGAGGTCTTGGATTTGGTGGATTTGTTGGTTTTGGAGTAGCATCTGACGCTATCACAACCTTCCCTTTGTTCTTAGGATTCTGTGAATATGACCTTTATTTGTAGAGTTTCTCATACCACAAGATTTCTCTATCCGGCGAATTATGTTTTCTGCCTGCTCTCCTTGCTTCAACAAGTCCTTCCAAGTTTTGGATTCCACGGCTCCCATTTTTATCAGCACCCTAGTCCTGAAATTATATTTGCAGATTTCCACCAGTTTTTCCTGGGTCATACCGTGTCGGCATTGCACGGACTTTTTCCGGAAGCGTTCTATGAATCTTTTGTCTGTCTCTTCTTCTCCCTGTTTCGTTGCAAGGAGGGAATGAATCGATATTTCGGTATCATCCTCAAAGAAATGTGACAAGAACTATTTCTCGACATCATACCAAGTATTAATGTTCCCCAGGGGCAACTACATGAACCATGTAAAAGTAGGCTCTCGTAGGGTACTCACAAATACTTTGGTCATTATGGGTTCGTTTCCCATTAGATGACCAGTCTGCAACAAGAAATAATATATGTGCTGACTTGGGAACCCTTTTCCATCATATGATTCCAATTTGAGGGGTTTGTATTTTTCGGGATAAGGGGCGAAAATCCACTCAAGCGGGTATGGCCTTGAAACCCCGGATTCCTTCAGCTCCTTTTTTTATAGCAATGCGTCAAGTTGCCTCAGTAGGTTCTCCATTTTCTCTTCATGAGGATCATTGAAGAAAAACTTATCGTCTTCTTCATGCACTGAGTAAGCTTTTTCTTCTTTATTTTCTTTTTCTTCATTGTCTTGGATGGTGGTTCCTCGTTTGTTTTGGGTGGTGGTTCCGAGGTGGAGGTTTTAGCCTTATCTTTGACTATCTTCTGAGTATTTTTGACCACTTTAAGGAGCATTATCTTGAGCTCATCAATAGCCTTTTGCTAGTTCCGAATTATCTGCTCTTGGGTTTCCAACCTCTGGTCCACATCATCGGGCCTATCCATCGCGTGCGATGTTAATTTTCTTGGTTGGGAAGAAGCATATGACTGTGGGGAAGATGTCATCGTCGTATGAACCCTTTACAAGTTTCTTGTAATTTTGAGGAGAGACAACACCTGGCTTGAGCTGGGTGAAATGGTGAGGTTTTTCATCGTCTACATCTGACTCGTATTATTTCTCTACGACCATCTTGCCTTTAGCCCCCATATTTGATGTTACCGCTTTCAATTCTTTTTCCTTGATTCTATACCTCAGATTACTCTTTCTCCTTTTTGGAGCGTTTTGATTAGACTCATTTATTTTATCAAATACGGACACTGTTTTCTTTCCATAACAACAATTATTCAATATAGCTAATATTAGTTGCTCACAATGGCATGTTGAGTGCGATTGAATTTGAGTCGATTTCCTTTTATTTGTCAAGTATTCTCTGAGATCAAGAACTTTAGGAGATGAAGAATTTCAGTTACATTTTTGGCGTAGGGCCCACTTGGCTATCAGAGAAGTCCGGATGCCTGCTGAAACTTTTCAGTGATGATGGTATTGAACTTCTGGTCTGTCAGATATTCGATATTTTGCCTATCAGTCTTAATTCTATATACTGGCTGTTTTACACGAAACTGGGAGTTAGCTTCGCATTTGAGAGCACTCATGCGAGGCTGGGCTGTAGCTTCACGTTTTACGCTAGCCCCGTATTTTATGCTAGCTTGGCATTTCTGAAGAAGTTTAACTTCTGTTAGTTGTTTAGCATCACGTGGGGGAGTATCCTTGCACGCTGGCATAACCTTGTGATTTATGCAAGAATTTTTGGCTTCGCGTTTAACACTAAGCTCAAATTTTTGCCCAAGTTTAATAGCCTCAAGTTTAATAGTCTCGCATGTAGAGACTTCATCGCACGCTGGCTTATTTTTATTAACTTCGCATTTTACACGAATTTTGGCACTTTTGCCATTTTTATATTCAAGTTTAGTAGCCTCGTGTGGAGATACTTCTTCACATGTTGGCTTACCTCTGAGATTAACTTCGTGTTTTACGTGAGTATTGTCAATTTTTCTGGTTTCATGTAACCTCGTGTAGAGAGACTTCTTCACACACTAGCTTATAGTCAGCTTCACGTTTTATGCAATTTTCACTGATCTTGTGATTAACGTGGACTCAAAGGACCCTCGATTAACAGAGAATTCCTGATTACTCGATTTATGGGTTTTAGAGATCATGCGACGATAGCGCCGCGTTTCAGTCAGATTTCCTGATCCAGAGGAGAGATAATCTTCATACCTTTGCTGGTCGATCTCAACGACGAGCATATCCACAACCAAACCAATTTTTTTCACGTTGAGTTGCACCACGATCTCTTATTCAGTAAAAGAGACGTCTCCCACTGTGGTTGGCAGTTTGTTCTCCGTGAAAATCATGCTTTCTTCTATTGATTACGATGATTACAATGAAAGAAGAACAATAGAAAAATAAATGAAAGGATTTATATTTTTATCACTCTCTTTTACAATAAAAGTGGGTTCTAATATGGCAATGGAATCGAACTAGTAGAACATGTTGAAAATCCAACGTAAAGATTTCTCTTTGAAGAAGATGATGGCCGGCCCTAGCTCTCTCTCTGTTGATCTTAATGAATTCAAGACTCTCGCGTGTAACGTAAACTTCCAAAAGATCCCTAAAGTCTCCTCAAAGAGGCTATTTATAGACTTTAGTTGGTTATGAGAGTTTTCTTAGGGATAGGAATAGAAGGTTTTTGTATTTATCAAGGATTCTAATCAAATATCATATTTTTGACTAAAATCTCTTGTATTTGGTTCCTGATTGGACTCAATTCGAGTATTAGATAATTCTAAATCTCAATCACAACCAATTAAGGATTCTGAAAATCTGCCCATGCAGAATTAAGTGCTCTGGATGCAGAGTTAAGGTTTTAGCTTTGCGTTTCGCCTATTCACACGAAGTTAAACTTTATGCTCATGCGAAGATATTAAATAGCTTCGCATCGAACCAGCCGCAGAGCTATTTTTATTATCTTTTGAAATTTTATCCTCCAATCTTTGTTGCAGGATATGTGGGAGCTCATTTTACTCTACCGTTCAAGACTCCTAACTTGTATACTTCTCTCGGATTTTTTTTTTGGTATTACAACGTCAACACTACGGCTGCCAATTATTCACTCAATCATTCTTGCTTGAAGGAGATCGAAGCATTCTATTTCCAAAGATGAGGTACGAAGGTGGTCCGAGTATGAGGCATGGACGAGTTTCTCTCTATTAATGATGATGATGTAATATGGGGTAGGGCAAATTGATCCTACATCCATTCAAGCCGATGCACCTGTCCAAACCAATGTGCCACTCAGATTAATGCGCCAGTTCAAGTTGATGAGCCAGCCCCGATTGATGTGCCTGCACCTCCTCGAGCTGATGTTATTGCCAAAGAGATTATGAGGCAGTGGCAAAGCATACAAGGTCGGCTAGCGCGAATGGATCAGCCCGACCAGCCAAGAAACATCATCATTCCCTTACGACGGTTTTAGTTGCTGAATTGCCACATCCATAGCCAAAACCAGATGCTCTAGCAGTGGCCACAAATGCCTTTGAGCTTGTCACTGCTATCCAAGAAGCTGCTTTCAAAACTACTCCCATTGTTCCTGGACCCGCCATTACCATTGTGACTGGTGAGGGTACTAATACTATCCCTTCTCCACCTGTCATGATGCCAGCAACTACAACTCCTCCTTGAAATCCCACTATTGGACTTGTGTCTTCTCATAAGTATAAATACATTACTCTCTTTTCAATTTTCTTATTTTTATCTCCTAACATATATATTTCATGTGGTGGCTCTCCGCATGTCCGTACTACATCTGACTGGTCCCTCTCATCAGAGCCTATCGATTACTCAGGTACGAGTGGTCCTACTAGTGATGATGGTGGTGTTGTGTCAGATATAGATATTGACAAAAAAATCATGCATGAACACCAATTAAAGTGGGAGTTACATCCTATTATTGAATAGTTTAAAATAGGGGTTATACCTCATTCAATTGAAAATTGATATGGGGCTTACGCCTTTGAAATAGGGGTTAGACCTCATTTAATTGAAAATAAAAATAGAGGTCACACATCTATTATCTCCAAATTAATGAGGCTTTAAATCTCCAGAACTCTTATAAAAAGCCAAAAAGGCTAAAGGAGTAAGGAGGACCATCATGAGATGATCCACACACCTCTATGAGAGGATCCATCTTTAGTATAAGAAGAATGAAGATTATTATATTATAAAGAGTTCTACTCTTTATTAATCCAGATATTTATATCTCTTAAAGAGTTCTAACTCTTTCTTAATCTAGATATTTCTATCTATTAAAGAGTTTTACTCTTTTATTTACAGAGCCATGCAAGGCTACTTTATATCCAAGTGAAGGACTCAACTCCATTTTTCAGTGTTAAAATCATCAATAGAAAATATGATCATCTCCCACCGATACATTGGAGAACTTTAACCTAAAATGGCTAACATGTGGATCATTAACTAAAGAGAGATCTACATTTCAAGTCTAAAATAGCTAACATATGGATCATCAAAGAGAAGTTAGTATTTCAAACCTAAAATGGCTAACATATGGGATCATTAAGTAAAGAAAATCCATATTCTAAGCCAAAAATGGCTAACACGCGGATCATCGACCAGAGAGATCCACATGTTAAGCCAAGAAAGGGCTAAACGCGACTTTCAGGGGTGCATTTTATTTCTAGAATATCAAGAGATGATTTCTCCAAAAATAAATAAACGCGAACCTCAAAAGTCTTGAAAATGGCTAAGGAATAAAAAAACGCGGATCCTAATCCAGAGAGATCCATGAGGATTTAAGATCGCGTTTTAATTAAAATGCAGATCTAACCTGCATTTCGAAAGTTTCAGTGCAGGATGGCATTTTGATCCTAAAATTTTGTAAGATTAAAACTAACCTTGTTTCAATACAAATGCAGGTCTAGCTGAGAAACTAACATGTGGATCATCAATTAAAAAGAGATCTATGCTTTTTAGCTATCTTTTAAGCTCATAATTAGAGCTAAATATAATTAAAATGCGAACCCCAGAGGGTCGCATTTTCATTCCAAAGTATCAAAGGATAAAGACTATCCTTGTTTATACCCAAACATGGGTCTAATCAAGCAAGACATGTTGTTGAGTTAAAATACGAATCATCCACCATAGATGAGATTCATATTTGACATTTCTTCTAAACTCATTTGGAGCTAAGTACAACCAAAATACGGACCTTAGAGGGTCGCATTTTCATTCCAGATTCTCAAGAGGCAAAAATCATCTTCATTGACACTCAAACGTAGATCTGAGCATGTCATGCAAGTATAAGAAGGTAAAACGTGGACTTAAAGGATGAGATCTGCATTTCGGTTACAAATCTAGAGGATTGAGGACGTCAGTTACAAATCCTAAGGATTTAACACAAATCTAACGAATTAAAAAGATAAAAAGAATTAATCCTCAAATTATGGAGGCTATTAATTGGACAATTACACTAATTCAAAGGTCTCCAGACCTCTATAAATAGCCAATAGCTGGGCTAAAGAAGGGGTTACTCGGTTGCATTATCTCCATTTTGAGCTTGTAATAAAAGAATCAAAGTTCTTCCAAGAGCCTTTACAAAAAGCTACCAACTGCAGAACGTGTTCGATCGTCAACAGAGAGCAGGATCGTGCTCCACAGGTACAACAGAGCCCGACACTAAACAAAGCGAAAATTAGACTATCTCCACTTGGGCTGCAGTTCTTCGTTGCATCGTCAAAGAACAATTTCCAGGTTTGTTCTTTGTTAACTACATTGATTTCAACGACTTTGTCAGTAATGTCATTGTGGAGTTTAGAGTTCTCTAAGACAGGGTACTCTGCGAGAAAATCTGCTATCACTTGTCCCTTTACTACCTTCTAGAGGACAAAATGTATATCATATGGTGATAGGAGAAGTGCCTAATTTGCCAGTCTTCCATTTAATGAGCCTAGTTTCGTCATGAGTAATTTTAAGAGGTTAACTCGAAAAACAATATGAATTGTCTGGCTAGCTATATAGTGCCGCACCTTTTGAATGGCAAATATTAAAACTAAGCACTCTTTTTGAATTGGATTATATCTATATTCAGCACCAATCATGGTATGACTTAGATAATAAATGTCATATTCTTGACTTGCTCATTAAGTTGTGCCAACAAGGCTCAGAAGGCATGGTCCATGGCTCGTACATAGATGAGAAAGGGACTCCCCGGAACAAGAGTCATTAGAACAGGTGGATTAACAAGATAATTTTTTATATCTTCAAAGGTCTGCTCACATGCTTCATCCTAGACGAATGATATTCCCTTTTTTATGAGTCTCATGAATAGTTGGCATCATCCTGACAAATTCACGATAAATCGTCGAATATAAGATAATCTCAATTGTAACTCTCTGAGTTCTTTTAGGTTAAGAGGTGGCTGAGTTTCTTGAATTGCTTTGACTTTATCAGGGTCGAGGTGGATTTCTTTGGAGGCTACAACAAATACTAAGAATTAACCACTAGATACACCCAGGAAAGATTTGGTGGGATTCATATTTAAATGATATTTTCTCATGATGTCAAACATTGTTCGTAAATCTTTTAAGTGATCTTCCTTTTTCTTACTTTTGATCGCTAGATCATTTACGTAGCATCGACAGTTTTTCATAAATATTTCTGGAAGATAACACTCATAGCTTGCTGATGAGTAGCACCGGAGTTCTTTAGTCCAAATGGCATTACCATATAATAGTATATCCTAACGGTATTCTGAAGGTCGTGTGCTTCTCATCTTTAGGATGTATCTTGATTTGATTGTATCCTAAGAAACCATCCATAAAGGATATTCTCTCATATCTACAGTCGTTACCAATCATGACATCAGCGATCAACAATGGGAATTCATCTTTAGGGCAGGCGACATTAAGATCTCGAAAATCTATGCATATCTAGATTTTACCATTTTTCTTGGAAACGAAAATGACGTTTGCCACCCAATTCGGTTGTTGCTCTTCACTGATGAAACCCGAATCCACAGGTTTCTTTACTTAAGCTTCTATTACTTCCACTAGTTCTAGTTTAAAGCGCCTCTGTTGTTGTTTTACTGACTTAGCTCCCAGTCTGATATTAAGTCGGTGTATTGCAGTTTTTGGATCTAAACTTGGCATGTCTTCATAATTCTAAGTGAAAATATTAATGTATTCTCTTATTAAGGCCACTAGGTCTTCCTTTTTGGGTAGCAGTCTGATATTAAGTTGGTGTACTGCAACTTTCAGATCTAAACCTGGCATGTCATCATAATTCCAGGTGAAGACATCATTGTACTCTCTTATTAGGGCCATTAGGTCTTCCTTTTCGGGCATAGTCAAGTCCTCACTTATAAAAATGGGTTTTGGATTTTCCTCGTTCCCCATGTTGATTTGGGTTACTTTGCCTTCAGTGGGTGGTTCTCGTTGTTTGAACAAATATCCCATGGGTATCCATCTGTTAGACCCTTGGATCTTCTAATAAGAGACGTGGATCATCGTTCTCCCCATTGTTACTCACTAAAGTCATGTTCACTGCAAGAACTTAGAATATTGCTCTCGTGCATACATCAGAATCCCAATCCGTTGTGTCTCCATCATTTTTTGGACCAATCGGCTATTTAAGCTCTGCTCCTGAGGGCATAGAGGGTGTGATATAACCAAACCCCTGCGAGTTTATGATAATAATTTGGATTCTTTCTTTTCAGTACAAATGAACATAGAAGGTTTCTCTGTCTTTAGCTAAAATTTAGGCCTTGTTTCGAAGTTAAGTCATAACCCCATCCTTTTCATCATTTGATGCGAAGTTGGTTTGTAATATTCGAACTGCGGTGATGCTTGATCATACTTTCATCACCCGGGTCTTGATCGGGTGGTGACTCGACTCTCCCAAATATTATAGGATGCTGGTTAGTCTTTGAGGAGGCACTTCAAAAATAACACCTTTTGGATCAGGTATTTATGACCGTATAGTGAGTGATGATCGTATTGGCAAATAAAAGGTTACCAATATTTCTAACTCAAATAAACTATCTACCGCTGTGCTAGTGCAGGAAGGCATAGAATTCAAAGTAACAATAGCCAAATAAGCAAATCCTAAGATTTCATTGATGACCCATTCGCCTACCTTCTCAGTGGAGTCAATTACATCCAATTTGTCAATACATATTACAAATGGATTTATTTCATACTTAAAATCATCATCTTTGACGAGCTCGGGCTCAGAGTCTACTTCATTATACTGTTGTAGCTTTCCTCGGTGGGCTCCTCTAAAGCTTCATGGATGTCTTCATATAGCATAGCATCCGTGAAATAGTTCCAACCCCCTGAAGGATTGCTTTTCTGCTATCAATGTATGAACTTTTTCTTATTCATCAAACTACTTCATGTATTGATGAAGTGTTGAGGGTACTACCATATTGGCATGGATCCAAGAGCTTCCCAGAAGGATCTTGTACAACATGTCGGCGTCAATAACATAACACGTGACTTCTGATTTTAGATCTGCAATTTGGCATTGAACCCCTATTTTCCCCAAGGGATGACTGTTGTTGGTATTGAATTTGTAAATAGTGGTGTTGGTGGGAGTTAGTCGATTAACGGGAATACCCAACAATTGCATTAATCTTCCTGGAATGATGCTCAATGAAGAGCCAGGGTCAATCTGAATTCGTTTTACTTTGATTGAATCAATATACCATATATAATATAGAGGTCTATTATGCTTCAAATTCTTCACCTACATGTATTCTAGTTGAAATATTATATACGGGATTTGCCTCGTCGCTTGGTGACAGCATAGGCAAGAATCTCAATCATCAATAGATGTTTCTGCAATCTGTTCGAGGAAAACCTTCAAGTCGTTTCAAGCCTCCTTTAGGGCATCTCTTGTTTCTTTCAACAGTTGTAAAAGCTCATACAAGGTAATTTGAGCAGGAATGTTGGCTAACTGGGCTAACACATCAAACCAAAATGGTACACCAGTTGCCTCACTATCTTTTCTCGAATCCTTCGGGAAGCGGTGCTCTTTCTGTTTGGCGAATGGTACTCCATGTTCTTCTGAAGATTTACTTGGTCCAACTTTCGCATAGTCTTATGGTAACTCTTCCCAGACTGGGTGCCTGTTTGTCCCGCTTCATTTGGGTGAGTGATCATTGTTGTTGCCTTGACTTATAAGTCAGTGAGTTTGGCAGTCTTAGATTGGTCTTTTTCACCAAATGTGGATATTGCATTACAGGTCCAAGCCTTTCCCTTAGCTTTTCTCGAACTGGTTAAAGAAGTCCATTGTTCGTCTTTTAGCAAGTTGGAGTATACCCACATAATTTCTCTTCTTTTAGTGGAAACCAGGGAGAGTCCTTTATGTTTCAAATTATGTGGTTCGTAGTTAACTACCATCATCTTTCCTACAGGTATTGGAACTACACCAACTAGAATTTCCAAGGATTCCATGGTAATTGTAGCCATATTGGAGGAAACATTTTTCTGTTCAAGTCTCAACTAGATCATCTTTGCATCGATTAGTACCTGAATTTTATTCTTCAGAACATAGCACTTCTTAGTGGCATGCCTAATATTTTGATGGTAGAGACAGTATCTGAGATCATCAGTTTTTTTAGCTTCTTCTAGTTTTTGGTTTTTGAACAATTTAAGCATCTCTTTTTTGTTTAAAAATGAAAGAATGTGGCTTCTTATTCATCTTTGAAGGCATACGTCCGTTCAACACGTGGTTTGAAGGAATCTCAATTATTTTTTCGGTTTCTGGTTCGAGACTGGCCCTGCAATCATTGCTTCTTTTCCTTTGGGATAGGATGCCTATGGTTGCAGCTAGTTTGTAAATATCCTCCTTTGAGCATGATATTCATCAATACGTCGAATTATGTCTTCCACTTGTTCCTCTTGTTTGACTAGTTATTTCCAGGTTCGTAATTCTACTCTTCCCATCTTAATGAGTACACTGGTTTGGACATTGTGCTTGCAAGTTTCTACTAGCGTTTCTTATGACATGCCATGCAGGCATCTCACTAACATTACTCGAAAATGATCTATGAAGATTTTTACTGTCTCATCTTCTCTTTGTTTATTTGTAAGGAGAGAATGGACCGAGATTTCAGTGTCATTTTCGAAGAAGAGACACAGAAATTCTTTCTTCATATCAGACCATGATTTGATGTCTCTAGGGGCAACTGCATAAACTATGTAAAAACAGACCCTCTCAAGATAGTTGAAAAATTTTTAGTCATTACAGGGTTGTTCCCTATGAGATGACCAGTTTGTGATAAGAAGTAATATAGATGTTGATTAGAACCTTTTCCATCATAAGAATCTAATTTCAATGGTTTATACTTTTTCAGGAAAGGAACATATTCCCATTTCATCGGATATGGCTTTGTGATCCTAGCTTCTCATAAGTCTTTTTTGTGCATCAAGGCTTTCAACTGATCTTGCATCTTCTATATCTTTTCTGCATAAGGATCTATGACAAAGTAGAAATCTTCTTCTCTTCCTGAAGAGGGTTCTTCTTCACTCCCTACAGTCATCTCATCGTTGTTCCTTAGTGGTTCATTGAAGGATTTCTATGTCTTGTCTTTCGAATTCTTTTGTGAATTTTTTAATAGCTTTAGAAGCATTTTCCTGAGCTTGTCGAGACTCATTTACTGTTCTTGAATTAGTCGTTCTTGAGCCTCCATTTTCAGATCCATTTTACTGGATCTTCCTGTCATGTGGACCATTGCTCCATCAAATCTGGAAGATTTATACGATTGGGACGTTGCAATAGTTGAATGATCACTATATTCTTTATCTTATTATCTGAACCCCCAACTACCTTCTGTAATTTCATGGTGCTAATATTCTTGTCTTGAGATGAGTATAATGGCGTGCTTCTGTATCAGATGAATGCTCTCCGTCAAGTGGTTTCTTTCCTTTATTCACTATATTTGAAGTCATAGAAAATGGTTCTCTATCAATGATGACACTTGGTCTTTGAATATGGCTATTTTTAGGTGTGCTACTTTCTGGCTCAGTTATCGACTAAAAACTGAGCGTTTTGATGGACCATAATAGCATTTAGTAAGTACTGCAGAGATTATTTGCTCACAATGGCATGGCAAATGAGATTGCACTATCATTCTCTTATTAGTAAAGTATTCTTGCAGGTTGATCACCTGATCCAGAGGCGTTGAGTGAACTATGCTTCTATAATAAGTCTCATTTTCCATCCGGCTTCTACGGGACCCCCTGCCATGTTTATAGAAATTTGCGGGCATGGATGTATAGAGTCCATGCCTTGTTTGTTGTCTTCACCTAGTCCCTGTGTATGCTTCATGGGGCTAAGGATCAACTAAGCATTTTGATTTTTCTATGTGGGGCTCATCAGTCTTACATTTTGCTCTTTCCATGCGAGGCTGAGTAGCCTCGCATTTTGGGCTTTCTAGACGAGGTTGAATAGCCTCGTGTTTCAATTTTTATACCCTAGGTTGAATAGCTTGATGTCTTGAAATTTTTATGCTAGGCTGAATAGCCTCGCATTTTGAAATTTTATGCTAGGTTGAATAGCCTCGCATTTTGGCATTTTACCTCTAGGCTATATAGCCTTGCATTTTGGCACTTCTATACTGGGCTGAGTAGCCTTGCATTTTGGATCAGACCCATGTTGGACTCGGGTTTTGAGCGTCCGTCGTCATACTCGACGGTTTCAATTCTGAATCTGAGTTCTGGTTATGCTGGATCTTGCCATCTCTTTAGTTATTCTAATTAATTTAGAATATGAAATCCACTACTTCACAACCACGTATTACTTCTATTATCTTCTTCCTATTATAAAAACTGATCTTTTTTGTTTTAATCTTTATTTAAACTGTTTTAAATATGAGCTATCAAGTGACGTGAAAGTATAACTCATCAAAGATATTACTTTTTATAAAAATAAACTAAATAATTAGATAATTCTACGAAAAAGATGATATTCGACAATTCAAAACCCTAACTAGGCATAGACTATCAAGAAATTTAACTCAAGTATAATCTATCAAAATATTAATCTACGAGTTGTTATATTTTAATCTTTTTATGGAAAAATCATGTCTTTATTATTTTATTTTAGAAATAAAACAATAAGAAGCAATTACATGGTTGATTCCTAGTTTTATCTATATACTAGAGCTAAATTAAATTAGCTACTTATGCTTCTAATTAACAAGATTATACTTTTATTACTAGAAAGCGTTAAAAATTATATTTTTTCTATGAAAGCTATTAAAGATCTACACTAGAAAGTAATTAAATCTATTTTAAAAAAATAAAATATTTCTACTCAGTAGAAAGTAATGAACAATAATGGAATCACATCTGGAGCTAGGTATGATGGTCGTCATCCCTTCGACAAAACCCTAATCGTTATTAATCAAAAGTGCATCTAAAATTACATATTAATTTACAAGAATTTATGGGGTATTTACAATCTAAACACAATCCTACTCCTCAAATTCTGTGTAAATGATATAATCCTAGTCCAACACAAACTAGTCTCAAAATATATAATCCTAATTTAATCCATAGGTATTAGAAACCAATGGTTGAGATTAGATGTCATAAAATACTATTTTTCAAGGCCAAAACCCGAAATTAGTTTTAGCACACTCGTAGTCCACTAGACCAAATATTCCACTCTATAGCACTTCAGTAAAATATCCATAACTTTTGTATACGAACTCGGATTGAGCTGTTCTTGGTGGCATTTTGAAGATAATTCTGAACTCTACAATTTTTTGCGAACAAAAATTTTTTCAGTTCAAATTTTGTCTTTACCAAAAATGCTCTTTAAATTGCTACTTTGCACATGAGTTCCTGTCTTCACCATGATTGACTTTCTTTACTCGTATTTGTCATAAATTTGCATTTTTGTTCTCTTTCTTACAAATCCTTTGTTACCTATAAAAACACACTAAATATACTTGAGCAGCAATTATTTATATAGAAAAATAGATAAAATATCGGAGAAAATATGCAAAATACAATACTCATCACACCCCCCACCTATATTTTGCTAGTTCTAGAGCAAAATCTAGATATAAAAATTAAAAAAAATCCTAACTCACTTTCGCAAGAATTGTGATTGTACTTAGCACGTGAAACAATCCGTTAAACTCCTAGGTTACATTAGTGAATGAATTGTATCTCGTGAGGGTTTATAGTAATGTTACCCACAAACATCATGAAAAAGGTAGATTAAGGAATAAAGAAAAGAAAAATAAGGATAACCAAAAATCAAGAAAAATAAAAATTTATACAAAAGAAAGAAAAAATCTTTTTGGTATTTTCTACAATTAATATCTCTAATATATAAACCCAAGAACGCATTTATATTATCAATTTTCAAGTCAAGCATCATATTAAATATACTTATCATTTTAATCAAAAATTCAAATCTATCTTTCAATACCCACTAATAAATAATTCATTAGCTCAATGCATGTACGTGCATATGTGAGTCTACTTCAGTTTTGGACTCAAACTCTAACTCATGATTCATCTTTTCTATCTAAATAATTTTTTACTTTTTATTTTTTTCTTTTTTTTGTGTATATTTCTCCTTTCATACGAATATTCATGCTTGCTTAGGTGCAAATACCCGATTACTTAGATCATACTATGAATATTTCACTTTTTATGTGAATATTCATGCTTGCTTAGATGCAAATACCCAATTACTTGAATCATAATCTATCTCTTAAAAACACCGTTTGTGTGAATATTCATGCTTATTTAGATGCAAATATCCAACTACTTAGTACTTCTCAAGAAATTTATTTTTTTTATTTCTAAAAGATTATTGCTTTAAGTATTAGGCTTACCTCTTTATTCTTTTTTTTTCTTTTTTTTTTGTTTTTTCTGATTTAGAGAGAAAAACTACTCAATTGTTATTATTTTTGTCTTTAACTTCATAAATTATTGTGAAGTGAAAAATAGATGTATACTTATCTCAAAATTACTATTAGAGGTATTTATTTTTTGGATTTTAATTTTTTTCATAAAATTGTAAGTGTATTATCCAATCTACTATAAAATCAAGTTTTTTTTTACCTTTTTTACTTTTTATTTGTAGATTTTTTTTCTTTTTTTAATTTTATTATACTCTACAAACTGCCCAAAGTGTAAAATAAATAAACAAAAAAAATCCTAAAACTTAAAAAAAAAATAATAAGAAAACAAAAAGCCTAAAAAGAAAATATAAAAACTCCTAATCTCCCCTACACCTAAACTCGTATATGCCCTCATATACGAACCAAAGATGGTAAATAAATATGAAAATTATTATACAAATATTATACACGTACTAAAAAATTCAGAGCGATTACGACTTTTTGATCATTTCCACTTTTATAGTGTGTCCTTTTATGTTTTGATATGGATGAACTTAGCCTTTTTGTTAATTTTGTATTTAATCTCTCCATCTTGTTTTTGGCTTTTCTCAATTTATACCTGCCATTTTTTTCTTTTATTCAATAGTAAAATTTTGATGTTGGAAATCGTACTATTATCGTCATCTATATTCTAACCACAAACATCTTTCATGTCGGTAAGTATTTTAGTCTTATCAACATGTAAAATAACACTCACTTTAGTGTGGTGGAATCATGAGCTCGATTTTAATTAGATGGTTCTTTTAAATCATCAAATACCATGAGCTCTTTATTCAGAGATTTCTTCCATTCTTCTAGTGTTCTGGTTGTCATGCAAATTTTCTTCAAACCTATCATCAAAATTATCCGAAGAAAATGTCATACTAGTGGACTTATCATTAGTCAAGTCATTATAAAAGAATAAAGATTCTTCTTGACAAACTTCTTTATAATTTTTATCAAAAAAATCAAAACATAATATGTCACTAGCGAGCTCATCATGGGGCAAATTAGGTTGATCATAATATCGAAGTACAAACTCATCATGCTCAAAATTGTTTAACTCGTTTTTAATCATATCAACTTCAGAAGATGATTGAAATGTTTGCTCATTGGAGTTAGATATGTTCAAACAATTAGATGGTTGATTTTAAAAAAGGTTAGTATGAGAAATCATTTTGAGGAAGTATTTTATATAAGATGCAGTTTGAGATAATGTTTTTAGAAACCTTTTATACTTTCCTCAATTCTACATGCTTGCTCCCCAGTCTCATGATTATATGCTTTCTTGTTTTTCTTGAATGATTGCATCTCGAGGTCATGAGTGAATTTGAAAGTGGATGTAATGGATCTGTGTACATATTTGATGACATATGTGAAGTGGTTGTAAGTAAATTCTCATGACATGTATACCTTGCTTTTAATCATTTTAATCTTTCATCTAACATGTTCAATTGAGTATCTTGTTCATGATTAAATTTAGAATATGGAGATGATTGGTCTATAAAGAAAGGATCAGATGAAGAACTCTCTTGATATAACTTTTGATTAGAATAATTCATCTATTCACAGTTGTAATTTTGTGTATAGAAAGCGCTCGTAAGTTCATGATACGTAGTGTGAACATAATCATGACCTAGTCCTAACGAACTTCCTATCCATGGACACTGATGATAATTATGATATGAATCATGACAATGTTGGCATCTAAATACGGAAAATTGATTTTGACATATATTTTTAAAGATTTTTTTTGAAAAAGTCAAGAGGGAAAGAGATGGAAAAGAAAAGAAAAAATCGAAAAGTTTTTTATTTTTTTATTTTTTATAGAACCAGAGACTAAAAACACACAAAAGGAAAAAAAATGGGCAGAGTTTTGAAATTTTTGCCGCCAAATGGCAGCTATTGTCGTTGTTTAGTAGTAAATTTAGGGAATTTGGCTCCCTGTTTTTTACAGTACATTAAAGACTTTCTTCTAGTTCTTCTTAGCTTCCTATATCTATAGTTTCATGTCTCTACACACTCAACACACATTGTTAACTCGTAAAACTCAAGAAAAAAATAAAAAACATTGTCGATCCCCAACAACGGCAATAAAAACTTGATGTGAATAATATACTGCAAGAGTACAATATCGGTTGTAGCATAAACAGGTCGTTTTCATAAGGATCTAAGGTGTTTTGCATTCTATATTGTTCTATTATTCTATCGATATTGTTCTATTATTCTATCGAGCTAACTATGGGTTCTAAGCTGATTCTTTTTAGTTATTCTGATTAGCCTAGTACATGGAATCTACTTGTTCACTACTGCGTATTACTTCTATTATCTTTTTTCAATCATAAAAACTGATCTTTTAGTTTTAATTTTTATTTAAAGTGTTCTAAGTATGAACTATCAAGTGGCATGCAAGTATAGCTCATAAAACATACTACTTTTTATAAAAATAAACTAAATCATTAGATAATTCTATAAAAAAGATAAAATTTGACAACTCCAAACCCTAACTAAGTATAGGCTGTCAAGAAATTTAACTCAAGTATGACGTATCAAAGCATTAATCTACAAGTTGTTGTATTTTAATTTTTTTAATGAAAAAATCATATCTTTATTATTTTATTTTAGAAAGAAAATAATAAGAAGCAATTATATGGTTGATTTCTAGTTTCATCTACATCCTATAGATAAATTAAGTTAGCTACTCATGCTACTAATTAAAAAGATTATATTTTTATTATTAGAAAGTATTAAAATTTCTATTTTCTATTAAAGCTATTAAAAATCTACACTAAAAAGCAATTAAATCTATCTAAAAAGCAAATAAAATATTTCTACTTACTAGAAAGTAATGAACAACAATAGAATCATCTCGGGAGCTCGGTATGGTGGCCGTCACCCCTTCAGAAAAACCCTAATTTTTATTAATCAAAAGTGCATGTAAAATTAAATATTAATTTATAAGAATTCATGGGGTATTTATAATACAAACACAATCTTAGTCCAACTCAAATTCAGTATAAAAGATATAATCCTAATCCAACACAAATTAATCTCAAGATATATAATTCTAATTCAATTTATAGGTATTGGAAATAAATAGTTGAGATAAGATGGCATAAAATATTATTTTTCATGATCAAAACCCGAAATTAGTTTTAGCAAACCCGTAGCCCGCTGGGCCAGGTATTCCCTTCTAAGCACTTCAGTAAAACGGTTATAACTTTTGTATACGAACTCAGATTGAGCTGTTCTTGGTAGCGTTTCGAAGATAATTCTAAACTCTACAAATTTCTCCAATACAAAATTTTCCAGTTCAAACTTTATATTTGCCTAAAATTTTCTTGAAATTGCCACTATTGCATATGAGTTCCTGTCTTCACCATGAATGACTTTCTTTGCTCGTATTTATCATAAAGTTTCCCTTTTTGTTTGTTACATATCCTTTGTTACTTATAAACATACACTAAATATACCCGAGTAGCAGTTATTTAAATACAAAAATAGATAAAATATGGGAGAAAATATGCAAAATATAACACTCATTAGACTCAGGTCTTGAGCATTCGTCGTCGTACTAGATGGTTCCGATTCTGAATCTGAGTTCTCGTTAGGCCTGATCTTAGCTTCTCTTTAGCATCTAACACAACCATCTTTCTCATAATGGGAAGATATATTTTCTGTCCCTTAGTCTCCGAATCCAAAAATCCAAGTAGCTCCTGTTCAACAGGAGTCATTTTGTCATTTGAATCTATAATTTGGGTTTCTTCCTATTCTGAACTCAAAGATCCAAGGAGCTCCTATTCAATGGGAGTCACCTTGTCTTTTGAATTCGTAATTAGGGTATCCAAGTGTTGATGGTACCGCATTTCAGTTTGACTTACCAATCTTGAGGATAAGTATTCCTCGTACCTTTGTTAGCCGACTTCTACGACCAACATCTCCACAATCTTGCTAATTTTCTTAGCATCAGATTGGGCCATGATCTTCTTATCGGTGTAAAAGACTACTCCTAGTTTGGTCGCCAGTTTATTTCCTTCAAAATCCGCTCTTTCTTTCATTGTCATTGATATGAATTACATTGACTTCAAAATTACAAAGAAAAGAAGCTAAGGAAAACAAACAAGAGGATTTATAGAATATCATTCTCTTTTACAAAAGACGAGAGTTCTTAAAGTCGCTGTAGAGTATCGATCTCGTATCCCATTGACTATCCGATGCTTGAACCGATCTCAAACGTGAAATTGATGAAGATGGTGGCTGGTCGCCGGCTTCCTGCTACTGATCGACCTGCTAGATGTGCTCTTGTGCGTAGATCAGTTTGCCAAAGGACCCCTAAAACTCTTCTCTTGATGCCTATTTATAGGCACGAAGTAGTTATAGATGTTTCAGAGACAATGATGGAATTTTGTTACAATTCAATCTCTAGTTTTCTATTTCAATTTGACTTGAAATTCTCAAGTTGGAGTAATTGGATATGATTGGATCTATAATTCTGTTGAAAATCCCAAGAAAACCCTCTTTGGAAATGCGAGGCTGAGTCAACCTCATTTTTCAACTAGCCACGAGGCTAACAGCCTCGCACCATGCGAGGCTGCGTGATGCGAGGCTAACATCCTCGCATATGCGAGGCTAATTGCCTCACATGACGCGAGGTTAAAATCCTCTCATGCTTCAGGATATTGATGATAAAGTTTTCATTCTACACATCTAAAATGCTAATTTTATAAATTCTAGTTAACTTGCTTTTTTATATACTAAAACGAAAAGAAAAATAAACACTAAAATGAGACATGATAGATACCAACTGAATACAAACTGTTATCATATGTGATTGGTAATAGATCATTAACCACTATACTGTATTTCGTTCTTTAATATTACCATTATTATTACTGAATACTGAAATTTAATGATAAGTAAACTGAACAACTGATACTGAATTGACATACACTAGATTTTTAGGGAGATTAAGAACTCATATGATTTGATGGTTGAACGTAATTGTGGCACTGTTTCTCTTTTAGAAGGATCAAAATAGGTTCCAATCAAAATTGGCACTGTTTCCGTTATGGGCTTCGATCATATTTACTGTTCTATTTTTTCAGGGGTACACGGGGATGTGTTTAGACTAAACAAGTTCATATTTTCCTAAATTTCTAAATACCATAATTAAAAGATATTAATAAAATATTATTGATAAACCACCTAATATGTTCATATATATGATTTCCCACTGATTTAATTGCACTTTTCATGATATCGAGATATTATTGTTTCAAATGCTCTATTATATATTACTGGATCGTTTTATTGATGATCTTGGTTATACATGACTAGACGCAGTTCTTTATCAGGAAATAAATCTACTAGAAACAGAATAAGACTTGATGTACTTTCAGGAATAACTGGAGTTATAAGATTGATGGTTTTTCTTGTTTACTATTTTCTTATTTGTAGACTACTACTTATTAGAAGATATATAAGTGTAGATGACACATTATTTAGTTTCGTTTGAAATATTTCTATCATTTTGGAGATACCTATCATAGCTATATTCTATTGAATTTTATGTAAGGAAAAGGAATTTATTATTATTTTGATTGTAAAATTATTGTTTATTGCTATTTTTTGCCCATATTTTTGATGTAATGTGACTATAATATTTGTTGGGACTTGTTAAGTTATCATTCGACGTCGAATGTGCCAACTATCTATATTCCGGATATTGGGGCGTTACAAGTGGTATCAGAGCCTAGACTCTTTAAGTTGGTTCAAGTGATTTGAATAGAGTTGGATATTATTGCAGTCAATAGATTCGATTTAATCGTGTTAGACCATTTCGATATAAATACAGCTATATATACATATAAATATAATCTTGCTACGTAAACGTATTTACTTTATTATTATTATCTAAATAATGTTTCTTTATTCTATGAGGACTTAAATGTTAAATTGAATATAAGTATGAGGAATGGAAATATCATTTCTAGTTAAATACTTAGATTTTATCCAGTAGTAGTTTGTAAGAGAAAATTCTATGTTAATTCATTGCCAATCTTGAGTGATACCTTATGTTTAAAATCATAGTCCCCGGAAAATCATGTCTAAGTATCTTCCATGCAATTATTAATTATCAAAAGTGGAGTGTCATTTTAAAGATATTAGATTACCCAGAGTTCGAGTTCATTAGAAGCAAAAATATTGTGAAGCCGACAAAATTTGGAACTCGTCATACAAAGGGAGTAGTAGCTCATTTGGATGTCTTTCCAGCTGATATTCTAGTGTTGTCAGAATTCGTGGATATCTTCGAGAAGTTCTAGAGATTACCACCAAACAAGAAGGTAGAAATCTCATTATTAACCTCATTCTTAGTAATGTAATTATCTCTCTGCCACTATATTGAATGGGTAGCAGAGTTAGAGGAAGTGAAAGACCAATTAGATGAATTGGAATCTAAAAATTTCATTAGACCATATACTTCACCTTGGATGCACTAGTATTTTTGACTAGATAGAAGAATCGAGGTAAGAGATTTTATATTGACTATAGAGGATTAAATAGGATTAATATCAAGAATCAGCAGTCAACCCGAAAGACGACTACGGAGCAAGAGGAAAATATCTGGAAAATACTTGTTAAAGAAAGACTCTTTATTGGTGGTGAACTCAATGGGCATGTAGAAACTAGTTGTAATAGGCTTGATAGTTTATATGTAGGAATTGGTTTTGGAGAAAGAAATAAAACAAGTAATTTGATTCTAGATTTTACTTTATCCTATGATTTGATCTGAGCAAATACTTAATTTTAAAAGAAAGTTTTTACTGGGCTATTTTTAGAAGTTGATTGAGTACGAGCCAAATATATTTTTTTAACTAGAATGGTAGATAAAGGTTGTTACAACAACTGTAAGGTAGTGCTAAGTAAGAGTATAGTAATTCAACATAGGATTTTAGTTTTAAATATTTGGATTAGAAGGAGATTAGTAAGATTAAATATAAATTAGATCTTAAAATTAAGTGGTGGCCACTACAAGGTAACAAAAAAGTTTTGTAGATAGAGTAGTGCATGAAGCATATTGGAAAGCTTATGATAATCACAATGCAATAAGGAATAAAATGGCTAGCTACATTAAGAAGGTTATTAAAGATATATATAGTGAGTTGAGATATGGTGCTCTACTTTTTAAGGACATATCATGGGAGAATAGAAAGGTACAAATGTTTTTAAGATCAAGAGTGCTTTTCTGTAGAGATTTATAGAAGAACAGTGATGGAGTAAGTTTTGAGAGGTATAAGTTAGTGAAGTAGGAGGGTATGAAACCTGTTTGGAATAGAATAACTAAATTATACAAAAAGTATACGAGAAGTTAGACAGTAAAGAGGTTGAAAATAATATATATATATATATATATAATCGCTCAAGTAAGAGAGAGAAAATTTAAAGAATTAAATACCATAAAATATGTTAAAAATGAGAATTAGAAGATTATAGTTCGAGAGAAAAAGATAAAAGAAAGATGGAGTAATTATTTGATAGATTGTATAATGGTAGTTTTACACAAGATATAATGACTTTACTATTCAATTTGAGATTATGAATCATAATTTTTTATGCATGATTAAATAATGTGAAGTAAAAAAGAATTTGAAGAGGATGAAATCAAAAAAATTGTTAGTCCAGATAGAATTCTGATTACGATATAGAGATACCTAAGAGAGGGACATGTGGCGAAGATCTAATGATTTTGATATAAATAAAAAATACAGAAATTTATGGGTTCAATGCGAAAATTGTTATGGATTAGATTATAAAAAAAAAATTTAGGTCAAAAATGAATAATTGTGAACAGTGTGGATGTCATTTGAAAATGCATAGTTTAGATAGAATCGAACTGTTGATTGATCCGGGCACTTGGGATCTCATGGATGAAGATATGGTCCCCATGGACCCCATTGAATTTCGTTCAGAAGAAGAACCTTATAGTGATCGTATCGACTCTTATCAAAGAAGGACAGGTTTAAACACACCTCTTTAAAAGATTTAGCAAAAAAAAGAAATTAGCAATGAATAGAGGAAGAGTACTATAATACCTCTATATAAAAACAATAGTGATATTTAGAGTTATTCTAACTGCCATGAAATAGAATTTCTGTGTCATGTGAAGTTTCGGATAAAAGTAATTGAACATAGGTTAAGACAGACCTTTAGGATATCAGAAAACTAGTTTGGGTTGGAGCAAGCGACAATAGAAACTATTCATTTGCTTTATCAATTTATAGAGTGATTTTGAGAGTTAAGGAAATATTTGTATATGGTCTTTATTGATGTACTAAAAACTATGATAATATACTAAGAGAGGTGTTATGATGGACGTCGATGAAGATGGTAGTCCTCATCACATATTGACATAATTAAGGATATGATGAGGGAGTAGTGACAAATATTAAAATTTTTGGTGGCTCATTAAGTGATTTTTCAATCACAATTAGATTGCATCATGATCTGCATTGAGTACTCTTATTTGTCATAGTGATAGATGAGCTTACTAGAAGTATTCAGGAGAAAAAAATTTGGTTTATATTATTACTAGTGATATTTTTTTAGTCAATGAGACGAGATAAGGTAAATGCCAAGTTGAAACTATGCAAACAAATATTAGAATCTTGAGATTTTAAATTGAGTAGATCCAAAAGAGACTATATAGTGTACAAATTTTGTAAATGAATGTCCAAAACTATAGTGCTATGATGCTAGATAAGCAAGAGATAAAAATGAGCAATCTGTTTACATACTTAGATTCTATTATTTTAAACGATAGAGAGATCGATAATAACATGAACCATATCTTCGAACTGGTTGGTTAAATTGGAAGAGTGTAATAAGAGTTTTATGCAATTTTAACATTCCATTACGTCTATAGGAAAATTTTATATGACTACAAGAAGGGCAAATTTGTTATATAATATGGAATGCTAGGTTATAAAAAGACATTTTTTGTAGAAGGTAAGTGTATCGATATCGTTAAATGTGTACTAATACTAAGATAAAATGAGGAATGAGTAAACTCCTGCTAAGATAGGCATAGTCCCATAGAAAAAAAGATGTGAGGAAATCACCTATGATGATTTAGTTTTGTTCAAAGTAAACCAACAGATTTAACAGTTCAGTAAGTGGAGCTTATAAGCGAAGAACAAGTTAAAGGAGTAAAGGGACAACAACAACAACTAAGCCTTTTATCCCAAGTATTTGGGGTAGGCTACATGAACCAAAAAAGAATCAAGCCGGATCGATCACTTTGATATTCTTTCACCCTTCATTTCTATCAAGTAAAATCTCCTTATTTAAAGGAGTAAAGGGACAATCAAAAAAAAAATATGGATGGTACAAAAGGCTTAATTGAAGACATAGGAAGGAGTTGAGAATGATCATCAATGTGATCAATCCGGCATATTTCTTTTTTAATTCATATAGCCTAACTCAAGATTTAGAATAAAAGGCTTAGTAGCAGCAACAATAGTTGTTATTATTATTATTATTTTTTTTAATAGAAAGAGGGCTATTTTTTATGTTGTATGAAAGGAGGAACTAACATATAATAGTCACATGTATTGTTCGGATAGTTACATGTATTGTTCGGATGTTGAACTAGCTGTAAACGATTTCCAACTCAAATCGGGTTCGGAAAGTAATTGGATACTATTACATATAATTGAATTAGTAGCACAATTGAGTCCAATCTTCAATTTTTATGTCAGATAAATAATACAAGGCACTTCTGTAAAATAGGGTGCTTCAGCAAAATCACTATATACTTTTTATATTGTATACGTTACGCTCTTAGATCTTATACCCATCTATTTTTCAAAGTGCGGTCACGTGAATATCATACAAAAGATGGTCACATAATAGTCATGTAATATAGAAAAGAAGTTATTAGACTAAAAATGTATAAAAATAGAAACATCAAAAAGTAAATGTGCAACAGTTTTAGAAATTGTTCCAAGCTCCAAAACTACACCCTAGTTTTGAGTTCCCATAAGTTTAATGTAGAATCTTGACTCTAAAGTCACCTCATGAGAGTTCAGATCCATATGCGAGTCTATCGAACCTTCTACATTCAGATACATTTAAGCAATATTTATATCGATGTTAGATGACGTACGTTGGGAACTGTTCGGGGGTTGCTGAAGTTTCAACAGAGCTGACTGAGATGGATGGAGGGAGTGATGAGTCATTATATATGTCGCTGAAAGGGACTGATCTCCTCAAATCAACTCAATTGCCAATTTGTTTGTTTGGTGATGTGAAAATGAAATGAATGCGTCCCTACGGCTGTGTTTGGATTGTGGAAAAATGAAGGAAAAGAAAAGAAAAGGAAAGGAAAAGAGAAAAGGAAAGAAAAAATTATGAATATTGGTTTCTTTTTTTATGTTTGGTTAGAAAGAAAATAAAGAAGAAAATCTCAAGGAAATTTTAGAAGGAAACAGTTTTTATGTTTGGTTGCTTAATAGAAAATTACAAGGAAAATATAATTCTAATTAAACTATAGAAAATTTTAATATTAATTTACATATTTTTGATATAATTTTTAATTTTTAAATAATTAAGCATATAATAACTAAATGGTCCAAACTCCACAAAAATTAAAAATATTTTGGGATTAAAATTACAAGGAAATTTCTGCAAAAATTTCTCTCCCTTTTTTCCTTTCCTCTCAACTTTCATTTTCTTTTATTTTCTCCTGGATTTGAGGAAGATAAGGAAAAAGAAAAAAAAATCTAATACATTTTCTCTTACTTTCTTTCTTTTTTATTTTCTCTCTAATTTTTCTTCTAACCAAGCAGTGAAAAGTAACTTTTCCTTTCCTTTTCTATTTTTTTCCTTCATTTTCCCTCAATCCAAACACAGCCTACGTTTCTTCTGGTTTTGGAAATATTAGAAAATTCCAACCTACTACTATTTAGCTTCGAGTTCATGTGTATTTCCCTAGACGATATTATTTCCCCTAGGGAGCATATATATCGATCAGCTAGCGGGTTTTGAGATTAGAAAGGAAAAGAAGAAGAGACAAAAAAAAATATCGCTGTTTATACGTTTAAAACTATTGGTTTGGAGTAGTATATGCATCGAATTCTAATTCATATTCCATTAAAATGACGATATAAAACGCAAAAGAGGAAATACTCTGGCTCATGCAACTTGCATCAGTACCAACAAATATGCTCCTATGTTAATAATAATAGCTTAAAAAATTGAGATTGCTCTCAGAAAAGAAAAAGGAGAATAGAATCAGTTTACTATTCATTATAGTTTACAAAATGAGCATGGATCTTCTTCCAATCTGATAATCAGTTCACAAGTATTCAGTGCAAATTGGATATTCTATCTATTGAAGATAGGACGTGGTCCAATTAATTAGTCAACCAAATGCTATTTCAACCTGCAAATTATGCAATGTCAACACCCAACGCATCTGGTGAGGGTGTTTTTTCTTATAAATTTTATTTTCTGCCGTCCAAGTGATTAAACAAAGATTATAATCTCCACTGCAGCAACATCACCCAAACATGCATCCTAAAAGCCGTAGCAGCTTCCATTCTTCTTCTTCTTCTTCTATCTTGTTTTAATTTTTTTAGTAGAAGCAACAACCTTTCGTAGAAGTCGGTTTGGTCAATGATTTATTTTTGTATTTTAACATATTTGGTAAAAAAAAAAAGGAGAAGGGGAGTGGTATACTAGTTATAATAATAATGTATGCAGAATTCAAACTCCCACTCCTCTTGCATATACAAAACAATTAGAATATTAATGTGTAACGACCGAGTATAGTGACCTCCCCAATTCCTGGCCTTTGTTATTCATCGTCTGTCAATCACTGAATATGCCCTCTATTTTTTTTTTCTTTTTTTCTTTTCGTATTAATCCATTGCTAGAGAACGACTTGGATTGCATGAAACTACTTGGAAAATATTTTGACATAAATTTAATTGGATATTATCGGAAAATAATTCTGACAGCATCATACTCAGCTTGCTTAATGTGAATGAAATTCTCTCATCCATCAGCACTGTTGCTGCATACTGCGATTGATCCAGATGCATGGAGAAAGTCCACAAAGCGAAAGTCAAATCGCGAAAAGTCCAAGAATTAATGACCATCCCTAAGTAAAGGGAGTTGCTATTTCTATCCACCGTTGGACTAATTAAGCTCATATGTCTGCTAAATACATCCTCTCAGTTTTTTAAATTTACATCTACCCTCTAGTTATTTCAATTTTATTCTTTTAAATCTCCTAACTAGACCTCCATCCTTAACCCCTCTCCCTCCCCCTCCAAATGGAGAGGGAAAAAAAACAGATCCCATCAATTTCCTAATTGCACGCCTCTCTCCAAATGTGTGCGGGAGAGGGGGCGCATGTTTTGGCTTTACTTGTATGTTCATAACTTGGCCTTGCTTGTACATTCATAACTCAAGTATAGGTGACAACATATGTTTGCCTTGGCAACAAGTAATACCTTGAGTTTTGTTACTGAAACAGACAAGAAAAGGCGCGCACTTAAAGAATCTCCGCTTTCCATTTATTATCATAATAAGAAAACACAAGCACAACATAAGTATGTGGAGCTTCTACATCAAGAAGCATTTAACAAAAGGAAGAATGATTTGAAGGGGAAGGTGGAAGGGAGGGAGGGGTTTGGGGATTGTGAGAGAGGGTCAATGGTGCTGGAGAGAGTTGTAATTGGTATAGGTGAGTTAATTATTTTCTAAATACAAGCTGGCACAATTGTAAATATCATGATGCTTTGATGGTGGATGAGTTTAGCCAATGGTGGGTGCAAATAACAACTCCCTAGATAATGATATAACAGAAAAATGATCCAAGTGGAGACATTCCACTCAAAAAAAGTCATCATTGTTGATTGCTTTATAATCACATGATCACCATGTGGTAACAAATTCAGTTACAATCCTATTATAGAATAGTCATATTGTATTCTAACTCTATCCGATGATGAGAGGTTATCAATTAGTCAAAATCCTTCCTAAATAAGAAAATCAAAGTCTAAGAATAAGCAAGCTTATCTCCACATTTACAATATGGAAATCTATCATTCAACACAATCTTGAAATTCAAATTTAACTACTCACAATCACATGTAAGCTATTATAAATACTCCCTCCCGAAAGAGGAGGCGTAATAGGCGTAATGTGAATTTTGACTCTAGAGCAACTTAAGAACTTGTAATTTCGAAAAAGTTAAGAGGGAGAAGAGTTTAAGATAACTGCAATCTACTTTCTCACTTTAAAAGGATAAGTCAAATAATCAACCTTTTAGAAAGGATGTAGACTAGAGGTTCAAATTAACTGAACCTTATTAACTACTATATATCTACTCATTCTCTAAACTTTTTACTCTCTAACAATTTCTTTGCACGCTTGTCATTTAAGTTTCATTAAGTTGAAAACTTGCTTTCAACACCTGATGTAGTTCGAGTCCATCTCAAACCAATTCTTTGTTTGATACTTAAGTTGTCTCGAAAAATCTAGTTGGCCAATTTTAGACATCAACTATTAGAACCGTCTATGGAAAAAAATAACCAACTATGACAAATACAAGCTAAAAGGGACAACCAAATCAAAGAATCTCAACATAAGATGAAGATGGACGGATTAGAACCTTATACAACATTAGTGAATCTAGACACCCCATCACTAAAACACAGGTTTAGGAACTCACCAGATAAATGACAAAAATCAAATGAGCCATCATGATTTAATCTCCTCCCTAGAAAATGGAGGGCCAGTCATGGGAGGTCCCAAAAAGAGAAAGTTGAATGTATCTAGAGGAATCATAAGGTGAGAAGAGGAACAACATCGCAAGTTGAATACTAAAAGCACTAAGGAAAGAAACCAAGATGAGGCAAAACCAAATAGGATGAGAATAAAACTAAGTCATTGCCATCACACTAAAGAAGGAAGGCAAATAAGACCATTGAAGACTACGATCTAAAGTCTAAGAATGACAAGCCACTTTGTGAGGAGATTCTCCATAAGGAGTTCAAATTCAAACTTCCCAATCTCGAAAAAAAATATGATGGTTTGATGAGTATTGATATTTGAGTGTTTTAACTCTTATTTTGTTTATTTTATGTTCATATATGTGTTACTTAAGTTTTTTTAGTTTGTTTATAGAAAATCAAGGTTTAGCACTTTTCGGAGATGTAAAAGAGCTCAAGTGCAGATAAAACGGGTATTGAAAAGTAAACGAGCAACGAAGTTTGAATATTATAGAGCAATCCAGAGTTTAGATAAACATTTAGAGAAAAAAAGTTCCAAAAGAAACTAAAATTGCACCAGAACAATTAGCTCCACATTAGTAGCTTTGATCATCAGGTAGCGGTCAATATTGTTCCCAAGTGGTAAAAGTAGGACAAATCAAGGTCAAATTTAGGGAGCTGGATTACAATCAAATTAGGAGTCTTTTAATAGTGCATCAATATTGTTACCTGGCAACGCCCACATGGAATTTATAGATGAGATTTTTCCAGAAGAATTCATATTAGATTTGGAGTAATTTAATATAATTAGATCAAATAAAATTTATATTTATATCTATAAACACTTTAAGGGTTTAATTTTGTAAACTATACTTATTTTACTTGGATTCAACCTAGATTTTTTGATCTTCTTCTTTCTTTTAGTTGTCTATTGCTATTATGTAGGTTTTTATTATAAACTTAACTACTTTTTAATTGTTTTAATATTTTCCATGTCTCTCTTTCATATAAGTTCGTGTATTGTTATTATTTCCATGCATTATCTTATTGATTTCTAGGATTTAGATGAAACTAGATTCTATACATTTATATTTGTGATATGTTCTCTCTTAATAGATGTATGCATTTACTGGATCAATTGATTAAAATTTGGTTTGACCTAATTACACTGGCAAAATCTTAAAGACTTGATGTTTTATTCTTAATAACTAGGAAATTGGGATAATTTGATCTTTTGTGCTAATTGAAATTAGATTTGGAATTAATGGTTTGATAAATCTAAGAAGTTAGACGTGTGTGTTTTGGTTTTATTGATTAAAGTTTCAATGATAATTTATTATTCGCTTGACCACTTTAATATTTTAGTTTTCCTTATAATTATTTATTGGTTAATATTTTATAATTCTTTGATATAGAGATTTATTAAACTAAAACAAAGATCATAATTTGATTATACTATTTGATCGTGTATAATTGAGTTTATAAGAGAAATATGCTGATTATAGTCATAACATGTTTCTAATAGATTCGAAGACTTTAGATTTTGGTTTCTTAGTAGTTCCTTAAATTTTCAAACAGATCCTCTAATTCTCTAATCAATTATGAGATATATTTTAAAATAGGAAAACTAAAATTTATGTGTGTCAACTTTAGCTATAACAAGATATTATACACGTACAGTTAATAAAAATTTACATCAAGGTTTTTGCACCATTGCTAGAGACCCTATTTATTTTTTTTACTTTATATTTATTAACCAAATTGATTGTATATGTTGAATATGCACATAAGTAGATTTCTGAGATACAGACATACTAGAAGTTTAATTGTTGGAGTAGGAGCCTACAACAAAAAGTACAGACTCAAAATCTCGACTTTGACTATTATCCAGTGCATTGACTGCAGGGCTATGGCTAGGTGAGTCTTTTGTCTCCCAATTTTTTTTTACTTCTTTATTTTCAATTCCTGATTTTATAAAAAAAATATAAATAAAAAAGAGAGTCACTGTTAGTATCCAAAACCCATCTAGAATTATCTTAAGTAATTCTTTATTTTTTCTCAGTAGTTGTTGGAATAAAGTAGGTGTGCATTAGGTACTATATTTGATTGCACAATTAATTGAAATTTATGTAAGAATATAACCAATAATCTAATCAAGATAAGGTAGAATATTCATTGCTCTTTCTAGGCTAAACAATCACAAACCTGTCATCAACATAAGCCACCCTAAAGATAAAATTCATTAGGCATTGGCCCTAAGTACTTTTTGCATTTAGTATATATTGATACCCTGTTAGTGCCTAACTTGGTGGGACTTTGTTTTTACTTGGTCATTTTCTTTGGTCATCCTTTCTTCCTTCTTTTCCCTTCACCTTTCCACTCGATTCTTTAGTCTATTAGATCATATCTCTAGGTTCCTTATCATGTTTCCTTCATTTTCACTAGTGCATACAAATATGGTCCTGTGACACTTCCGGTCATGTTGCAAGATCTGATTCCATTATAGGAGATAAATCTACCAATTCTCCTCTTGATTCCAACCCTTCAGATCATTTTACCCATTGCACAAATCATTTCCACCATACATCAAACTATCAACAGCTGTAGATAATAGTTAACAAGAAAATAAATATGAGGTAGAGAGAACAAATGAATAATTCATTCTAAGTTCTGAAGAATTTTTTGACAAAAAAAGAGAGTATATGATAGGATACGCTGAAATAATTTCTATTCCAAAACAAGTAAAAGAGATAAAGGAAGTAGTAGTTGGATTACATCGACAGTGTAGAATAGAAAAAAACCAAGTCAACAAATAAATATGCAAGTTGAAGAAAATATTCCAAATAAGAATATGACTCAATAGCTAAAATAATTAATTGTTGGAAAGAGTTGTATAGGGATCAAAGTAGCACTATTCAAGAGAAAGACTATCTAGTGAATAGGATACAAGAGATGTATCTCCAGTATAAAAATTTGTTACACCATTTCAAGTTTGACCCTGGGATATACAACTTGGAAAGTGAGAATGAAAGCGTCACGAATTAAATGATTGAAGACTGTGAGATGGTTATAAATGATAAATACAAGACATAATGTGAAGGAAATACCAAATTTGACAATGAATTGATAAATGTCAATGAAGATAGAAAAACTTCATTATATTTGAATGATTTACAAATGGAAATTTTTTTTAGGATTAATGATCCAGTAAATTGGAATATAGCACAAGGAAAAGATTATTCGGATATACACTTTATGGATAAACGAAAGGTCATAGATGACTTGGCACAATCCCTAGCAATCATAATCACAAACCATGAAGAGAAATGGGATGTAAAAAGATTTGTCAGTTGCATCATGGTAACCTTACAAGGAGATGTGTTGCAATGGATAGATTCAAAAGAAATAAAAGTTAAGCAAAAAGAGTGGTTTGAAAACAACAAAATCACTAGGGTTGAAGATATCCTTACTAACTTTGTAAAAAAAAAATTATATATATCATTTTTAAAATACGAAAAAGCAGAAAATAAATATTTTTTCCATCTCAAAGAAGTATTAAAATGATTAATAGATAAGGGAGTAATTATTAGTAAAAAGAAAATAGAATTACACAAAGAATTCCCAGGACATACATTAGGACCTTTTAACCAAGAAGATATAAAGAAAGTTAAACAAATCAATAAAGAAATAATAACTAGATATGTAAGCGGAAAATGCAAATTAAGTTTAGATTGTGAAATTCTAGGAATAACTAATGCATTTCAATTATACTTACAAAAATGTTTTACTAACAGGACATATTATGTAGCAATTGTTAAGTTTGTATATAAATTAAAATTGTTAAGTTTGTATATAAATTAAATGAAAGGAAATTAAGTAGTCATAGATGGACAAAATTTATAGATACGATACATGATCATAGATACAAACCAAAAATTGAGCATGTAATTATGGAAAAATTATCTAAACTATTTTTTTAGTATTTAATTTTGCAGATGAATCCCAGAGAATTCATGAGATTTGGAGATATTTATCTCAAGCAATTTGCATCACAGTGTAAAGAGTCATTCAGAGTCATAGAATTTCAGGTAGATTTAATACAGCAGTGTCTACTAGATAATTTGTAGAATTTAAGACTAGATCAGCTAAAAGAAAAGGTTAATGTAATTAAAATATTAGCTTATTATTTTAAAGATATTATACAGACATCTAGTCACAGAGCTTTATCTGTTATGTCATACTTAGAGGTCATCAAGTAGGAATTTACATAAATTTGTATACAGTTAAAATGTTAGTCTCAAATTTTGATAATCTAGTATTTAAAGGGTTTTATAGCATTGAAGAAGCTATAGAATATACTAGAAATAATATTCCAATTTCCTAGTATTTTGATGAAAGTCTTATAAAGTTTATGAATCCACAAAAGAGTCACTAGAGTTCAAGTGAATCAGAATCATCAACAGAGTGTAAAGATTGTCAAGTTATTATGAAGCATTTTAAAAATTTAAAAATACTAAAAGATAAATTAGTTGAAAATCTCAGTAAACAATCACAGGTAATAGTGAGCTTACAAAGGAAAATGAGAACCTAAAAAATATGAGAGAAAAAGAAAAAGATGAGTGCCTCACAAATAAGAGTGAAAAAAATCGAGAAAGGAGAGCCTCCAATATATGAGAAATGCAGAAGCTATGCAAGCAAGATTATTCTTTAAAATAAGCGATGAATTATCTATTCTTCCAGAAGATGTCATACAAAGCATTCACTAGAAAGTTCAAGACAATTTCTATAAAAAAAGCCGAAGACATGTAACAGATATTCAAAGAAATCCAACAAGGAGAAAGAAGATGTAGAGGAGTAGTTGTAAACTAAGTGATATACTATGCCAACACAAATAGATGCATCAACATCAATTCAGATTGCAGCATCATAGATCCCTCATAACCCAAATGCAAATGTGAGTTAGCCTATGCCATTTATAGACTAAATATACAATTAAGCCAAATGAAAATAGAGAAACTTCATGGAACAAACTAAAGTTGGAAAGACTTCTCAGATATGGGATTTGTTTCACAGATAATTGTTAATAATCCAAATCATGTAGAATTACTTCCAAATTCTTTAGCATTTTCAGTCTTAGAAGCATTTACAGATAGGAGCCATAGCTCAAGATAGAATTTGACTTCATAATAGCAGAGTACATTAAAAGAGTATGGTATCCTACAAAGCATAGTGCATGGATTATACATAGATTAGCTCATCCTTTACATCTAGATATAGAGGCAAGGGGAGTAATTTGTGACAGGAAGATTCCACGACAGATCAGGCACTGGAGAGCAAAAACCATAGCAAATGAATTCAATTGGCAAAAATACAGTGCAAATTGATTCAGATTAGCCATAGAAACAAAAATCTACAGAGTTTATGTAGATAATGAGATTATTTGTAGGGTCCCTAAGATTATCAGATCAGCTAATGAAGAATTAATTCAATATTACAAATAAAAGAAAATGGTAGAAGACAGAATACTTCAGCAGGACATGACAGAATGAGAAGAAGAATATATACCACTAGATCCACTATCACACATGGGAGATGAAGGCATACAGAATCTCAACAAAATGATGGAAGGTTAGGCGACCAGTCAACATCAACAATGAATAAATAAAACTTGCTCTTTGAATTTCCTGTAAATATCTAATGTAAATACTATTGAATCATTGCCATATAATATATAAGAAACATCTATACAAGTGAAAATTGCCGTGGTATTGAAAATGCTTTCGAATCATTGCCATATAATGTCCCTACCATTGCGATTTTTCGTAATGCTAGACTTTTGGAGCAGATAAATAAGTAGATTGATGAACTAGTGTCATTAACGAGGGCAGTGTAAAACAATCCAGGCCATCATATAGGTATATATAAGTTCGACTCTTGGATTTGGAGTTTTGTACTTCTCATTTCCTTTCTTATCCTGAAACTTTTCTACCTTGAGAAATCGAGTCATCTAGGCTCTAAGGCCACTCAAAATGTCACATGCCATGGTTGGTAGAAGATCGAATAGGCAATCATATGCCAAAAGAATGGCATGATAAATGGCGCTATAAGACAAAGATTCCTGTGGAGCAGAGGGAAGTATGGAACGTTTTGCTTAACTAAAGGAAATTCATTATATTAAAACTCTTATGCTTTCGACTTATGAATGGGGATATGGTTTTAGGGTAATGTTGTAGTTTTTAACCACAACATTAAAATCCTTGCAAACAAGGTCATATCAGAAAACGGATACTTAGCCTGGTGGTGGAAACTCTCAAACAAAGTACCAGCCTTAAAGATATCTTCATCAGACTCTTCGACATAAGCTTGGGTTCCAAAATAGGCTATTCTCTCTTCCACTTCAGCGTCAGTACAAACTACAAGGGTCAAGAGATCCTCACCGTCAGTGTACAAGTTTGGAAACAAGTATAAGAGCCATGCTTTTTGTTTGACTCCCTGATTCCTCAGTTTTGTCATCTGGCCCAAATGTGAATATGACACAATAATTCTTAATATGTGTCAAAAATCAGATAATGTTGAGCTTTTAACAAATACAATTCTTCTCCTGTCGAGACATATTCCTCATACAGGACTTTGCCCACGGGAAACCCATACACCTCATACAATTCATGAAGGGCTAAACTCATCTCTCTGACAGGAGTGAAAAATATCTTTGTCTCTAGGTTAAATAGCTCTAAAATACTAAAAAAATAAAAATAACTAGTAAGTATTCCATACTGTACAGTCTGGATAGCATGATAAAGTCCTATTTCAATTAATCGATGCTCAAGTTTCTTTAGAATAAATGCTATCAAAATAGACCACCATCCCTTCGTTGAAGAGTGGACCCATCCCAACGGCCTGAAGTTTTGACAGGGAAATTCGCCATGTACCATAGCAAAACAGTTCAAGAAGGTACTTGTAGTCCTAGGAGACTCACCCACTAGGTACTCTTGCTTCATTAAACTGGGCAGCAAACCAGTAACATGCTTGCCTCTGCCAGTAGAAAATGCTGAACTTGTTCCAATACCCCCCAAAAAGAACTCTGTCCTTAGACTTCATCAAGCGTCAGTTCATCCTTTTGGGTGTTGAAGTTGCTTGAAGAAGGGGATATGGTCACTCCATATTTGGTATAAACGCCCCCGGACTTGACTCAACCACTTGTAATTTCCATCAAAGAGGCAATCCTCTAATGACTCAATCTTATCCCCAAATAAAAAAATTGGGCTTTTTCATTTTCTTTCTATCCTTCCCCTCAAAAACTACATCTGTCATGATCTCTCTCATTATGCTAGAGTTTGAGTTGAGTATTTTGTTATGCCATTCCTTGTTAGTACCTGGACGAGATAATGGAAATTCTCCCCTACGTTTGAACTTGCCTGTGCCATCATGGGCACCTACATGTCCGATGTAATATAGCTTTGAAGTCAAAGAGTAATTCACTACAGAAAAGTGGAAAGTGAATAATTCAATAAAAAAAGGATGGAAAGGAAGACAAATCTAAAATATTATATCACAAAGTGATCTACTGGTTAAGTGTCAAATGCAGATCACAAAAGTGGAGACCCGCATTTCAAGCTAAAGTATTAGATCTCCAAGTGATCTATTGACTAAATGTCAAACGTGGATCACATGAGTGGAGACCCGTATTTCAAGCTAAACAAGTCTCAAATAGAATTTCCCTTATCACAACTAACACATTATCTTATTACTATTAACAATTTTAACCTATTATTCACTCAAATTTATTTATTTAATTTTTTTCTAAAAGAATCCTTGATAACTACCAAGAAAAAAAATCCCAACTTCAGAGAAAGAAACTTTCATAAAATATGAGTATGTCTTCCTAAAAAACTTGTAAAATCTAGTAGTTTATGTATGTTATGAATTGTTGAGCAATTATATATTTTATATGCAATTTCACAAACTTATACACACATAAAATAAAGTTGGTAGTAGTAATAGTTTTAGATTTGTTATTTAAAGAGTAAACCACTAGACGATTCTCTTAAAGTTCAGAACACGAATCAGCAAAAGAGATCTGCATTTCAAAATTGAAATGCAAGAGCTATTTTTGTGAGATCTAAAAATCTCTAGGATATTATGAATTTTTTATATTTGTTAATTAACTCATTTTTTTAAAGTCCTTGGTGACGAATCGCCTATTCAAAATGAGTAGGACTCATCTGAAATCAAGGGCTCCTCTCAAGCCGGCGCCGGAGAAAAGCCAAAAGTGGCGAGGGTCTATTTGAGCCGTTGGCGGCTTGAATTGAGGAAGATGACCCCTCTGACATCTTTCCTGGTGTGTGAAAGCTCGAAAGTTAAACTTGAAGATCAAAAAGCTTAGATGTTTTGAAGAAAAGCTCGAGAGCAAGAAATAAGAGAAATCTCACAAATCTTAGAGTTACGGTAAGCGTAACTCTTGAAAAGACCTCAGATATTTTATTGAAAAATCAATGGCCAATATTTACGGTCCAAATCTCGAAGATATTTCTCATCATTATGAGCACAATAACGCTTCGATTTCTATGCCAAAAAGGTGGTGAATAGCAGCGATGCTTCATCTGAACCGCTGAAAACATGTATTTAATCTGCATTTTGAAATTTCAAATGCAGAGTCGCATTTACACAAAATTTGCAAATCAAATGAAGAGTCGCATTCATACTATTTCAAATGCAAATCCGCAAATCAAACGCACGGTCACATGCATACTATTTCAAATGAAAATTCGTGAATTAAACGTAGGGCCGCGTTCAAGATTTAAAATCTAAGTTGATCGCATTTTGTATAAAAATTGTTTCAAAAAACCTTCAAATTTGTGGAATTTTGAAAATTTTGGAGGGAGTTTTGTAGGTAAACTTTTTATGAAAAAAAAGGAGGATTACCCCATGTTTTTGAATAAACTAGAAGAGTAACAAAAGGAAACCCATATAGAACTTAAATGTGAATTTTGGAGGATCGCATTTTGTTTTCATAACCTCAAGAGATAAGAGATTTCTCTAAGTTCAAGTAAATACGAACTGCAAAAGCCTTAAAAATGGCTAAGGAATTAAAATGCGGATCCTTGTCTAGAGAAATTCGTGCTTTAAGTTAAATGCTGATAAAAAAAAACCCATAACTATGAGCTAAGTAAAAGATTAAACACGAACCCCTTTGGATCACTTTTTGCTTTCAAAACTTTGGAAAGATAAGATTATTCACATTCACCCCAAAATGCAGTTTTAAACAAGTAAGGCTAATTGCTAAGAAGTAAAGTGCAGATCCTCATTCAGAGAGTCCACGCGAACCTCTAGGGTCGCATTTTGACTTAAACATAGTTCTCTGCAGGGTTGCATTTTGATTCTAAAGGCTTATAAATTAAAACTATCCCCGTTTTAACATAAACGCGAGTCTAATCAAACAAGACATATTGCTAGAAGCTGAAATGAAGATCATTAATCATAAAGAGATCTGCATTCTTAGCTAAATAAAGTTGGCTTATGAACTCTGATAAAAGTCCATATTCTGAGCTAAGTATAGCTAAAATGTGAACTTCATTGGATTACGTTTTCATTCCAAAGCCTTAAAGGATAAAAACTATCCTCATTTATACTCAAAACAGTCAAATCAAGCAAAACATATTGCTAAGAAGCAAGGCGTGGATTATCAATTATAGAGAGATCCACATTCTGAGCTCATATTTAGAGTCGGAGATAGTTAAAATACGAACCCTAGTGGGTTGCATTTTCATTTCAAGACTTCAAGGGACAAAAATTATTCTCGTTGGCATCCAAATGCAGATCCAAGCATGACATGTGAGCTATAGAAAGGTAAAACACGAATTTAAGACTGAGATCCGCTTTTCAGTTACAAATTCAAAGGATTAAAATTGCAGTTACGAATCCATTCGATTAAAAGCAGGAAGTTAAATCTCAATTAAATTGAACAGTTACACTAATTCAAAATCCTCTAAACCTCAATAAATATCCAAGATTCGGGCTGAAGAAGGGGTTTGATTATCTCCACTTTGAGTATTTGTACTAAGAACCAGAGTTCATCCTGCTTAGAGCTTTTCAAGGGTTACCAACTAAAGAGTTCATGTTCGGATCGTCAATAAAGGGCAGGATCATCCTCCACAGTTACAAGAGAACCCTAACTTTAAACAAAGAGGAATCATTCCTCATCTTCAGTAAGAGGGTAACTGTTCTTATTGTAACATTCTTTCTAGTTTCAATAAAAAAAAAAAAAAATCAAATTTTATGGCAAACAAAGGCGAGTTTACTATAATATCCACTTTTTCTGCATGATATTTTTTTAATTTTCTAATTTTAAAAATAATAATTTGTGAAAAATGATTTTCAAAAAATAAATAGAAATAAAAAAAGAAGACAAATAGGATCCCAACTACTAAATAGATAAATAAATAAATTAGATTGGCTCTAATCTAATTATTTTGATAAATATTAATCTTGTTTACTTTAACCAAAAAGAAAGAAAAGATCCGATTTTGATAGGATAAGAGACTAAATAGATTTTGAATTTTAATAGAAACCTTATTCTTTAATTGAATCTTATCTAATAGCTAACTATTTAGATTCTTTTAACTAATAAGATTTTATTTTAATTATTTAATCTTCTTTAACTTAATAGAAACCCAATCTCTCCCTCACTTCTCAAACGCATGAAAAAAACTGAGAGAACACACATGAGGAAAAAAAACACAGAGAAATAAGGAGAAAAAAAACAGAGAATTTTAACCAGAGGGTCTGGGAGCTTCTTTGAAGATTTTATCATCTTTCAAACCAAATATCTAAATCCAATTTAGATCAAGGCGGAGGTGAGTCCAACTCACTCATAAATATACTAACAATATGCATTATCATTATATGAGGATGTATAGATTGATTCTTATGTTAAATTGTAGATAATATGTTTTTATTGAAATATACCTAAAAGTTTAAATTATGCTTGATTTATAGATCAAATGCTTCTTATCTTGTATACGACAAAAATTTATGAATTTTAAAGTTTATTTATTCTTTCTCTTTTAATTAAAATTATAAAATAAAATATTTTTATTGCCCCATTGCCTACACATATGCATTATTCTCTAATGAATTTTGCGAATAATAAAATAAAATAAAAATTGATCCAAAAAAGAAGTCTCAAATGAAATTTACGAACATTAAGGAAGTTTCTTTTTAGTTACAGACATAATAATAAGAGAGAACTTGTGATGATCATACTGGATTCTCTGTTGTTTAGTCTTTAAGTGATAATGATTGTTAGACCATCTTAGTTGTTTGGGAGCTAAAGATTACTATCACTAGTTCAAAAGCAAAATTGTATAATATTGTTAATAAGTTTAGAACATTTTTCAATTTTAACTTAGTTACAAATTAACATTCAAATATCTTACATACAAATTCTTTATCCAAAAAAGAAAAAAATACATACAAAATTATAATTAAAACTTTCTTGGTGGTAGATATAAGAATGAATACTAATATATTTAGAGGCATTTTCTCTTCTAAGGGAGCGGATAGTGTTCTTATTGTCTTGATTGATTAAAATATATAGGTTTAATTATCAAGTTGAAATCCTATTATAAAACATCTTCCAAAAAATTATGGAAACTTAGTAGTTATGTAAACATGTCATACAACTTTTGTTGGCTTTCCAATTATAAAAATCTTAAGAATAAAAAAAATCAAGTTTTTTAGCACACCGGAGGTTTTAAGTTGTGATCAAAAGTTATGCGGAAAACTAATATAGTTACATCTAATGTCCAAATAACTTGGTAAATATCAATAACTTTCTTAGGTAAACTCAATTTAAGAGTATTAAAAATTTATCTCTAGTTAGCCTGATTTTGATAACTAGACTGTATAAATTAATAAGTTTATTTGCTTGATTAAAATATACATACAACTTATACTAGTTCTTTCTATTTTTTACGAAAATACTAATGGAAATAAATTTTGAATCTTTTAACATGTGTGAAGGGTCTTAATGATATATGCTAATCACTATTGTGGACAAATATACACACTTCATGATAATTGAACTCTAAATTGATAGTAATTGATATCTAATTGTAAATTTAATTCTTTTTGCATAGTAATTGATCTTTAAATTTGTTTCATGTTTTAATAACAACAGTAGAAAATTGAGTGTTTCCTAATGGTTTATTTACTTGTTAGTAATTTAAATTTTTGCGTATTTAAATGTTAGTCTCATCTAAATTCATATACATATTATTATAATATCAAGTATGAATATTTTTTTATGAAATTCATATTCTTATCTATTTTAATGATGTACATATCATCAAAATGCTATTTTTTAAAGTTCTAATTCACTTATTTTTATTTATATACCAAAACGAAAAGGAAGATAAACACTGATATTACAAGACATTGATAGAATAAAAACTATTATAATATTTGATTGGTAACAGATAATTAACTACTGTTATATTGTTTCTCAATATTACTGTTATTATTACTGAACACTAGACTTTAATGATATTGAACTAAATTTTCTGAAATTACCAATTAATACTGAAATTGATAACTGATACTCAAATTGATATTAATTAAATTTATAGAGAAAATTGAGGATTTATCTGACTTGATGACTAAACGTAACTGCGCCACTATTTTCCATAAGGAAAAATTGGGATAGACGTCAATCAAAACTACCACTGTTTTTTATACAGAAAGATCGGAATAGGCTCATCAAAATTGCCACTATTTTCTATTTTAAGAGAATAAGGATAGGTTCTGATCAAATTTACTGTTTCATTTTCACGAGAGTACACAGGGATGCACTTAGACCAGCCAAGTTCATATCTTTCTAAATTTTAAATATCATAATTAAAAAATATTTACTGAAAGACTAATAATAAATCACATAATCTATTATTATATGAGATTTTTCATTATTTTAATTGTACATGACCTTTTCTATTATCAATATATTATTGTTTCACATACTTTATTTATATATTATTAGATCGCTTTACTAATGATCCTTATTATGTATGACCAGACACAAATTATTACTTAGAGATAGACCTGCCGGGACAGAGTAGGTCATAACGTTCTTTGCAGAGCAGGCGACAAGTACGACATTTTTAGTAGTTATATGGCTACATTTTATTGAATGTAAGGAAATAAAATTTATTATTTTGATTGAAAAAAATAATTTTTATTATTATTTATTGCACATATATCTATTGTAACTAACTGTAATGTTGCTGAGGTTTGTCGATTTATTATTCGAAGCTGAATATTCCAGTTTTCAACTCTACGAAAAGTTGGGTATTACATTTAGCCCCATCAACTTTTTCAAAACACACATTCTCAACCAGCTCTGGAAAGAAGACTACCTCTCACTAGCCTCTCGCCTGATCAAGATGACGCCACAAAGGAGGAATCCATTACAAATTTATGAATACCACAAAGGTACCAGTCATATGATCAAAGAATGCATCCAAATGAAGAAGGATAATAAGAAATCATCATGCATAAACATCTAATGAAATTTGTATGGACGGATACAGGATCCCATTAGATCATCTAGATAATAGTCAGGACGAGGATGATGTTTCCACTAAGGAAGGAACATCTATGGTCGTATAATCAACCCTCAGTTCCTCTAATAAGCTTTTCAGTAGACAAAATACAATAAATCCGACTGGTTATAGCCCTATTTTAGGCGACTTATATTTTGTAATAAATTCATCTGATTTAGCAAAAGAAAATTCTTGCAAAGCCCTATCTTGTACCCAATAGCATGCCCCGTTAGTTCTAGGCAACATTGTTACAATAGCACGGCTGCAAGGAGTCGCCTGAACATTGAATCTCCAACAAGACCTCAGGTTCAGCCAAATAAGCCCATTAACCCTGAACTGAAGGGGCTCGACCACTTGGTTGTATCGACAATTCTTAACACTTATGGTACTTGCTCCATCAATCTCCACCATTTATAGTACTCAATAATTCTCATCACTCATAGTACTCACCTTAACAATCATTGCCACTTGGAAATACTCAATAATTCTACTTATAATATTCACCCAGGCAATCTCTCAGCACTTAGCACTATTTGGCAATTGTCACCACTAATAGTACTCGATCATATAGTCTTTTACTTGGCAATACTCATTATGGAAATTATGAAAGTCCTGTAACTTAGTGGGTGATCATAGTTAGGTGTAACCACAGGTCATCACTGTTAGCATGTGAGTACTTAGCCTCGAGGCAATATGCCACAAAGATCATTTGCCATCAAGCAATACCTGTTTTTGTTGAATTCATGTTGAACATTACTAACTTTGAGCCAAATTTATGATATGTAGTTTCACTAGTTCAAAACTATGAATTAAGGGAATGAAAAGTAGCTTCAAAGTAGGAACCATGGCAAAGAAAAAACAAAATATAGCCCCACATTGGAAAATGAGTTGTAAAACTACGGATCACACATGCACGCGTGCAAGGGCAATTGGGAGTTTAGGGTGTATTGGGCACTTTAGTGGTGCTTGGACTCTTTAGTGGCACACTTGGCACTTCGCACGTATCTATCATCGCGCAGAGGAGATTGCCCATTTTGGTGCGGTTTGAGTTGCCTCCACTTTATCAATTGAGTACAAATATGGATTCAGAATAGTTCAGTTAGCTATTGCGATTATCTATTGTGATTCATTCATTGTGGCTGTTAGCCACTGCATATATCCATTAGGATTCATTTGTTGTGGTTGTTAGCCATTTTCATATATATCCGTTTGGATACAATTGAACTTATATAATTGTTGCCATTGAGATTTGAGTATTCCAACAATAAACGGTCATGTCTGTTTAGCTTATGTTACTAATTAAAAGAGGAACATTATTATAAAATAAAAAGGAACATTATTCTAATTAAATTTGATTTTGTTACTAATTAAAAGAAATTATTTTCTAAAATCTGAAATAATATTTTGGAACTCTATTGTTAATTTTGGTGATTAATTTGTTGCTTGAATTTCAATAAAGAACTTGATTCTCTGATTCAAAAAAAAAAAAATTAGAAACTAAGAGATAATATATTTTAGAACATAATTTGGAATAAAGATTCCATTTAATTCATAACTTATTTGACTTAGTGATTTAAAATTTTTTATAAGAAAATTAAAATAGAAATTTGGTTTCAGTAGATGGCGACTATTCTACATGTGATATATCTACTATTGTAATTCTGTCATAGTTGCTCCAAAAATGAGTACAAGAAACCTGAGAAGTTCATTGGTATTGACTTTAAAAGATGGCAACAGAAAAATTTGTTCTATCTCACTACACTTAAACTGGCCAAATATTTGAAAAACACTATGTCGGTTCATAATAATGATGACCAACAGTTTGTGAAAGCGGTCAGAATTGAAACATGCAGATTTCTTGTGTAAGAGTCATATGCACAATGGACTGGATAATATAATGTACAATATGTACAGCTCAATTCCAACTGCTAAGAAACATTGGGAGTCCTTAGATAAGAAATATAATACAGAAGATTTCAGTTCTAATAAATGTATAGTCAAAAATTTCTGATTATAAAATGGTTGAATCTAAAAATATGATCAACCAAGTAAAAGATCTTCAAGTAATATCATAAAATTCATGCTGAAGGATAACTATTAATGAATCATTCTAAGGGTTGTAAGTATTGAAAAATTAAATATTGTAAATAATTTAAATATTACCTTAAGCATAAACGTAAGGAAATGATAATTGAAAAATCTAATTGTACGATTGAGAATTAAAGAATACAACCGCACTTCTAGAAAAAAAAAAAAATTAAAACTATTTGTGATGGAATAGTCTAAATGGCCTCATGATAGGAAGCATAAGTATGGGGTGAAAGCTCTAAAGGTGGTGACTCAAAAAGATTCAATAGCAAGTGCTACAATTATGACTAGCCTATAAATTATGCAAAGGACTGCCATGTGCAGAAGGCACCACTCTTCTATCGAAAATGCATCCTAATACAAATTTGACCAAAATGGTTAATCTTTATGCAAATGTTGAAGATATAATCTTACATCTATTTGACTGCAATCTAAATCGTACACTTCCAAGTATAAGAGATTGACGAGTAGTATAATGATAGTAATCCAAGATCATTTTCTCGAGAATTGTTTTGATTATTATGTTGATACTAAAGAAGAATAAATTACGGAACTAAAAAATAGATTGGATTAACCAAACTAAAACTAAAGTTAAAATGATTTAAATTTACTTAAAATAAAATTATTGGTCAGATGGATTAACTCCTCTATAGAATAATTTACTGTATATATTTATGCTTTTTTATATCTCAGATGCATGGATAGGTGGTTTTCCTACAATCAGAAAATATATTATTGAATTACAAATCCTAGCAAAGTTGCAAAATTGATGCTTTGAATAACTTCCCCCAATTAAATCTAAATGAATTTTGAGTTTATCTATGCATTCAATATGAATAATAAAAATAAACATTCAAAGATTAAGCATACACCGTGCCTAAAGAGTCTATAATATATCTAAAACTAAATAATGAATATATCATCAAACAATAAAAAATTAAAAACTCAAAATTATATCTTAATCATTTCAAAAATAGTAGAGAATCAAAGATACCAACTTTATATAATTAAATTAAAAATAATATGCATAAAAATTACATACTAGTAAATTACCTATGGTTTGTTATCCTATCTGAACTAATGCAAGAATTTAGCCACTCATACTCATCGTAATCATAAATAAAAGAATAATCTTTTTTACTGATTTCTATAAAAGAGAACAAAAACAAAAATTTTGAATCTCTAAATTATTGATGCCTCTCTTCTTTTAATGATGATACATCTCTCTCAATTACATTGGGTATTTATAACCTTTTACAAAATTCTAGTATGAATTATATTTACAAGAAAACTCTATTTTTTTTTCAAAAAGCTCAAACAAATCAAACTACATTTGATAGCCCCATCGACAGCTGCTATTAGGTTTGCTTTATAGTTGATGACTGTTGACAGCCAACAGATAGCCGTCGACAGTCAGACCTGTAAAATCATAGTTCTAAACTGATACTTGAGATACGCTTCGATTCTTCAATTTTCTTTTCATATAAAACCTTGCAAAAAACTATAAAACACTAGAGAAACATCATAGTGGAGAACTTGATTAATAAAAATAATATTTCATTAATTTCTTATATTAATAAACAAAATTGAATTGCACTTGCATAAAATAAATTAAACTAACAACACTTTTCAAGCGTAATCACACCCCCCAACTTGAGTTTTACTAGTCCTTAGCAAAATTATTAAATTAAGAAAATAGACTACAGACATACCTAAAAGGAAAATAAATCTTCGCTCACTTTCGTAAGAATCACAATTAGACTTAGCACATGCAATAAACCATTAAATCCATAGAATATCCTAGTGGACAAGTATTATCTCATGCGGGTGTCAAGTGATGTTACCCACAAACATCAAGAAATGATGTTCAAAAAATAAATAAAATGAAAAATAAGGATAAGTGTAAAATAAAGAAAAGGAAATTGTCATTATCCTATTATTAACTATATATTTTTTGCTTTAATTTCTTTTCCTTATCAAACTCAATTATAAATACATGCACTGATATTTAAAAAGATGTCAATCTTAACAAATCACTTATAATATAATACCTTTATATATCTATCATGATCATTTAAATCGTATAGTATATATACTTTTACTTTCAATTATCCTCTCGTATGCACTCTTGTGTTCGTGTATATAAGTCTTATCAAGTTTCAAACTCCAATCAAACTTATACAAATTTTTTTCATATATATATATATATATAGAGAGAGAGAGAGAGAGAGTAATGGAAATAAGCTGACATTTCACACAAATTACTTGAGTTGTAACTCATTTCCACTATCTTCAATAATTTTTAAAAAAAAAATTATTTTGGTTTATGATCTCGACCCCTAGGTTTCACTCACACCCAATTTCTTGGGTTTTAGTTTTGATTTGGTTTTCCATCAAGTTAACTAAAAATTAACGGTTTTCAATAAATACAATATTTTGTATGCATTTGATGAAATGGTAAATGAACTCCTAAATTTATTTAATTTAATCTAAAAGAAGTAAAGATGGTAGTGATCGTAATTGTAAAAACAATTTGATTAAAAATCATTAGATCATTAAACTTTTGCCCTAGCTCACGTAACTTTTTCAAAGATGGCAGCTTACCTTCAGTAATCCCATATATATATATATATATATATATATATATATATATATATATATATATATATATATATATATATATATATGTATGTATGTGTATATATATGTATGTATGTGTGTATGTATATATATATATATATATATATATATATATATTTATATACATATACATACATACATGCATACATATATATATATATATATAGAGAGAGAGAGAGAGAGAGAAATGGAAATGAGTTGACAGCTCACGCAAGTTACCTGAGCTGCAGTTCATTATCACTATCTCCAATAATTTTTTTAAAAAAAATTCTTTTGGATTATGATCTCGACCCCCTAGGGTTCACTCATACCCAACTTCTTGGGTTTTAGTTTTGATTTGGTCCTCCATCAAGCTAACACAAAATTAAAGATTTTCAATGAATAAAATATTTTGTATGCATTTGATGAAAAGGTAAATGAAAACCAAAATTTATGAAATTTAATTCGAAATAAATTAAAGACGTAGCGATAGTGATTGTTAAAATAATTGAAGAAAAATCATGGGATCATGGGATCATTATAGTTTTGCCGCTAGCTCATGTAACTTTTCCTAAGCTGGCGGCTCAACTACAATAATCCCATATATATATATATATATATATATATATATATATATATATATATATATATATATATATATATATATATATATATATATATATATATATATATATATATTTCTTAGTTTTTATAAACACTTGCCTTTCGTATGAGCATCTATGCTTACTGAGAGTCAAATGCCCAGTTACTTAGCTCATGTTCATAATAAAAGTCTATAAGAATCGTTCGTGTGAATACACACATTTACCGAGGTGCACGAGCCCAACTACTTAACACTTACTTTCTCTTATTTATTATATCTTATGTATTATATGTTTTTTCTGAATATTTTCTTAATATTAGGCTCACTTCTTTTTTTATTTATTCTATATTTTTTATATATAAGATAGGTCTTCCTTTTAAGTTTTATCTTTGTTATCGACTTTCATGACTACTTGTGTAAGTGTTTAAAGTGCATACTTGATTCAAATCTTAAGTATCCATATAACTTATTGTTGGATTTAAAATCTCAATTAAGATTGCATAAAAACTACTATCTTATATGCATCAATGTTAGATATCAATCTCATCAATATACTATGTAAAATACTTCTAATCTTACATTTTACTTTAAAGAAATGAAAATTTATAAATTTTTTAAATTAGGTTAATTATTTAGTTATGATACATATAATACAGTAAAGTATAGTATATCTATCCCACCCCCAACTTAAATTATACAGTGTTCTCAGTGCATCAGAAATATAATTGACTATGATTTAAATCATATATTTCCAAGTGCAAGAGATCGATAAGTGAGCAGTAATCCAAGATTCTTCTCTCGAGAATTGTTATGATTATTGTGTGACAGCAAAAAGAATAAACTATGGAACAAAAGAAAATAAAAAATGAATTTTAATTAACTAAAACTAAAGCTAAAATGGATGTAAATTTACTTGAAATAAAATTATTACTCAAATGGATTTAACTCCCCTGCAGAATAATTTAATGCTCCTACCCATTTAGTGATATGGTGAAAACGTGGTTTGTTGATCATTATTTATACATGCTGTAGGTTCTACCTATTTAGAGACATAGTCGATCACTATAAGGATATAAACATATCTTTTAGAAATAGGAAATGGTCCCATAAAGTCAATGCCCTAACAATCGAATATCTTAATTGGAAGTATGGGTGTTAGAGGCACATCACTCTTCTTGGTTGATGCTCCTAATTTCTAACATGACTCACATCGTTTACCAAATTCATATGTGTCCCTTAACATAGTAGGCCAATAGAATCCACATTAGAGTATTTGGTTACCTTTTTTTAGATGAAAAGTTGCCCCCACATGCATCTATATGACAGAAGACAATTATGATTTGAATCTCATCACAAGGCACAAAACACCTAATGATTTGATTTGAGCAATTTTTAAATAGGTAAGGTTTATCAAAAAAAGAAATGGTATGCCTCATGTAAGGATTTTCATTCATCTTATGCAATCAATTGATTCAGCATTTTACCTACAGCAAAAAGATTGATAATATCAGCATACTAGGGAGCTATTCTGATTGAAAATAACTGCTCATCAAGAAACAAATCCCTAATTGGTAGCTTTTTGTTATCAAAAGTCAGACGGAAGATATGGTCAACAATCACATTCTCTATTCCCCTTTTGTCTTTAATTTTAAGATCGAATTCTTGGAGCAACAGTATCCATCAGATTAATCATGTTTTTGCATATGATCTGTAAAATCAACTGCATATGAGTCCAAAATATATGAACGAAATTAATCAGGAGCAAAAACTATAGCTAGAAGCTCATTCTTCGTTATCATATAATTCATTTGAGCATCATTGAGAGTCTTGGCATTTGCCTAATAGGCATGGCTCCATCTTACATGGTTATGGTGATGTATACAAATAAGGGGGTACCTACCTATAATGTCCATCATGTTACATCCAAGAGCTCCCTTATACTTTCACTATGTTAATAGTAGTCACTCTTCCTGATTCTCATCAAGATGCGTTGAGATGACTATCGAGAAGTTTCGTTAGGTCCCAAAAATGCACACTTCAGATCTTTAGGTAGCAGTTTTAGCTTAAGTATCAGTGTTTGGATACCAGAAGGTACTAATTTCTTTGTAATTTGAGGTAATTCTTCATACACTTTCATTTTTGGAATTTATCCCACAATATTTGAATGTTGAGCATCAACTACATGTCTAATAATTTCATTAGCATGTTCAGATTTGAGATAGTCGAGGAAACTATCATTCATCGTTAATGCAATTTCCAAAGGATCAGACACGCACAATGATAAGATATCTCCTTCCTCACGGATTTGTTGAATGTAATTAATATCTTACAATTCATCATTATCAATATTCGATTGTTAGCAAACGTTAAAATATTAAGTTCAAGGGTCAAGTTTCCAATGAAAACTTCACCCACCATTCCTACAATTTATAACCACATTAGACGTAGCTAGAAATAGATGTCCGAAGATAGCTAGAATATGAAGACGTGAATGTAGTGTTGATAACTAAAATCCACTGGAAAACAAAAGTTTCTGCACTAAAATATCTTCCATAATGCTATTAGGATACCTTTCTGACCTATCGGCTAGTTGTAGTATGACTATTATAGGTTTAAGTTCTTCTAGACCTAGGTGCTAGTAAACCGAATATGGCAAGATATTTACACTAGCCTCCAAATCTAATAAAGCTTTTTCTATATTGTGTTGATCATCATACAAGAAATAGTTGGACATCAAAGGTCTTTGTATTTAAGAGGTATTTCAAAATGGAATAATGAACTTATCTGTTATGTGAGAAATGCTTTTTTTTTGTATATTGTGATGTCTTTGAATGGTACACAAGTCCTTCAAAAATTTTGCGTATGAGAAAATTTGTTTGATTGCTTCCAATAAAGGCATTCATCTGTACCTATTTGAAAATTTCTAAAGTATCAGTATAAGATGCAATAATATTTTTAGCTTATATTTTTTGAGAAAACGGTACAGGTGGCTAATAATTTGTAGAAGTGGGTTCTTTAGAATTATCATCTTTAGATTATTGCACTAAATCATTGCCCCATTTCTTTTCGGTATTTTCTTTTGAAGCAGGCTCATCAAACACTTTGCCACTTCACAAACTTATCGCAGTAGTTATCTCAGGTATATGAATAGCAATAAAAGAAGTAATATCATTTATACCTTTAACTTTACCTAAAATGCTGACCTCCTATTGAGATGCTAGCTTACCTTTTTCTTTTATTTGCATTGCTAAATTAAGGTGATTTATCTATGATCAAATATCACTAAAGGCCGTCGCATTTTGACTATTGATCGTTTGTTGCGACTAAATAAACTGTTATTGCACTTGGATCATCTGATCATTTGTCTACTATATCTGCAAGAAGTTATCCACAAAATTTCTCTTTGGTGGTGGTTGGAACACCGAAGGTTGATTTGAAGGTTGGACGTATTGTTGTGGTAGATTAGTGGATGAATTATTTTGATGATTAAATTGTTATTGAGGATTCTGCTTGCATTGAAGATTTGGATTATTTCTCCAACTAGAGTTATATATTTTTTACTATGTACTATTTGCTGGTTGAGGAACAACGTTAAAGGCATTTGCTTATTCGTTTACTACCTATTTGAAAGTGAGAAGTATTAGACATTTGCGAGTTGTGTGTCCTTATAAATCACAAATATCACAAATTTCTAAAACTTTTTATGTTGCCTTAACTATTTAAGTTTTCTTTGCAAGCAAATTTTTAAATTTTATTATGATGGAAATTAATCATGCAGCTATATCTTCAGTTTCTCCCAATTTAGTAAGTACACCTTTATTCTAAGGTTTCACTATTAATTGGCGTCTATCCATAATATCATAAGTTTTCTAGCCTTGTGAAATTTTGATATGTGAATCATGGTAATCCCATTCTTCCTCAGCGTCTTTGCTAAAAAAATTACCATTTTCTCCCAATTTAGCTTTGATAGAAGGTACTTACTGTCATCCATATCTTGAAACCGTGATGTGGGCATGAGAGCAGCATATCTTTAAAACTATCCCCACTTGAGTAATGGTTCATTTTCTTTCTGGCGAAACTTGAGAATTTGCTTTCGCACATTATTTGTTCGGTGGGAAGGAAAGAATTTCTTTAAGAATTCTTTTTGCATCTTGTCCCATCTTCCTATTGAATTGGGATGTAAAATATGTAGCGAATCTTTGCTTTATCCGTAAGGAAGAATAAAAAGAGCTTATACTTAAGTTGTTCTGCAGTAATATTTTGAAAATTAGTAGTAGAGCAAGTCTCTTCCAATACTTGAAGGTGCAAATATAAGATCTCTGAATCCATCCCATAGAATTTAGGCAAAAGTTGAATTACTCCATATTTAACCTCGAAATGTCCCATATTCAAAGACAATGCTATGCGTGAAGGTTGTCATACTAGGTTGTAGATAATCTCATAAAGACCTTCCATTCCCTCCATGATGGCAATTAATTTAATTTGTATTGTTATCTCCGAATCTATTATTATTATTATTATTTATAGTGTTATTATTATTAGTGCTCATATTGTGAGGTATTTGGTGAATTGGAAGTGTTTGTGGATTTGAATATGATCGAATAAGTCTACTATTTGAAGTTCTCTTTCAACTGGTTATGCAAATTTAGAATTGCAAAAATTAATGACATAGGAACCATAATCTATAACTAAAGTATAACAGAATAGTATTGATTCTTGACAATGGCACTAATAACTTGACTGCGATCTAAATCGTGCACTCCTAGATCCATGAGATTGATAAGTAATATAAGGGTAGTAACCTGAGATCGTTCTCTTGAGAATCGTCTTGATTATTGTGTGATACTAAAAAGAATAAATTACAAAACAAAAGAAAATGAAGATTGGATTTTTATTAACTAAAACTAAAGCTAAAGAGGGTATAACTTTAAATAAAATTGTTGGTCAGATGGATTTAACTCTCCTGTAGAATAATTTACTAGATGTATTTATATTTTTTATGTCTTAGTTATATAGATCACATGGCCTTCTTGCAGCTAGAAAATATATCATTGAAGCACAAAATCTAACAAAGTTGCAAACTTAATATTTTGAATAACTTTTCCCAATTAATCCTATATGAGATTTGAGTTTATCTAAGCATGCAATATGAATAACAAAAATAAACGTTCAAAGTCTAAGCATACACCGTGCCTAAAGAGTCTATGATATATCAAAATGTAAGCAATAAATATATCGTCAAAAAAATAAAACATCAAGAATTCAAAATCATATCTTAATCCTTTCAAAGATAATAATAGAAAAACAAAGATATCAACTTTACATAATTCAATTAAAAATAATTAGTATAAAATTACATACTAGTAAATTATCTAGGGTTTGTTATCCCATCTGAATTAATGCAAAAATTTAGTCACTCATACATCATAGGCATGAACAAAAAAAAGAGAATTCTTTTATTGATTTCTATGAAAGAGTAAAAAAGCTTAATCTTGAATATTTAAAAACTATTTGCTATTCAAAAACCTTTTTAATTCTAAATTACATCGTATATTTATAGCCTTATAAAACCTAATAGAAATTCTATTTATAAAGAAAATCTATATTCTCTCAAAATTCTCCAAAAGAACTAAACTGCAAACGGGGCCTTTGACAATCCAATTGACAGCCTTTCTTGGATTTGAATTATAGTCGATGACTGTTGATAGCCAACTGATATATGTCGACAGCTAGACCTGTAAAATCATATTTCTGAACTAATATTTGTGATATGCTTCACTTCTTTAATTTTCTAGCATATAAAATCCTGCAAAAACACTAGAATACACTAGAAAAACATCATAGTAGAGAATTTGATTAATAAAAATAGTTTTTCATTAATTTTTTATATTAATCAAAAAAATTAGATTACACTTGCATAAAATAAACTAAAATAATTACAATTTTCAAGCGTAATAAATAATTATCCAAACAATATACTAAAAATAATGTAAGAGGTTAAGGGTAGAAAACACCTGGCTTTGGCATTTGTACAGAAAATTCACTTCTTCTAATAGTCGATATCAATGATGCTGCTAATGATTGTCTTTTTGTTACTCACACCTTCGACACCGGCAGAATCTTGTGGTCCCCTATTTTGTCTCTTCGTCTTCATCAGAAAAAACAGAAACATCCTCACTAGCCATTCATCTGTAAACTTAGGTGAGAAGCCGATATTGATTGTTGACGATGCTCAGTTTGGACATGTCAAGTCTCGATGAGCAGTTTTTCATTGAATGCGTTAGTCATTTTGATTATCAACTCATTCAACATTTGGAGTGTAATCTTTTTTGGTTGGGCCGTTGCAGCTGCTATACTACCTTGTTCTTCTATTGCTTGCTAGGGCTAGTCGCCAAGACAGCACCTTCAGGTTGCTCTTGTTGCACTTGGTGCTCCTGCTAGATGTATCGAGCGCTAATGCTCCTTCGAACGGTCGTGCTCGTAAATGGTTGGATTGGCTGGGCAATTGTGTCAGTTGATGACAAATCAATCCCATTGTTCATGCAAATTTTCATTATTAGAATGGCAGTACTAGAACTGGTTTGCCACTCTTGGATGCCGGATACACTCATGGGCTTTCCCCATGCATTGAATTATCATGAGTTGCTTTGTATTTCATTGACTCTGTCAACAAATGACGGATGTTCTTCAGGCATATTAAGTACAGGGATGGATCTTAAGATCTCTTCTCTTGTGAATGATACTTCCCTACCTCTTACTATTGAGTATGCATATTGATCTAGAATTGTCGATTGCAGATTGGCATAAAATTTGCCCACTATTTCTTTGCATGCTAGTGCATGTCTATGCATTGTATATGCTTCTTATTCTGTAACCTGCATTTGTGTTTTAAAGGCAAGATTCTCGTGCATTTTTGAGTAATCAACCGCTCGTTTGTGCAAGAGCTGGAATTCCTCATACTTCTCCAAGAGTTATTTTTATTAACCTTTGTAGCTCTATATCTCTATGTAAGAGATGGGCTTGAAGAGCCTACTCTGTGCCTCTTAGAAATGGTTTGCTTTTTTGATCCCATCCTGAAAAATAATTACAAAATATATATCATCACATAATATTATTATTTCTCGAAATTGTTCATGAATTTAACACACATTATATACATTTTCTATTCTATTTTTATTTTGTTTAATTTCTTTTCTTTTTCTCTTTTTAATAATTCCCAATTCCTTTTTCAAATATATATGAAACTTTTCTTTAATTTCACTCTTTATGCATGAACTTGATATATGTTAGTTATTCAAGCAACCTATAAATTGTTATGCCAAAAAGTTGAGATTTTTATTTAATTAGCATATATTTTAAATTATTTAGAGAAATTCATCAAAAATCCATAAAAATTTGCTAAACCACTCCAAATCCACAAAGACGTAAAGATCTATCTTTGATTTACTCAAATTTGTTCATATAAATCGTAGATCTGGGTTTTCGAAACAAAAATCTACTTTTTACGAAGAACAATCCAAAGAAAAATCAAAGAGAAGAAGACTTGCTTGGAAATCTTTGAAAATTTGAAACTAATTGCACATAATTGGTATTAGCCTTCGAAGGGGGGACAATTTTTTTCTAGGGTGCCGTGGAAAAGAGACTAGGATTTGATTGTAGAGAAAAAAAACTCAAAGATCTATTTATAACTGTGATCTTTTGTCGATGACAGTCGACAGCCGCTTCAACAGTTGCACTCAGGCAGAGCAAAAATTGCTCTGCAGTCGGTGGCCATTGATAGCCGCTTTAATAATTGCTTTAACAACCGCTCTCTCATGAGAGTTGTTTCAAGCCAAAATTTTATTTTTATTTTTTATCATGTGTTAGTTCCAAAACTAATGTTATTTCTAAAATCTAGTTGTTAATTCCTAATTCTAAAATTATTTCTAAAACAAAAAGTTAGATCCTAATTCTAAATTAGTAACTATTAAAATTTTCATTTTGAAAATGTGAAAATTTTAGAAAAAATTAAAACAAAATCATTGAGAACATCATACGTATCAAAACTAAGTTACCTTTATAAGCAATCTCCCAACTTAAAATGCACATTGTCCTCAATAAATTGATATTTTATTTAATTAATCAAGAACGAATAAAATTTAAGATAGAGTGCTTGGAAATTACCCTAGTGCAGTACTCATGACGTATCAATTATAAAACAAAATTGTTAGTATATAATATACAATAATATACACTGTGCCTCTATTTAGCTCATATCAATGAGATGTCGTAGGATGCACTAGATTATGAGATTCTTTTGTGTGCATCATAAATTCCAAGTAATACTTAAATCATTTTCCGTTTACTTTAAATGTATGACTATTTTTAAGATTTTCAATATTGATTGCATCATGCGGATAAACATTTTTAAATATGAATGGTCCAGTCCACAATGAATGCAATTTTTTTGGAAATAGATGAAGGCGTGAACTGTATACAAGCATTTGTTGGAAGAATAAAAAACACAGTGTGTGATATGATGATCATGCCTTATTATCATTTTTTCCTTCGAAATACATAAATTGTCATATGCATCATGTTTTAACTCTTTCGATTGATTTATTTGTAATTTTCATGAAGGGCTAGCCAAATTGACATCTAGATGATTTGATTTGACTGTCCAATACGTCTTGTGCTCTATCTCTACAGGCAAATTACAAGTTTTTTCATAGACTATTTTGTATGAGGACGTGCCTAAGAGTATTTTATATGCAGTACAGTAAGCCTATAAAGCATTAATTAGTCTAAACGACCAATCTTTGTGATATGGACTAACCATTTTCTCTAGAATTTGCTAAATTTCCTTGTTGGTCACTTCGACTTGTCTATTCGACTTTGGGTGATAAGATGTAGAAATCTTATACATGATGCGATACTTCTTCATCAAGCTTTCAAAGGCAGCTTTCAAAGGCTTTGTTTCAGAAATGAGAAACCCCATTTCATATTATGGTTTTAGGAACTCCAAATCTGAATAATATATATTTCATTACAAATTTGATAACAGTTTGTTGGTTATTATTTCTACATTATATAGCTTCTACCCATTTAGAAACATAATCGACCACTAAAAGGATATAGACATATTCATTAGAAATAGGAAATGGTCCATGAAGTCAATGCTTCAATAATTAAATATGTCAATTGTAAGTATGGGCGTTAGAGACATATCACTCTTCCGGTTAACGCTCCTAGTTTTAGACATTTCTCGCACCATCTACAAAATTCATATGTGTGTCTCTAAATATAGTCGGCCAATGGAATCCACATTGAAGTATTTTGGCTACCGTTTTTTTAGACGAAAAGTGGCCCCCACATGTTTTGAATCTTGTCATTAGGTATACAATACCTAATGATTTGATATGAGCAATATTTAAATAGGTAAGCATCATCAAATAAGAAAAGGTGTATCTCATGTGAGAATCATCATTTATTTTGCGCACTCCAGTGATTTGGTATTCACGTATAATAAGAAAATTGATAATATCAATATACAAGGGAGCTGTTCTGATTGAAAATAGCTGCTCATTGGAGAACGAGTCCCTAATTGGTAGCTTATCGGTATCAAAAGTCAATTGAGAGAGGTGGTCAGCATCCACACTCTCTACTCCCTTTTTGTCTTTAATTTCAAGATTAAATTCGTCGAGAAATAATATCTATCTGATTCTTCTTGGCTTTGCATCCGTCTTTAACAAAAGATATTTGACTGCTGAATGATCTATAAAAATAACTACATGTGAGTCCAATATATATAAATGAAATTTATCAAGAGCAAAAACTACAGCTAAAACCTCCTTCTCTGTTGTCGTATAATTCGTTTGATTGTCATTGAGAGTCTTGCTAGCATTGTAGACCAAGTAAGTAGGGCTTTTTATCTCTTCGTTGCCCTATTACTGCTCTATTTGCATAGTTGCTTGCATCGCACAGTCTCAAATAGAAGTGACCAATCTAGATTTGCATTACTGGTGCTGTGATGAGCATCTCCTTGAGGGTTTTGAAAGTTGTTTGGTATGTCTGCATTCATTCAAACTACACATTTTATGCAAGAAGGTGTGAGAAAGGGGTCTAGCAATAGTATTAAAATTGGTCAAACAAAATTCGAAATTATTTCCAAATATGGAGAAATCAATACCTCTAGATAATTCAACCATATCGCTAAAAATACTTATCACACACTATTGAAATGTTGCAGGTGCATTGCATAATCCAAATGACATGCTTCTAAATACAAAAGTGCTAAAAAGATAGGTAAAAGTTGTCTTTTTCTAGTCTTCTAAAACAATTTCAATCTGATCATAGACAGAAGAACCACCAAGAAAACTATAAAATTCATGCCTAGCAACTCATTCAAGTACTTGGTCAAGAAATAGTAATGAAAAGTGATACTTGCATATTACATGATTAAATTTTCGATAATCAATGCACATACGCCAACTCATAGTTGTACAAGTAGGTATCATCTCACTATCCTTGTTTTAATGACTATTACCCCACTCTTTTTGGGAACAAATAGGGTCGGAATTATCCACTAACTATCAACAATTGGATAAATGATGTCAGCATCAAGAAGTTTCAACACTTCAGTTTTAATCACTTCCTTCATGATAGGGTTAAATCTTTATTGCATTTGCCTAATAGGTTTGGCACCATCTTCCAAAGTGATACGTTGTGTATAAATAAGGGGTTCCATTCACACAAATTTGTATAGAAGTGATGGATATGGTGAATAAGAGTCACCATTCACACAAATTTGTATAGAAGATGACATTATTCATCAAACAACTGCTCTTCACACTCCTCAGCAAAAAAGATTGCTAAATGCAAGAATAGTGATAAATACTATATTAATAAGTTATAATTTACCCCTAGAATGTATGGGGAGGGGAGCTTTGCTTTCTGCCAACTATGGTCTTAATAAGATATCTTAAAAGAATTTAGATAAAATATCTTATGAATAATGGATATATCAAGTATCTAGTTATTAATTCTGAAGATTGTGGGAGTGTATTTCAAATATTGCAATTTCTACTTCTAAAAGGACTAAAATTAGATCAAAAAATAATTGATTGTACATTCATCAGTTATGCACATAATAGCATTGCATATTGTTTTGTTGTGCTTAAATCAGACCACTCGAAAATACATATATATCCCATTTTTGAGTCTAGGAATGTGATATTATTTGAGAATATTTTTCCTATTAAGAATGCTAATCGAGATCTCTTAAAAGAACTTGTGATAGTTGAATAAGAGATACAAAGTATGATGATCCTATGAAAGAAAGTAATAAAGATGAATATAGACAAAGCAAGAGGGCCGTGGTTGATAAATCTCTTGGTCCAAATTTTCTGAAATATTTATTAAAAAAGGAACATGAAAGTTATAAAGAGGCTATGTCTACACCTAAAACTCTGTTACAGAAAAAAGTCGTAAATAGTAAAATTGAATCTATTGTTCAAAATCACAAGTGGGAACTTACGGATCGTCCTTTGAGAAGTAAACCTTTAGGTTATAAGTGGATTTTAAGAGAAATATAAAAGTTGATGGATTTATAGTAAACACAAGGCTAGACTTTTAGAAAAATGCTATAAAAGGTATAAACTATTTTGATACTTATTCACCTGTAGTACGAATAATATTCATAAGATTAATAACTTTGTTTGCAACATTATATAATATAGAAATTTATCAAATAGATGTAAAGACAATAGTTTGAAATTGTGAATTGGATGACGAAATATACGGGGAATAACGCTTAGTGTCTATGGTTACAAGATAAGAAACAAAAAAGTGTGTAGACTTGTTAAATCATTACATGGACTTAAACAAACACCTAAACAATGGCATGAGAAATTTGACTAAGTTATATTACCAAATTATTTTTGCTATAATGAATGTGATAAATGTGTGTACCTAAAGGCAGATATGCACAAGTATGTCAAGGTGTGTCTGTACGTGGATGGCATGATTATCACCGGCAACACTGTTATTTTGATTAAAAAGGTAAAACTTTTGTTAGCAAGAAAATTAACATGAGAGATTTGGATATTGTAGATATTATTCTTGGTGTTAAAATCACTAAAATATCTAATGTATATACCTTATCTCAATCTCATTATATTGAGAAGATATTTGATAAATTTGATCAAGGAAATAATTATATTTTAGAATATCTATTGATTTGAGTTTACATCTTACAAAGAATTCATGTGTTAGTATATCAAAATGAGAATATTCTCAGATCATAGGTAGTCTTATATATTTAATTAACTGCAAACGACCTAATATTACATATTCAGTAAGCAAATTAAGTAGATTTACGAGTAATCTAGGGGAGAACAATTGAAAAGTAATAGTTAGAGTACTCAATTATGTGAGACACTGTTAAACATGGATTACACTATGCAAGATATCTAGCTGTACTTAAGGTTACATTGATACTAACTAGATTGCAGATTTTAAAAATGTAAAATCCACAAGCGGATAAAATTTTACCATTGGAGTAGCAACTATCTTTATAAATCCTCAAAACAAACATGTATTGCCTGATTTATTATGGAATCTGAATTCATCGCTTTAGGTAAGGGTAGAAGAGAAGGATCCCAATAGATCATCTTGATAACATTCAGGCCGAGGATGATGTTCCCACTAAGGAAGGGACATATATGGTCCTATAATCAACCCTCAGTTCCTCTAATAAGCTTTTCAGTAGACAAAATACAATAAATCCGACTGGTTATAGCCCTGTTTCAAGCAACTTATATTTTGTAATAAATTCATTTGATTGAGCAAAAGAAAGTTCTTGCAATGCCCTATCTTGTATCCAATAGCATGCCCCATTAGTACTAGGCAACATTGTCACAATAGCACGGCTACAAGGAGTCGTCTGAACATTGAATCTCTAACAAGACCTCAGGTTCAGCCAAATAAGCCCATTAACCTTGAACTGAAGGGGCACGGCCACTTGGTTGTATCGACAATTCTTAACACTTATGGTACTTGCTTCATCAATCTCCACAATTTATAGTACTCAATAATTCTCGTCACTCATAATACTCACCTCGACAATCATTTCCACTTGGCAGTACTCAATAATTCTACTTATAATATTCACCCAGGCAATCTCTCAGCACTTAGCACTATTTGGCAATTGTCACCACTAAGAGTACTCGATCATGTAGTCTTCTACTTGGCAATACTCATTATGGAAATTATGAAAGTCCTGTAACTTAGTGGGTGATCTTAGTTAGGTGTAACCACACGTCATCACTGTTAGCATGCGAGTACTTAGCATCAAGGCAATATTCCACAAAGATCATTTGCCATCAGGCAATACATGTTTTTGTTGAATTCATGTTGAACATTACTAACTTTGAGCAAAATTTATGATATGTAGTTTCACTAGTTCAAAGTTATGAATTAAGGGAATGAAAAGTAGTTTCAAAGTAGGAACCAAGGCAAAGAAAAAAATAGAATATAGTCCCACATTGGAAAATGAGTTGTAAAACTACGGACCACACATGCACGTTGCAAGGGCAATTGGGAGTTTAGGGCGTATTGGGCACTTTAGAGGTGCTTGGACTCTTTAGTGACACACTTGGCACTTCGCACATATGTCTCATCGTGCAGAGGAGATTGCCCATTTTGGTGCTGTTTGAGTTGCCTCCACTTTATCAAATGAGTACAAATATGGATTTAGAATAGTTCAGTTAGCTATTGCGATTATCTGTTGTGATTCATTCATTGTGGCTGTTAGCCATTGCATATATCCATTAGGATTCATTTGTTGTGGTTGTTAGCCATTTTGATATATCCGTTTGGATACAATTGAACTTATATAATTGTTGCCATTGATATTTGACAATTCCAATAATAAACGGTCATGTCTGTTTAGGTTATGTTACTAATTAAAAGAGGAACATTGATGAATATCATATATTATATTTTTTCCTCTCATACTTTATCTATTTTGTATATAAATAAATGCTACTCGGGTATTTTTAGTGTCTTTCTTAGGTAATTCGATTCGTACAAGGAGATAGCAAGAAATCAATGTTGGAGTAGGAAATCAGAGTCCGAAAAGTTTCTAAAGTGAGTAAAACTATGAGACTACGATGTTATAGAGACTCAAAGTCAAATACAATCAAAAAAATATAATGTACAAGAGACGAAACGCACGTGGAAGAAACTTCAATTGATTTACTCGAAATAAAATCGCTATTTAGCGGTGTTCACCGCCATTTAGAAGTCAATTGTGGGCCTCACACGCTGAATTTTCTCCCGTGGCTTCAATGTAATTTTTTGGTTTTCCAGTTCTGCTAGAATTAGGGTTTGATTTTCGAAGCCTACATATTGGCTGTATCCTTGTATTCTAGGTTTTATGCAGTAGTTAATGTAGATTAGCATTTAGTTTGTACTCGTCTTTCATTAATAAAATTAGGATTTTGCTGAAGAGGTGGCGGCCACAATACCGTGCTCCAGAGATAAGCCATTTTTTTCTAATCTTTATTTGGTTTTTAGATAGATTTAATTGCTTTCTAGTATAGATTTATTTGTTCTAGATTAGATTTAATTGCTTTCTAGAATCATGAGTAGCTAATTAGTTTAGCTCTTGAATATAGATGAAGCTAGAATCCATCATGTAATTGCTCTCTAGTATTTTCTTCTTAAATAAAAATAATAAAGACATGATCTTCTATAAAAAGTTTAAAATACAAGAACTTAAAGATTAAAACTTTGATAGGTTATATTTGAATTAGGTGTTTTTGATAGCCTATGTTTAGTTATGGTTTGGGGTTGTTGATTTTATCTTTTTCATTGAATTATCTAAAAATTTAGTTTGTTTTTATGTAAAGTAGTATCTTTGATGAGTTATGCTTACACACCATTTGATAGCTCATGCTTAGGGCACTTTAAATAAAGATTAAACTAAAAAGATGACATTTTTATGAGAGAAGAAGATAATTGAAGTAAGAACATGGTTGAAAACTAGTGGATTCTAGATCTTAGGCTAATTAGAACAACTAAATTTCAACCTAAAATTCTTTTTAATCCGTTAGACTATAGAATTAGTAAGAATTGCAATACATTTTAGATCTCTATGAGACAACCTGTACAGCACTACAACTGACACTGTGCAATTACAGTAATTTATCATACCAAATTTTTGGTGTCGTCGCCTGGGATCGACGGTGTTTTTCTTACTTTTTCTAATGTTTTACGGGTTAACAGTGTATGTTGAGTATACAGAGAATCGATATTGCAGTTACAGGAAGAATAAAAGGATTTGAGAAGTCTCAGAAGTGTGCAGAAGAAACCAGAGAGTCAAACTCTCTGGTTTGACCGCCATTTAGCGGTAAAAATAGCTATTTAGCGGCTCTTTAGGTACATCCCGAGCCCAAATTTTTGCCCGTTCTATTATTTGTTTCCTGGTTCTGTGAAAAAAATTCAAAAAAATAAATCAATCTTTTTTATTCCTTTTCCATCTCTCTCCCTCTCCACCTTTTTCAAAAAAAATTAAAAAAAATGTTTCAAAATCAAACTGATTGCTATCATTGTCATGATCCATATCATAATTATTATCAGTGTCCATGGATAGAAAATTCATTAGGACTAGGTCACAATCAAATTCACAACACATATAATGAACCTACGAGCGCTTCTTATACACAAAATTACAATTATGAAATGGATGAATAATTCTAATAATCAAGAGCCATACCAAGAGAGTCCGCCATCTGATCCTTTCTTTATGGGCTATTCATCTTCATGTTCTATATTTAATCATGAACAAGATATTCAATTGAATATGTTAGATGAAAAATTAAAAAGATTAGAAGAAAAATATGTATATCATGAGAAACTACCTCCAACCACTTCATATTTGTCATCAAATATGTATATGGATCCATCATATCATTCTTCAAATTTCACTCATGATCTTGAGATGCAATTATTAGAGAAAAATAAGAAAAATTATGATCATGAGTCTGAGGAACGAAGATGTAGAATAGAGGAAGATATGGAAGCTTTGCTAAAATCATCATCTCATAAATCATTGAATCTTGTATGGAAGATCTTCTCAAAGCTATTAATCAAGCTAAACTTTTTGGAGATCAACCATCAAGTAGTTTGAACATATTTAACTCCAACGAGCAATCACTCCAGTCATCTTCTGAAGTAGATATGATTCAAAATGAGTTAAATAATTTTGTAAATGATGAGTCTATAATTCAACATTGTGATCAATCTATTTTAGATAATTATGAAAATAATTATGATGAAACTGATGATAAAGAAAATATTTTGCTTGATAATTTATCTCATGGTAAGCTTGCTAGTGACGCATTATCATTTGATTTTTTTGATGGAAATTGTGAAGAAATTTGTGAAGAAGAATTTTTATCTCTTCATAATAACTTGATAATGATAAGTCTACTAATATGGCATTTTCTTTTGAGAATTTTGATGACAGGCTTGAAGAAAATTTGCATGACAAGCCTATAATACTTGAAGATTTGAAGAAACTACAAAAAGAAAAGATTATGGTACCCGATGATTTAAAAGAGCCCTCCAAAATCGAGCTCATGATTCCACAACACCAAAGTGAGTATGTTATTTCACAAGTTGATAAAACCAAAATACTTACTAATATGAAAGATGCTCGTGGATGGAATATGAACGATGGTAAAGATACGCTTTCCAACTTCAAAATTTTATTATTGAATAAAAAAAGAAAGGCAGAAATAAATTGAGAAAAATCAAAAATAAGATGGAGAAATTAAATGCAAAATTGACAAAAAAACAAAGTTCATCCATATCGAAACATAAAAGGACATATTATGAGAGTGGAAAGCGATCAAGAGGTCGTAACCGTTTGAATTTTCTAATTAGTGTAAAATATTTATATAATAGTTTTCTTTTTTTTACCACCCTTAGTTTGTGTATGAGGGTATATACGAGTCTAGGTGTGGGGGAATGGGTTAGGATATTTTCTTCATATTTTTTTTAGGTTTTTTAATATTTTTTTTAGATTCATTAATTTTTTTAGATTTTTGGGTTTCTTAATTTTACACTTTGGGCAGTTTTTAGGGTAACTAACTGAAAAAAATAAAAAAACTAAAAAAAGTTTAAAAAAATGAAAAGAAAAATACATAAAAAAATTTATGTATTTTTATCAATAGATCAAACTACTTACAGATAAAAGAACAAATTTAGATTTGAAATTGGATAGGAGAGTAGATTGGATGATACACTTTAACTTCATGAAAAAGATCAAAATACGAAAAATAAATATCGCTAACAGTAGTTTTAAGGCAAGTATACATCTATTTTTCACTTCACAATAGTTTATTAGGTTAAGGACAAAGATGATAACGATTGAGTAAGTTTTCTCTCTAAACAAAAAACGAGAAAAAAATAAAAAAAAGGAAAAAAAGTGAGAATAAAATAATGGGGTGCGCCTGGTATTTTGCGCCTAAGTAAGTGTAAATATTCGCATGAAAGGTGAAATATTTTAAAAAAAGAAAAAGAAAAGAGTATGAACCCAGTAATCAGGTATGTTGCGCCTAAGCAAGCGTGAATATTCGCATGAAAGGTGAAATATTCTTAAAAAATTAAAATAAAATAAAATGAAGAAAAAAAGAAAAAAAAATTTATGAGAGAGGAGATGAATCATGAGTTAGAGTTGGAGTCCAAACCCAAAGTAGACTATCACACATGCACGTAGATGTATAGGAGCCAATGGATTATCTATTAGTGAGTATTGAAAGATAGGATTTAAATTTTTTATTAAAATGATAAGTGTATCTGATATGACGCTCGATTTGAAAATTAATAATCTAAATGCAATTTTGAGTTTGTATATTAGTGAGATTAATTGATGAAAATATCATATAAAAAAAGAGATTTTTCTTTCTTTTTTATAATTTTTTTTTTGATTTTCGGTTATCTTTATTTTTCTTTTCTTTATTTCTTAATCTATTTTCTTCATGAATTTTGTGGGTATATTCACTACAAACCGTCACGAGACAACACTCGTCCACAAGAGTAACCTAGGGGTTTAAAGGCTTGCTGCACATGCTAAGTGCAATTGCGATTCCTGCGAAAGTGAGTTAGGATTTTTATTTTTCTTTTTAGGTTTAGTTTTTGCTCGAGAACTAGCAAAAGATAGGTGTGGGGTGTGATGAATATCATATAATATATTTTTTTCCTCTCATACTTTATCTATTTTTGTATATAAATAAATGCTACTCGGGCATTTTCAGTGTCTTTCTCAGGTAATTCGATTCGTACAAGGAGATGGCAAGAAATCAATGTTGGAGTAGGAAATCAGAGTCCGAAAATTTATAAAGTGAGCAAAACTACGAGACTACAATGTTGCAGAGGCTCAAAGTCAAATACAGTCAAGGAAATATAATGTACAAGACACGAGACGCACGTGGAAGAAACGTCAATTGATCGAAATAAAACCGCTATTTAGCGGTTTTCACTGCTATTTAGCGGATAACTATGGGCCCCACACGTTGAATTTTCTCTCATGGTTTCGATGTAATTTTTTGGTTTTCCAGTTCTGCTAAAATTAGGGTTTGATTTCCAAAGCCTATATATTGGCTGTATCCTTATATTCTAGGTTTTATGCAGTAGTTAATGTAGATTAGGATTTAGTTTGTACTCGTCTTTCATTAATAAAATTAGGCTTTTGCTGAAGGGGTGGCGGCCACAATACCGTGCTCCAGAGATAAGCCATTATTTTCTAATCTTTATTTGCTTTTTAGATAGATTTAATTGTTTTCTAGCATAGATTTATTTGCTTTCTAAATTAGATTTAATTGCTTTCTAGAATCATGAGTAGCTAATTAGTTTAGCTCTAGGATGTAGATGAAGTTAGAATCCATCATGTAATTGCTCTCTAGCATTTTCTTCTTAAATAAAAATAATAAAGACATGATTCTTCTATAAAAAGTTTAAAATACAATAACTCAAAGATTAGGACTTTGATAGATTATACTTGAATTAGGTTTCTTGATAGCCTATCTTAGTTAGGGTTTGGGGTTATTGATTTTATATTTTTTCATTGAATTATCTAAAGAATTAGTTTGTTTTTATGAAAGTAGTATCTTTGATGAGTTATACTTGCACACCACTTGATAACTCATGCTTATGGCACTTTAAATAAATATTAAAATAAAAAGATAAAATTTTTATGAGAGAAGAAGATAATAGAAGTAAGAATATAGTTGGAAACTAGTGGATTCTAGATCCTAAGCTAATTAGAACAACCAAACTTCAATCTAAAATTCTTTGTTAATCCGTTAGACTATAGAATTAGTAAGAATCGCAAAACATCTTAGATCTCTGTGGGACGACCTGTACAGCGTTACAACTGACACTGTGCGCTTGCAGTAATTTATCACACCAAATTTTTGGCGCCATTGCCGGGGATCGACGGTGTTTTTCTTACTTTTCCAAACGTTTTACGGGTTAACAGTATGTGTTGAGTATACATGGAATAGATATTGCAGATACAGGAAGACAGAAAGGATTTGAGAAGTCTCAGAAGTGTGCAGAAGAAACCAGAGAGTCAAACTCTCTGGTTTGACCGCCATTTAGTGGTAAAAATACCTATTTAGCGGCTCTTTAGGTACATCCCAAGCCCAAATTTCCTCCTGTTCTATTATTTGTTTCCTGGTTCTCTAAAAGAAATACAAAAAAAATAAATCAATCTTTTTTTTAATTCCTTTTCCATCTCTCTCCCTCTCCACCTTTTTCAGAAAAAAAATTAAAAAAAATATTTCAAAATCAAACTGGTTGCTATCATTGTCGTGATCCATATCATAATTATTATCAGTGTCCATAGATAAGAAGTTCATTAGGACTAGGTCATAATCAAATTCACAACACAAATAATGAATCTACGAGCGCTTCTTATACACAAAATTACAATTATGAATGGATGAATAATTCTATTAATAAAGAGCCATACCAAGAGAGTCCTCCATCTGATCCTTTCTTTATGGGCTATTCATCTTCATGTTCTACATTCAATCATGAACAAGATATTCAATTGAACATGTTAGATGAAAGATTAAAAAGATTAGAAGAAAAATATGTATATCATGAGAATCTACCTCCAACCACTTCATATCTGTCATCAAATATGTACATAGATCCTTCATATCATTTTTCAAATTTCACTCATGATCTCGAGATGCAATTATTTGAGAAAAATAAGGAAAATTATGATCATGAGTCTGAGGAATGAAAACGTAGAACAGAGGAAGATATGGAAGTTTTCCTAAAATCATCATCTCAAAAATCATTCTCTCAAATTGAATCTTGTATGGAAGATCTTCTCAAAGCGATTTCTCAAGCTAAAGTTTTTGGAGATAAACTATCTAGTAGTTTAAACATATCTAACTCCAACGAGCAATCACTCCAGTCATCTTTAGAAGTAGATATGATTCAAAATGAGTTAAATAATTTTGTGCATGATGAGTCTATAATTCAACATTATGATCAATCTATTTTAGACAATTGTGAAAATAATTATGATGAAACTGATGATAAAGAAAATATTTTGCTTGATGATTTATCTCATGGTGAGCTTGCTAGTAACGCATTATCATTTGATTCTTTTGATGGAAATTGTGAAGAAATTTGTGAAGAAGAATTTTTATCCCTTCATAATAACTTGATAATGATAAGTCTACTAGTATGGCATTTTCTTTTGAGAATTTTGATGACAGGTTTGAAGAAAATTTGCATGACAAGCCTATAATACTTGAAGATTAGAAGAAACTATAAAAAGAAGAAATTATGGTACCCGATGATTTAAAAGAGCCCTCCAAAATCGAGCTCATGATTCTACAATACCAAAGTGAGTATGTCATTTCACAAGTTGATAAAACCAAAATACTTACTAATATGAAAGATGCTCGTAGATGGAATATGAACGATAGTAAAGGTACGCTTTCCAACTTCAAAATTGTATTATTGAATAAAAAAGAAAGGTAGAAATAAATTGTGAAAAATTAAAAATAAGATGTAGAGATTAAATGCAAAATTGACAAAAAGGCTAAGTTCATCCATATCAAAACATAAAAGGACATATTATGAGAGTGGAAAGCGATCAAGAGGTCGTAACCGTTTGAATTTTCTAATAAGTGTAAAATATTTATATAATAGTTTTCTTTTTTTTTTTACCACCCTTAGTTTGTGTATGAGGGCATATACGAGTCTAGGTGTAGGGGAATGAGTTAGGATATTTTCTTCATATTTTTCTAGGATTTTAAATATTTTTTTAGATTCTTTATTTTTTTTTTTAGATTTTTGGGTTTCTTTATTTTACCCTTTGGGTAGTTTTTAGGGTAACTAACTGAAAAAAATAAAAAAAAACTGAAAAAAAAATTTTAAAAATGAAAAGAAAAATACATAAAAAAAATTATGTATTTTTATCAATAGATCAAACTACTTACAGATAAAAGAACAAATTTAGATTTGAAATTGGATAGGAGAGTAGATTGGATGATACACTTTGAACTTTATGAAAAAGATCAAAATCTGAAAAATAAATATCGCTAACAGTAGTTTTGAGGCAAATATACATCTATTTTACACTTCAGAATAGTTTATTAGGTTAAGGACAAAGATGATAACGATTAAGTTCTCTCTCTAAACAAAAAAAGAGAAAAAAATATAATAAAAGGAAAAAAATGAGAATAAAATAATGGGGTGCGCCTGGTATTAACGCAATAGTCTCAAATGTGAAAAAAGAGTATGATCTAAGTAATCTGGTATTTTGCGCCTAAATAAGTGTAAATATTCTCATGAAAGGTGAAATATTCTTAAAAAAAGAAAAGAGTATGAACCGAGTAATCGGGTATGTTGCGCCTAAGTAAGCGTGAATATTCGCATGAAAGGTGAAATATTATTAAAAAAATAAAATAAAATAAAATAAAGAAAAAAAAGAAAAAAATTATGAGAGAGGAGATGAATCATGAGTTAGAGTTGGAGTCCAAAACCAACGTAGACTATCACACGTGCATGTAGATATATATGAGCCAATGGATTATCTATTAGTGAGTATTGAAAGATAGGATTTAAATTTTTAATTAAAATGATAAGTGTATCTGATATGACGCTCGATTTGAAAATTAATAATCTAAATGCGATCTTGAGTTTGTATATTAGTGAGATTAATTGATGAAAATATCATATAAAAAAGAGATTTTTCTTTCTTTTGTATAAAATTTTTATTTTTTGATTTTCGGTTATCCTTTTTTTTCTTTTCTTTATTTCTTAATCTATTTTCTTCATGAATTTTGTGGGTATGCTCACTGCAAACCCTCACGAGACAACACTCATCCACTAGGGTAACCTAGGGGTTTAAAGGCTTGTTGCACATGCTAAGTGCAATCGCGATTCTTGCGAAAGTGAGTTAGGATTTTTATTTTTCTTTTTAGATTTAGGTTTTGCTCGAGGACTAACAAAAGATAGGTGTGGGAGTGTGATGAATATCATATACTGTATTTTTTCCTCTCATACTTTATCTATTTTTGTATATAAATAAATACTACTCGGGTATTTTTAGTGTCTTTCTCAGTTATTCGATTCGTACAAGGAGATGGCAAGAAATCAATGTTGGAGTAGGAAATTAGAGTCCGAAAAGTTTCTAAAGTGAGCAAAATTATGAGACTATGATGTTGCAGAGACTCAAAGTCAAATACAGTCAAGGAAATATAACAAGACACAAGACATACGTGGAAGAAATGCCAATTGATTTACTCGAAATAAAACTGCTATTTAGCGGTTTTCACCACCAGGTAGCGGCCAATTATGGGCCCCACACGCTGAATTTTCTTCCGTGGCTTCTATGTAATTTTTTGGTTTTCCAGTTCTGCTAGAATTATGGTTTGATTTCCGAAGCCTAGATATTGGTCGTATCCTTGTATTCTAGGTTTTATGCAGTAGTTAATATAGATTAGGATTTAGTTTGTACTCGTCTTTCATTAATAAAATTAGGGTTTTGCTGAAGTGGTGGCGGCCACAATACCGTGCTCCAGAGGTAAGCCATTGTTTTCTAATCTTTATTTGCTTTTTAGATAGATTTAATTGCTTTCTAGTATAGATTTATTTGCTTTCTAGATTAGATTTAATTGCTTTCTAGAATCATGAGTAGCTAATTAGTTTAGCTCTAGGATGTAGATGAAGTTAGAATCCATCATGTAATTGCCCTCTAGTATTTTCATTTTAAATAAAAATAATAAAGACATGATTCTTCTATAAAAAGTTTAAAATACAAAAACTCAAAGATTAAGACTTTGATAGATTATAATTGAATTAGGTTTCTTGATAGCCTATGCTTAGTTAGGGTTTGGAGTTGTTGATTTTATCTTTTTCATTGAATTATCTAAAAATTTAGTTTGTTTTTATGAAAAGTAGTATCTTTGATGAGTTATGCTTGCACACTACTTGATTGCTCATGCTTAGAGTACTTTAAATAAATATTAAACTAAAAAGATCAAATTTTTATGAGAGAAGAAGATAATAGAAGTAAGAATATGGTTGGAAACTAGCGGATTCTAGATTCTAGGCTAATTAGAATAACCAAATTTCAACCTAAAATTCTTTGTTAATCCGTTAGACTATAGAATTAGTAAGAATCGCAAAACACTTTAGATCTCTGTGGGATGACCTGTACAGTGCTACAACTGATACTGCATGCTTGCAGTAATTTATCACACCAAATATTATTCTAAAAAAAGGAACATTATACTAATTAAATTTGATTTTGTTACTAATTAAAAGAAATTATTTTCTAAAATCTAAAAGTATATTGAAACCCTATTGTTAATTTTGGTGATTAATTTGTGACTGGAATTTCTATAAAGAACTTGATTCTCTGATACAAGGAAAAAAAATTAAAAACTAATAGATAGTATATTTTAGAACATAATTTTGGAATAAAGATTCTATTTAATTCAAAATTTATTTGACTTAGTGACTTAAATTTTTTCTATAAGAAAATTAAAACAGAAATTTGGTTTCTGTAGATGGCGACTATCTACATTTGATATGTCTACTAATATAATTCTGTCATAATTTCTCCAAAAATCTGTATAAGAAACTTGAGAAGTTCATTGGTATTGACTTTAGAAGATGGCAAGAGAAAAATTTGTTCTATCTCACTACACTTAATCTGGCCAAATATTTGAAAAAGACTATGTCGGTTCATAATAATGATGACCAGCAGTTTATGAAAGCATTCAGTATTGAAACATGCAGATTTCTTGTGTAAGAGTCATATGCACAATGGACTGGATAACATATTGTACAATATTATAGGTCAGTCCTTAGATAAGAAATATAATACAGAAAATGCCAGTTCTAATAAATGTATCGTCGAAAATTTCTGATTATAAAATGGTTGAATCTAAAAATATGATCAACCAAGTAAAAAATCTTCAAGTAATATCATGAAATTCATACTGAATGATAACTATTAATGAATCATTCTAAGGGTTGTAAGTATTGAAAATTAAATATTGTAAATAATTTAAATATTACTTTAAGCATAAACGTAAGGTAATGATACTTGAAAAATCTAATTGTACGATTGAGAATTAAATAATACAACCGCACTTCTAAAAAAAAAAAAAAAAAATCCATGTTTTTTTCCCTAAAACTAATGTGATGGAATAGTCTAAATGACCTCATGATAGAAAGCATAAGTATGGGGTGAAAGCTCTAAAGGTGGTGACTCAAAAAAGATTCAATAGTAAGTGCTACAACTATGACTAGCCTAGAAATTATGCAAAGGACTGCCGCATGCACAAGGCACTACACTTCTATCGAAAATGTATCCTAATACAAATTTGACCGAAATGGTTAATCTTTATGCACATGTTGAAGATGTAATCTTACATCTATTTGACTGCAATCTAAATCGTACACTTCCATGTATAAAAGATCGACAAGTAGTATAAGGATAGTAATCCAAAATCATTTTCTCAAGAATTGTGTTGATTATTGTGTTAATACTAAAGAAGAATAAATTATGGAACTAAAAAATAGATTGGATTAACCAAACTAAAACTAAAGTTAAAGTGATTTAAATTTACTTAAAATAAAATTATTGGTCAAATGGATTAACTCCTCCATAGAATAATTTACTGGATGTATTTATGCTTTTTTACATCTCAGATGCATGGATAGGTGGTTTTCCTACAATCGAACAATCGTAAAATATATAATTGAATTACAAATCCTAGCAAAGTTGCAAAATTGATGTTTTGAATAACTTCTCCCAATTAAATCTAAATGAATTTTGAGTTTATCTTTACATGCAAAATGAATAATAAAAATAAACATTCAAAGACTAAGTATATACCGTACCTAAAGAGTCTATGATATATCAAAAACTAAACAACGAATATATCATTAAACAATAAAACATCAAAAACTCAAAATTATATTTTAATCCTTTTAAAATAATAGAGAATCAAATATACCAACTTTATATAATTAAATTAAAAACGATAAGCATAAAAATTACATACTAGTAAATTACCTAGTGTTTGTTATCCTATCTGAACTAACGCAAGACTTTAGCCACTCATACTCATCGTAATCATAAATAAAAAAATAAATTCTTTTATTGATTTCTATAAAAGAGTACAAAAACTAAAATTTTGAATCTCTAAATTATTGATGCCTCTTTTCTTTTAATGATGATACATCTCTCTCAATTACATTGGGTATTTATAACCTTTTACAAAATTCTAGTATGAATTATATTTACAAGAAAACTCTATTTTTTTTTTATCAAAAAGCTCAAACAAATCAAACTACATTTGATAGCCCCATCGACAGCCGCTATTAGGTTTGCTTTACAGTTGGCGACTGTTGACAGCCAATAGATAGCTGTCGACAGTCAGACCTGTAAAATCATAATTCTGAGCTGATACTTGAGATATGCTTCGATTCTTTGATTTTCTTCCCATATAAAGCCTTGCAAAAAACTATAAAACACTAGAAAAATATCATAGTTGGGAACTTGATTAATAAAAATAATTTTTCATTAATTTCTTATATTAATCAACAATATTGAATTTCACTTGCATAAAATAAATTAAATTAACTACACTTTTTAAGCGTAATCATGCCCCCCAACTTGAGTTTTACTAGTCCTCAGCAAAATTATCAAATTAAGAAAATAGACTACAAGCATACCTAAAAGGAAAATAAATCTTTGCTTACTTTCGTAAGAATCACAATTAGACTTAGCACGTGCAATAAGCCATTAAATCCATAGAATATCCTAGTGGACAAGTGTTATCTCATGAGGGTGTCAAGTGATGCTACCCACAAACATCAAGAAATGATGTTCAAGAAATAAATAAAATGAAAAATTAGTATAAGTGTAAAATTAAGAAAAGGAAATTGTCAATATACTATTATTAACTATATATTTTTTGCTTGCATTTCTTATCCTTATCAAACTCAATTATAGATACATGCACTGATATTTAAAAAGATGTCAATCTTAACAAATCACTTATAATATAATACATTTATATATCTATCATGATCATTTAAATCGTATAGTAGATATACTTTTACTTTCAATTATCCTCTCGTATGCACTCTTGTGTTTGTGTATATAAGTCTTATCAAGTTTCAAACTCCAATCAAACTTATACAAAATTTGTTCATATATATAATATATATATATATATATATATATAGAGAGAGAGAGAGAGAGAGAGAGAGAAATGGAAATGAGCTGACATCTCACGCAAGTTACCTGAGCTGTAGCTCATTTCCACTATCTCCAATAATTTTTTAAAAAAAATTATTTTGGATTATGATCTCGACCTCTAGTGTTCACTCATACCCAATTTCTTGGGTTTTAGTTTTGATTTGGTTTTCCATCAAATTAACTCAAAATTAACGGTTTTCAATAAATACAATATTTTGCATGCACTTGATGAAATGGTAAATATACTCCAAAATTTATGAAATTTAATCCAAAAGAAGTTAAGAAGGTAGAGATCGTAATTGTGAAAATAAATTGAATAAAAATCATTAGATCATTATACTTTTGCCACTAGCTCATGTAACTTTTCCTGACCTACAGTAATATATATATATTTTAATTAACTCACTCCCAATTTCTTGGGTTTTAGTTTTGATTTGGTTTACCATCAAGTTAACTAAAAATTAACGGTTTTCAATAAATACAATATTTTGTATGCATTTGATGAAATGGTAAATGAACTCCTAAATTTATTTAATTTAATCCAAGAGAAGTAAAGATGGTAGATATCGTAATTGTAAAAAGAAATTGAATAAAAATCATTAGATCATTAAATTTTTGCCGCTAGCTCACGTAACTTTTCCTAAGATGACAGCTTACCTACAGTAATCCTATATATATATATACACACACACACACACACACACACATACATACATATATATACACATACATACATACATACATATATATATATATATTTATATACATATACATACGTACATGCATACATATATATATATAGAGAGAGAGAAATGGAAATGAGCTGACAGCTCCCGCAAGTTACCTGAACTGCAGTTCATTATCACTATCTCCAATAATTTTTTAAAAAAAATTCTTTTGGATTATGATCTCGACCCCCTAGGGTTCACTCATACCCAACTTCTTGGGTTTTAGTTTTGATTTGGTCCTCCATCAAGCTAATACAAAATTAACGATTTTCAATGAATAAAACATTTTGTATGCACTTGATGAAAGGGTAAATGAAATCCAAAATTTATGAAATTTAATCTGAAATAAATTAAAGACGTAGAGATAGTGATTGTTAAAAAAAATTGAAGAAAAATCATTGGATCATTACAGTTTGCAGCTAGCTCACGTAACTTTTCCTGAGCTGGCGGCTCACCTACAGTAATCCCATATATATATATATATATATATATATATATATATATATATATATATATATATATATATATATATATATATCTTAGTTTTTATAAACACTTGCCTTTCGTATGAGCATCTATGCTTACTTAGAGTCAAATGCCTAGTTCCTTAGCTCATGTTCATAATAAAAGTCTATAAGAATTGTTCGTGTGAATACACACATTTGCCGAGTGCACGAGCCCAACTACTTAACACTTACTTTCTCTTATTTATTATATATTATATATTATATATTTTTTCTGAATATTTACTTAATACTAGGCTCACTTCTTTTTTTTATTTATTCTATATTTTTTATATATAAGATAGGTCTTCCTTTTAAGTTTTATCTTTGTTATCGACTTTTATGACTACTTGTGTAAGTGTTTGAAGTGCATACTTGATTCAAATCTTAAGTATCCATATAACTTATTGTTGGATTTAAAATCTCAATTAAGATTGCATAAAAACTACTATCATATATGCATCAATATTAGATATCAATCTCATCAATATACTATGTAAAATACTTCTAATCTTACATTTTACTTTAAAGAAATGAAAATTTATAAATTTTTTTAATTAGGTTAATTATTTAGTTATGATACATATGATACAGTAAAGTATAGTATATCTATCCCACCCCCAACTTAAATTATACAGTGTTCTCAGTGCATTAAGAATATAATTGACTATGATTTAAATCTTATATTTCCAAATGCAAGAGATCGATAAGTGAGCAGTAACCCAAGATCGTTCTCTCGAGAATCATTTTGATTATTGTGTGACAGTAAAAAGAATAAACTATGGAACTAAAGAAAATAAAAAATGAATTTTAATTAACTAAAACTAAAGCTAAAAAGACTGTAAATTTATTTGAAATAAAATTATTAGTCAGATGGATTTAACTCTCCTGCAGAATAATTTAATGCTCCTATCCATTTAGTGACTTGGTGAAAAATATGGTTTGTTGATCATTATTTCTACATGCTGCACGTTCTACCCATTTAGAGACATAGTCGATCACTACAAGGATATAAACATATCTTTTAGGAATAGGAAATGGCCCCATGAAATCAATGCCCCAACAATCGAATAACTTAACTGTGAGTATGGATGTCAGAGGCATATCACTCTTCTTGGTTAATGCTCCTAATTTCTAACATGACTCACATTGTTTACAAAATTCATATGCGTCCCTTAACATAGTAGGCCAATGGAATCCACATTAGAGTTGGTTACCATTTCTAGATGAAAAGTGGCCCCCACATGTATGCTTTGAATCTCATCACAAGGCACAAAATACCTCATGATTTGATTTGAGCAATATTTAAAAGGTAAGGGTCATCAAAAAATAAATGGTATACCACATGTAAGAATTTTCATTCATCTTATGCAATCCAATGATTCGGCATTTTACCTATAGCAAAAAGATTGATAATATCAGCATATCAGGGAGCTATTCTGATTGAAAATAACTGCTTATCAGGGAACGAATCCCTAATTAGTAGCTTTTCATTATCAGAAATCAGACGAGAGATATGGTCAACAATCACATTCGCTATTCCCTTTTTGTCTTTAATTTTAAGATCGAATTCTTAGAGCAACAATATCTATCGTATTAATCGTGGTTTTGCATATGATCTATAAAATCAACTACATATGATCTATAAAATCAACTACATATGAGTCCAAAATATATGAACGAAATTTATCAGGAGCAAAAACTATAGCTAGAAGCTCATTCTTTGTTATCATATAATTCATTTAAGCATCATTGAGAGTCTTGCTAGTGCAGTAAACCAAGTAGAGCTTTTTATCTCTTCATTGCCCCAGTACTGCTCTAATTGCATAATCGTTTGTATTGCACATAATCTCTAATGGAAGTGGCCAATCCGGAGGTTGTATGATTGGTGCTATGATGAGCATCTCGTTGAGGGTTACGAAAACTGTTTGACATGCTTACATCCATTAAAACTGTACATCTTGTGCAAGAAAGTGAGAAAGAAGTCTAATAATAGTACTAAAATCTTTTATAAACCTTCTATAAAAACCTACATGTCCTAAAAATGAACATATATCTTTCACAGTTTTAGGTATTAGTATTTTGAAAATAGACTCAACTTTAGTCTTATCTACCTCCATCCCATTAGATGAAACTATATGACCTAACACAATAACTTTTGTACCATGAAGCAGCATTTGTCCGGATTTAGGAAAACAAGATTTGCAATTAGTAAAACAATAACTTTTGTAACCAAGAAGCGACATTTGATCTCTTTCAAGTATAAATCCTAAATTAGTAAAACAAGATTCGGAATTATTTCCAAATACAAAGAATCATCCATGAATACCTCTAGATAATTTTTAACTATGTTGCTAAAAATACTTATCATACACCGTTGAAATGCAGTTGCCACATTATATAATTCAAATGACATTCAACTGAAAGCAAAAGTATCAAAGAGATAGGTAAAAGTTGTCTTTTCCTATCCTTTAAAGCAATTTTAATATGATAATAGCAAAACAACCATAAAAAAAAAAAAAAAATTCATGCTCAGCAACTTGTTCAAATACCTGGTTAAGAAATGATAACGAAAAATGATCCTTGCATGTTATTTGATTTAATTTTTGGTAATCAATGCACATATGCCAACTTATAGTTATACAAGTGGGTATCATCTCTCCATTCTCGTTTTAATAAATGTTACCCCACTCTTTTTTTGAACAACTTAGGTTTGACTTACCCACTTACTATCAGCAATTGAATAGATGATGCCAGTATCAAGAAGTTTCAACACTTCAGCTTTAGCAACTTCCTTCATTGCAGGATTAAGCCTTCGTTGCATTTGCCTAATAGGCTTGGCTCCATCTTACATGGTTATATGCTATATACAAATAAGGGCGTTCCTACCGTTAATGTCCATCATGTTACATCCAAGAGCTCCCTTATACTTTCACTATGTTAATAGTAGTCACTCTTCCTGATTCTCATCAAGATGCATTGAGATGACTATCGAGAAGTTTCGTTAGGTCCCAAAAATGCACATTTCAGATATTTAGGTAGTAGTTTTAGCTTAAGTACCGGTGCTTGGATACCAGAAGGTACTAATTTCTTTGTAATTTGAGGTAATTCTTCATACACTTTCATGTTTGGAATTTATCCCACAATATTTGAATGTTGAGCATCAACAACGTGTCTAATAATTTCATTGGTATGTTCAGATTTGAGATAGTCAAGCAAATTATCATTCATCGTTAATGCAATTTCCAAAGGATCAGACACGCACAATGATAAGATATCTCCTTCCTCACGGATTTGTTGAATGCAATTAATGTCTTGCAATTCATCATTATCAATATTCGGTTGTTTGCAAACGTTAAAACATTAAGTTCACGGGTCAAGTTTCCAATGAAAACTTCACCCACCATTCCTACAATTTATAACCACATTAGACGTAGCTAAAAATAGATGTCCGAAGATAGCTAGAATATGAAGACGTGAATGTAGTGTCAATAACTATAAATCTGCAGGAAAATAAAAGTTTATGCACTAAAATATCTTCCATAATGCTCTTAGGATACCTTTCTGACCTATTGGCTAGTTGTAGTATGACCGGTATAGGTTTAAGTTCTTTTAGACCTAGGTGCTTGTAAACCAAAAATGACAAAAGATTTACACTAGCCTCCAAATCTAGTAAAGTTTTTTCTATATTGTGTTGATCATCATACAAGAAATAGTGGACATCAAGGGTCTCTGTATTTAAGAGGTATTTCAAAATGGAATAATGCACTTATTTGTTATGTGAGAAATGCTTTCTTATTGTACATTGTGATGTCTTTTGATGGTACACAGGCCCTTCAAAAATTTTGCATATGAGGAAATTTGTTTGATTGCTTCCAATAGAGGCATTCATCTGTACCTATTTGAAAATTTCTTAAGTATCAGTATAAGATGCAATAATATTTTTAGCTTTCAATCTTTGAGAAAACGGTACAGGTGGCTAATAATTTGTAGAAGTGGGTTCTTTAGAATTATTATCTTTAGATTATTGCACTGAATCATTGTGCCATTTCTCTTCGGTATTTTTTTTTGAAGCAGGCTCATCAAGCACTTTGCCACTTCACAAACTTATTGTAGCAGTTATCTCAGGTATATCAATATTAATAGAAGAAGTAATAACATTTATACATTTGACTTTACCTAAAATGCTGACCGCCTGTTGAGATGGTAGGTTGCCTTTTTCTTTTATTTGCATTGCTGAATTATGCTGATTTATCTATGCTCAAATATCACTAAAGGCCGTCGCATTTTGACTATTGATCGTTTGTTGCGACTAAATAAACTGTTATTATACTTGGATTATCTGATCATTTGTCTACTATATCTGCAAGAAGTTATCAACAAAATTTCTCTTTGGTGGTGGTTGGAACACTGAAGGTTGATTTGAAGGTTGGACGTATTGTGGATTAGTGGATGACTTATTTTGATGATTAAATTGTTATTGAGGATTCTGCTTGCATTGAAGATTTGGATTATTCCTCCAACTAGAGTTATATATTTGTTAGTATGTACTGTTTGCTGGTTGAGGAACAATGTTAAAGGCATATGCTTATTCGTTTACTACTTATTTGAAAGTGAGAAGTATTGGACATTTGCAAGTTGTGTGTCCTTATAAATCACAAATATCACAAACTTCTGAAACTTTTTCTATTGTCTTAACTATTTAAGTTTTCTTTGCAAGCAAATATTCAAATTTTATTATGATGGAAATTAATCGTGCAACTATATCATCAGTTTCACCCAATTTAGTAAGTCCACCTTTATTCTGAGATTTCACTATTGATTGGTGTCTATCCAAAATATCCTAAGTTTTCTAGTCTTGTGAAATTAGATAAGTGAATCATCGTAATCCCATTCTTCCTCTGTATCTTTGCTAAAAATTTTACCATTATGCATAGTTTCTGCAAATTACCTGTTTATGGTGTTTAGCTTTGATAGAAGGTACTTATAATCATTCATATCTTGAAACCGTGATGTGGGCATGAGAGCAGCATATCTTTAAATCTATCTCCACTTGAGTAATGCTTCATTTTCTTTCTGGCAAAAGTTGAGAAGTTGCTTTCGAATATAATTTATTCGGTGTGAAGGAAAGAATTTCTTTAAGAATTCTTTTTGCATGTTGTCCCATCTTCCCATTGAATTGGGATGTAAAGTATGTAACCATATCTTTACTTTATCCGTAAGGAAGAATGAAAAGGGCTCATACTTAAATTGTGCCGCAGTAATATTTTGAAAATTAGTAGTAGAGCAAGCTTCTTCGAATTCTTGAAGGTGCAAATATAGGATCTTTGAATCCATCCCATAGAATTTAGGCAAAATTTGAATTACTCCAAATTTAACCTCGAAATGTCCCATATTCAAAGGCAATGCTATGCGTGAAGGTTATCATATCAGGTTGTAGATAATCTCATAAAGACCATCCAGTCCCTCCATGATGGCTATTATTTTCATTTGTATTGTTATCTCTGAATCCATTATTATTATTATTATTCATATTGTTATTATTATTAGTGCTCATATTGTGAGGTGTTTGGTGGATTGGAAGTATTTGTGGATTTGAATATGATCGAATAAGTCTTACTATTTGAAGTTCTCTTTCAACCGGTCATGCAAATTTAGAATTGCAAAAATTAATGACATAGGAACCGTAATCTATACTAAAATATAACACAATAGTATTGATCCCTGACAACGACACTAATAACTTGACTGCGATCTAAATCGTACACTTCTAAATGCATGTGAAAGATAAGTAGTATAAGGGTAGTAACATGAGATTGTTCTCTCGAGAATCGTCTTGATTATTGTGTGATACTAAAAAGAATAAATTACAAAACTAAAGAAAATAAAGATTGGATTTTTATTAACTAAAACTAAAGCTAAAGAGGGTATAACTTTAAATAAAATTGTTCGTCAGATGGATTTAACTCCCCTGTAGAATAATTTACTAGATGTATTTATATTTTTTATGTCTTAGTTATATAGATCACATAGCTTTCTTGCAGCTAGAAAATATATCATTGAAGTACAAAATCTAATAAAGTTGCAAACTTAATACTTTGAATAATTTTCCCCAATTAATCCTATATGAGATTTAAGTTTATCTAAGCATGCAATATGAATAACAAAAATAAACGTTCAAAGTCTAAATATACACCGTGTCTAAAGAGTCTACGATATATCAAAATGTAAGCAATGAATATATCCTCAAAAAATAAAACATAAAGAATTCAAAATCATATCTTAATCCATTCGAAGATAATAATACGAAAACAATGATATCAACTTTACATAATTCAATTAAAGATAATAAGTAGAAAATTACATACCAGTAAATTATCTAGGGTTTGTTATCCCATCTAAATTAATGCAAAAATTTAGTCACTCATACTCATCATAGGCATGAACAAAAAAAGAGAATTATTTTATTGATTTCTATAAAAGAGTAAAAAAGCTTAATCTTGAATATTTAAAACTCTCTAAAAACTATTCGCCATTCAAAAACCTTTTTAATTCTAAATTACATCGTATATTTATAGCCTTATAAAACCTAATTGGAATTCTATTTACAAAGAAAATCTATATTCTCTCAAAAATCTCCAAAAAGAACTAAACTGCGAACATGACCTTTAACAGTCCAATCGACAACCTTTCTCGGATTTGAGTTATAGTCGATAACTATTAATAGCCAACTAATACCTATCGACAGCTAGACCTATAAAATCAAATTTCTGAACTAATATTTGTGATACGCTTCAATTCTTTAATTTTCTTGCATATAAAATCCTGCAAAAACACAGAATACACTAGAAAAACATTATAGTAGAGAATTTGATTAATAAAAATAATTTTTCATTAATTTTTTATTTTAATTAAAAAAATTAGATTACACTTGCATAAAATAAACTAAAGTAACTCCACTTTTCATGCGTAATAAATAATTATCCAATCAATATACTAAAAATAACGTAAGAGGTTAAGGGTAGAAAACACCTGGCTTTAGCATTTGTATAGAAAATTCACTTCTTCTAGTAGTCGATATCAATGATGCTGGTAATGATTGTCTTTTTGTTACTCACACCTTTGACACCCGCAAAATCTTGTGGTCCCCTATTTAGCCTCTTCGTCTTCATAAAAAAAACAGGAACATCCTCACTAGCTATTCATCTGTAAACTTTGGTGAGAAGCCGATATTGATTATTGATGATGCTCAGTTTGGACATGTCAAGTCTCGATGAGCAGTTTTTCATTGAATGCATTAGTCATTTTTATTATCGACTCATTCAACATTTAGAGTGTAATCTTTTTTGGTTGGGGCGCTGCAGCTACTGTATTTCCTTGTTATTCTGTTGGTTGCCAAGGCCAGTTGCCAAGACAGCACCTTCAGGTTGCTCTTGTTTCACCTTCTGCTCCTGCTAGACGTGTCGAGCGCTAATGCTCCTTCGAACGGTTGTGCTCGTAAATGGTTGGATTGGTTGGGCAATTGTGTCAATTGATGACAAATCGATTCCATTGTTCATGCAAATTTTCATTATTAGAATGGCAGTACTAGAACTAGTTTGCCACTCTTGGATGTTGGATACACTCATGGGCTTTTCCCATGCATTGAATTATCATGAGTCGCTTTGTATTTCATTGACTCTGTTAACAAATGACAGATGTTCTTCAGGCATATTAAGTACAGGGATGGCTCTTAAGATCTCTTCTCTTGTGAATGACACTTTCCTACCTCTTACTATTTAGTATGCATATTGATCTACAATTGTCAATTGCAGATTGGCATAAAATTTGCCCACTATTTCTTTGCATGCCAGTGCATGTATATGCATTGTATATGCTTCTTATTCTGTAGCCTGCATTTGTGTTTTAAAGGCAAGATTCTCGTGCATCTTTGAGTAATCAACCACTCGTTTGAACAAGAGCTTGAATTCCTCATACTTTTCCAAAAGTTTTTTATTAACCTTTGTAGCTCTATATCTCTATGTAAGAGATGAGCTTGAAGAGCCTACTCTGTGCCTCTTAGAAATGGTTTGCTTTTTTGATCCCATCCTGAAAATAATTACAAAAATATATATCATCACATAATATTATTATTTCTCGAAATTGTTCATGAATCTAACACACATTATATACATTTTCTATTCTATTTTTATTTTGATTAATTTTTTTTCTTTTTCCCTTTTTTAATAATTCCCAATTCCTTTTTCAAATATATATGAAACTTTTCGTTAATTTCACTCTTTATGCATGAACTTGATATATGTTAGTTATTCAAGCAACCTATAAATTGTTATGCCAAAAAGTTGAGAGTTTTATTTGATTTACCTGTGAATTAGCATATATTTTAAATTATTTAGAGAAATTCATCAAAAAACCATAAAAATTTGCTAAACCACTCCAAATCCACAAAAACATAAAGATCTATCTTCAATTTACTCAAATTTGTTAATATAAATCGTAGATCTGGGTTTTCGAAACAAAAATCTACTTTTTACAAAGAACAATTCAAAGAAAATAAAAGAGAATAATACTTGCTTGGAGATCTTTGAAAATTTGAGACTAATTGCGCATAATTGGTATTAGCCTTCGAAGATGTGGACAATTTCTATCTAAGGTGCACTGGAAAGGAGGCTAGGGTTTGGTTGTGGAGAAAAAAAACTCAAAGATCTATTTATAACTGTGATCTTTTGTCGATGGCAATCGACAGCCACTTCGACAGTTGCTCTCGGGCAGAGCAATAATTGCTCTGTAGTCGGTGGTTATTGATAGCCGCTTTAATAATGGCTTTGACAACCGCTCTCTGTTGAGAATTGTTTCAAGCCAAAATTTCGTGTTTATTTTTTATAATGTGTTAGTTCCAAAACTATTGTTATTTCTAAAAGATAGTTGTTAATTCCTAATTCTAAAATTATTTCTAAAATAAAAAGTTAGATCCTAATTCTAAATTAGTAACTATTAAAATTTTCATTTTGAAAATGTGAAAAGTTTAGAAAAATTTAAAACAAAATCGTTGAGAACATCATAGATATCAAAACTAAGTTGCTTTTATAAGCAATCTCCCAACTTAAAATGCACATTATCCTCAATAAATTGATGTTTTATTTAATGAATCAAGAACAAATAAAATTTAAGATAGAGTGCTTGGAAATTACCCCAGTGCAGTACTCATGACGTATCAATTATAAAATAAAATTGTTAGTACATAATATACAATAATATACACTGTGCCTCTATTTAGCTCATATCAATGAGTTGTCGGAGGATCCACTAGATTGTGAGATTCCTCCATGTACTTTAGAAATTTTAAGTAATACTTCAATCATTTTCCGTTTACTTTAAATGTATGACTATTTTTAGGATTTTCAATATCGATTGCATCATGCGGATATACATTTTAAACTATGAATGGTCCAAACCACCATGAATGCAATTTTCCTGAAAATAGATGAAGGCATGAATTGTATAAAAGTAATTTGTTGGAAGGATAAAAAACACAGTGTGTGATATGATGATCATGCATTATTATCATTTTTTCCTTCGAAATACATAAATTGTCATATGCATCATGTGTTAACTCTTACGATTGATTTATTTGTAATTTTCATAATCTGCTAGCCAAATTGACATCTAGATGAATTGATTTGACTATCCAATACGTCTTGTGCTCTATCTCTACAGGCAAATTACAAGTTTTTCCATAGGCTATTTTGTATGAGGACATGCCTAAGAGTATTTTATATGCAGTACAGTAAGCCTATAAAGCATTGATTAGTCTAAACGATCAATCTTTGTGAGATGGATTAACCATTTTCTTTAGAATTTGCTTAATTTCCTTGTTGGTCACTTCAACTTGTCTATTCAACTTTGGGTGATAAGATGTAGAAATCTTATACATGATGTGATACTTCTTCATCAAGCTTTCAAAGGCTTTGTTGGAGAAATGAGAAACCCCATTTCATATTATGATTTTAGAAACTCCAAATCTGAACAATATATATTTCATTAGAAATTTGATAACAGTTTGTTGGCCATTATTTCTACATTATATAGCTTCTACCCATTTAGAGACATAATCGATCACTACAAGGATATAGACATATTCGTTAGAAATAGGAAACGGTCCATGAAGTCAATGCTCCAACAATTAAATATCTCAATTGTAAGTATGGGCGTTAGATACATATCACTCTTCCGGTTAGCGCACCTAATTTTTGACATTTCTCGCACAATTTACAAAATTCGTATGTGTCTCTAACTATAGTAGGCCAATGGAATCCACATTGAAGTATTTTGGCTACCGTCTTTTTAGACGAAAAGTGCCCCCCACATGTTTTTGTATGACAGAACTCAATTATGCTTTGAATCTTGTCATTAGGTATATAATACCTAATGGTTTTATCAGAGCAATATTTAAATGGTAAGCATCATCAAATAAGAAAAGGCGTATCTCATGTAAGAATTATCATTTGTTTTATGCACTCCAGTGATTTGGTATTCACCTATAATAAGAAAATTGATAATATCAATATACAAGGGAGCTGTTCTGATTGAAAATAGCTGCTCATTGGAGAACGACTCCCTAATTAGTAGCTTATCGGTATCAGAAGTCAGCGAGAGAGGTGGTCAGCATCCACACTCTCTACTCCCTTTATGTCTTTAATTTCAAGAATAAATTCTTCGAGCAACAGTATCTATCTGATTCTTTGTGGGTTTGCATCCGTCTTTAACAAAAGATATTTGATTGCTAAATGATCTATAAAAATAACTACATGTGAGTCCAATATATATGAATGAAATTTATCAAGAGTAAAAAACTACAGCTAAAAACTCCTTCTTTGTTGTCGTATAATTCGTTTGTTCATCATTGAAAGTCTTGTTAGTATCGTAGACCAAGTAGGGCTTTTAATCATTACTGCTCTATTTGCATAGTTGCTTGCATCACACAGTCTCAAATAGAAGTCACCAATCCAGATTTGCATTATTGGTGCTGTGATGAGCATCTCCGTGAGGGTTTTGAAAGTTGTTTGGTATGTCTGCATTCATTCAAACTACACATCTTGCCCAAGAAGGTGGGAAAGGGGTTTAGCAATAGTATTAAAATTGGTTAAACAAAATTCTAAATTATTTCCAAATACGGAGAAATCAATACCTCTAAATAATTTAACCATATCGCTAAAAATACTTATCATACACTATTGAAATGTTATAGGTGCATTGTATAATCCAAATGGCATGCTTCTAAATACAAAAGTGCTAAAAGGATAGGAAAAAGTTGTCTTTTCTAGTCTTCTAAAGCAATTTCAATTTGATCATAGCTAGAATAACCATCAAGAAAACTATAAAATTCATGCCCAGCAACTCATTCAAGTACTTGGTCAAGAAATAGTAATGAAAAGTAATACTCGCATATTACATGATTAAATTTTTGATAATCAATGCACGTACACCAACTCATAGTTGTACGAGTAGATATCATCTCGCTATCCTTATTTTTAATGACTATTGCCCCACTCTTATTTGGAACAAATAGGGTCGGACTTATCCACTAACTATCAACAATTGGATAAATGATGTCAGCATCAAGAAGTTTCAGCAGTTCAGCTTTAATCACTTCCTTCATAATAGGGTTAAATCTTCATTGCATTTGCCTAATAGGTTTGGCACCATCTTCCAAAGTGATACGATGTGTATAAATAAGGGGTTCCATACCCTTAATGTCTGCCATATTTCATCAAAGAGCTCCCTTATACTTTCGCAATGTTGATAATAGTCGCTCTTCCTGATTCTCATTAAGATGCACTAAGCTGACCACCAGAAAAGTTTCTTTAAATCCCAAAAATGCATACTTGAGTTCTTTACGTAGTAGTTTTGGTTCAAGTATCGGTTCTTGGATTTCAAATGATTTTAATTTCGACTAAATTGATGTAACTCTTCATACACTTTCATTTTGGGATTCATTCCATGATATTTGAATATTGAGAGTCAGTTAAATGTTTGATAATTTCAACAAAATGTTTGTATTTGAGATAATCAAAGAATTCATCGTTTCTATCAATGCAAGCTCCAAAGGATTGGATATGCACAATGATACGATATCTCTTTCCTCATGGATTTGTTTAATGAATTAATGTCTTGCAATTCCTCATTATCAATATTCAGTTATTTGCAAACATTAAAATCTTTAAGTTCAAGGGTCATGTTTTCAAATGAAAGCTTCAATATACTATTCATGCAATTTATAACTGCATTAGTTATAGCTAAAAATGGACATTCGAGGATGATAGGAACATGAAGACGTGGATTCATTACAGGTACAATATCGAAAACTATAAATTCCATTTAAAAATAAAAGTTTCTGATTTGTACTAAAGCATCTTCAGCAAAGCCGTTAGGATACCTTTCTGACCTATGTCTAACTGTAATATGTTTAGTGTATGTTTAAGTTGTCCTAGACCTATGTGCTTGTAAACTGAATATGGCAAGAGATTAGCTCCCAAATCTAGTAAAGCTTTTTCTATATTATTTTGACCTATCACATAAGAAATAGTGAAAGATTTAGGATCATTGTATTCAAGAGGCATTTCAAAATGTAATAATGCACTTACCTAGTTTGTGAGAAATGCTTTCTTCTGTAAGTTAGGTCTTTTGATGGTACACAAGTTTTTCAAGAATTTTGCATATGAGGGGACTTGTTTGATCGCTTCTAGTAGAGGTATATTAATTGGTACCTATTTAAAAATTTTCAAAATATCAGCATGAGATGCATTAATTATTTTAGCTTTCAATTGTTGGGGAAATGGTATAGGCGACTTAAAATTTGTTATAGTGGGCTATTTATAATTATTATCAGAATCATTGCCCTGTTTCTCTTTAATATTTTCTTTTGAATGGGCTTTTCAAGTACTTTTCACTTTGCAAACTTATTGCAGCAGTTATTTCAGGTATATCATTATTAATGGAGGAAGTAACAATATTTATACTCTAGACTTTACCTGAAGTGCTGGTCTCCGATTGAGATGGTAGCTCACTTTTTTACTTTGTTTGTAATGCCGAACTAAGGTGGCTTATCTATGATCGGATATCACTGAAGGTTGTCGCATTCCAACTATTGATTCTTTGCTGCGACTGAATAAACTACTATTGTGCTTGGATCATTTGATTCATTTCTCTATTATATCTGCAAAAAATTATCCTCAAATTTCTCTTCAGTGGTGGTTGACACACCGAAGGTTGATTAGAATGTTGGACGTATTATTGTGTTGTATTAGTGGATGGCTTATTTTGATAAATAAATTGTTGTTGAGGATTCTTCTTCCATTTTAAATTTAGATAGTTCCTCTAACCAGGATTATATGTTTGTGAATATAGGATTGTTTGTTGGTTGAGCAACAGTGTTAAAGGCATTAACTTATTCGTTTAATACTTCTTTAAAAGTAGGAAATGTTGGACATTTGCGTGCCACATGTCCTTATAATTTACAAATATCATAAACTTCCGAAACTTCTTCTATTACCTTAATTATTTCAATTTTCTTTGTAAGTGAATTTTCAAATCTCTTCATTGATAGTAATTAATCATGCAGTTATATCTTCGGTTTCTCCCAATTTAATAAGTATACCTCTATTCTTAGATTTTTCTATTAATTGGTGTCTATCCCAAATGTTCTTAGTTTTCTAGACTTGTGAATTTTCAGTAAGTGAATCAAGATAATCCCATGCTTGCTCAGCATCTTTGCTCAAAAATTCACCATTACACATGGTTTCTACAAATTACCTAGGTGCAGCGTTTGGCCTTTGATAGAAGGTACTTACAGTTCTCCATATCTCAAAACCATGATATGGGCATGAGAGTAGCAAATTTTTAAATCTATCCCAATACTCCAACAATAGTTCATCTTCTTTCTATAGAAATTTTAGAGTTTGCTTTCGCATATAATTTGTTCGATGTGAAGGAAATAATTTCTTTAAGAATTCATTTTATATCTCATCCCATCTTCCTGTTAAATTGGGGCGTAAAGAATATAGCTATGTCTTTGCTTTATCCTTAAGCGAGAATGAAAAAAAATTAAAATTTAAGTTTAAGTTGCACTATAGTAATGTTTTGAAGATCAATAGTAGAGCAAATTTCTTCGAATTCTCGAAAGTGCAAATATGGGCTCTCTGAATCCATTCTATGAAATTTAGGAAAAAGTTTAACTACTCCAAATTTAATCTCGAAGCGTCTGATATTCAAAGAAAATGCTATGCCTGAAGGTTGGATTGTCCTATCAGATTGTAGATAATCTCACAAAAAACTTCTGTTGCCTCCATGATGGCTATTATTATTATTATTTGTATTCAGATTCGTTGTTGTTATTCATGTTGTTATTATTATTAGTGCTCATGTCATGAGGTGTTTGGTGGTTCGAAAGTGTGTGCATTTGAATACGATAGAATAAGTCTACCGTTTAAAGTTCTCTTCTAACTGGTAATGCAAATATAGAATCACAAAAATTAATGATGTAGGAACTCTAATTTGTATTAGAGTATAACACAATAATATTGAACCCCAGCAATGACTCCAAAAACTTGACTGCTAAAGAAGATCACTGTCTTAAGAATCGTTTTGATTATTGTGTTAACACTAAAAAAGAATAAATTATTGAACTAAAAATTAAGATTGTATAACTAAAACTAAAAATAAAAAGGATTTAAATTTACTTAAAATAAAATTATTGGTTAGATGGATTAACTCCCCAAAAAATAATTTACTAGATGTATTTATACTTTTTTATAGATAAGTTGTATAGATCACTTGGTCTTCCTACAACAGAAAAATATATCATTGAAGCACAACATCTAACAAAGTTGCAAAATTAATACTTTGAATAACTTTTCCTCAATTAAACCTATATATTTGAGAATCTAAGTATGTAATATGAATAATAAAAATATGTTGGGAGGGGAGCTTTACTTTCTGCCAACTATGTTCTTAATAAGATACCTCAAAAGAAGTTAGATAAAATATTTGATGAATAATGGACATATCAAGTATCTAGTTATTAATTCTTAATATTGTGAGAGTGTATTTCAGATATTGTAGTTTCTACTTCTAAAAGGACTAAAATTAGACCTAAAATAATTGATTGTACATTCATCAGTTATGCACATAATAACATTGCATATTGTTTTGTTGTGCTTAAATTAGACCACCCGAAAATACATATATATCCCATTATTGAGTCTAGGAATGTGATATTATTTGCGAATATTTTTCCTATTAAGAATTCTAATCGAGATCTCTTAAAAGAACTTGTGATAGTTGAATAAGAGATACAAAGTATGATGATCCTACACAAGAAAGTAATAAAGATGAATATAGACAGAGCAAGAGGGCCATGATTGATAAATCTCTTGGTCCAAATTTTCTGAAATATTTATTAGAAAAGGAACATGAAAGTTATAAAGAGGCTATGTCTACACCTGAAGCTTTGTAATGGAAAAAAGTCGTAAATAGTAAAATTGAATCTATTGTTCAAAATCACAAGTGGGAACTTGCGAATCATCCTTTGAGGAGTAAACCTTTAGTTTATAATGGATTTTAAGAGAAAGATAAAAGTTGATGGATTTATAGTAAACACAAGGCTAGACTTGTAGGAAAATGCTATAAAAGGTATAAACTATTTTGATACTTATTCACCTGTAGTAAGAATAATATTCATAAGATTAATAACTGTGTTTGCAACATTATATAATCTAAAAATTTATCAAATAGATGTAAAGACAATAGTTTGAAATTGTGAATTGGATGAAGAAATATACAGGGAATAACCCTTAGTGTCTATGGTTACAAGATAAAAACAAAAGTGTGTAGACTTGTTAAATCATTACATGGACTTAAACAAACACCTAAACAATGACATGAGAAATTTGACCAAGTTATACTATCAAATTATTTTTGCTATAATGAATGTGATAAATGTGTGTACCTAAAGGCAAATATGCACAAGTATGTCAAGGTGTGTCTATACGTGGATGGCATGATTATCACTGGCAACACTGTTATTTTGACTAAAAAGGTTAAACTTATGTTAGCAAGAAAATTAACATGAGAGATTTGGATATTGTCGATATTATTCTTAGCGTTAAAATCACTAAAATATCTAATGTATATACCTTATCTCAATCTCATTATATCGAGAAGATATTTTATAAATTTGATAAAGGAAATAATTATATTTTAGAAATCTATTGATTTGAGTTTACATCTTACAAAGAATTCATGTGTTAGTATATCACAATGAGAATATTTTTAGATCATATGTAGTCTTATATATTAAATTAACTGCAAACGACCTGATATTACATATTCAGTAAGCAAATTAAGTAGATTTACGAGTAATCTAGGGGTGAACCATTGAAAAGTAATACTTAGAGTACTCAATTATGTGAGACACTGTTAAATATGGATTACACTATACAGGATATCTTGCTGTGCTTAACGTTATATTGTTACTAACTAGATTACAGATTTTAAAAATGTAAAATCCACAAGTGGATACATTTTTACCGTTGGAGTAGCAACTATCTTTATAAATCCTCAAAACAAATATATATAGCCTGATCTATTATGGAATCTGAATTCATCACTTTAGGTAAGGGTAGAAGAAAAGCATAATCGCTTTGAAATTTTTCGAAGGATATTCCAATATGACCTAAACCCATGTCAGTAATTTACATCCATTGCAGCAATTGAAAAGGTATATAGTTAATGAATAATGGAAAATCACGATATATACATTGTAGACATGATAATATAGAACTACTTATAAATGGACTAATATGCCTTGATTATGTGAAATTAAAGGATAATATTGCAAATATCTTAACAAAAAGCTTAACCAGAGATCAAGTATATAAATTATCGTAGGGCATAGGATTATAGCCTACTATATAGAGTAACTTTATAATAACAGCCCAACCTAGCTAACTGGAGATCCCATGATCTAAGTTTGAAGGGACAACCGAATTATGGAGGAACTTAAACAAATCACTAAGGAATTTATTCCTATCCCTTTCCTCTAGTAAACAGTGATTAACTTGCAAGTTGTGCAAGGATAAGCTATGCTTTTAAAGATTCATATATCTTAAAAATCTAAGTAGAATATGGTAGGATACTTTTAATGAGAGATTATGTATATGATTATGAAGGGGCCGCTTCTATGAGAATGGCAAAGGCTAAGTTCTCTTAAGCATTAAAAGAATTACCAAGATGTTCAGGGCCAAAATAGACACAATCTAAAAGAATAAATTAAAAGAGTCATGTGAATATTATTGTTTCAGTTTACTTCAAAAACTGAAGAGTTCAAGGTATCATTGTTCACTGTTTAGCAAGTAAAACTCGATAATATCTCACAAGGAAAGGTTCAAAGCCAAGAGTCACATCTCATTATTTGGTAAATTTGTATTATGCTTTTTGTTTCATTTGAATGATCTGTATTAGTATTTTAAGCCATTTCATTATTGCGAAGATTGTTGATATCATGTTTGAACATTACTAACTTTAAACCAAATTTATGATATGTATTTTGACCAGTTCAAAACTATGAATTAAATGAAATAAGAAGTAACTTCAAAGTAAGAACCATATGGTTAGGAGTGACAAGTGTAATATTTTCTATCTTTTTTATGCACTCATAATCTAATTCTATTGATTAATATGAGTAATTAATGATAAATTAATTTTATTGATCAAACTCTCCAAATTAATATTTTTCAAGTGTTTTATGATATCTTTACAGGGTTCTGAATGGAAGAAAATTGAAACAAGAAGCGTATCTATATGTGTATCATTTTAGAAAACCAATTTGCAAGTTTAGCTGACAAGCAATAGCCTAGGAATGGCTATGGACAGTCAGTCAATTTTGAAGACTGTAATATCCAAGAGCAGCTATCAAAGTAGCTGTTAAAACCATCGTCGATAGCCAGTCAACATAAAAGAGTTTACATGTAAATATAATTCTTATTTTAGGGTTTTGAGAAGGTATAAATACTCAATATACTCCAGAATTTCAAAAACACGATTTTTAAAGGGGTTGTCAATATAGATTAGAGATTATTTTTTACATAAAGGGAGAGATTTTTAGAGAGAGTTTTTAAGAGTTTAGTTTTTGTACTTATTCATAATTAGTAATAAAAGATTTCTTTTTCAATTATTCAATGGCTATGAAGAATATGAGTAGCTAAATTGCTTTATTAGTGTGGATGATATAACAAACCCTAGATGATGAACTGGCATGTGATTTTGCTCTTTTATGCTTATTTTTATATAATTTTGATTTTCTTGTTCTCCATTATATTATTAGGTGCCAAATATTATTTTGATATTTCAATGATTTATAATTTGATGATACATTTGTTGCTTAGTTTTTAATATATCACAAACACTTTAGGTATGGTGTATGTTTATACTTTAATTTTTCTTATACATATTTTATGCTCAATTAATCTCAAAAATTTATGATTAATGGAGGAAGAATCAACCAATTATGAAAAATTATAACTTTATTAATTTTGTGCTTCAACGATTTATTTTCTGGTTGTATGAGACCAGGTCACCTATCTAACTAGGATAAAATAAATATTGACTTAACTAGTAATTCACCTACTGTGGCGTATTTAGCCAATACAACTCTCTAGTTTAATTTACATTTAATCCATATTTAGTTAATAAGTTTTCAATTAATTCATAAATCTTTAGTTTCGTAACCTATATTTCTCAGTGTCAGAACATAATCACAAAAACCCTCAAGAGAATGATCATGGGTATATTGCTCGAATACTACTTGTTTGATTTCCTTCGCTTGGGAGTGCACGATTTAGCTCAAGTCAAGTTTTTGTCATCATTGCCAGGGATTTGTACTATTGTATTCTACACTTTAATATAAGTTACAAATATTACATTATATTAATAATTGTGATTCTAAATTTGTATGATCAGTTGGAGTACGACATCTCACAGCAAACTTGTCAGGTCATATTCAGATCCATAAATACTTCTTATCTATCAATTACTTCACAACATGAGCATTCACAACATGAGCAGTAATAATCAAAACATAATGAATAATGAGAAAACAATAATAGATTTGGTGGTCATAATACAAATAATAATTAAAATCAATATGGAGGCACTGGGAGGTTCCTATGCGATTACTTATAACCAGATCGGACAATCCAACCTTTTTGAATTATTTCTCTTTTGAATATAGGGCACTTTGAGATAAAATCTGGAGTCGAACAATTTTTACCTAAGTTCTATGGGATGGATACAGAAAACGCATATCTACATCTTCGTGAATCCGAAGAAGTTTGAGCTACTATCAATTTACAATATTAGCGTAGACCATTTGAAACTTAAGCTCTTTCCATTCTCCATGAAGGACAAAACTAAAGTGTGGTTACACTTCTTCCATCTAAATTTAATTAGAAGATAGGATAAGATGAAAAAAGAATTCTTAAAGAAATTCTTTCTCTCACATCGGAGTAATTATTAATGACAATTAATTGTCACCAATCGCTAAAAGAAAGATGAAACTTTATGTAATTCTTTCCACCCGAAAATTGGGTAATGGAATGCTGACAATATGTTTGCTTAAAAATATGCTTAGCCTTTGGTAGAATAATATGAATTAAAATGGTTTATAATTAATTATGGATTCCTACTCCAGAAATGCTAGCTATGATTGCTTTTGTGGCTTCATAGAAATTATATAAACTAATTTTTCTTTTGTCTCATATTCATTGTGACACTATTGAGATAGGGGTATTACATTCTCCTCATTTTTTAAGATTTGACATTCTTCACTAAGAAGCTTAGTTACACGTTAACACTTTACCAGATGATCTGGGATTCAAGAGGTGGCTCTTATAGATTCTAGAGGTGGCTCCCACGATTCAAGAGGTGGCCCCAATTTCTTGTGTGGCATCTTTTTTCGAGTAGCACTTAGTTCTATGTAACACTTAATTCCTCACACTTCTAGCTAGTGCCCGACTCTGATACTACTTGTAACGCCCCTAGGTTAGAAATTGGGTATCATAACGTTGGCAACATTTTCACATTTGAATATACTGTTGGCATTCCGCTATTCAATTTAGGGGGCATTATGAGTGGTGTTGGAGCCAAACACTATTCGAAAAGTGTGGGGAACTAAGTGCAATATGAAACTAAGTGTTACTTAGAAAAAAAATGCACACAAGAAATGGAGGCTACCTCTTGAATCCAAGGAAGCTATCTGTAGAATATGTGAGAGCCACCTCTAGAATATCACATTGCCTTGTGAAGTGTTAATGTATTACTAAGCTCCTCTAATGAGAACGTTAGATTCTTAAAGGGAAGGATAATATAATACTCTATCTCAATAGTCCTACATCAGATGTAAGATAAGGGATAAAAGAGTTTATAATGTTCCCTATGAAGCTATAAATTAATTGTATCTAGCCTTTTTGAGGGAGGAATCTATAGCTAATTATAAATTATTTTAGTTCAGATTATTCTACTAGAGATTCAGCATATTCCTAAACGAATATTTTGTTGACATTTCATTAACTGCCCTGTCATCCGGAATGCTGGATAGCCTAATCGTTCGATAATGTATTCATGAAAATATGCTAAGTCTCAGTACAATATAAATCATTTCACATATCACAACAATATTTTTGTTAGAAAATAGAATTTTTATACAATTGATAGAACTGAATTATAGTGAAATAGAGATAAAGAAATAACAAAAAATAGAATATTTCAAGAGTAGAAGCAACATAAAGTAGTAAGCTCAAAACTGAAAGAAAAGATTGATAATATATTTGCTTCAGCTACTCTATCAGATTTTTCAATTTGTTTCATTGTATCTATCTCAAAGTTTATGCACACTCTAGTCGTCAGATCGCGACCAAATAAAAAAAAATAATACTAATATGAAATGATAAAGAGTAAGAGTAACTGAAATAGACATTAATAATGTATATGAATGTAAAAATATATAATGTTGTTAATTTATTAACTAAGTACTTTAATAACAGAAACATAATGTTTTTCTTTTGTTAGGTTATATCACATATAGTGTAACGCATAATATAGGTTACGTAATTTTCTATTTATTTAATAAAATAAATATAAAACTATATAATATAATTTTAAAAGGGATTATTGTAGGTGAGCCACCAGCTCAGGAAACCTTACATGAACTAACGCTAAAAATATAGTGGTCCAATAATTTTTCTTCAAATTATTTCTAGGATTAGGATCACTACTTCCTTAACTTCTTTAATATCAAATTTTATAAATTTTGGAATTCATTTGTCTTTCCATCAAGTAGATACAAAATATTTTATTTAAAAACCGTTAATTTTATGCCAACTTGATGGAGGACAAAATCAAAACTAAAACCCATATATTGGATAGGAGTCAACCCTAAAGGGTAGAGATCATAATACAAAAGAAAAGTTTTAAAAAAAATTACTGAAGATAGTGCAAATGAACTACAGCTCAAGTAACTTGCGGGAGCTGTCAGCTCATTTCCATTATTCTTTTCATAAAAATTAGAAAATAAATTTAAAATTCTATAAAAGATTATAAAAATATTTTATAATAAAAATTTATTATAATTTTCTCTTAAGTTTTAAAATATTCACATTTATCCTTATAAATTATATTAAATCCGCAACTGTAATTCCAGTTATCATCTAAACGTGAAAATAAAACTTTAATTTTTTATTTCAATTTTAGTTATTATCAATGTTGTAATTTATATTTTTAATATTTAATTTATTTTTTTGCAATTTTTCATTTTAGTTCTGCTAAAACTTCAATAGAATTAACAAGTAAGACATTCTAGCAATTTGAGAGGAATTATAACAAATGAAGAAGAAAGCAATCATAAATTAACGAGTTAACAATTTCATAAGCAATCAAATAACAAGTAATCTAGTAAAAAAATTGCAGCAATTCACCAATAGTCAATAATAATTAATGACAACATAGAAATTGCTAAATAATAACAGTAAATAATGAAACATAATGTAATTTAATGTGACATTATGAAAAATAATATAAAATATTGCGAAAAATGTATCGTTAAGGTGAATTGAGTTATTTTTTACTGTTAGATAACACTGAGGTTTTATTAGGTTTCATAATGAAATATAATAAGTTTGATAATACATTATTTTCAATATTGGTTTTTTATAATATTTATTCTAATTTTAATTATCATCTAGTCTATATATTGAGTATTTTAATTTAAGATGTCATACTTTATTGAAGAATCTAACTGATACTCTATATCTGTGTTTTGATTGTCTTCTATTCAAACCCTGAAAAATAGTCACATGGTTATCCAGAGCTGACCACAACAAAGTTCTAGCATGATCCAGCAAATCGCTACACACCATGGTGTATGCAAAAATCAGTTGTATAATTTAGCAGTATAACAGAAACAGAGTATTCACATTAATTAGTATCTCCCCCAACCTAATATTGTTACAATTATCAAGATCATATCTAGTATTATATATTTCCAATTAATATCCAATCTTAATTAAATTCGAGCTGAGGTATAGTTCAAGTTCATTATAGTCAAGTAATATTTAGTACGAAGTTTGTAATTTTAACATGGTACTCGAATTCTAATAACTAATTTTAGAGATTTTCTGATTGAATATCATAATGACAATGGCCATGTAAGAGTAAGGAAGTGACAGTTTTTTCGTGCAACCATGTTGCTTAGTTAAATAATCACTTTCCTTCAAAACTCTTTTCTAGATACTGTTACATACAATATTACACTAATTATCACCATAAATTAGCATTTCAATTCACTATTTTTTTAATTGATTAGTTAATTTATAACCTATGTTTTTTTAATAAAGTTTATGAGAGTATCAAATTAATACATTGAAATAACACTTAATGATATGGTCATTTCTATATGAGGAACATAAAATGAGTGTTTGATAATCCATGGAAATATGAAATAAATTTATTTAAATAGTTCTTATGAAAAGAAACAATAATTTATATCAAGACATACAGAAACAATTGTATTTAATAAAATTAAAAATGATTCATTCCTATTTAATAGGAATGGTGCATGGAAAAATAAGTTAGAGAAATAGCTCACCTTGGCCCTATTTAATATGAATGGTGTCTGAAAAAGTGAGTTTGAGAAATAACTCATCTTGGTCAAAACATGTATTCGCCAAATAACTTGACACTCAATTTTCTGATTAAAATTAGTATCTACATAACAAATCATTGTATAAGTATTAAAATTGGCAAATCTAGATTTTGGTGATTTTAAAATTTTTCTTGAATTTTCGAATGTCCATATTTTAGATCTGAAATGCTAGTGAGATTGAAATAGACAAATGGGAAAGTCGTCTTATTGGATTTATAAAATGAAGGAAGTAGATTTTGGTTAGATTCCTGTTAAAGGGTTGTTTATCAAGATCCAATAAAATATAAATTCATTAAGAAAGTGAGATGGTCCTACCTCTTAATAGATTGCAAGGGAGAAGAAGGGAAAGGAGTTGCTTCGACGAGAGGCTCTGGCGAAGAATGTTCCAATAGTGGTGGTTGCTGGTGTGGCGGCTCAAGCGGCATCGCGATGCATGTCCAAATAGTAGACAGGGCGCGTGAGATGGCTTCTCTAGTGGACGACGATGATCTAGCAATCTACAATGCTATGGCGGTCGGCAAATTATTGGTAGCAGCGGCTGCTAGTGGTTGTGGCAGTTACCGACGCGTGATCAGCAAGCAAAGAAAGAAAGGAGGAGAGAATTTAGTTTCGAAGAAGAAGCTAACATGAATTGGTAGGGTTTAAATAGGATTTAGGGAGAGCATAATTTAAGAAGAAATTAAGTGAATTTGAATTGGGGGCAATGACTCATAAATATGAATTATTTAGAAATTTCTTAAGGACATTTGAATTTATATCATAGGACAATGGCGACGAATCGCCTATCAAAAAGATTTTTCTATAAAAGATTTTAATTTCTTTTAAATTTATTCATATATTAATTTTTTTAAAAGTCTATGGTGACGAATCGCCAAGGACTTTTAAAAAAGAATTTTATAATGAATTAAAGAATAAATGTGATAAATTTAAAATATTTTTAAATAGAGATTTGAAATTAGTCAAATGACTAATAACTATAGTTGACCAGGGGAGGCTTTTAAGATAAGTTTTAAATTAAATTAAAATGGGTCAAATGGCTCATTAATATGATTGATTAATGATGGATATTAAGAATTAAATGATGGAGGGAAAAGAAAAGAGAGATAAAATGGAAGGTTTAAAATGAAAGGTTCAATTTATTATTTCAAATTAAAAGTTGAGTTAGTAATTGAGTGTGATTAATCTTGGGTTCAAATGATGACTTAGATTTTACTTATAATAATTTTTATTACTATTATCATCGTCATTATTATTATTATTTAGAGCTGCGCCAAATTAATGGGTTTGGGCTCATGGAATTGTTAAAAAGATTTTTAGGAAAATTGTTTATGGATTTTAATAAAAAGAATATTTTATGGCTATAAAATATAGGTTAAGTTAATTCATTTTAAAATTTATTTTAATATAAATATATGAGAAAAGAAATTTATAAATAAAGAAATGTTATATCTAGTTAGGATAGTTAATCATACTCTCCTTAGAGAAAAAATCATCCTCGAAATTTCAATAAGGGTACACATAAGTCTATTGTAGGCAGAGAAAATTTCTGAACAAGAAAAATAAGGCTACATGGGGCAAAATAGCCTCGCATATGCGAGGTTTTTCAAAACGTCAGGCTAATCAGCCCAGCGTAGCTCTGTGCGAGGCTCATAGCTCTGCGCGAGGTTAACAGCCCCGCGCGAGGCAAGTAGCCCCGCACGAGGCTATAGCCCCATGTGAGGCTAGCGTGGGGCAATAGCCTCACGCAGGGATGATAGCCTCGCACACGTGGGGCTATTTCAGTTTCTAAATTAGGTTTTCTTCTAGATTTCAATCCGAATTTCAATTCTAATCATAGCCAATCACTTGAAATCAAGGATTTAATATCTAAATATAAATACAGAGATGGTTTTGATGGGGATTCCATCCTCATCTCGAAGGAAATCCCGAAATCTATAAATATGATCCAAGAGGAGGATTTTTGGGATCTTTTGGAAGGAGAGAGATATGATATCAGATTGTTTTTATAGAGAGCTGTCGTCCAGCAAAGAGCCCTCATTCAGAAGCTATTATCCATGCTCAAGACTGATTTTGGGTGTTAAATCAACAATGGATCACAAGGGCGACTCTCTATAGCCACTTTAGAACCCACGAACTTCTGTAAAAGAGAGAAACGTGAGCTATTAATCTCTCTCGTTTGTTTCTTTTGTTTTCTTTATCATTGTAATTAGGATATTATTCATTGTAACTTTTATTTATCCATGGTAATAAAGAAAGAGCGTCTTTTGATAGAAACAAGCCAGTGACCATAGTGGGAGAAGTCTTCTACAGTAAGAAGATCGTGGCCAAATCGGATACCTATAAAAATAATAAGTCTATGGAGATGCTGATCATAGAAATTGATCAAAATATATACGAAGAGTATCCATCCTCTAGATCAGTTACTCTGCTTAAAAGATGGCTCCATCGCCACTTGAAAATCCCAGGTACAAGTTTGAATGACAAGGGGACTCCCGTTGAACAGGAGCCCCTTGGATCTTTGATCCTCGAAACGGAAGAAGTCCAAGCGATAGAATCGAATGACGAGATGATTCCCGTTGAATAGGAACTTCTAGGATCTTCAAGTTCTAAACAAGAGGAGATCCAAATTGAGAATTCAAATGACAAGGGGACTCCCGTTGACCAGGACCCCTTTGGATTTTCGAGTTCCAAGATTTTGAAAAAGGAAAAATCCTCTCCTATCATGGCTGAACAAAACACTGAGGAAAATCCAAAGTCTGGACTGACCAGAACTCAAATCTGCAATCAAAATCATTGAGCGTGCCAATGAATTTTCAGAAGACAAGTTCAAGATGAATCTGATTCCAAAACCATGCGCGAGGCTAAGGTCAAGTGCCAGGCTAAACAGCCTAGCATAACCATGCATGAGGCTAATGCCATGCACCAAGCTAAATAACCTAGCAAAGCTTTACACGAGGCTATTTCCATGCACGAGGTTATTTCCATGCGCGAAGCTATTTCCATATAAGAGGCTATTTCCATACGAGAGGCTAATTCCATGCGCAAAGTTAATTCTATGCACGAAGCTAATTCCATGTGTGAGGCTAATTTTTTGCGTGAGGCTAATTCTCTATATGAGGATAATCAGCCTAGCATATCTCTATGCGAGGCTAATCAGCCCCGCGCACAGAAAATGAAATGTCAGGCTAATTAGCTTCATGTAAATAGTCTAGAGCTCAAGATTGAGCCCCAGTTCCATGAAGTATCGGCAAAAACCAGAACAGGACCTTGTTCAGGATAGAAATCCCAATCTTCTATACATGCTGACCGCCATATACACAGCAGGGATTTTTTCAGAACGTGTAGCAAATAAGAGATTCGTCAAGGGGGTGACTTGCAAGAATTCCTCAATAACAAGAGGAAGATGGTCCAATCCAATCCGATATGCTACTGTGAGTAGATAATCTCTTTAATACTCACTTATTGCAATTGTGGTTCACCCTGACCCTCGGTTTTCAGTCAAAAAACCAAGCCGAGGGGCTACGCACCCAACAGAAGGCGTGTTTACTTAAGAAAGATCACCAAAGATGAAGAGCCCATGATCGTAACTTTGAATATGGTAAATAAAGGGAAGAAGCCACAAGGAGATAGATACTCTACGGATGCAGAAACTCGTCATTATACACGACTTCAGTCAGGAATTCTAGCGCCACCAAACTACAAAAGGTTGGTTGGGGCCAGACAGCAAAAGTAAAAGAGATAGTGATCACTCCGCCGTCGTAACACCGCGATCATATGAATCTTTCAAGTTTGAAGATATAGTGGCCCATATGATGGGAAGCTCAAATAAAGTGAATCAAAGACTTGAAGCACAAGAGTGCCTGATCCTAGAGCAACAAAAGAGTCTTAATGAACTCCATATGTTGCTTCTCAAAGTGGTGAAGATGAGTATTGAAGATAAATCAGAGAAACCTTCCAACAAACCACCAAAGGATGATGGTGAGAATCCAGTTAAAGAAGAAGAGTTTCATTATGAAGTAGACCCATATGTGGAAAAGATACAAAAGATGTAGGACCAACGAGAAGTCTTGATGTGCAGGAAGGACCTACAAAAAGTCGGCGGTACCAGACCGTACTCAATGGAGTGGGAATCGGCTCATTTCTCAGAAAAATATAAGCCTCTACAGTGAGAGTCTTTTGATGGAAAAGATTCTCCCAACCAGCACCTATATTATTTCTTGGCATAGACATGTCATCTTATGGGGAATGATCCCATAATGATCAAGATCTTTGCAACTACTTTGAGAGGGTCTGTATTTACATGATTTATGCAGTTGGCCCCAGGGACTATTAAGTCATGGTTTGACGTAGAGAAAGAATTCCTGAGTTTCTTCTTCGAAGATGGCACGGAGACCTCGGTTCAAACTTTCCTGGCAAACAAATAAAAAGAGGATGAGACTGTGAAAAGTTTTGTAGAATGTTTCTTAGAGATGTCACTACAATGTCCGGGTGAAATGTCACAAGAAACACTAGTTGAAACCTGTGAACACAATCTCCAAACCAACGTACTCATTAAGATGGGAGCTGTAGAGTCCAAAATATGGAAGGATCTAGTCAAAAAAGGGCAGCAAGCGGAGAACATAATCCGACGTATCAATGAATACCATGCTTAGAGGAGAATGTCTGCAAACCAACCATAGCCACAATCACCCCACCCTAAGGGAAGGGAGGCAATGACTGCAAGGTCCACTGCAAATAAAAAGACACAGAATAATCAAGATTCCGCTATATCATAACAGATATACGATTTCAAAGATGAACAAGCAGTTACATTCTTTCACCTACTGAATAAAAAGGGAATGCTCAGGTTATCAGAAAATCGAAAGCCATAGGATACTGGAAAAATATATGATCCCAAGTATTGCCTCTACCATCAAAACATTGAGCATCCAACTGAGGATTGCTATGTTCTAAAAGATAAAATTTAAGCACTCATAGATGCAAATGTAATCCAGTTGAGACTTAAACGAAATGTGTGTTAGCAAATGCAGCAACAATTACCATGGGATTCACGGAAATCCCAGCCGACACAGCTCCAATCTCTACAAAAAGGATTGTGGTAAACAGCTACAACAGCATAATTTGAAGCAAAAAGGGCTCTCTTCGATTTCGACCAAAAAAGAAGAAATCATGGGGGTACACTGATGTGATAAAATCTACTGCAAGTGTACAGTGTTGGTGTAGTGTTTTACAGGTCATTTCCACAGGGATTTAGGGTGTTTTGCAATCTTTCTAACTCTATTATCTTGACGAGCTAATTATAAGTCTAGTTTGATGAGATTTGGAATTCAAATTAGTTTAGGATATGGAATCAACTCGTTAACAACCAAATATTATCTATTCGTCTTCCTTCTTTAATAAAAATCTAATCTTTTAGTTTTAATTCCTAATTAAAGTATCCTAAGTATGGACTATTAAGTGGTGTGCAAGTATAATCCATCAAAAAAGTTACTTCTTATAGAGATAAACTAAATCGTTAGTTGAATTCAACAAAACAAATAAAAACTAACAACTCCAAACTCTAACTAAGTATAGGCTATCAAAATATTGAAATTAAGCATAACCTAATAAAATTCTAATCTACGAATTCTTATATTTTTATTGTTTCCTAGAAAAATCCTATCTTTATTTAATTTTATTTTAGAAAGAATACAAATATAATATGAGGTTGATCCCTACTTTCATCTACATCCTACGACCAAACTAATTAGCCACTCATACTCCTAATTAAAAAGATCATATTTTTCCTAAAAAGCAATTAAGGTTTTACACTAAAAAGCAAGATAAATCTATCTAGAAAGCAATTAGAATAAGATTACCTAAGAAACAATGATGAACAGAAAAGGGGTACTTCTAGAGTAGGTATAGAGGCCATCACCCCTTCAACAAACCCTAATTTTATTCAATAAAATTCGAGTACAAAATTACATCATAAACCCTAGATTATAAGGATACGGCTAATATATAGGCTTCGAAAAATCAAACCATAATTTGAGTACAAGTGAGAAACTAAAAAATATATCAAAACCCCCGTAAAAATCTCATGACAAGTGGGCCCCACTGGGCCACCAAATAGCGGCAGAAGTTGATCTTCTGGACTTCAACTTTCTTCTGCATGAATCTTTTGTTCTTTTCCTTTGATTGGATTGACTGTATTGATTTTTGACTCTCTACAGTATCATGGTCTTGTAGCTTTGCTCACTTTTAACTTTTTTGGACTTGGTTTCTTAATCTGGCTCGGAGTTTATACCATCTCTTTAAAAGAATAGGTTTACCTGAAAACACACTAAAAATACCCGAGTAGCATTATTTAAATACAAAAATAGATAATACGGATGCTATAAATATACAATATATGGCACTCAGTACACCCCCACACCTATTTTTTGCTGGTTCTCAAACAAAACCTAAACAAAAAAAATTAACTCACTTTCGCAGGAATCACGATTGCACTTAGCACGTGTAACAATCTGTTAAACTCCTAGGTTATCCTTGTGAACGAGTTCTGTCTCGTAAGGGTTTGCAGTGAATATACCCACAAAATTTGTGAAGAATTTAGATTAAGGAATAAAGAAAAAAAATAAGGATAATCAAAAAATAAGAAAAATAAAAATTTTATACAAAACAAAAAAAAAATTTAATGATATTTTCTTCAATTAATTTCACTAATATACAAACTCATGAATGCATATCAACTTTCAAGTCAAGCATCATATTAAATACACTTACCATTTTAATTAAAAATTCAAATCCTATCTTTCAATACCCACTAATAGATAATTCATTGGCTCCTATACATCTACGTGCACATGTGATAGTTTATTTTGGCCTTGGACTCCAACTCTAACTCATGAATCATCTCCTTTCTCATAACAATTTTTTTTCTTTTTTAAAGAATATTTCACCTTTCATGCGAATATTCATGCTTGCTTAGGCGCAAAGTGCCCGATTACTCAGATCATCCTCTTTTAATGATATTTTCTTCAATTAATCTCACTAATATACAAATTTAAGAACGCATTTAGATTATCAATTTTCAAATCAAGCGTCATATCAAATACACTAATTATTAATTAAAAATTCAAATCCTATTTTTCAATACCCACTAATAAATAATTCATTTGCTCCTATACATCTACGTGCATGTGTGATAGTCTACTTCGACCTTGAACTCCAACTCTAACTTATGATTCATCTCCTCTCTAATAACAATTTTTTGTTTTAAGAATATTTCACATTTCATGCAAATATTCATGCTTGCTTAGGTGCAAAATACCTGATTACTCGGATCATACTTTTTTTCTCTCTCTAAGGCTATTACCTTAAATACCAGACTCACCTCTTTTTTCTACTTTTTTTTTTCATTTTTAAGGCTCTTGTCTTAAATACCAAGCTCACCCCTTTTTTCTTTCTTTTTTTCTTGTTTAGAGAGAGAAGACTACTCAATCGTTAACATCTTTGTTATTAAGCTAATAAACTATTGTGAAGTAAAAAATAGATGTATATTTATCTCAAAATTACTGTTAGCGGTATTTATTTTTCTGATTTTAATCTTTTTCATAAAATTCTTAGTGCATCTCCAATCTACTTTCCTATCAAATTTCAAATTTAAATTTATTCTTTTATTTGTAATTAAGTCGATTTATTGAAGAAAATATAGAATAATTTTTTTACTTTTTTTTCAGTTTTTTTTAGTTACCCAAAAAACTACCCAAAGTGTAAAATAAAGAAATGTAAAAATCTAAAAATAAAATAAAAATTCTAAAAAAGCTAAAAAAAACCTAGAAAAACACGAAGAAAATACCCTAACCCACTTCCCCACACCTAAACTCGTGTATGCCCTCATACACGAGCCAAGGGTGGTAAAATAAATATAAAAATTATTGTACAAATATTATATAAATAATGAGAGTCTTAAAAAGTTACGATCTCAATATCGTCACCCTATTAATGCATGGAAAGTGGTTACGACCTTTTGATCGCTTCCCACTTTCATAGTGTATGAGTTTCAAACATGAAGTTGGTGCATTAATTTATCTTATCATCCTCCTACAAGTCATGAAATTACCTGTCTATATCTTATGCCGCCCTTGTTTTTTCTTTGTCAACATGTAAGCATTAATAATTGGGTTAAATAATTCTTTATTGTAAACCTTCCAATCATTTTTAGTAACAAGCATACATGTAGAAATATCGTGAGGTGAGAAGAGTGCAACATGATCAAGTCAATGTGGTGGTAGCCCTTCTAACTCACGAAGTAATGTGAGCTCCTCTGCAAATAAATTCTCAAAAATTTGCTCATAAATAAATGGAATACTTGCGCAAGTGTTGTTACATAGAATCAGTATGTACCAATTCATCTAATAATATGAGCTCATCTTTGAAAATTTGCTCAAATGAGGATTCATCATTAGCACAAGAGGTAGTATGAGAGTACAAACTGTGAACCATGTTTATCTCAATAAGGGAGCTCATTGTGTGCTCATCCATATTGAATATGTTCAATGCCACAATCATACTCCCAAATGATAGCTTCATGAGGCTACTTCTTCAATCAATTGATGCATTTGATGTTGTCAGAAATTGTCTTCCTAGGATAATGAGAATTTGATTCCGTGAATTGGAAATTGGCTCAGTTTCTAAGATAAGAAAGTCTACTGGAAAGATGAACTTGCTGACTTTAATGAGCACATATTTAACCATACCAAGTGGTCTCTTGATTGAATGATCAGCTAGCTGTAATGTGATCTTAATAGATTGAAGTTTTTCTAACCCCAGATGCTGATAAACAGTATAAGGAAGTAAGTTGATACTTGCTCCTAAATCAAGCAATGCCCTATCGAATATACTATTCCCAATGGTGCATGAGATTGTGGGGGATCCTGAATCTTTATATTTGACAAGTAAGGAGTTAGAAAGGATTTGCGATATATTTGCAGTAAGAAAAAATTTCTCAGGAACGTTTCTTACTCGTTTCTTAATAAACAAATCCTTGAGAAGTAGGAACCTGTTGTATAATATCAAGGACTGGAATATTAACCTTTACCTGCTGAAATGTTTAAAGAATCTTCTCTACTTGCGGTGAAGGCTTCCTAAGCCGATTGGGATATGGTGCTTTCGGCTTAGGAATATATTCTTCCAAATGAGCATGTTTTGGTAATAGAGGTGATGGAGATAGATGTAGAGAAAGAGATGGAAAAAATGGTGTAGCCTGCGAAATGGTAGGAGTGAGATCAGGGCATGGCTACATTATTGTCCACTTGCTTGCCAGATCTAAGCGTGTGAATTGCATTGCATTGGTGAACATGGGATGAAACAAACTGAGATGAGTTAGACTTGGGGCTCATTATTGGTTGGCTCGAAAAGGTGCCTGGCCCCCACTCACTCAGCTGTATGGCTAACTATCCAATCTGCTGCTCTATATTCTTGATCGACTAAGAACTTACAAGAAGTTATTGGTCGGTCCGTTGTATAAAGTCAATAGACATTTTTATTAAATTTTGTATTTGTGTGTCTAAATTTGACGTCGTCTTGAAAAGGTTCCCCACATTCCTTTCAAGTGTCGTTAGCTATCCATCATAATCATTATTAGACCCCTGCTATGGATATGATTGATTTTGCACAGGTGGTCTATTCTAATTATTCCCTTGATTTGAAGCATTTGAGTATTGGTAAGCACCTACATTTAGTCTTGGAAACTGACCATTGGTTGAAAGCTGCATGTTGGGTTGGGGCTCCCTGATATTGCCCTTAACTCTATGAGATATTTGGGTGATTCCTCCAGCCATGATTGTATGTAGGAGCATAAGGATTGTTCATAGGTCTTAGATATAGGGCATTCGCCTGCTCAAGTGTCGGACCCATGAGATTTACTAATAGTGGACATCCTCCATAATGTGATTTGGTGTTCTGCAATTAAAGTATGCGGGACCTTGTATTAGATTTACTTGACCCACTGGTGGAGCACTACGAGTCTCCAATGTCTCAATTCTCTGCATAAAGGCTGCAATCTTAGCATCGATAGCTCTATATCTTAGCTTTGACATCTATAGAGTTGTCGACCCTATGGATCCCACCCTTATGTGCAGAAGTAATGCATTGGGTTTCTCAGCGGGATTCTCCCACTGCATAGTTTTCCACGATAGGTCCTCAAGGAAGTCCCATGCTTCATCCTTATTCTTTCTCATGAACTCCCCGTGACACAAAGACTCAAGAAGAGTTTTGGATGTGTAATCGAGTCCTTTGTACACAATTTGACACAACCGCCACTTTTCTATCACATGGTGGGGCACTGAGCTAACAAATCTTTGAATCATTCCAAGTATTTCAAGAAGGGTACTCTCGGCACTTGACAAAATTGATTAATTTGATTTTGAATTTTGTCGTCTTGTACATGGGATAGTACTTCTTGAGAAACACTGTAACGAATTCATCCTAAGTAGTGATTAAATTAGTAAGCATACTGCACGACCACTTCTTGGCATTATATTTGAGAGCGAATGGAATGAAGCGGACAAGTGCTGCAGTTTTATCATCACGCACACTTTCTGAAATTCACTGATAAAGAGAAATGCATTCTCAGAATCATAACCTGTGAATTTAGGAAGCATGTTGATATACTGCGGTTTCAGTTCATAGTGATTACCCGCTGCATGTGGCAGTTTGATGCATGATGGTAGTAATGTGCGCAACGGGTAACATCGATCCTGAAGGATCGAGATCGGTTGGTCCATCTTGTCTCCCATGAACAAATCTAATCTCACTAATTGACTAAATCGATCACGGGTCCAATATGATATGAACCAGTGACCGAGAATACGTGAGTTTCCTAAACTAATGCAAGAAGTAAGGTGTGGTGAAGATAAAACGTTGGAAGAGATATAATCAAAGAAAAGATGTGATTCCTACTGTGATTTTTTTAATTTTTTTACAGAATCAGAAAACCAAAACACAGAACTCGAGAGAAATTGGGGTCAGGATTTACCTCAGCTATCGCTATTTGGTGGTTCTTGCTGCCAATTAGGGGCAGAACCAGAGAGATTGCCTCTCTGATTTCTGCTAAGCAACTCTGAAGCTCCTCTGATCGCTTTTATCTTTCTGTATCTGCTCTTTCTGATTCCGACACACTCAACACACACTTTTAACTCATAAAATGTGAGAAAAAACAAGAAAACACCGTTGATCCCTGGCAACGGCGCTAAAAACTTGATGTGATAAAATCTACTACAAGCGTACAATGTCGATGTAGCATTTTATAGGTCGTTCCCACAGGAATCTAGAGTGTTTTGCAATCTTACTAACTCTATTGTCATGACGAGCTAACTATGAGTCTAGTTTGATGAGATTTACAATTCTAATTAGTCTAGAATATGGAATCCACTAGTTCGCATCCAAATATTATCTATTCGTCTTCCTTGTTTAATAAAAAACTGATATTTTAGTTTAATTCCTACTTAAAGTATCCGAAGTATGGACTATCAAGTGGTGTGCAAGTATAATCCATCAAATAAGTTACTTTTTATAAAGATAAACTAAATTGTTAGATGAATTCAACAAAACAAATAAAAACTAACAACTCCAAACCCTAACTAAATATAGGCCATCAAAATATTAAAATTAAGTATAATCTATCAAAGTTCTAATCTACGAGTTCTTGTATTTTTATTGTTTTATAGAAAAATCTTGTATTTGTTTATTTTTATTTTAAAAAGAATACAAATAGATTAATATGAGCTTGATCCCTAACTTCATCTACATCCTAGGACTAAACTAAGTAGCCACTCATACTCCTAATTAAAAAGATTATATTTTTTTTAGAAAGCGATTAAAGTTTTACACTAGAGAATAAGATAAATCTATCTAAAAAGCAATTAGAAGAAGATTACCTAATAAACAATTATGAATAGAAAAGGGGTACCTCTGAAGTCGGTATAGCAGTCGTCACCCCTTCAGCAAATCGTAATTTTATTCAATAAAAGTCAAGTACAAAATTATATCATAAATCTTAGATTACAAGGATACGACCAATATATAGGCTTCAGAAAATCAAACCCTAATTTGAGTATAAGTAAGAAACTAACAAATTACATCGAAGCCCCTGTAAAAATCTCATGACAAGTGAGCCCCACTGGCCACCAAATAGCGGTAAAAGTTGATCTTCTGGGCTTCAACTTTCTTCTGCATGAATTATTTGTTCTTTTCCTTTGATTGGATTGACTGTATTGATCTTTGACTCTACAGTATTATAGTCTTGTAGTTTTCCTCACTTTTAACTTTTTTGGACTTGGTTTCCTAATCCGGCTCTGAGTTTATACCATCTCCTTGTAGGAATAGGTTTCTCTAAAAACACACTAAAGATACCTGAGTAGCATTATTTAAATACAAAAATAGATAATATGGAGGCTATAAATATGCAATATATGGCACTCATTATACACCCAGACTTGTTGAATGATAAACAATCGACTATCTCAGCGAATTCAAGAAAAACCAAGGGAAATATTCGATCGATGCTAGTACAACAGAGATTGAACTCGCCGGAGTCCTTATCGAGACGAGTAGCCGGCACTAGTAAGCGAGCTCTCTTAGTATGATCCAAACCACAATTGCAACTGAGTCATCCTCGCTCATTAATAGCCGGTATGGGCTGGGGGTAGCGAAAATATTAACGATAAGCGTTATGCTGCTTCTGCTGCTCTCGCTAGCCATTGGGATGGCAAAATGAGTACTAAAAAATTCAGAAAAAAAGAAAAAAAAGGAGAAAAAGAAAAAAAAGAAAAAAACAAAACAAAAAATAAGGAAAAAACAAAAAAAGAAAAAAAGTACGTAAAAATTTTGCTACCCAATGCCACTGAGGCAAACGGGAAGAGGAATAAAAAATTTCTCACCAACCCTATCATACTGGGGGTAATAGTATAAAATCAACAGCGAAAAGCCCATGAGCAATAAGAAAAGGAAATGTTTGGCATTTAAATCCAAATAAAAGTCTCGACAACTCATCATACTGAGGTAAAAGTATGAACTATCCAATGCTGTTAAACTAAAGGAAGAGAACAAGTTTCTTACTAACATATAATGTTAGGGGATAAAGTATGAAATGCCAAATACAACCAAAGCAATGGAAAGAGGAAACGTTTAGCATTTAAGTCCAAACAAAAGCCTCGTCAACCCCATCATACTAGGGGCAAGAATATGACCATCGATGGCCCGAAAGCTCAAAAGGTAAGGAAAGAGGAAACGTTTGGCATTTAAGCCCAAATAAAATCCTCAACAACTCATTATGCTGGGGTAAAAAGCATGAATTGCCCAATGCTATTAGAGCAACAGGAAGAGGATACCTTCCTCGCTAACCCTATCATATTGGGGGTAAGTGTATGAAACTAAACAGTCCAAAACCAAAGTTGAAGGGAAGATAGAACGTTTGGAAGTTAAGTCCAAATAAAACTTTCGAAAACTCATCATGCTAAGGGAAATAGTATGGCTAGCCTAACACAAATGGCAATTGGTAAAGGAATACCAAATCCATTTATAGTAAGGGATTTGCTAAAAATCCCGTGAACCGGTCATTTTAAGATCTTATCTCTGACAGCAAGATTTGAACTATCTCATCACCATATAAATGACATCCATTGCAAACCTGTCATATTAAGCTCTTACCTCTGGCAGCAAAATTTGATTATCTCACCCATTTCAAAGGATATGTCATAAATACTTCAATGAACGCTCATTATTCTGATCTTGACCAGATCATTGGCTCTGTCTACTTTCCAGGCGAGTCACTCCCAAATCTCAAATTTATTCTTTTTGTTTTCCAAGCGAATCACTATGGCTCTGTCTGATTTAGAGGTGAGTCAATCTATAATCCTGACCCGATCATCGATTATGTCTGTTTTTCAAAAAAATTACATGTCAGTCATACCTCTGTCTATGATTCTTTTGATCCTAATCCGATCACCCTGGCTCTGTCTGCTTTCTAAGAAGTCAACCATAAATCTCAAATCGATTACGTCCGTTATCTCAACAAATCACCCCGACTCTGTCTGTTTCCTAGGCGAGACACCCTCACTACAAATCTGAAACTAAACTTGTTATGGTCCCACCATTCCCATGATGAGTTCCACCTGCTATAATTCTACCTTCCAAAATATACAATCCCATATTTCCAATTTATCATCTTGACTCTGTATGCTCTCTAGATGAATCTTCCAAAAAAAAAGTGGCTATGGAAGCAACGTCATGTACCACAAATCCAAAAAATCTATCCAAAAATCCCTGGGATATCCGCAAGAGCATTACGTAGCAACTTCAGAGCAATGAGCAATACAGCATATTGAAGTTAAATTGTTTATTCAATGTCAAGACAAAGGAAGAAAGTAAGGCAGTACAAACAACCTTATCGTTCAAAATGAAGAAAAACAAAGAGAGGATGATAGATTTAAGGGTTGTCCAAATCCCTTAAACTTGACTCTACCTCTTCAAGAGTCGCTCACTGAGTTTCTTCTGTAGTAGATAGCACTTAATGGCGTAACTCATCCTCACTAATGGCCAGCTGTTAAGAAGCTTATGCTCTAGCACCCTCGATTGCCTTGCTCCACATATCGACTTCCTGTTGAAGCTAACCGCAGCAAAGAACGAGTTCAACCTCCCTTTTCAGTACTTCATCCTGCTTCGCCTGAGCGGTCACAAAAATGGCTTGGGTATTGGCAATTATCTCACGAGCACGGTCTATGGCGACCTGATGGGAATCCAGCTCAAATCTCGCCCGCTTTATCTCCCCATTAATAACCTCCTGATTTGCCTGAAAATTACTAACTTTAGCAGCCCAAGCTTCTTCTTGGCGGCGGAATTCTTCTTGCCATGCAAACAGCTCTGCTCTCCGAGGGCAACTTCGATCTCTATTATGGCAGCAACATCAGCTCATTGAAGGGTCTCCAATGATCGAACCTACTCATCTAAAGCAGTCAGGTATGCCAGATAAGGAGCGGCTCATTTTGATCCCCCAATGTTCTAAATATTGCCTAGATAATTCAACAACATCGGATGTCCAAGCTCAATCGAATGACGGCCATCCAGAAACATGGACGGCCATCCAGAAACATCGGCCATCCAGTATTGGAGCAGGAATCGAAGAAGGTGTTGCGATGCTAGGAGAAGTCTCACCGCTTAAGACCACCGTGATGTGCGGATTATGAAATCTTTGGTGGAGGACCCCCCCGGAGTTACTATGATGGTGGTAATAGAGCAGACTCTAAGGGAGGACTCTCTTCCAAGACGTTCCTAGTACTGGATCCTACTCCCTCAAAAGAAAATATCAATGATGGTTCAAAAATAGGAGGCACTCTAGTCGAGGGCCCCACACCAAGATCAGTGAATGATGAGGTAGCAATGACCTCTATGTATCCGCTGCAGTTGGAGGCAGAGTTGTGACAGTTGTGGCTGGCAAACTGCTCGACTGAATGCCAACATCTGCAAAAAGAGCATAATAAACAAATAATGAAAATATAAGCAGAATGCAAAGTCATTGATGAGGACTATACACAAAAGAACACCTACAAAGCTAGTCAATGTAGCCGAGGAGGAATATTCTCTGGAATAATTGACTCCAACTCCTTAGAATGTAGGTGACTATACCTACTTGTGTCAAAAGCATACACAAAGTAGCTCTCTTCATAGGCATCCACATCAGATGCAGCTTCACCACCTTCGCCATAACCGTGGCTACTTGTGCCCGAATAATCAACATGCTCAGATGATAGCGATCGACTGTGAGGCTGAAACAGCGCTGCTCTGACTGGTAAGGCCTTCTTTGGTGCCATTTGTCAAATATTGATCTGAGGAATCAAAGAAACTCGAAGGAAATTTGAGGAATTCAAGAGGAGAGAGAAGGGGTTTCTTTGGAATGAAAGAAGGAAGAAGAGGAAGGGGCTATTTAAAAAAAAGAAATGACACCTAAAGAGGCTAAAATTTCATAAGACAGTTACAAATTTCACGAGGTTATTTTTTCCATGAGGCTATTTTTCGCGAGGCTATTAGCTTTGCGAAGCTAAGTAACTAGGCGCATTAAAGGAGCTTGTGTGATGAAAATTCGAAGAGCTGAAATCCAAAATATTTCAAAACTCGCTAGAAATCAGCAAACGAGATTTTAAAAACTTTGGAGGGGGTCTTGTAGGTAGAGAAAAATTCAGAATAAGAAAAACAAGGCCACACGGGACAAAATAGGGTCGCGTACGCTAGGCTATTTCAAAACGCCAAGCTAATTAGCCCAGCATAGCTTTGCATGACGCTATTGCCAAGCACGAAGCTATTTGCCCCACGTGAGGCTCTTTGCCCCGTGCGAGGCAAGTAGCCCCACGTGAGGCTATAGCCCAGCGCGAGGCTATTGCTAATAGTCTCGCTCGGGGATGATAGCCTCGCGCATGCAGGGCTATTTTAGTTTCTAAATTGGATTTCCTTCTACATTTCAACCCGAATGAATTTTGATTCTAATCATATCCAATCACTTGGAATTAAAGATTTCATATCTAAATACGAATTTAGAGATGAATTTGATGGGAATTCAATCCTTATTTCAAAGAAAACCCCGAAATCTATAAATATGACCCAAGAGGAGGATTTTTCGGATTTTTTAGAAGGAGAAAGATTTGAGATCAGATTATTTTTGTAGAGAGCTGCCGTCTAGCAGCAAGAGCCCACATCCAGAAGCTATTTGATGTGATATTTTACTGCAAGCGCACAGTATCGATGTAGCGCTGTACAGGTCGTCCTACAGGGATCTAAGGTATTTTGCGAGTTCTTACTCTTTTCTTAGTCTAACAGACTAACTATGAGATTTTAGATCGAGAAAAGATTAGTTAAGTTCTAGAGGTTAGCCTAGAATCTCAAATCCATTAAATTAATAGCCTAACAATGAATTATCTCTTTCTTCCTAACTTTTTAATTATGCACGGTTAAGTAACATAATAAAAAGTTGATCTTTTTAATTTGATTTTAATCGAGTGCCCCTATGTATGACCTATCAAGTGATGTGCAAGTATAGGCCATCAAAAATAACACTTTTTTTAAAAATAAATCATATCAAGTAGAAAATCTCATAAACAAAAGAAAAGAAATAAACTTCAAACCCTAATCTAAGCATAGATTATCAAGAAACCTAATTCAAGTATAACCTATCAAAGAAATCAGATTTACAAGTTTATTCAAGTCAATTTATTTATAGGAAAATCTCTATCGATAATTCTAAAATAAACAAAGAGTAAGAATTCCAAAATTCATCTAAGCATATATTATCAAAATATTAATTAAGTATAATCTATCAAAGAATTATGATTTGTAAACTCTATCTTTTATTTATTTATAGAAAAATCATAACTTTATTTCTTTCTAGGAAGAAGATGAGATAAATCCATGTTAGGTCTATTAAACTAACTTCATCTACATCCTAGGGCTAAAGAAAATTAGCTACTCATATTTCTAGTAAGCAATTAAATATATTTTTGTTTATGAAAGCAAATAAATCTAATCTAGAAAGCAATAAAACCTATACTAGAAAGCAATTAACTCTATCTAAAAAGCAAATAAATATTAGAAAGCAATGGCTTACCTCTGAAGCATGGTATTGTGGGCGCCACCCCTTCAGCAAAACCCTAATTTTATTACATTAAAACGAGTACAAAACTTCAGGATCCTTTAGAATACAAGGATAGGCCAATATATAGGCTTCAGAAATCAAACCCTAATTCTAACAAAACCGGAAAACTATAAAATTACAATGAAGCCAGGGAAAAAATTTCAGGTTTTGGATCCTCTTTTCGGCCACTATTTAGCTGAATTTACCGCTAAATAGCATCTCATTTAATTGCTAAATTCATGAAATTTTTTCCTCGTTAGCAACTTCTCTTGAATGTTTAGGTTTCTTGACTGTATTTGACTTTTAGTCTCTGTAGTATCGTACTCTCGTAGTTTTGCCCACTTTAATAACTTTTCAGACTTTGATTTCCTAATCCAACATTGAATTCATGTCATCTGCTTGTATAAATCGGATTACCTGAAAAAGATACTAAAAATACTCGAGTAGCATTATTTATATACAAAAATAGGTAATATGAAGGCTATAAATATGCAATATATGGCACTCATCACATCCCCACACCTATCTTTTGCTAGTTCTCGAATAAAACCTAATTCTAAAAAGCAAAATAAAAATCCTAGCTCACTTTCGCAGGAATCGCGATTGCACTTAGCATGTGTAACAAGCCTTTAAACCCCTAGATTACCCTAGTGGATAAGTTATGTCTCGTGAGAGTTTGCAGTGAATATACCCACAAAATTCAAGAAGAAAATAGATTAAGGAATAAAGAAAAGAAAAATAAGGATAACCGAAATTTAAGAAAAATAGAAATTTTATACAAAAGAAAGAAAAATCTTTTTTTCATGATATTTTCATCAATTAATCTCACTAATATACAAACTCAAGAACGCATTTAGATTATCAATTTTCAAATCGAGCGTCATATTAGATACACTTATCATTTTAATCAAAAATTTAAATCATATCTTTCAATACCCACTAACAGATAATCTATTAGCTCCTATACATCTACGTGCACGTGTGATAGTCTACTTTGGTTTCGGACTCCAACTCCAACTCATGATTCATCTCCTCTCTCATAACAATTTTTTTCTTTTTTTTCTTTTTTTTAATTTTTTTAAAGAATATTTCACCTTTCATGCGAATATTCACGCTTGCTTAGGCGCAACATACCCGATTACTCGGTTCATACTCTTTTCGTTTTTTAGAATATTTCACCTTTCATGCGAATATTCACGCTTACTTAGGTGCATAGCACCCGATTACTCAGATCATACTCTTTTTTTCTCACTCTCGAGGCTCACCCCATTATTTTATTCTCACTTTTTTTAGAGAGGGAAGACTTACTCAATCGTTATCATTTTTGTTCTTAACCTAATAAACTATTGTGAAGTGAAAAAATAAATGTATACTTGCCTCAAAACTACTATTAATAGTATTTATTTTTCTGATTTTAATCTTTTTCATAAAATTCAAAGTGTATCGTCCAATCTACTCTCCTATCCAATTTCAAATCTAAATTTGTTCTTTTATCTGTAATTAGTTTAATCTATTGATAAAAATACATAAATTTGATGTTAAATTTATTTTTTTATTAATTTTTTTTAGTTTTTTTCAGTTAGTTACCCTAAAATACCCTAAAAACTACCTAAAGTGTAAAATAAAGAAATCCAAAAATAATAAAATAAAATCTTAAAAAATAAAAAAAATCCTAAAAATCCTAAAAAAATAAAAATCTCCTAATCCACTCCCCCACACCTAAACTTGTGTATGCCCTCATGCACAAACAAAGAGTGGTAAAATAAATAAGAAAATTTTTACACAAATACAAAATAATGAGAGTCGTTAAAAGTTACGATCTCAATATCCTCACCTTATTAATGCATGTAAAGCGGTTACGACCTCTCGATCGCTTCCCACTTTCATAGTGTGTGCGTTTTAAATGTGAAGTGGGTGCATTATTATATCTCATCATCCTCCTACAAGTCACGAGATTACCTGCCTACTTCTTATGCCGTCCTCGCTTTTTCTTTGTCCACATATAAGCATTAACAATTGGATTAAAGAATTCTTTATTATAAACCTGCCAATCATCGTTAGTAACAAGCATATATGTAGAAATATCATGAGGTGAGAAGAGTGCTATATGATCAAGTGAACGTGGTGGCGTCTCTTCTAACTCATGAAGTAATGCGAGTTCCTCTGCAAACAAATCCTCAAAAATTTGCTCATAAACTAATGGCAGACTTTCACAAGTATTATCATATATAAAATTAGTATGTGCCAATTCTTCTAATAGTATGAGCTCATCTTTGAATATTTGCTCAAATGAGGGTTCATTATTAGTGCAAGAAGTCGAATGAGAGTGCAAACAGTGAATCATGTTGACCTCAATGAGGGAGCTCGTTGCGTGCTCATCCATATTAAATATGTTTAATGCCACAGTCATATTCCCAAATGATAACTTCATGAGGCCACTCCTACAGTTAATTAATGCATTTGATGTTGCAAGGAATGGTCTACTCAAGATAACAGGAATTTGATTCCGTGGATTGGAGATCGGCTCAGTTTCTAAGACAATAAAGTCTACAGGAAAGATAAACTCACCGACCTTAATGAGCATATCTTCAACGATACTAAGTGGTCTCTTGATCAAACGATCAGCTAGCTGTAATGTGACCTTGGTAGGTTGAAGTTTTCCTAACCCCAGTTACTGATAAACAGTGTAAGGAAGCAAGTTGACACTTGCCCCTAAATCAAGCAACACCCTATCAAATGTAGTGTTCCCAATGGTGCATGAGATTGTAGGGGAACCTGGATCTTTATACTTAATAGGCAAGGAGTTAGAGAGGATATGTGATATATTTGCGGCAAAAAAACCTTTCTCAGGAACGTTTCTTGCTCGTTTCTTAGTGCACAAATTCTTGAGGAATTTAGCATAAGTAGGAACCTGTTGTATAATGTCAAGGAGTGGAATATTAACCTTCACCTGCTGAAATATTTCAAGAATCTTTTCTACTTGCGGTGAAGGCTTCCTAAGCCGATTTGGATATGGTGCTTTCGGCTCAGGAACAGGTTCTTCCAAATGAGTACGTGACGGTGATGGAGGTGATGGAGATGATTGTGGAGAAGAGATGATGTAGCCTGCGAGATAGTAGGAGTGGGATCGAGGGGTATGGCTACATTATTGTCCACTTGCTTGCGAAATCTAAGCGTGTGAATGGCATTGCATTGGTGGACATGCGACTGATTAGAGTTTGAGGAACTGGCATAGGGGTTCGTTATGGGTTGACTTGGAAAGGTACCCTGGTCACGTTCACTTATTTGACTCACTAATTGTCCAACCTGCTGCTCTACATTCTTAATAGATTGAGAGTTCACGAGCAGTTACTGACCTATATTTTGAATAAAATCAGCTGACACTTTCATAAGATTTTGCATGTGTGTGTCAAGGTTGGACATATGCGTGTCAAACTTGGAATGAGACTTGAGAATATTTTCAACGTCCTTCTCAAGTGACTGGAGTCACTTTTCTTGATCAATATTAGACCCTTGTTGTGGATGTGAGTGGTTTTGTGCAGGTGGTCTATTCTGGTTGTTCCCATATTTTGAAGCATTTGGGTGTTGATAAGTACCCACATTTGGTCTTGGAAACTGACCATTGGCTGGAGGTTGCATGTTAAGGTTTGGGGCCCCCGATATTGCCCTTGACCCCATGATAGATTTGGATAGTTCCTCCAGCCAGGATTGTATATAGGAGTGTAAGGATTGTTCATGGGTTGTTAATACAAGGCGTTAGCCTGCTCAAGTGTGGGACCCATGGAATTCATTAATAATGGACACCTCCATAACATGATTCGGAGTTCCGTAATTAAAGCATGTGGAAACTTGAATTTGATTTACCTAACCCACTGGTGGAGTACTACGAGTCTCCAATGCCTCAATTCTTCTCATAAGGGCTGCAATCTTAGCTTCGGCAGCTATAGAGCTGTCGATGCTATGGATCACACCCTTATGCGCAGAAGTTGATGCACTGGGCTTCTCAGTGGGACTCTCCCACTACATAGTCTTCTACGATAGGTCCTCAAGAAAGTCCCATGCTTCATCCTCATTCTTTCTCATGAACTCCCTCTGACACATGGACTCAAGAAGAGTTTTAGATGTATAAACGAGTCTTTCGTACACGATTTGACACAATCGCCACTTTTCTATCGCGTGGTGAGGGCACTGAGCTAATAAGTCCTTGAACCATTCTAAAAATTTCCAGAAGGGTTCTCCCGGCACTTGACGGAATTGATTAATTTGATTTCGTATTCTTGCCGTCTTATGCATGGGATAATACTTCTTAAGAAACACTGTAACGAATTCATCCTAAGTAGTGATTGAATCAGTAGGCATACTGTACAACCACTTCTTGGCATTATCCTTAAGTGCAAAGGGGGTGAAGCAGAGCTTAATTGTGTCCTCCGATAAGTATTGCAGTTTAATCAGTACGCATACTTCCTGAAATTCACTGATAAAGAGATATGCATCTCCTGAATCAGAACTAGTGAATTTAGGAAGCATACTAATGTACTGCGGTTTCAACTCATAGTAATTACCCGCTGCGTGTGAAAACTTAATGCATCATGGAAGTGATATGCGCAACGGGTAACATCGATCCTGAAGGATCGGGATCGGCTGGTCCATCTTAGCTCCCATGAACAAATCTGATCTTACAAGTTGACCAAATTGATCACGTGTCCAATGTGGCATGAACCAGCGACCGTGAGTGTGTGCGTGAAATTCCTAAACTAATGCAAGAAGTGGGGTATGGTGAAGATAAAAATGGTAAAATAGATATGATCAAATAAAAATGTGATTCCTACTGTTCCAATTTTTTTTTTAGATTTTTTCATAAAACCAGGGAACCAAAATGCAGAACTGGAGAAAATTAGAGACTCGAATTTACCTTTTTGGCTGCTAAATAGCATTTTTGGCCGCTAAATAGCGACCAAACCAGAGAGTCTGACTCTTTGGTTTCTGCTACGCAGATCTGAGACTTCTTTGATACTTTTTTTCTTCCTGTATCTACAATTTTATGTTCCCTACACACTTAACACACACTGTTAACCCGTAAAACGTCAGAAAAAGCAAGAAAAACACCATCGGTCCCCGACAACGACGCCAAAAACTTGATGTGATATTTTACTGCAAGCGCATAGTGTCGATGTAGTGCTGTACAGGTCGTCATACAGGGATCTAAGGTGTTTTGCGAGTTCTTATTATTTCCTTAGTCTAACGGACTAACTATGAGATTTTAGATCGAGAGAAGATTAGTTAAGTTCTAAAGGTTAGCCTAGGATCTCGAATCTATTAGAATAATAGCCTAACAATGAATTATCTCTTTCTTCCTAACTTTTTAATTATGCACAGTTAAGTAACATAATAAAAAGTTGATCTTTTTAATTTGATTTTAATCGAGTTCCCCTATGTATGATCTATCAAGTGATGTGCAAGTATAGACCATCAAAAATAACACTTTTCTTAAAAACAAATAATATCAAGTAGAAAATCTCATAAACCAAAGAAAAGAAATAAACTTCAAACCCTAATCTAAGCATAGGCTATCAAGAAACCTAATTCAAGTATAACCTATTAAAGAAATCAGGTTTACAAGTTTATTCAAGTCAATTTATTTATATGAAAAACTCTATTGATAATTCTAAAAATAAACAAATAGTAAGAATTCCAAACTTCATCTAAGCATAGATTATCAAAATATTAATTAAGCATAATCTATCAAAGAATTATGATTTGTAAACTCTATCTTTTATTTATTTATAGAAAAATCATAACTTTATTTCTTTCTAGGAAGAAGAAGAGATAAATCCATGTTAGGTCTATTAAACTAACTTCATCTACATCCTAGGGCTAAAGAAAATTAGCTACACATATTTCTAGTGAGCAATTAAATCTATTTTTATTTATGAAAGCAAATAAATCTAATCTAAAAAGCAATAAAACATATACTAGAAAGCAATTAAGTCTATCTAAAAAGCAAATAAATATTAGAAAGCAATGACTTACCTCTGGAGCACGGTATTGTGGCTGCCACCCCTTCAGCAAAATCCTAATTTTATTAAATTAAAATGAGTACAAAACTTCAGGATCGTTTAGAATACAAGGATAGGCCAATATATAGGCTTCGGAACTCAAACCCTAATTATAGCAGAACTGTAAAACTAAACAATTATACCGAAGCCACGAAAAACATTTCGGGTTTTGGATCCTCTTTGTGGCCGCTATTTAGCTGAATTTACCGCTAAATAGCGGTATATTTAATTGGTAAATTCATGAAGTTTTTTCCTCGTGAACAACGTCTCTTGAATATTTAGGTTTCTTGACTGTATTTGACTTTTAGTCTCTGCAGCATCGTACTCTCGTAGTTTTACCCACTTTAGTAACTTTTCGGACTTTGATTTCCTAATCCAACTTTGAATCCATACCATCTCCTTGTATGAATCGGATTACTGAAAAAGACACTAAAAATACTCGAGTAGCATTATTTATATAAAAAATAGGTAATATGAAGGCTATAAATATGCAATATATGGCACTCATCACTATTCTCCATGTTCAAGACTGATTTTAGGTGTTAAATCATCAATGGAGTACAAGGGCGACACTCTATAGCCACTTTAGAACCCATAAACTTCTGTAAAAGAGAGAGACGTGATCTAAAAGTCTCACTCGTTTGTTTCTTTTGTTTTCCTTATCATTGTAATTTGGATATTATTTGTTGTAACTTTTATTTATCCATGGCAATGAAAGGAAGAGGGTTTTTCGATGGGAACATATATGTCATGATTAATCCACTTATTCCTTGGGCAGCTCTTCACTATCTCGTTATTTGAGCTCAAACTTGATCCACAAATTAGATGAACCATCTTCCAAATAGAAAACAAAGAGAATTGGGATGGGATATAGAAGAAAAGAACATATGTCAAAGAGTAATATTTCGTTATATTTGGTATGAAAATTTCCAAAAAATCCATTACTTTGGAATAATAAAATATGAATGGGTCAAAAGAATGAGACTCAAGAAATTCAATAAGTATTGTATGTATATGTTGAAAAAATTTACACTAGGAACCGAATCAATTCTAATTACTTGAACTAGTTAGAGAAACATAGGCTTTGATATCCCTGTGATGCTCCGATCCGGAAATTGGGTAACAGAATGCCTGCAATATATTTACTTAGGAATATGCTAAGCCTTTGATAAATAGCATGAATTAAAATAGTTTATAATTATCCATGGATTCCATCACCAAAAAGGCTAGTTACGATTACTTTCGGGGCTTCATGAGAAACATTATAAATTACTTTATCTCTTATCTCAAATTAACAAATCACTTTTAATCTAATATCTTTATGCTATGATCATTTAAATCGTATCGTGAATATACTTTTACTTTCAATTATTCTCTCCTATGTACTTTTGTGATCGTGTATATGTACATATATGAGTCTTGTCAAATTTCAAACTCTAATCAAATCTATAGGAACCCTTTTCATATATATATATATATATATAAACACTTGTCGTTCATGTGAACATTCTTGCTTATTGAATTACAAATGCCCAGTTACTTAGCTTATGTTTAAAATAAAAGTCTATAAGTATCGTTTGTATGAATATGCACACTCACTGAGGTGCACGAACCCAACAACTTAACACTTACTTTCTATTATTATTCCTATAATATATATATATATATATATATATATATATATATATATATATATATATATATATATATATGTCCGAAGTATATTGCCTTAATATCAGGCTCACTTCTTTCTTTTCTAATTATATATATTTATATATGATAGGCCTTAGAAGTTCGAATCATAGGAACCATTTTCATATATATATATATATAAACACTTGTCGGTCATGTGAACATTCTTGTTTATTGAATTACAAATGCCCAGTTACTTAGCTTATGTTTAAAATAAAAGTCTATAAGTATCGTTCTTATGAATATGCACTCACTGAGGTGTACGAACCCAACAACTTAACACTTACTTTCCCTTATTATTCCTATATTATATATATATATATATATATATATATATATATATATATATATATATATATATATATATATATATATATATATATATATATATATATATATATATATATTTCCGATGTATATTGCCGTAATACCAGGCTCACTTCTCTTTGTCATTAGCTCTTCATGAGTCATTGTGTAAGTGTTTAGAGTGCATTCTTGATTCAAATATTAAGTATCCGTATATCTTATTGTCGGATTTAATGTCACAATTAAAATTACATAAAATCTGTTATCATCTAAGCATCTATATTAAGATGTCAATCTCATAAATATACCATGTAGAATAATTCTAATCTTACTTTTTTTACTTCAAAGAAATGAAAATTTTAGATTTTTTTATTTTTATTGTTCTATAAGTTATCTTTAGGTTAATCAATTAGTTACAGTAAAATAAAGTGTATCTATCCACTACCCAACTTTATTTATGCAGTATCTTTAGTGAATGAAGAATATGACTTTGCAAACATACACTAAGAAATAACATAAAAGCCTGATAAGCCTGCTCTCGGCCTCATTGAAACTATTTGATTTCTTGGTCCCATCCTGAAAAATGATCACAAAGTATATATTTTAGTAGAATATGACTTATATCTCAAATTATTCATGATTATGTTTCACAAACATTTTTTTTTCAGATATATAATTTTAAAAATTTGTTCTTTCTCACTTTCTCAATCTTTATAATTCTTAATTCCTCACAAACTATATCAAAGTTATTCTAATTTCATTTTAATATATGAATTGAATATATGTTAATTATTTAAACAACCCATGAATTGTTATACTAAAAGGTTGAGATTTTTATTTGATTTCACCTTGAATTATCATGTATTTTGAAAAATTCATCAAAAACACCATAAAAATTAGGTAAACCCCTCCATGTCTACTTAGAAGTTCGAATCTACCTTGAATCTACTCTAATTTATTCATGTAAATTGTAGATCTAGTGTTTTGAAATAAAAATCTACTTCTTAAGAAAAACAACCCATGAAAAGTTGAAGAGAAAAAAACTTACTTGTTTAGAGATTTTTGAAGATTTGAAAGAATGGGATTTGGTTTTAGCCTTCGAAAGGGAACAATTTTTTCTTAAGTGTTGTGGAAAGAGACTAAGATTTGGTTGTGGAGAAAAAAAACTCATAGAAATATTTATAGGTGGGCCTTGTTGTCGACAGTTTTCGACAGCATCTTCGACATCTTCTCTTGGGCAGGGGGATTTTTGCCCTACAGAGTTCGGCTATCGACAACTGCTTCGACAATTGTTCTATGGTCATAACTGTGTCAAGCCAAATTTTTTTAAGTGTTAGTTCCTAAATTGATGTTATTTCTAAAAATAATTGTTAGTTCCTTATGCTAAAATTAATAACTAAACTATAGTTAGCAATTATTTTTGTTTCGATAAAAAAATGTTTAGAGAAAAACAAAAATTGGTTAGAAGAATTTGAAAATTTTGAAAAATTTTTTGGAAACTTTTGAAAACAAAATTATTGAAAATATCATGAATATAAAACTAAGGTTAATTTCATAAGCAATCCCCTAACTTACGATGCACATTGTCCTCAATGAATTGATATTTCTATTAAATCTATTTAGAACATGTAATAATTAAGGAAGAGTGCTTAGATATTACTTTGTTTTGCTGCTCATTGGGTATCATCTACAAAACAAAAAATTATTAGTACATAATATACAATAATTTATAATGTGTCTTCATTGAGCTTGCATCATAGAGATGTCGAAAGATCCACTAAATCGTGAGATTCCTCCATAAGCTTTGAAACTTCCAAGTAATGCTTTAAGCGTTCTTCGTTCACTTTAAATGTATGACCTTTTTTGGATTTTCAAGATCAATTGCACCATACAGATACACAATTTTAACAATAGATGGTCTGATCCATCGTGAATGCAATTTCCCCGGAAATAGATAATGGTGTAAATCATGAAGAAGCACTTTGTTGGATGGATGAAAAAAATGGCATGTGATATGATGATCAAGCCATAATTTCATTTTTTTTTCCTTCAAAAAGCATCAATTGTCATATGCATCACGGCTAACTCTTCCAACTCATTAATTTGCAATTTTCATAATGGGCCAGCTGAATTAATATCTAAATTAACTAAATTGATAGCCCAATATGCCTTGTGCTCAATCTCTATAGTCAAATGGCAAGTTTTCCATAGACTACTCTGTATGGGGACATGCACAAGGGTGTTTTGAATGCAATATACTAAGCCCATAAAGTATCGATTAATCTAAATAACCAATCTTTGCAAGATGGATTAACCATTTTCTATAAAATTTGCTTGATTTGCCGATTGGCCAATTCAACTATGGCTGATAAGATGTAAAAATTTTACGTGTGATGTGATATTTTTTTATCAAATTTTCAAAGACTTTGTTGCAGAGATGAGAACCTCCATCACTTATTATAACTATTGGAACTCCAAATCTAAATAATATATGTTTCTTTAATAACTTGATTATGATTTGCTAAATCATTGTTTCTACATGAAGCAACTTTCACCCATTTGGAGACATAATCGACCATTCTAAGAATATAAATATAATTATTAGAAATAGAAAATAGCCCCATGGAGTCAATGTCCCAACAATCGAAAATCTCAACTGTAAAAATTAGTATTAGCGGCATATCATACTTTCGGATTAATGCTCCTGGTTGTTGATATGACTCACAATGTTTGCAATATTCATATGTGTCTCTAAATATAGTGGGCCAATGGAATCGACATTGAAGTATTTTGACTAACATCGTTTTAGATAAAAAAAAAAAAAAGGCCCCCACATGCTTCTGCATGACAGAAAAGCAATTATTCTTTGAATCTCATCATCAAGTACATAGCGTCTGATGAATCCAAACAATATTTAAATAAATAAGGTTCATCATAAAAGAAATGGCATACCTCATATAAGAATCATCGTTTATCCTATGCATTCTAGTGGTTCGGCATTTTACTTGCAACAAAAAAATTAATAATATCAGCATACCAGAAAGCTATTCTGATTAAAAATAGTTGCTCATCAGGGAACAAATCCCTAATTAGTAGTTTATCATTATCAAATGTCAAATAAGATAGGTGCTCAGTAACCACATTCTCTACTCCCTTTTTATATATAATTATAAGATCAAATTCTTATAGAAGCAGTATCTATCGAATTAATCGTGACTTTGCATCTTTCTTCGACAAGAGATATTTGAGAGTTGAATGACCTGTAAAGACAACCACATGGAAGCCCAAAATATATGAATAAAATTTATCAAGAGCAAAAACTATAGCTAGAGGCACCTTCTCTGTTGTTGTATAATTTGTCTATCCATCATTGAGAGTCTTGCTACCTACATAAGGCTTCTTGTCTCTTTGCTACCCCAGTACTGCTCCAATTATGTAGTTGCTTGCATCACACATAATTTCAAATTGAAGTGACTAATCCGGAGGTTGCATTATTGGTACTATAATAAGAATCTCCTTGAGTGTGTCAAAAGTTATCTAGCATGCCTGTGTCCATTCAAACGACACATCTTGCAGTGAGAAAGAGGTCTAGCAATAGTACTAAAATCCTTTATAAACCTTTTATAGAAGCCTGCATGTACTAAGAACAAACGTATTCTTTTATGGTTTTAGGTATTAGTATTTTTGAAATAGACTCAATCTTAACCTTATCTACTTCCATCTCTTTAGATGAAACTATATGGCATTATACAATATCTTTTGTAACCACAAAATGACATTTTTTTTCAATTTAGGAGTAATTTTTTTTTGTTGATACCCTCACGCACTGCTCCTAAACTAGAGAAACATGATTATTTCCGAATATGGAGAAATTACTCATAAATACCTCTAAAACTTTTTCAACCATGTTGCTAAAGGTACTTATCACACACCTTTGAAATATTACAGGCGAATTGCATAATCCAAATGGCATTCTTCTAAAAGCGAATGTATCAAAGGGGGGCAGATAAAAGTCTTTTCCTAGTTCTCAAAAGCAATTTCAATTTCATAATAACTAGAATAACCATCAAGAAAGCAACAATATTCATGCCCAGCAACTCTTTCTAGTACTTGGTCAAGAAATGGTAACGGAAATTGTTCTTTTCTTTTTACTTGATTTAACTTTCTGTAGTCAATGTATATACACCAACTCATAAATATACAAATGGGTATCATCTCTTCATCCTTATTTTTAATAATTTTTAACCCACTTTTCTTCAGAACAATTTGGGTTGGACTTTCCCACTTACTATTAGCAATTGGATAGATGATGCCAATATCATGAAGTTTCAATACTTTGACTTTAATCGCTTCCTTCATGGCAAGATTATGTTTTCGTTGCATTTGCCTTATTGGCTTGGCTCCATCCTTCAAAGTGATGCGATGGGTACAGATAAGGGGATCCATAATTTTTATGTCTGTTATATTCCGTCCAAGAACTCTTTATACTTTCACAATGCTGGTAATAGTCGCTCTTCCTGATTCTCGTCAAGATACACTTAGATAACCATCGAAAAGTTTCCTTAAGTCCCATACTTGAGATCCTCGGATAGCTGTTTTAGCTCAAGAATTGGTGCATGGATATTTAATTTCTTTATGATTTGAGGTAACTCTTTATGCACTTCCATTTTTGGAATTCATACTATGACATTTAATCATTGAGCATCAATTATGTATTTTATGATGTTAACGGCATGTTCGGATTTAAGCCAATCAAGGAAACCATTGTTAATTGTCAATGCAAGCTCCAAAGGATCGAAGATGTACAATGATACAATGTCTCCTTCTTCATAAATTTTTTCAATGTAATTAATGTTCTACAACTCATAGTTATCGATATTAGGTTGTTTCCGAACATTAAATATATTGAGCTCAAGGGACATATTTCCAAATGAAAACTTCACCACACCATTCCTACAGTTAATCATCACATTAGCTATGACTAAAATGGACGTCGAGGATAATAGGAATGTGAAGATGTAAATTTTTTACAGGTGCAGTATCGATAACTATAAAATAAACTGGAAAATAGAAATTTTTGATTTGCACTAAAATACCTTCCACAATACCTTTCGGATACCTATATGACCTATCAGTCAATTATACTGTGACAAGTATTAGTTTAGGTTCTCCTAGATCTAGGTGCTTGAAACCGAATATAGTAAAAGGTTTAAACTAGCTCTTAAATCTAGTAACTTTTTCAATGTTGTGTTGATCTATCACACATGAAATAGTTAGACATCTAGGATCCTTATATTTAGGAGGAATTTCAGAATGAAATAATGCACTTACCTGCTCTGTGAGGAATGCTTTCTTTTTGTAAGTTGTGACCTTTTGCGCCGCAATAAAATGCTGGTCGAAAGCCCTCAATCCCCCATAGATCGTATAGATCATGGATGGTAGTAAACCCAAGGATCTTACAATGGCCAGCAAAACAGCTAGATAAAGATCCTTCAAAGTTGGATATTCTCTAGGCGCGAAAGGAACTATGCACCTTTTGAGCCACAAAGCCAAATAACTGCTAAAACTTCACCAGGTGTCAAATCGATGCTGGCCCAATGATGATAACTAAGAAGGACTGTACCTGCGGTAAGACCTTCGTCGTCTTCATCAAGTATTCTATCCAGAACATCAAACTCTTCGAAACAACTTATTCAGTTGCCCAACTGAAGGTGGACTATTGATAGTAATGGGCTACGGTCCATCAAGATTGGCAAAAAAATTGCCTGCCCATTTCTTATGCTAGACTAAAGCTATCTTCGACCCTGTCATATCGATACCAATGTTGAAGTGACAAACCAATTCCCACAACATCATATAAATTAAAGAGCTTTGGTTTTTAAGCACTTTCCAATTCTTGAGGTGTCGAGAAATACTCTTCTTAAGGATGATCCTCCATTGGCAGCCTGAAATAATCCACATCTCTTGGAGCCCAATACCAAGCTTTTCATTAGATGTGAAGAAAGTACCGGAAGATGGAGTATATCTCCAGCAAAGCAAATAACTATGCAGGATTGTTACTAGTCTGGTATTGAGTAGCCCGTATGGCTTGGTACAAGCCTAGCTCACAAAATATAGTCGCGTACTTATCCAAGATAAAGCCACTATGGCACTCTCACTAATCAGTTTTGTTGTAGTTAATCCACCCAGATATACGAAAATGTGCTGCTAGATAATTACGCCTTGATCTGATTAGTTCATTCTTAAAGCTTCTAACCATCACCAGTTCCTCAATTACTAGTATATCATGGGTAATTACTCCATGTATTAAATCCATCACTTTGATCAGAGGATCGCTTTGAATAAAATCACGTCCCCCTTCGATGAATTGCCTGACCAGAAGGGAATCTTACCTTAGTGTGAGAACCCATCTCAACAGGCGCTCCTACATGCAAGTCCTGAAATACGATATAGAGTGGAGGTGTTCTAAATGAAGAAGAGCGTATACCATCCTTTCTCAGTCATAATACCAAGGAGTCTATTCAGTGCCCTCGATTTCTTCAAATTCAACTGCTTAACCAAGAATAAATTGAAGATTAAACAATCTTCCACCGTAAGAACCGATGAACTTCGTGGTAGTGATGATTTGACACAGAGACATAAGATCCCTTGTCAAATCAAGTTGATCCTATTTGTATCATCGGAATCATTATACAAAGATACATCCCCTTCAAACCATAATCCAGCATTATCGCTTGAACCAGCGAGAGCCCCAACGGGTCACTGCGTCGAGAAAGATTCCCCAACTTGGCAAACTGCAAAGAAAAATGAAAATCCAAACAATGGTTTCAATAAAAACCATTAAGTTTATTAAAAAAATTGATATCAATAAAAAGGAAACCAAACCACATACCAGCGGAAGGTGGAAGAGTAGTGACCATCTTCTTGCCCTTGAAGATCCCTTTCGGCCCAATGAAAATAGAAGACCAAAGTTTCTGAAAGCTTCAAAATGTTGAAGAAGAACAATGTCTAAGAAATTCCAACTCCAAGTAAAGAGAAGAACAATGTCTAAGGTTTAAATAGATAATCATCTCCTACAGCAGCCAAGATAATCGCATTAAATGCATAACAGTTTTTTAAAGCTGTGACGGCTGTCATTTCCTATTAAAAGAAGAACAACATATCTGAAGTGCCTCTTCTCAACCGACAATAGCAATCAAAAGCTCGGAGAGGAGATGGAGCCCACCAAAACAGACATTTCAAAATTTTTCAAAATCTCAATTAGAAATCCTATAAAAATCAGAAGATAAGATATTCAATGCATTCCGAAAGGCAACAAATTCCATACCTAAGAAAAGTGACAGGCCATCACACTAAGTTGGCAAAGATATAAGTCAAAAGAATGACCATCCTCACCACATAAAAGATCTCAGTCTTGCAGAACAAGAAAAGCTTCTCCACCAAACCGAGAAATTTTAACATCGCCAAATGAAGCAATATTTCTGGCCAAGCAGGACAAGTCTAAAGCCTCAAAAGAGCCAAGATACAAAGTCCACTTCGTCAGCGAAAACACCCCATCACTACTAGACTGAAAGAAAGAAACAAACCCAAAGGGGTCGCCAAATAACCAAAATCAACTCTCCAAAGAAAAACGTTCCAACCTCGCCAACCAGAGTAGTCAGCTCCGCCAACAAAGATATCCTATCATCGTTGGTAGGCAGTTGTAGAAACTAATCACATTGTGATGCAGTCCCACCATGATCCCTCGGATCAAAGTGTGGTACAGTCTCATCATGATCTTCCGCAAGTCAAGGGATAGTTACAATCGTTCAAATTACAAAACTACTCCAAGTACATGGATAAGGAAGAATCGGGAAAAACAAATCAAGGAAGATCATACAAAGAGAGTTCCAATTCAGCAATGATTCTTCACCAGATAGTCAAAATGGAATTAAAAAGGGCCACTATGATCATATTTCCATCATCACATACTTTCCAGAAATCTCGTTTCTAATTCTTTTGATTAGTAAAGAACATCCTGAGTGTTACAATTTTCAAACCTCAAAATCTAAAATTTTATTTTGTTTTTGCAATGGCTACATTCTTAGCTAATGTTGCAAACAACGAAAATACACATTTATCCATACACTATAGTTTTCATGAGTTGATAAGAGGGAAGGTGTTCTTTTGTTATGAAGCCAAAAAGTGAAGATATTCTATGCAGGTTGCATTGAGATTTTATTATGAGGGCACTCTTGATACTTGTCAAGGCCAGCCCTATCAGGAAGACAGCATGAAGGCTATTACAAATGTTAGAATTTGACAAACAAAATGTCACTATCAAGGCGATAAAGGCAGATCTACTGACCCATCACAAGATTAATTTGAGCTTTTCCATACTATGTTATAATATTCCATGTATCATATCTACCATGTATCATGCTTGTGGTTTAAGTGTCATGTTATCAGTGTTGTCATTGATTATCATGTACATGTTGTTTCAAGTAGAACAAACATTTATATCCATTATCTAACACAAATTCATAATTCTTTATACAAAAAGTATTGTTTCATAATTCCTACTATTATAGAAGAACTGTAACATAAAACAGAAACCGCATATTAAATCCTTGGCTCATTAGAGCCAGTTTTACTACTGGTTGGCGGTCCCTATCATTAGCTGGCAGTGGAGTGGTCTTATATGGATACCTGATTCCTACATCAAGCCAACCTTTCCCCACTACTATGACCCTTGAACAATTTCTAGCCTACATAGTTTTGATTTTAAAATTGATAACTAGAAACTAAAACTCTTAACTTTCCATTTATAACTCAATTATGCTACAGTCAGTTTTAAAGATAATTATGTATGCATAAATAGTATAGATGTTGATTTAAAAATTGATACCTAGAAACTAAAACTCTTAACTTTCCATTTGTAACTCAATTATGCTACAGTCAGTTTTAAATATAATTATGTATGCATAAATAGTCTAGATAACAACCAAAGCATGTAGAAAATATTTCATTGTAACATGTGATAGTTGAACTACTAGATGGCGATTTTAACAGCCAGGTATTGGTTCCCTTGTCACAGTTAGTGTCCAGTTTCTGTCCATACTCATAGTTTAGAGTACAGTTTCATGAAATATTTTCAGATAAACATCATGTTTAGTAGATAAGGGAATTGCTTAAGCTTCTGAATTATTTCTAATTTTAATACAAAGTATTATCTCTCTAAATCACAATTGCCATATTGGGCTTGATATAACAAGCATTCAATTTATCTACAATTATTTTCGAAGTCCAAATACCATAACCAAATTGTGGTTGAAAATTCACTGCCATCAGTGATGGCTAAATTGCCACATGGCGGTTCAGTCATATTTGATGACTTCTAGATTTTTCCCATAAGCATGAATATCAGTAATTTTATTGTATTATCAACATATAAACTTGAATTATGCAAATAAACTTGTTCCAAAACTCTAATATAATTTCTTTATTTAGTTCTTGAAATATCAATGTATTATAAAGCCTAGATATTCATCTATTTATTGTAATTGTTACAATAATCTAACTATAAACAAATAATCTTACTAACTCCACAAATCTTTGGGCCAAGTTTAATGGCCATCGAAGGTTATTAGACTACTAGATAATGGTCAAGAGTATTACCTGGAGATCGAATGACTGTTGTTGCCCGTGATTTCTTCACAGAAAAGCAAGTATCATTTCCTCATTCTACTTCAATAATGTGTATTATGACTGTTATTTACAAAAGATAACTTTATTATTAATAAATGGGGTACTTCTCCATATTCTTTAAAAATAAGAAATCAAAATTTAAATATTTTTACAACTCTCGTTGCAACTTACATTTGGTTGCATTATAACTTGTAAAGTAGGCTGCATATAGAACTTTTATACTTTTTGTTATATTTTAACTTGTAAAATGAGCTCTAAATAAAACTTTTCTACTGTTTGGTTGCGTTTACAAAATTTAACAATTTCAATTACAACCACTAGTACACAAATGGCAATCATAATTACGAAAAAAAACAGTGTGTATAAAGACTTATGACTATTATTTATAAAAGATAATTTTATTGTTAATAAATATGATATTTCTCAATATTCTTAAAACATAAGAAATCAAAATTGAATTTTTTTTTTTTTTGCATCTCTCATTGCAGCTTACATTTAGTTGCATTGTAACTTGTAAAGTAGGTTACATATAGAATTTTTATACTTTTTTATTGTATTTTAACTTGTAAAAGTGGCTACAAATGAAAATTTTCTACTGTTTGATTCCTTACAATTACAGAAAAAACAGTGTATATAATTCCTTATCACTATTAATTATAAAAATTAATTTTACTGCTAATAAATGTGATACTTCTCATTATTCTTATAAAGTAAGAAATCAAAAATTAAAAATTTTTGCAACTTTCATTGCAATTTATATTTGGTTGCACTATAACTTGTGAAGTAGATTGTACGTGAAGCTTTTATATTTTTTTGTTTGTATTTTAACTTATAAAATAGGCTGCAAATGAAACTTTTCTACTGTTTGATTGCATTACAAGATTTTACAATTTCAATTACAAACACTTGTATACTAATAACAATTACAATTATGAAAATAAATAGTGTATATAATTACTTATGACTATTATTTACAAAAAACATAACTTTATTGTTAATAAATATGATACCTTTCAATATTCCTAAAATATAAGAAATTAAAATTTACATTTAGTTACATTATAACTTGTGAAGTAGGTTGTATGTGTAACTTTAATGCTTTTTGGTTGTATTTTAACGCTTAAAGTAGGGTGCAAATGAAACTTTTCTTCTATTTGGTTGAATTTACAAAAATTTAACAATTTTAATAACAACCACTTTTACACTAATATCAATTAAAATTACAAAAAAAATAGTATGTATAATGATTTATGACTATTGTTTATAAAAAAAATAACTTTATTGATAATAAATATAGTACTTTTTAATATTTTTTAAAAATAAGAAATCAAATTTGAAAACTTTTGCAACTCTCTTTGCAACTTATATTTGGTTGCATTGTAGCTTACAAAATAGGTTGTATGTGGAATTTTTATATTTTAAACTTGTATTTTAACTTATAAAGTGGGCTGCAAATAAAACTTTTTTACTATTTATTTGTATTTGCAACAATTCCAATTACAATCAATGGAGACTAATAGCAATTATAATTACAAAAAAAATAAAGTGCATAATGATATATGAATTTTATTTACTAAAAATAACTTTACTTTTAATAAATGTGATACTTCTCAATTTTCTGAAAAAAATAAGAAAACAAAATTTAAAAATTTTGTAACTCTCGTTACAACTTACATTTGGTTGCATTGTAACATTTAAAATAGGTTGCATGTGGAACTTTTATCTTTTTTATTTATTTTAACTTGTAAATTAAGTAAGCTACAAATAAATATTTTTCTACTATTTTGTTACACTTACAAAAATTTACAATTACAATTACAGCCACTAGTACACTAATATAACTTATATTTATGTATATAATAACTTATGACTATTAATTACAAAAAGTAATTTTGTTGTTAATAAATATAGTATTTCTCAATATTTTTTAAATATAAGAAATCAAAATTTAAAAATTTTTACAACTCTTGTTACATCTTATATTTGGTTGTATTATAACATGTAAAGTAAGTTAATTGTGGAACTTTTTAACTTTTTGATTGTATTTTAACTTATAAAGTTAGCTGCAAATAAAGCTTTACTACTATTTTGTTATATTTACATAACTTTACAATTACAATTACAATCAATGGTACACTAATAGCACTTACAAATATGAAAAAGAAAACAATATATATAATGACTCTGACTATTATTTACAAAAAATAATTTTATTATTAATAAATATAGTATGTCTTAATAATCTTTAAATATAAGAAATCAGAATTTGAAATTTTTTTCAATTCTCGTTACCACTTATATTTAGTTTCATTGTAATATATAAACTAAGTTACATGTGGAACTTTTAAACTTTTATGTTGTATTTTAACTTGTAAATTGGGCTGCAAATAAAACTTTTCTATTTTTTTGTTGCATTTATAAAATTTTACAATTTCAACTTCAACCATGTGTCTATTAATAACAATTACAATTATGAAACAAACAATGTGCATAATGACTCATACCTATTATTTACAAAAAATTAACTTTATTATTAATAAATAAGGTACTTCTCAATATTCAAAAAATTAGAAATCAAAATTTAGAAATGTTTGCAACTCTCATTGCAACTTACATTAGCTACATTATAACTTATAAAGTAGGTTAAATTTGTAACTTGTATACTTCTTGATTGTATTGTAGCTTATTAAGTGGACTTATTGTTAATAAATGTGCTACTTCTCAATATTCTTAAACATAAGAAATCAAAATTTGAAAAAAATTTCAACTCTTGTTACAACATAAATTTGGTTGCATTTTACCTTCTAATGTGAGCTGTAAATTAAACTTTTCAACTATTTGGTTGAATTTGAAATTTTTTATAATTTTAATTAAAATCAATTTTATACTAATAGTAATTATAATTATGAAAAAAAATAGTGCAAATAATGAGTTATTACTATTATTTACGAAATCTAATTTTATTGTTAATAAATATAGTACTTCTCAATATTCTTCAAATATAAGAAATCAAAATTTGAAATTTTTGAAACCCTTGTTGCACATATATTTGGTTGCATTGTTACTTGTAAAGTAGGTTGCATGTGAGACTTTTATACCTTTTAGTAAATTTTAACTTGTAAAATAGGCTACAAATAAAACTTTTCTACAATTTGGTTGCATTTATAAAATTTTACAATTTCAATTATAAACACTTGTGCACTAATAACAATTACAATTATGAAAAATAGTGTATACAATGACTTTTGATTATTATTTATTAAAAGTAATTTTATTATTAATAAATATGTCACTTTCAATATTCTTAAAATATAAGAAATCACAATTTTATAACTTTTGTAACTCTCGTTACAACTTACATTTGGTTGTATTATAACTTGTAAAATAGGTTGTATGCGGAACATTTATACTTTTTGGTTGCATTATAACATGTAAATTGGGCCACAAGTGAAACTTTTTTTATTGTTTGGCTGTATTTATAAAATTTTATAATTTAAATCACAACCACTTGTACAGTAATAACAATTATGGTTGCAAAAAAACTGTATTTTTAATGACATATAACTATTATTTATAAAAAAGTAAATTTATTGTTAATAAATATGGTAATTGTCAACATTCTTAAAACATAAGAAATCAAAATTTGAAAAATTTTATAATTTTTGCCATAACTTACATTTGGTTGCCTTGTAACTTATAAATTACGTTGTATGGGAAACTTTTATATTTTCTTGGTTGTATCATAATTTGTAAAGAGGGCTGCAAGTAAAGTTTTCCTACTATTTTGTTGTATTTACAAAATTTTATAATTTTAATTACAGCCATTTTTATACTAATTACTATTACAATTACTAAGAAACTGAATTTATAATGAATTATAACTATTATTTACAAAAAATAACTTTATTTAAATAAATATGGTAATTCTAAATATTCTTAAAAATAAAAAAATCAAAATTTGAAAATTTTGAACTCTTGTTACTAGTTACATTTGATTGCATTGTACTTATAAAGTAGGTTAAATGTAGAACTTTTATATTTTTTGGTTGTATTTTAACTATAAAATGAGCTGCAAATAAAATTTTTCTACTGTTCAGTTGCATTTACAAAATTTTATAATTTCAATTATAACCACTTGTACACAAATAGCAATTACAATTATGAAAAAAAAAGTGTGTATAATAACTTATGATTATTACTTAAAAAAAGTAACTTTAGTGTTAAAAAATATAGTACTTCTAAATATTCTTAAAACATAAGAAATCGAAATTAGAAAATTCTTACAACTCTCGTTACAACTTACATTTGATTGCATTGTAAGATGTAAATTAAGTTGCATATTGAAGTTTCACAATTTTTTTAATATTTAACATGTAAATTGAGCTACAAGTTAGAATTTTTCTACCATTTGGTTGCATTTATAAAAAAATTATAATTTTAACTTCAACCACTTTTACACTAATATCAATTACAATTATGAAAAACCAATGTGTATAATGACTTATAGTTATTATTTACAAAAAGTAATTTTATTGTTAACAAATGTGGTACTTCTCAATATTCTTAATATATAAGAAATCAAAATTTAAAATTTTTCGCAACTTTCATTTTAACGAACATTTGGTTGCATTGTAACTTGTGAAGTGAGTGTTTGTGGTATTTTTATACTTTATTGTCGTATTTTAAATTATAAAGAGGGCTACAACTAAAACAATTATACTATTTGATTGCATTTATAAAATTTTCCAAATACAATTACAAACACTCGTACACTCATATCAATTACAATTATGAAAAAACAATGTGTGTAATGACTTCTGACTATTATTTATAAAAAGTAATTTTATTATTAATAAATTTGTTACTTCTCAATATTCTTAAGACACAAGAAATCAAAATTTAAAAATTTTTGGAACTCTCATTGCGACTTACATTTGGTTATATTGTAACTTATAAACTAGTTTGTATGTTGAACTTTTATACTTTTTAGTTGTATTTTAACTTGTAAAATAGGCTGCAAGTGAGAAGTTTCTACCATTTGGTTGCATTTATAAAATTTTACAATTTTAATTATAAACACTTGCACACTAATAACAATTATAATTATGAAACAACAGTGTGTATAATGACTTCTAACTATTATTTACAAAATTGAATTGTAATATCCTAAAATTTGAGCTACATGCATCCCTCTTTTGAGTCCGATCGTGCCGAATAGGATTACCGAAGTCAAATTTAGACAACGAAATAAACTTCGTTGGGCGTAACTTAAAATTCGTAACTCCAAATGACAATTGGTCTTCGCGATAATTAGTTTTCTAATATTTCGAATTTTTAGAAATTTTCCTTATGAGGTTGAAAAATACTCCCAAAATTGCTAATTTAATAATATTAAAAAATTATCCTTCTAATTACTTAAGAATTTCAATTCATTTATTCTGGACATCGAAATGACAAACGAATAATTTTGTAACGTTCCTCTCGTTGAGCACTACGTCCTACATAAAATTGATAGTATTTGGAAAACGTTTACTGGAGCTGTAAATAACAAAATATTAAGTAAATTAAAAATTATTTTATGCACACACTATTTCTATAACAAAGTTCTAAAGGCACACCCCTAAAAAGAATTTCGGTTGAGCTGTCAAATGGAGAAATGGGTGTGGCATATTGGGATATGATGTGGCGAATGGAGATGCTGGCAACTTTGTTAAAATTACAAAGTTGCCATAAAATTATTTCATCAATTTTTTTCCTCTCTTCATCACCACTTCTCCCTCTCTTCTCCTTTGTCTTTTGCCCAAAACCAATCAGCAAAGAAAAAAGGGAGAAAAAAACGAAGAGAGAAAGAAGAATAAATCGAACCAGGGATTCGAGATCAAGTCGAGACAAGTAACACTGTTATTTTTCGTTTATTTTTTTACTTAATTTATATTTGTATACGTGATTTGTTTTGCAAAAATGTCACATTACTATTGATTGATATTGAGAACTGAACAGATTATTAGATCAATTTTGATACATATAAATATTATGATTTTTACTTATTTTTTATTGAAAAAATTTACGTATGCAAAATAACATGATTTGCATGCAAGCAGGTTTGCATGAAACAGAGAGGGAGAGAGAGAGAGAGAGAGAGAGAGAGAGAGAGAGAGAGAGAGAGAGAAGAGAGAAGAGAAGAGAGAGAAAAAGAGAGAGAGCGAGAATAGAGAGAGAAGAGAGGAGGGAAGGGATGACCTTGGGCCGGATAAAAAAAGAAGAAAAAAAGGGGAAAGTGGCTTGGGGTTGGGGTTGGGCCGGATGGAAAAAAAGGAAAAGTGGCTTGGGCTTAGGCCTGTGCCGGATAGAAAAAGAAAAAAAAAAGAAAAAAGTGACTTGGGCTTGGGCCTGGGCCGGATAGAGAAAAAAAGTGGAATGTGCACTTGGACTGGAATTGATAAATAGAAATAATAATAATAATAATAATAATAATAATTGATGAATTTGAATTTGAATTGGCCCTGGAATTTAATTAAAAATTAATTAAGGGAAAACATATATAAATATATATGTTTGAGTTTAGAAGTGAAATAAGTTCATAAATTTGGGCTTAGAAATAATACAGTATTATTACATGATGCACTTAGTTCGCAAATTGCGCTATTGATTGGAATTGACAATTGGACCAGATTATTGAACTAATTTGATAAAATATATTGTGATACATTGTGCACTAATATTATTAAGATGACATGGATATCTAATTTATCATACTGCAAATCATGCGCTTAGATGTTACAAATCATGTGCTATGATACTACATGTCGTGTGTAGTCTTGGAGATGCAAGCATGTTAATATGAATTATAAAACAATTAAAGAAAGGAAAGGAAAAATAAACAAATAAATGTAAAATAAAATTATCATGTGCATAATGTATTACGAATACAGGGATGGGAGAAATTATATGATGGATAAGAGCTGTGTCGTATAAAGAAGATTGTAATATTAAGACTGATAATATTTTACTGCAACAACTTGGATGATACTTAATCACCAATTGATAATTGATATTCAGAGTGGTATATCCGTTACTATAAAACAGTGTAGAAATTAGATTGTTATGCCTAGCGGCATGTCATGATTCAGTGTCATGAATATTGAGGCCGGGTCCCGGGTATGTACGGACACTTGTACAATTGCGCACTATCTTATCCATTATTTGGTTTCAAATGTTAACAAGGACTTGACCTCGACTTGACATCTTTACAAGATATTTACCTGCTATTGCAAATGACATGCACAATGTTTCTTATTCTATTTTTCATTATTCTTGTGACATATTTAACATTGTTACGATTTAATTGCATACTTTATCTCTAGTACTGTGATAGTACATATATTTTTTTCTTGTGTTACTTGTTGGGTTTAATCCCCTGGGTTTTGAATCCAGGTTTAGGGGCGAAAAAGGAGAACCAGCTCCGACTGAAGACCCATACTTCATTGACCAGACCTAACGATAGTAGGCAGAGAAGTACTTTTTGGAAGACTTTCATGTATATATTTTTATATTTTCTTTTGTCTATACAGTGCTTTTCTCTTTTGTATTCATATTCAGAGCAATGTGCTATCTTTTGTACATAACTCTTTGTATAAATGAAATCGTTTTAGTATCAGACGTATTATTTATTCATCTAATTATAATAGTAGTTACAGTTATTCTAAGATTCTGTGACTGTTGGGTTGTCTAGTACAAATATTAAATAGCATCCTCCGTTTTAGGAAGCAGCTGAAAAATGGGTGTGTTACAGGGTAGTATCAGAGTTAGGTTTAGGTGGAATACCATATGAGTACTGCTACATAAGAATATGTTTGAGGTACACTCTTGATACTTCTTCCTTATTCTTTGATATCCATCAGATCTAATATCGTGTCTATTATATTGTTTCCCATTTGTTTGGAATATTATCTTAAAACTCCATTTGATTGATTTTCATTGGTCCGTCATAGAACAATGACGACCCAACCTTCTACTAGCGCGAGACCAAATTCAACAAATGAAGTATCTGAGCTTCAAGATTTAGTACAAAGGGTAGCACAGACGCAACAAACCATGACAATGATATTAGGAAGGATGTTGCAGCACCAAGAACAAGAGAGAACCGGAATGGTGAAGCTCCTAAGGGCGGTGAATAAAAGATCAGTGGCATTTAAATGGTCATATGGGCAAGGAGTAAGCCCATCAACTAGGAGATTTGATGGTTCACCAGTAAATGGGCAGATGATGCCAAAACGAGAACTAGAAATCTGTAGTTATTGTCAAAGACCTGGACATACCTGGAAAGAGTGTAGAAGAGCCCAAGAGTTGTGTCTAGCTTGTGGATCTGTCAGTCATCGAATAAGTGACTGTTAAAAGATTCAGCAATTAGCGGAATTCAAGATCCCATTTCACCAACAACAATATTAACCCAGAGAATTTCAGGACCAGATCAGAAGGGTCTTTAGAAACTCAACAATAAGGCCATGCCAGGGCCCAAGAAGGAAGAGGACGAAGGCAACCCAAATGAATGCGGAGGAAGTTCAGACCACTGAGGAGTCGTAGCCGGTATGATTCTAGTTGGCAATATATTGGTAACTGATTTATTCGATTCCAGATCTTCACACTGTTTTATCTCCAGTACGTTTGTTTTCGCAATTCCACTGATTTTACTGTCTTACCTGCGGGATGGACATTAGGACTGGGAATGTTAGTATTATAATGACCAATAAGGAGTATAGATTATATCCCTTAAGTCATTAATGGTAGAGAATCTTATGCCAACTTTTTACTTATTAGTGGAGTAGGGCATAATGTTATCTTAGGCATGGATTGACTGAGCACCTTCCATAGAGTAATGGATTGTAGGAGAAGGAAAGTAATATTCCAAGTTTTGATTGCCTAGAGTCTAAATTTGTTGGTAGAAGCCAATCTTTGAAACCAGATGACTCTAAGGTATTCCCAAAGGGAGAAGTTCTAGAAGCCATAGAAGTGGGTGAAGGAATGATCCCAGTAATATCCAAATCCTTAGATATATTTCTTGAGAAGATACCTAGATTACCACCCATAAAGGCAATAGAATTCACAATTGATATTATCCCGGAAGTTGGACCAGTTTGTAGGTCACCATATCGAATGGGAGTTACAGAACTAGAAGTTAAAAGACAAGTAGATGAGCTATTGAAGTTGGATTTTATGAGATCTAGTATTTTATTGAGCTCCAGTGTTATTAGTAGGAAAGAAGAATGGGAGTCAAAAATTGCGTGTGGACTATATGGGCTTGAATGCAGTAACAATTAGGAATAAATACTCATTATCGAGGATAACTGCTTTGTTTGATCAATTGGAGGAGTAAAAGTATTCTCGAGGATAGAGTTTTGTTCGGGATTCTGTCAAGTAAGAGTTCGAACATAAGGTATTTGAAAAACTGCATTTAGAACTAAACCTGGTCATTATAAATATTTGGTGATGCCGTTTAGAGTGACTAATGCTCTAGCAGTATTTATGAATTTGATGCACCATATTTTTTCTCAATATCTAGATAAAATTTGTCGTGGCGTTTATTGATGATATATTAATCTATTCCAAGAATAGAGAAGAGCATGCTGAGCATTTGAGGACAGTTTTGCAGATCTGAAAGAGCAAAAATTATATGAAAAACTGAGTAAATGTGAATTTTGGTTGAGTAAGATTGTTTTCTTGGGTCATATAGTTTCTGGAGATGATGTATCAGCCGATTCTAAGAAGATAGAACCTGTAATGGATTGGCCCATACCAAAATCAGTATCAAAAATTTGAAGTTTTCTGAGGATGGCTGGATATTATAAGCAGTTTGTACAAGATTTTACAAAAATCGCATCCTCTCTGACTAAATTGATTAGGAAAGGAGTGGAATATGTCTAGACTAAGGAATGCAATAAGGCATTTGAAGAATTAAAATGAAGGCTAATAACAACACTAGTATTAGCAATTCCAAATAGTTCTGGAGGAATAAAAGTTTATAGTGATATTTCAAGTCAGGGGCTATGACATGAATTGACATAGAATGGAAGAGATTGAATTTGGATCTTGCCGTATTTAAGTTCCTTAAGAAAAATTTTTTTGTCATGTTTGTAATTTTTTTGAAAATTAGGGAGACATAAATGTTGATGAATAATCGATATTGACAGATTTGGCAGAGTAAGCATAACTGGCAAGGTCAAGTAGGCAAATGAGTTGAGAAATAAAGAACAACCAGTGGAAGAGTGAATGTAAGGATATAAAGAGATCTTAAAAGGTTGAGAATTTCAAAGAATTTGTCAAGTTAAAAGTAGAGGACAAGAAATTGATAATAAACTATAATTAAAAAAGACAAATTTTATCAAGGCAGAACATGACATTATTACTTATTACTCAAGTTACGTTTATCTTCCTAAATGATCGTCTTATTCTATTACTTTTGTTGATCATTCCCATTCGATATTTTGTATCTTCCATCTAAACACTATTATAGTATGATTTATGTCTTGAATCTTTTGTATATCATGAGTCTTATTGTGTTAGCAAGGCAATTATAGAGATGTATTCTCTAGCACCAGCAATTACAGTCGCTCAATAAGATCATTTTATGTGATTGAAGTTTTGTAATTAGCCATGAATTTATTTTCGATGTTATATCCTTACCATTCATAGCTCCATTACATCGGCATTATAATAATTGTGGTTTATTTTCTCCTTCAGAGTCTATTATAATATATAATAAGACTTTGGGAATGGATTCTACAAAAATATTTATCACTTGTATCTTACTCATTACTTACTCAGGATAGCGTGACACTCCAAATTGGTAGCAGTTATTCCTGATTAAACTCTATCTTGCTTTTGAGTTCATTCATCCAAATAAAATCTTGAGAACAATTTGGAAATCTTGTAACATTATCATTTCTACCAAAGATGAAAATTATTCATAATGTATTCTATAGATTATAATTAAGAAAGCGCTTAGCTGAAAGTACAAAATAGTGGATCTATTAAAGGTAGGTTTGAGATCATGTATAAAATATGAGAAGTGTCATGTAGCAATCGTTAATCGACGGGAGAAAGTCTTGAAGAATCAAATAATACCATTAATTCTTATTTCATATGATGTACAATTATCAAGAGATTCCACTTGGGAGCTTGAGAAGGATATCAGGATAAAATACCCATACATTTTCTTATGATAAGGTACGCCAATTGAATTTATATTACCAATAATATACATATATAGTGACATGTCTTTCTATTTGGAATTTGAGAAAGAAATTCTTTTATTAGATGGGTTGGATGTAATATCTTAAAATTCAAGCTATCTACATCTCTCTTTTGAGTCTGATCGTGCCGAATAGGATTATCGAAGTCAATTTTGGACAACAAAATAAACTTCGGTGGGCGTAACTTAAAATTCATAACTCCAAATGACATTTGGTCTTTACGATAATTAGTTTTCTAATATTTAAAAATTTTAGAAATTTTCCTTATGAGGCTGAAAATACTTCCAAAATTGCTAATTTAATAATATTAAAAAATTATCCTTCTAATTACTTTGGAACTTCGGTTTATTTATTCTAGACATCAAAATGACAAAAGGATAATTTTTTAATGTTCCTCTCATTGAGCATTATGTCCTATATAAAATTGGTAGTATTTGGAAAACTTTTATCAGAGCCGTAAATAGTAAAATATTAAATAAATTAGAAATTATTTTATACACACACTATTTTTATAACAAATTTCTAAGGGCACACCCCTAGAAAGAATTTCAGTTGAGCTGTCAAATGGAGAAATGGGTGTGGCAAGTTGGGATATGATGTGGCGAATGGAGATGCGGCAACTTTGTTAAAATTACAAAGTTGCCATCAAATTAATTTCCTCTCTCCATCACCACTTCTCCCTCTCTTCTCCTCCGTCTTTTGGCCAAAACCAAGTAGCAGAGAAAAAGGGAAAAAAAAAAGAGAGAAAGAATAAATCGAACAGTGAATTTAGGATCAAACCGAGGTAAGTAACACTGTTATTTTTCGTTTGTTTTTTTACTTAATTTATATTTGTATACGTGATTTGTTTTGCAAAAAATACCTGGTTCACATTTTAGACTATTGATTGATATTGATAATTAAACCAGATTAGTGGGTCAATTTTGATACATATAAATATTACAATATTTGCTTATTTTTTATTGAAAAAAAGATTTATGTATGCAAAATAACATGATTTGCATCCAAAGAGGTTTGCATGCAACGAAGGGAGAGGGAGAGAAAAGAGAGATAAAGAGAGAACAGAGAAAGAGAAGAGAGAGAAAAAGAGAGGGAGGGAGGGAGGGAGGGAGAAGAGAGAGAAGAGAGAAAAGAAAAGGGATGGGCCTGGGTCGGATAGAAAAAGTAAAAAAGAAAAAAAAAAGAAGAAAAAAGGGGAAAGTGGCTTGGGGTTGGGCCTAGGCCGGATGGAGAAAAAAGGAAAAGTGGCTTGGGCTCGGGCCTGGGCCGGATAGAAAAAGAAAAAGAAAAAGAAAAAATGGCTTGGGCTTGGGCTTGGGCCTGGGCTGTATAGAGAAAAAAGGGGGAATGTGCACTTGGACCTGAATTGATGAATAGAAAAATAATAATGATGATGATGATGATGATGATGATGATGATAATAATAATAATAAATAATTGATGAATTTGAATTTAAATTGGGTCTGGATTTTAATTGGAAATTAATCAAGGGAAAACATATGTAAATATATATGATTGAGTTTAGAAATAAAATAAATCTATAAGTTTGGACTTAAAAATAATACAGCATTATTACATGAGAACTTGTTTACAAATTGGGCTATTGATTAATATTGAGAACTGGACCAGATTATTGAATCAATCTTGATAAAATATATTATGATATATTGTGCAGTAATATTATTAAGATGACACGGATATCTAATTCATCATGCTATAAGTCATGTGTTTTAATGTTACAAATCATGTGCTATGATACTATATGTCATGTGCAGTTGTGGAGATGCAAGCATGTTAACATGAATTGAAAAATAATTAAAGAAAGGAAAGGAAAAATAAACAAATAAATGTAAAATAAAATTATCATGTGCATAATGTATTACGAATACGGAGATGGGAGAAACTATATGATGGATAAGAGTCGTGTCGTATAACAAATGATTATAATGTTAAGGCCGAAAATTTTTTACTGCAATGACCTAGGTGATACTGCATCACCAATTGAAAATTGATATCCAGAATGGTATGTCCATTACTATAAAACAGTGCGGAAATTGGATTGTTATATCTAGAGACATGTCATGGTTCAACGCCATGAATATTGAGGCCGGGTCCCGAGTATGTACGGATACTTGTACAATACGAAAATTTGCGCACTATCTTATCCATCATTCTGTTTCAAATGCTAACAAGGACTTGAGCTCGACTTGACATCTTTTAAAGATACTATTGCAAGTGACATGCATAGTCTTACTTATTCTATTTTTCATTATTCTCGTGATATATTTAACACTATCACGATTTAATTGCATCCTTTATCTCCAGTACTGTGATAGTACATATATATTTTTTATGTGTTACTTGCTGGGTTTAATTTTCTGAGTTTTGAACCCAGATTTAGGAGACGGAGAAGGAGAACCAGTCCCGACTGAAGACCCATACTTTATTGACCAGACCAAGTGATAGTAGGCAGTGAAGAACTTTTTGGAGGACTTTTATATATATTTGTTTCTATTTTCTATTGTTTGTATACTGCTTTTCTCTTTTGTTTTCATATTCAAAACAGTGTGCTATCTTATATACCTAACTCTTTGTATAAATAAAATCTTTTCAGTTTCAGACGTGTTATTTATTTATCTGAGTGTGGCAGTAGTTACGGATATTTTAAGATCATGTGACTGTTGGGTTGTCTAGTGCAAAAATTAAGTAGCATCATTCGTTTTGAGAAACAGCTGAAAAATGGGGTATTACATGAATTTTATTGTTATTAATTGGTACTTCTCAATATTCATAAATATAAGAAATAAAAATTTGAAAATTTTTGCAACTCTCATTGCAACTTACATTTTGTTGCATTGTAACTGGTAAAGAAGATTGCATGTGAAACTTTTATAAATTTTGGTTGTTTATAACTTGTAAAGTGTGACGTAAGTAAATTTTTTTTACTGTTTGGTTGCATTTACAAAATTTTACAATTTCAATTACAACCACCTATACACTAATAACAATTATAATTATGAAATAACAGTGTGTGTAATGACTTATGATTATTATTTACAGAAGGTAAATTTATTTTTAATAAATGTGGTACTTCTTGATATTCTTAAAACATAGAAATCAAAATTTTAAATTTTTTTGTATTCTTGCTGTAACTTACATTTGGTTTCATTATAACTTTAAAGTATATTGTGTGTGGAGCTTTTATACTTTTTAGTTGTATCATAACTTGTAGAGTGGGCTACAAGTAAAACTTTTCTACTGTTTAGTTGTATTTATAAAATTTTATAATTTTAATTACAAACCCTTATATACTATTTACTATTATAATTACAAACAAACAGTGTTTATAATGACTCATTAGTATTATTTTAAAAAATAAATTTGTTGTTAATAAATGTGGTACTTCTCAATATTCTAAAAAATAAAAAATTATAATTTGAAAACTTTTGCAACTCTCATAAGTTACATTTGGTTGCATTGTAATTTGCATTGTAGGTTAAATGTAGAACTTTTATACTATTTGGTTGTACTTTAATAGTAAAATGGGCTACTAATAAAACTTTTCTACTATTCGGTTGAACTTATAACCACTTGTACACAAATAGCAATTAAAACCACTTGCACACAAATAGCTTAAAACCACTTGTACACAAATAGCAATTAGTATTTTGAAAATAATAGTATGTATAATGACTAATGACTATTATTTATAGAAAGTAACTTTATTATTAATAAATATATTACTTCTCAATATTCCTAAAACATAAGAAATCAAAATAAGAAAATTTTTACGACTCTCGTTAAAACTAATATTTCGTTTCATTATAAAATAAAAGTAAGTTGCATATTGAATGTTTACACTTTTTTGCTGTATTTTAGCAGGTAAATTAGGCTGCATATGAAATTTTCTACCATTTGGTTGTATTGACAAAATTTTATAACTTCAATTTCAACCACTTGTACACTAATAACAATTACAATTACGAAAAAAATAGTGTGTATAATAACTTATGACTATTATTTACAAAAATTAAATTTATTGCTAACAAATATGGTAATTCTCAATATTTTTTAAAAATAAAAAATCAAAATTTAAAAATTTTTGCAACTCTCGTCGCAACTTACATTTGATTGCATTGTAACTTGTAAAAGAGGTCATATGGAAATTTTATAATTTTTTGCTATGTTTTAATTTGAAAAGTTAGCTGCAAATAAAACTTTTATTTTGTTTGGTTGCATTTATAAAATTTTACAATTTTAATTATAACCAATTGTACACTAATAACAATTTCAATTATGAAAAAATAGTGTATATAATGACTTATGTCGATTATTAACAAAAAATAACTTTTTGATTATAAATATAGTACTTCTTAATATTAATAAAATATAAAAAATAAAAACTTGAAAATTTCTGCAACTCTTATTACAACTTACATTTGATTGCATTGTAACATACAGAGTAAGTTGCATGTGGAACTTCTATAAAAATTTTTTTGTATTTTAACCTGTAAGGTGGGCTACAAATAAAGTATTTCTACTGTTTTGTTAAGTTTACAAAATTTTATAATTTTAATTACAGCCACCTATACAATAATAACAATTATAATTACGAATAAAACAATGTATATAATGATTAATGACTATTACTTATTAAAAGTAACTTTATTATTAATAAATATCATACTTCTCAATATTCTTAAAAAAATAAAAAAAAAATCAAAATTTGATAAATTTTGTAACTCATATTAAAACTTAATTTTGGATGCATTATAACAAGTAAAGTAAGTTACATATGGATCTTTTATATTCTTAGGTATATTTTAAATTGCAAATTGGGCTGCAAATGAGACTTTTCTATTATTTGGTTGCATTTATAAAATTTTACAATTTCAACTACAATCACTTGTCCATTAATAATGGTTACAATTATGAAAAAAATAATATGTATAATAACTTATGATTATAATTTATAAAAGTAACTTCATTGTAATAAATGTAGTATTTGTCACTATTCTTAAAAATTAAGAAACCATAATTTGATGATTTTTGCAACTTCGTTACAAATTACATTTGGTTGCATTGTAACTTCTAAAATAGATTGCTTATGTAATTGTTATTCTTTTTGGTTGAATTTTAATTTGTAAAGTGGTCTACAAATAAAACTTTTCTACTATTTGATTGAATTTACAAAATTTTACAATCTTATTTGCAACCTCTTGTACTCTAATAACAATTACAATTAAGAAAAAATAGTGTGTATAATGACTAATGACCATTATCTACAAAAAGTAACTTTATTATTAATAAATGCAGTATCTCTCAATATTTTGAAAACATAAGAAATCAAAATTTGAACATTTTTGCAACTCTAAGTACAATTTACATTTAGTTACATTGCAACTTGTAAAGCAAGTTTCATGTGGAACTTTATACTTTTAAGTTGTATTTTAACTATAAATTGGGATGCAAATGAAAATTTTCTACTGTTTTATTGAAATTACAAAATTTTACAATTTAATTGCAACCACTTTTATACTAATAGAAATTAAAATAACAAAAAAAATAGTGTTTATAATGATTTAAGACTATTATTTATAAAATGTAATTTTATTATTAATAAATTTGGTACTTATCAATATTGTTGAAATATAACAAATCAAAATTTGACAATTCTTGCAACTCTCATTGCAATTTACACTTGGCTGCATTGTAAGTTGTGAAGTAGGCTGTTTGTGAAATTTTTATACCTTTTTATTGTATTTTAACTTGCAAAGTGTATTGCAAATGAAACTTTTCTACTGTTTGGTTGTATTTATAAAATTTTAAAATTTCAGTTATAACCAGTTTTACACTAATAATAATTACAATTACAAAAAAACAATGTGTATAATGATTTATAATTATCATTTACAAAAATTAACTTTATTATTAATAAATGTGTTATCTCTCAATATTCTTAAAACATAAGAAATTAAAATTTAAAATTTTTTGCAACTCTAGTTACAACTTACATTTTGTTGCATTGTAACGTGTAAAGTAGGCTTCATGTGGAATTTTTAATTTTTTTTTGTTGTATTTTAACTTCTAAAGTGAGTTTCAAATGAAATTTTTCTGTTTTTTGGGTTTTCAATATCAATTGCACTATGCGGATATACGGTTTTGACAATAAATAGTCTGGTCCATTGTGAACCAATTTTTTTAGAAATAGATGAAGACATGAATCATAGAGAAGCACTTTATTATATAGAAGTGTGATATATCCTGGGTTCCAAACCCTACATTGCAAATACAAAATGGAAACTCAAGTATTTAGTCCAAAGGCTAATAGTGGAACAGATATGGTATAGTGTCAGATGTGCAGTTAGGTTAGGCATGCATTTAATTAGTGTAATATTTGTGTCATAACCCAGCCTGACATACCTAAAGAGGTACAGCCCAATCAAACTAATTGAGAATATGGAAGTTAGTGGAGGAGATATGTAGCAAACATCTAGTTTGTTTCATTCCATCTTTATCTTGAACATTGGTCCTTGGTGAATCCAGATGCTACGTCATCACCAAGCCCGGACCGGGCTGACATCAGCATTAATTTAGAAGGCCCCCTATCATCCACATCTACCATAGACAACGTTGGTAGTTCCATTACTAAACTCAAGTCCTTCTTTTGCTTACTAATCCTTCCCATATTAGTTAGATAGACCTACACTCTATCCACCATGCCACTTTTGTTTTTCTTAGTGGGCCTAGTTGAAAAGCAAAATATTAAAAACCCAACAAGAAAATTGTCATGCATTCATATGATATTTATATTACAAAATATATAACAAAAATATCAATGTAGATTACATAGTTGTGATTTGTTTGTTTATAACAAACAAATTAGATAGGGAGAGTTCTGTTTCATGGTAATTGCATAGTTGGGATATGCTAGTCAGTAACAAACATACATCAAAGTTGATAGGATTAGTTAAGATATGATTAGTTAAATCCAACATTTCCCCTCAAAATGGATCAGGCAAGGGTTTGACCATCTTGGATGTAAGAAGCATGAACTGTGGATGATCCAGTGCCTTGATGAGGACATCAGCAAGTTGTTTTGTGGAAGGAACAAAAGTAGTGCGCAGGAATCCGGAGATGATACGTTCCCATACCAAATGACAATCAATTTCGATGTGTTTAGTACATTCATGGAAGACCGGATTGGTAGCAATGTGAAGAGCTGCTTTATTGTCACAAAACAATGTGATGGTTTTTTGATGGACTTGAAGGTTTTTGGGGAGGGGAGATAACTTTTGAAGTTCACATGAAGCAACTACCACAGAGCGTATTCTGCCTCAGTTGAGGAGCGGGAAACTGTTGTTTCTTTGTGTGCTAAGAAATAGGATTAGACCCCAGAAAGGCAATGTATCCAGTGATTGAACGACGTGTATTTGGATAAGAGCCCCAAGTAGCATCCACATTTATTGTGAGAGTGAAAGGACTTGTGGTAGACATCAAAATGCCTGTAGGTAGGCAGGATTTGATGTAGCGCATGACATGAAGAGCTGCATTCTAATGAGCATCTGTTAGCTTCGACATATATTGACTCAATAAATTTAGCACATAAGTTAAGTCAGGCCTTGTGATAGTAAGATAGAGAAGTATTCGACCAACCAAACATCTATAAGGAGAAGGAACAGGTAGAATTGTCCCGCTTGAAGTGTGTAGATGGTGAGTGATTTCAATTTGTGTTGTGACTAGTTTGGCACCTAGCTAGAAGACCTACATCTTTCAAAATATCGAGAACATACTTTTGCTGGTTAATAAAAATGCCAGAAGAGGACTGATCAATTTCAAGTCCAAGAAAGTACTTCAATGGGCCGAGGTCTTTGATGTGAAAATGACAATGTAGAACCTTCTTGAGGAGCTAAATAGTGAGACAATCATCATCCATCACTATAAAGTAATCAACATATACCAGGATAAATGTCAGAAGTTTACCCCTTGATTTCATGAATAAAGTGTAGTTAGCACGGGACTGACAGAAACCTGCCGCTAAGAGAGTGGAAGAGAATTTTTCAAACCAATTACGTGATGCTTGCTTTAAACCATACAAAGACTTGTGAAGACGACAGACCATCTTTTCCCCTATCTATTAAAACCTGGTGGAAGTTGCATATATATACCTCTTCATGTAAGTCAGCATGGAGAAAGGCATTGTTGTCATCTAATTGATGAAGTGGCCACTGTAGACACTAAAATAATAATAATAAAAAAAAATCATTGCGGACATCACCTACGGGAGAGCTCCCGCGGGTGCCAACCCGCGGGAGCAATCTCGCGGGTGCACCCCACCCGCGGGAGCAATCCCCCGGGTGCACCCGCGGGAGAGCTCCCGCGCGTGCACCCGTGGGAGAACTCCCGCGGATGCCAACCCATAGGAGCAATCCTGCGGGTGGGTACCCGCGGGAGCGATCCCGCAGGTGCCCACCCGCTGGTTGTAATCTGTCTCTTTCCGTTTTGTGTTTGGTTTCACCCGCAGATTGATTCAGTTCCGGAGATCCCGTGATCCGATTTTTTAGGGAGAATTGAAGCCGGATTTCAAGCTTCCTTAGTCTATAAAAGAGAGGAGTTAAGTCATAGAAGGGACTTTTTGGTGCGATTCTTGGCAGAGTTCAAAGAATTCAGAAGGAGCGGGTTTTCTTCAGGAGTTCACAGAGAAAGAAGCATATCTTCTTCCAAGTCAGACGTCAACATAGTGTACCAGCGAGGCTCCACCGCCACCCAAACCCACATCAAAAAGGGAATCAATCAATATTCCCGTTCTTGTAATTCCTCAAATTATTGTAAATCTCAATTTTCTCGTTGTAATCAAATAATTCTACAATGGAAGGAAAAATTTAATTTTTGAGCAAACAAGAACTGGCGACCATAGTGGGAGCCTCTCTGTTCACGACAGAGAATGTTGTGGCGCAGTCCGACTTGGTACCAATCAGATCTGTTGTTGAGACGCTGGTCGTAGAAGTCGACCAACAAAAATATGAGGAATTTCTCTCTTCCTATGTTTCGGAGCCTAGGCGTCATCGCTGGGCGACGATTAAGAAAGGTGAAGCGTCATCGCCCACAGGAAATAAAAAGGCGTCATCGCCTATGAAAACTTACGTGGCGTCATCGCCCGTAAAAACTAAAACTTACGAGGCGTCATCGCCCGTTATAACTGACAAGACATCATCGTCTGTCAAAATGCATATGGCGTCATCGCCCACTCAAAAAATAGAACAAACTCTCATCCGCTCCCAAAAGAGGAATCTAAGGCGTAAAGCCCAACGGGCATGCCTTTCTGAACAATTACAGTCAAAAGAATCCATCTACAAAATCCAATGCAGATAGCAATCCTGAACGGAACACCACATGACACATCAGACGGAAAAGATTCCACAGGCGGAAATTCCTAGGCACAACTGTGGGTTGCACCCCATGGGAGCAATCCTACGGGTGCAACAGACCCCGCGGGAGCAACCCTGCGGTTCCAATTGCGGGTGCAAACCATCGGTTCACCGCGGGTGCAGCCCTGCGGTTGCGACCACGGGTGCAACCCCACGGTTGCAACTGCGGGTTGCACCCCGTGGGGCAACCCCGCGGGTGCAAACCCGTAGGCGCAAGCACGGGTTGCATTTGGCGGATGCAACCGCGGGTTGCATCCCGCAGGTTACACTCCGCAGGAGCAACTGCAGGCTATATCAACTGAATTTGATTCTGGTGTCTATTCGGGCACACGCGCATTGAGCACACAGCACACACCTAATTTTTTGGTTACCCTCTTAGGTGTTCCATCATGTTCTTCTGCAAACAAATACAAGGATGTGCTCATGCACTCACCTGAATGCATGTTTTCAAGTTTCTCTTCGGATGATGAACATATTTCGGATAAAATCCTCCAACATATTCTGAAGTATAATTTAGATACATATGGGGCCCATGCATCTGCGCAGGCCAGCACACACTCTAGAAAGCTTTACAAAAGAGATCGTTCTGATACTGGAAAAATGCTTAACCCTTAAATACTACAAACTAACCAGTATTATGAACAAAACTCACGATGCAAGAGGCATCAGAGTGCAAATTTAAATGAGAACAGGTCTCAGGATTTGAGAGAGTATCTCACTTAGAAGAGGATCACCTCCCAATCCACTCCTCACTGCCATTGTGAACGGTTGATCTCAGCCGTTCTATCAAATTGCAAATGCAAGTCAAGACCATCTATTTTTGAGCGGATTACAGAGCCAAAGAGAAGACGGATGGTGAAGAAAATATACTCTGGGGATGATCTGCCAGCAGCTTCATCCCATATGTTGAGTAAGGGCAAGAAGGTTGCCGAAAGTGACTCTTCAGATAAAGAGTTCACTCCAAGGTTAAAGGAAGTGTCTATCGAGCCAGAAGGTATGTATCGACACACTCGGGCTAGGAGAGGGGATGCCATACCGTTGGATTATAAGAAATTAGCTGGAGGATCTGATGAGGAGGAAGATAGATGTTCTGCCGTTATATTTTCGTCTTATTCTAATTCAAACAGAGGTTCAGAGGCTGCAGTGAATATGACCGACCTTCCAGAAGAGGTCTCTAGAAGGCTTGAGAGACAAGAACAACATCTCAAACAGAAAGAGGAGACCATGGAAGAAATAAAGCAACTCTTAACTGAGTTGTTGGCTCAATCAAAGAAAGGTCAGTTCTTGTCGTCCACTTCTAAGCGGTAAGAAGAGAAACAACATGTCCACATAGATGAAGATAGCGAAGATGACTATGAAGAACTACCTCCTCATTCAGAGAAAGAAAAAGTGAAAGTAGTTATTAACCCTCATGTAGAGAAGATGGAGAAAATAGAGAACCAGCTGCAAGCTCTTCTTCACCGCAAAAAGTTACAGGAAGTGGGGATAGTGCGTCCCTATCCCATAGAGTGGGAAACTACACCCTACCCTACAAACTACAAACCATTAAACCTTCAGTCGTTTGATGGAAAAGGCTCACCATAATAACACATCTTTTACTTTCTGTCATAGAAAGGATACCTAATGGGGAATGATTCAACCTTGACCAAAATATTTGCGAGCACCTTACAAGGGCCTGCATTTACCTGGTTCATGCAGTTACCCCAAGGGACGATTAAATCATGGGCTGATGTAGAACGTGAGTTCTTGGCCCGATTCTTTGAAGATGATACTGAGGTCTCGGTGCCATCCTTGCTAGCAGCAAAGCAAGGAGAGGGCGAGACAGTGAAAGCTTTTATCGAGCAGTTCTGAGAGCTTTCCATGCTGTGTCCACATGGCATGGCGCAGGAGACTCTCGTAGAGACTTGCAGACACAACTTACTGACCAATGTTTTGGTCAAAATGGATTCAGTTGAATCCAAATCTTGGAAGACCTACTCAAGCAGGGTGAGCAGGCCGAGAACATACTCCGACGCCTCGAGGAGTGGCAATCTGCGAGAAAGGTCACCTCAAACAAACCTCCATCTCATTTCTCCCATTACAGAGGGAAAGACATAATAGTAGTAGAAAACACATCCAAGCCTAAAAGAGGGCCACCTAAAAGCAACACAGCGAGGTCACCTAGGTCACAGAAGCAGTATTCATTTATGGATGAGCATACTGTTACTATATTTAATCTGCTCACCAAGCGTAACATGCTCAAGTTGCCAGAGAGCAAGAGGCCTGAAGAGGTTGGGAAGGCTAACGATCTGAATTACTGCTTATACCACTGGATCGTAGGCCATCCTACTAAAAACAGTTTTATTTTGAAAGACAAAATTCAGGCGTTGATTGATACTGGAACAGTTCAGCTCAAAGCTAAACAAAAAAGGATTACAGCTAACTCAGCTACATTTACAGTGGGTGGTCTAGAGGTACCACTTGAGCTCACACCTATTCCAAAAGGCGAGCTTAGGGTGGTTAATTTAGACCCCCATAACCAACAAAAGAAAGGGTTAGTCCCTTTAATAACAGAGAAAAAAGAGGTCCTTTGGGTGCATCCACACATTCTCGAAGATAAACAATGAACAATTGTGGGGCCCAAGAAGAAAACCAAGACAAAAGGAAAACAGCGCGTCTGCAATGCTGTCTCAGCAACAATTGAGAAGGATGCAGATGACACACCTCTATTAACAAATTCTAAATCAGAGGTGACTGCTCTAGCAATGAAAATGAACCTGCGCCACTTTCTGGAACTAGATCTAGGAGACAGTATTTGAAGGATCCCACAAACACAGAAGATGGCTACTCTAAGTTAACAAAGGAGGCCAATGAGGGAGCTACTAAGCAGATTCCCGACAATGGAAAACAAAAGGAGCTCCGGTATAACCGGGCTCTACAGAAAGATGCTCCTGAAGAGCAAAGCTCTTCTTTTCAGTTTGATGTTATGGCGCAGTTGGCAAATATACCTGCAAGAATAACTCTGTATGAGTTATTGTGCCTGTCAAAGTCTACAAGAGATGCACTAAGGGAAACCCTAGTAGAATCTGAAGCTTTCTTAACCCATCTCCCAGAAGAGATTGAGGAGACATGCCCGCACTGCAACTCAGTGTCGAGGCGTGCCCCTTATATCACTTTCACACTAGAGGACATGCAGTTGAAGAATATTAAGCACAACAGGCCTCTGTACTATATAGGGAATATTGGCTCAATAGAAATTGGTCGAATTCAGATTGATCAGGGTTCTGCTTTGAGTATTATGCCGTGAAGGCTTATGCAATTTCTTGGAATCCCTCTCCACAAATTGACTTCAACTAATACTGTCATTTTTGGCTTCAACGCCAATGGTAGTCATCCTCTAGGTAAGTTCAGGCTCAGATGCTAGATCGGAGATCTCAAAAGCTAGGTGACCTGTAATGTAATTGAATCAGACACTTCCTACAACCTTCTCCTAGGGCGACCATGGATTCATGCCAATATGATCGTCCCGTCCACCGTGCACCAATGCATGAAGTACGTGGATGAAGATGGAGAAGTGCATACTTTGATTGCTGATAAACAGCCTTTCAAGGGTGTTGAAAACTACTTCGTGGATGCCCTTTTGTATGTTGAAAGTGCTGAAGTCGATCCCCCACTACACGATGAATATGATAGTGGAAATAAGGCTGATACTGAGTCAGGGGTTTTTATTGCCAATGAAGGCTTTGAGCCTCTTATAATTAATCTTGAAGATTTAGATGTAAATGACACCACCATTGATGAAGGCGAGTGGAAAATAAATAAAAATCTAGACTTTGCTTATTTGTCTGTGTTGCTACTGATTATATATCTTCAGTCATTAGTACGAATGCAGATAGTCTCTCAGAATTCGAGACTTTAGCAACCATGCACATGCCAATTAGATCATCACTAATGTTACAATCAAAGATCGAAAATGTAGATGGGGCAGTGTTCGAAGTACCGGCCCATCGACTGGATCAAAAACCTATTCTTTTTGGAAGGGTTCAACCACATGTAGCCTCATCCGATAATAGTGAGGATGAAGCTCAAGAAATCCCTCAATTCTATCATTACGGACTAAAGTCATTCCGAATAATGGCAAAGATGGGATATGATTTTATCCATAAATCCGGATTAAATTTCGGTAAGGGACGTCAAAATTTGCTTCCCTCATGCGTGCCCGAAGGAAAAGAGCCAGACTATTATCACAAAACCGGCAGGGGGTTGGGATACGTCACGACACCCAATCCTTCGGCTATCGAATATATAATTTGCCAAAATGTGGAAGATTCCGATTGGGATTCATATATCAATCTGGGAGTATTATTCAAAGAATTGACTATAACATGACATCCGTTAGCTCGACCCCAGATGAAAATGATGAACTGACCCTTATACAAGATGAAGCGTTAGTTAAGCATCTTGATTTCCAATGGAACATGCACTTTAAGCAACGTGATCCTCCTACTAAGGATAAGGTGATCTAAATAAATATGGGTGATGAAACCAATTCTAAACTCATATTTTTAAGCGAAAGTTTGTCTCCTAATGAAAGAGACGATCTTGTGACTCTCATTCGAGAGTACATAGATGTCTTTGTCTGGAATTATGAAGACATGCCAGGTTTAGATCCTCAAGTTGCCATGCATCGACTTAATATTAAGCCAGATGCGAAACCAGTAAAATAACAACAGAGAAGATTCCGTCCAGAGTTAATGGAATCAATCGAAGATGAATTGAAAAAGCTTATACAATCTGGCTTTATCCGAGAAGAACAACATCCTGATTGGGTAGTGAACATCGTTCCAGTTCCCAAGAAGAATGGAAAAATTTGAATTTGCATTGATTTTCGAGATCTCAATGCAGCATGTCCTAAAGATGAATTTTCACTTCCGATAGCGGATGTCATGATTGACAATACCTGCGGGTTCGAAAGGATGTCATTCATGGATAGATTCTCCAGGTACAATCAAATCAAAATATGCCCGGAAGATGAGAAACACACCGCCTTCAGGACACCGTTAGGCATATACTGTTATACGGTTATGCCATTCGGTTTGAAGAATGCAGGTGCAATATATCAGCATGCTATGAGCACAATTTTTCGCGAGCATCTCCGTAAAACGGAAGAGTGCTACGTGGATGACCTGGCCGTCAAGAGTCGCAATAAAAATGATCATCTCCAAGATTTGAAAGCGATGTTTGACATTATGAGAAAACACCAATTAAAAATGAATCTGACTAAATCCTTTCTCGGTGTCTCTAGTGGCAAATTCCTTGGTTTTGTTGTTACAGCCAAGGGTATTTATTTAGACCCAAAAAAAGTAAAAGCAATTCAAGAGATGCAGCCACCAAAAAACCTTAAAGAACTTCGTGGATTACAAGGGAGACTGGCATATATTTGGAGATTTAGAGCCAATCTTTCAAAATAATGCCAACCCTTCACCAAGTTAACGAAGAAAGGAGTGTCGTTCGTTTGGGATGAAACTTGTCAGCAAGCCTTTGAGGATCTTAAGAAATACCTCGCAAAGCCTCCAGTGCTGGTAACCCCTGTATCAGGAAAACCATTCTTGATATATGTTCGGGCAATAGACCATTCACTTGGCGCCTTGTTGGCCCAAACTAATGACTCAGGCCACGAACAAGCCATTTACTATCTTAGTAGAACTATGGTAGGTATCGAACATCGGTACACTCCAGTGGAGAAGGAATGTTTGGCCCTAGTATTCACAGTTCAAAAAATACGACATTACTTAATCGGCCAAACAATCCATGTGATTTCTTGGGTAAATCCCCTTTGAGTGCTCATGACAAAGCCTGGGTCACTCAATTGCAGGTTAGCTAATTGGTTGATACTCCTATCGCAATATGACATGCAATTTATACCACAAAAAGCGATCAAAGGATAGGCGATCGCTGATTTCCTAGCAGAACATTCCATCCCGGAATCCTCTAAACTTTATGAGGATATTCCAGATGAGATGGAAGAAGCCAACATGGTCTCTAAAGAACCAGTTTGGCAACTATTTTTTGATAGAGCGGCTAGAAGGAACTCTGCCAGAGTGGGGGTGGTTTTAATATCCTCACAGAATCATGTAATCCCTCGAGAATATTGACTAACTCAGTCCTATTCTAATAATGTGTCTGAGTACAACGCATTATTGACGGGACAGCAAATTGCCCAAGAGCTGGGAGTCCGGCATTTAGAGGCCTATGGGGATTCCAAACTCATAGTAAATCAAGTAAGAGGAGAAGTCGATGTTAAACATGAGTATCTCGTACCATACCATAAGGCGACAATCAAACTTGTCATCTCATTCAAAGATTTTATATTGACTACGTGTCACGACACGAGAAAGCATACGCTGATGCCTTGGCTTCCCTCGCAGCTACATTAGCACTCCCTACTAAGTCGAGCAAAAATATTGAGGTTGGAAGCCGCGAGCTTCTTTCTTCTGAGGAAATACTCGAGGCAAATGAAGTTCATGTGTCAGGGATGAACTTCGAGCCTAGAGATTGGCGGTTCGTATTCGTCGACTTCGCGCATTATGGGATATTACCTGAAGATTCTTCAGAAGCAGCCAAAGTGACGCAGAAAAATTCTATTATAACGCTGAGCTTAGTACCTTGTATAGGAAAATGCCAGGTGGAGTTTTACTTCGCTGCTTATCACAACAAGAAGCACAAGAAGTGCTTAAAGAAGCACATGATGGAGCCTGTGGTGCTCACTAACTGGGACCTAAATTAGGAGACCGGATAAAAAGAATGGGTTATTACTGGCCAACAATGATGTCAGATGCCGTGGCATATACGAAGAAATGTCATGCGTGTCAGGTGCATGCAAACTACATACACCAGGCCGCAGAGTACCTACATCCAACCACAATTACGTGGCCATTCGAGACGTGAGGAATGGATATCATTGGTCCCATCACTCCACCTTCTTCTCGTGGACATCGGTTTATACTAGTTATAACCGATTACTTTTCAAAATGGGCAGAAGCTACCCCTTTAAGAGAAGTAAAAACAAACGATGTGGTTAATTTCATCAAACACCACATCATCTATTGCTTTGGTGTTCCTAGACGGATTATCAGCGACAATGACCCTCAATTCACTAGCAAGGCCTATACTAAATTCTGTGATAAGTTCATAATACAGAATATATTTTCGTCCCCATATAACCCTGCTGCAAATGGTCAAGCTGAAGCATTCAACAAAACCATTGTGAAGCTCTTGCAGAAATTCGTCATTACAAGTCAGCTCGATTGGGACGAAAAATTGGAAGCTTGTCTATGGGCTTATCGCACAACGGCTAGGATACCGACGAAGAGTACACCATTTTCTTTGGTGTATGGTTGCGAAGCCGTATTACATTTGAAAATTCAAATTTGAAAATTCAAATTCCTTCTCTTCGGGTGGCATTAACTACAAGAATGACCACCGAGGAAAGACATAGCCAACGGCTTCGGGAATTGGAAGCATTGGATGGAAAACACTTAAAGGCTCAACAACAAATAGAGCTTTATCAAGTGCGAATATCCCAAACCTTCAACAAGAAAGTGAAGGAACGAAATTTCAAAGTAGGTGACGTGGTCTTAGCGGTCAGATATCCTATGATTCTGACGCACAAGACTAAGGACAAATTTCAGCCAAAATAGGAGGGCCCATTTGTAGTAGAGACGGTCTACTCAAATGGAGCATACCGGTTGATTGCTCAACATGGTGATCGAATGATGATGCCAATAAATGGAAAATTCCTAAAAAAAAATATTATTCTTAAAAAAAAAATTCATCCGACCTCTCTTTTGTTACAATAAGTGAAGAAATTCTTATTCACCGCTAGCACAAAGTTCCACACCTTAACTAGTGGTCTGAAATGAAAATGGATCCTACGTCTCTATGACTAAGGATGGAGGAAATGTTTGACAAGTAAGCCCAAACAAAATTCTCACCAACCCTATCATGCTGGGGGTAAGAGCATGAATTGCCTGATACCATTAAGGTAATGGGAAGAGAACAAAATTCTCGCAAACCCATCATGCTCGGGGTAAAAGCATGGATTGTCCAAAACTGCTAATGCAAAGGGAAGAGGGAACATTTGGCATCTAAACCCAAACAAAACCTTCGATAACTCACCATGCTGAGGAGGATAGTATGGCCAGCCCAACTTAAATGGTAGTTGGTAAAGGCAAATCAAATCCGTTGATAGCTGGGGGTTTGCTAAAAATTCTACGACAAATCTATCACGATAATATCCTTATTTGAATATAAGGACACATCATTGCCCAAAGCTGCTAAGGCAAAGGGAAGAGGGAACGTTTGGTATCTAAGCCCAAACAAAACCTTCGATAACTCACCTTGCTGAGGGGAATAGCATGGCTAGTCCAACTCAAACGGTAGTTGGTAAAGGCAAATCAAATCCGTTGATAGCTGGGAGTTTGCTAAAAACTTTACATCAGATCAATTCCTTGTCAAGTTAAGATTTCACCTCTGATAAAAAGACAAAACTCACACTTCATCAAGTCCAATATTACAATCTCTGATAAACCTGTTTTTAATATCGTTAAGTTAAAAGTCATCTCTAACGACAATCATTTTCCCTATCAAGTTAAACAGTTACCTCTGATAGTCAGATTTTGAGACCGAACACGTTAACAATCACCTCTGTTTAGTCAGCTTATTCATTCCTATCACGACCAGATCCTCTGAATAGGTTGAACTCCGAGACATGTTTAATGATACCTCTGTCTTTTCCTAATCCGTTATACTAGTCGTCACTGAATGGTTAGGATTCTATAAGCACGTTAATATCATACTCTGCTTGTTATTCTATAAGCACATTAATATTATGCCTCTGCTTGTCATCAATAGGCATGTTAACATCATACATATGCCTATCGTTCGTAAATCCTAATAGGTTGCACTATATGTCGTTGAACAATTAGGATTAAATTTATGTGAAAACTCTCACTATCACGTCCTGAACCTCTGAATAGTTTGAGTCACTATCCATGAAGTGTATAAAATACATATATGTATGTAATAAAATAAGAAGAAATAGATAAATGATAATAAATTTTCTTTTCTTGAAGAAAGATAATAATAATAATGATACAGATGCACACAACAAAGTCTTTTTCTGTATTATTACAAATAACCAATAAGTAATAATAATAATTACATGAGAGATAAAGCCTTTAAAGCATCTTCTACCTCTTACAGCCTACTGTGGAGGCTCTCCCTTGTTGTTTCTAGAGCTCTCCTCTGCAAGTCCATTTCATCCATGGGAGGTTATTGTGCAGCCTGAGTCTTGGATTCTTCCAACTCCCTGATGCCGACGATGATATCATGCTCGGTTTGTTCCTTTTGCCATGAGTTCTCAGATGCTTTGCTAGAAAAAATTTGAATTTCAAGTTCAAGTTTAGTAATCGAGGCTTGAGCTTTAGCAACGATCTCCCGCTCGCGGCTTATTGAGTTACAGTGGTGTTCGATATCATTCTCAATCTGAGCTAGGTTCCTAGATAACTTCTCTGAAGAACCTTGGAGTCCTGCAACTAGTTGGGCCTGATGTTTTATATTTTGCTGCAGTTCGGCAAGGAAAGCCAAATTTTGGGCTCGTAAGCAAGCCACTTCTTGGTTAGTCATCTAGGCAAGATCGGCTTGGCGCAGTCTGTTGAGCAATGATAATTGGATCTCCAGCTCATCCCATCGAGCCCTATAAGGAGCTGCCCACTGCTGTCCTCCAATCCTGGTGATATGATCTAAGTGACTCACCATGAGAGGATGGACCCTCTCCAGAGAATCCTCTCCGTTGAGGATCTCCTCAATACATCCATGAAAGAGTTTGAGGAAGAGTTCGGCGTTGCGACTAGTGACTCTTTCACTGAAGCTGGAGACCGAATTCTGATTCGAATTTGTTGAAGTTGCAGGAAAAGGACGTATGGATGTTGGAGTAACAGCAGGAGGTACTGATGCCATATGTGATTCTGATAATAGAATAGCCGCCGCATCTAATGAATTAGTCACAACTCTTGCTGGAGTTGTCATTACCTCTGTTGTCAAGACCGCTGACGCTGGCAGCATGGCCACTGCGCCGAACGTCGACCACATGGCAACGGAACATGGTGAAACCGGCGAAGGAAAACTTTCTGTGCTCACAGCCTTTACTAAAGCCTCCAAAGAAGATATTAAAGATGCATTAACATCACCTGCATCTGATATAAATAGAATGGTCAGGTATTATCATCAAAAGATTTTTGCAATATGAAGAAAGTGTGCAAATACCTGCTGGAAGAATTGTATTGGTGGCAGTTATGGGAACAGAACCAGGTCCCTCAAATTTATCCACTTCTAAAACCTCTGGGGGTAAGTGGGAGATTTTATCCATGTTGGGTTGAGAAAAGTAATTACTGTCGAACTCTCCATCAGAGCCTAGACAGTCAAACTCACAAATTGCTCCACTTACACCAGAATAATTCACTAGTTCCAAATAATCTGATTTAGCGGTAGGGGAGGCGTGAGTCATTGGATCTCCGCTACCTAAAATACAAACGAATATATACTAAAAAATAGGAGATGGAAAAGGAGGAAAAAATCCCAATCCTTAAAGAGAAATGCTCACCTGAAGGGACAAGTCTTGGTGTTGAGCTAGGCAAAGCGGTTTCACTAGGAGATGATGGAAAATCATCTAGTGCAGTATCTCCCAATGCAGTACCCGTCGGCTCTATGACTCTTGTATCCCTGATGGTTGGTCCGCTCCTGTCAAAATTTGCAATTTCAGGGGCTGGACTTGCAGTAGTAGGTATCTTAAGTGTAGAGAAAGCTGCAAAGCCATATATCCTAACAGTCTCATTAGAAGAAGTCATTGATGGTGTTACGTTAGAAAAGACCAGAGAAGTTGTGGTAGATGGAGGTCCTACTGACCCAAACACCGAAGTGATAACGGGAAAGTCATTTCTAGATGGGATGATTGGTGAGATATAGAGGTTGTGGTCGGCAGACCTGAATGACTTGTTGTTGGCGGATCTAAATGACTCATGGTCGGCAGATCTGAATGACTCACAGTTCGTCAAAAGACTGAATTATCAACTCGAGCCTGAAATTTCTTCTTCTTCTTTTGAGGGACCTTGACTCCTCTAGGGTTTGAACGCTTCAATGCGGATTTGCCTCCAAGAGGAGAGACTAGAGTAGAAGTATCATCTTGTCCACCCCCATCGTTTTTATCAGAACTAAGAGAGGTGCTTATGGACTGGAATTCACGCGTCAGGCCCTTTTGAGGATCTATATGATACCTCAATATGCTTTAAAAAGGAATGATTCACCTGATAGTCACCAGGGATAATATCTGCAAGATGATACTAATTGCAGAATTCCATTGACGCAAAAAGAGATGGTGATTGGCTTGGAAGGGTAAATGATGCCTTTGTACCTCACACCGCAAAATGATACTATCCTCGCGCACTCTCAAAAAGATTTCCCTCATGACGGAGATAAGAGTGTGGTTTGCCAACATATAGCTGATCATACCCGAACTGACGCATGAAACGACTTGGTGTATAGGGCTCCATAAAACAAATTCGACCTTGTCGAAAAATCAAATGACTTGGTCGGATATTGATAAGCCACCAAAAGCAACCCGTTAGCAAGGTTGTATAGCCATCATGTCCAGGACTATCTTCAAGTTGGCTGCTATAACTTCCTCCAAGAAACTTTGGAAAACAGCGGTAAATATGATAATTTTGGTGTCGCCTAAGGATTTGTCAGATCTTAGCAATGTACTTTCCATTCTAGGATTAGTTCGTAAAGCGCTGCACATGAGGAGTGGCATGATCAATGAGTCCTGAAGGGGAAGTTGTTAGCTCAGGACAGTGCAACACGAACCAAGTCATCAGATAAGTGAATGGCAGATCAATGCGTAGATTAGGCATTTTGAAGATATTATTACCATCCCTATCTTCCACCTGCTGGACTTCAGAAAATTGTGTAATTATGTCTCTCAAGCTATGTTGCAGACTATAGACCATCGCTGCCAATAGTTCTAGAGGCTGGCCGAACGCTAGTAAGACTGCAGGGTAAATAACTTCAATGGTGACAGTTTCGCGACATAAGGTAGGTACTATACAGCGCTTCAGCCACAACATGAGATATCCAGCAAAAATAGCATTGTCCAATATAGGGGAAGCTGCCTGGTAGTGGTAACAATCGAAAACGGTCTAAGGTTTAAACCCATCTTCATCGGATCTGCTGTATATGTGGTTGCGAAGCAAGCACCAATCCTTTCATTGATAGTATCCATATCACAAGCAGCCCGTATTTGGATAGTGAGCTCATTTCCTTCCAAATTTTGGAATAGATATTATATCCATACCTTATGTCGCACCCCTAGATTTCGGGCTCGGCGCGCCCCTTGATTTCTTGGTTTTGAGATATCGGCACAAATGTTATAGTGACACATCAGCTCCTAGTAAGTTGAGTATGCATTGGGAATAGCGTTGAGGCAGAGTTATTCTTACATATTCAGAACATACTCTTCATAAGGAGTTTCGCCTATGGATAATGCTGAAATTTTATGCATCTTATGAAGTGCAAATCCCAATTCTCCAATAGGGGTGAAGAAAGTATTGGTCTCCGGATTATACATCTCCAGTATACAGAAGAAGTGAGGGGAGCTATGTAGAAGACCAAACTGTACATTACGCACTGCGTGATAGAGGCCAAGTCTCTCTAAACGTGTTTTGAAATTCAGTAGAATGAAGTGGGTCATCCAAGACCACCATGATCGTGAAATGGAGTGAATCCATCCAGGAGTGCGGAAAACATGAGTTGGGAATTATCCATTAGCATCCGCAAATTGATTAATGAATTATTTTGCTCGCTTCGGATGCTCTCCAATAGGTAGGTCTTTGCCGAATCTACCAGGCAATAGACCTGTAACATATTTTGCTGGGCCATCTACAAATGAGCCGTTTTTGTTAAATATCCCTGTCGCAACGCCATGATTATTGCGGGTGATTGACCAAGACATCACACGTGTATACGAAATTCGCTGCAGATATGATAAGGAATAGCTACACTCTAAGTCTGGGATAAACATGTATCGACCTCCAGCATTGTTCAACCACTTAGTAGTGTCCCATAAGTCTTCGTCCGGTTGGTTGACGACATCCCCAAAAAAAAATTGCGAGTTCTTCAAAATTTGCCTATTTGTTCCTTCAAAGACGGAATCAGTGATTAACTCATGAGCTGTGAGTGGGTTGCAGCTAATAATCTTCTGCTGTCGATCCGCACTACTCCATTCCTCCACTAAAGGGATGTGACTATTAAATCCGAAGTGAGATTGGTTATTCGAACTGCCCGAAAATCTAAAGTAATGATTCTTGGATAAAGGATCTGTTGAATAGGGAATTGCAAGAGAGAAAATGAAACTTTAGTCCAAATCTTCACCACAAAAAAAAAAACGGAGTAGCAGCGTGGACTGCGGGTGACACTCGTGGGTGGGCACCCGCAGGTGCCACCCGCGGGTGGACAACCGCGGTGCCACCCGCAGGTGCACACCCGCAGGTGGATACCTGCGGTGCCACCCGCGCGGATGGGCACCCTCCGTGCCACCCGCGGGTGCACACCCGCAGGTGGACACCCCCTCCGTGCCACCCGTGGTGCCACCCTTGCGTAGCTATGCATAGCTCTAAATCTGTTATATTTACATTATATAACACAACATCTTTTATGGTGATGGAGAGCATGAAGCCATTTGCAAATTCATGTGAGACAGCATGAAGCCATTTGCAAACTCATATTTAAGTTAAGAACGAAATCTCTTTCTTAATAATTGCAAAAACGATTTTAAAATAAACGGATGACCATTTGTTTACCTGATATCAGGAAGAAGAGATTAACACCGGCGGTGACGCCTGCGTGTCGGTCCTCAAAATCTAAATTTTGAGTGCTTGAGGAAACCATTAGATTGAGTAAGAAGAAAATAATCTCTCTAAGTATGAGAACAAGAGATTTTCTGAATATGAGAAGAAGAGGTGGAGGTCTATGGGTATTTATAGTGAATTACCTGGAGTTCAAATAGGAAAAGAAATCAGAATTCATTACTGACCAAAATTAAAGTTTGGTTAAAATATTTATCAGAATCCAAATAGGATTTGAGTATTTATTTAAATTCTTTTTCCTATTCCAATTCTTACTCTTATCCAAAGTAAAATTCGGATATCGAGGTCATCTCAGTTATAAAGAAAGAGTCCAAAGTATTTCGAAATTCGTTACAAATCAATTTACAAAATTTTAAAAACTTTGGATGGAGTTATGTAGACACTAAAATAATAATAATAATAATAATAAAATCATTGCGGATATCGCGGGAGAGCTCCTGCGGGAGCAATCACGCGGGTGCACCTATAACGCCCGCTTTCCGAAGTATGGAAAGCTGAAACGTTCGGCGTCGAATGACAACTCGACAAGCCTCAAAACAAAACATTACAGTTGCAATGAAATTTAATATGAATAACGTACAGAAATAAATGATATATTTTTTTTAAATCAAAGAGATAACAACTTCCTCTAAATAAAATCAGCAATATGTCATTACAATAAATATTTCTGCATAAAAGAGCTGTCTCACATAAAACTAAATGAAGTGCCATATGCACTTATTACAGTTTTCTAAAATGGAAGTAATTAATTAGAAATTGCATCACTCCTGTAGATCTGCCTGTTCCTTAAAGTATGCCACATCTTGTTCTGTTTCTGGAGGATCTACTTCTTGATAAATATCTACATCTGGTCATGCATAACCAGGATCGTCAGTAAAGCGATCTAACATAAAAATTAACAATAATAATTCAATATCATGGCAGACATGCAAATAAAATGTAGAAGTCATTATCATTATTATCTTCAGTTGATGTCTTTTAATTATGGCATTTGAAAATTCAGGAAAATATGAATATAACTGGTCTGAACGCATCCCCGTCTACTCCCGGAAAAACGGAACAGTAATTTTGATCGGAGCCTATCCCGATCCTCCCAAAATGGGAAACAGTGACGCAGTGATGATCGGAGCCTATCCCGATTCTCCCAAAAATGGGAAACAGTGGCACAGTTACGTCCAGCCATCTAATTCATATGAACCAAAATTTTTCCCAAATCCCAGTGTATGACGATTCCAATATAAGTCATTCAGTTTAGTTTAATGGATTGGTGATCATCATTAATTTCAATATTCTGTGGCAACAATAGTAATAATAAACAATAATGTACAATGCAATAGTTAATGATCTATCACCAATTTCATGATTTCGGTGTCTTTACGGGTTTTATTTCCAATATGATGTATCGTAAAGTGATTTACAACACAGGGAAAATGGTGCTCACTAGTAAAATATGTACGCATTTCAATTTTTTCCGAAGTTGTCTTGTCATTGCAACCCAACTGAGAAATGAGAAAAAAAATAGTAGCAGTAGCAAAAACAGAAGGAAAGAAGCAGTTCTAAATGCACACCCCATACTACATAGTAAAATGATTTACAACATAGGTGTAATGATGTCCACTAGTGAAATATGTGTGCATTTAGATTTTACTAAAGATTCCTGTAAGTTGCAGGTAGTTCTACATGAGCCCACATACTATATAGTAAAGTGATTTACAGTATAGAGGAAATAGTGCTCACTGGTAACATGTGTGTGCATTTAGAATTTCCCAAAGTTATCCTGCAAGTTGCAGGTAGTTCTAAATGCACACCACATGCTATATAGTAAAGTGATTTGCATCTCAAGGAAAAAGGTGCTCACTGGTGAAATATGTGCGTATTTAGAATTTCATAAAGTTCCTGCAATGTTGAGGTAGTTCTAGATGCGCACCTGTTGACAGTGAAAATTTCTGAATAAAAAGAAGTTTTCCACAACAGAACGCGGAGCTAATCCATAGCTCCGCGTCTGGTTATTTTTAGCCTCGCGTTGAGTAAAAAGCAGAGATGTTCGATAGCTCCGCGTTAGCTCCGCGCACCGGTTATTTAGCGTCGCGCTTTGATGCAATTAAAGCTTCGCGTGAGCAGATAACCAGAATCTCAAACTGATTGAGATTATAATTTGGGCTTATCCAAATACCAAATCAAATCCAATCAGAATTCTAAATCAAGAGATTTAAATCAATATTAAATATTTGATTGGAATCCTTGATGAGAGCAAATTCTATTTAGATAGAAACTCTCTCAAATCTTCCTGGGGCTATAAATACCTTCTTGGTAAAACCCTTTTGGATCTTTTGGAAGTTTTGGTAAAGTTCGAGTTACACGTGAGAGGCTTGAACGAATCAAAACCAGAGATCAGAGGTCTTCTTCTTCCTTCTTTCGATCCTTTGGTAATTCAAGTACGCGAGAGAGCCTTGAAGCCTTTTTGTGATCGTCTTCCTCTTAGAGAATTCAAGTTACGCATAGAACCTTGGATTCGTAAAGAGCAAATACCAAGAAGATCGTCTACAATCGGCCGATATCTTCAAAAGAGAAGATTTTAACGTACCGATCGTCCAAAGGAACTACTATAGATCCCATCGCCACTGATCCCACACAACACATTGTAAAAGAGAGAGATTGAAGTATAAAATCCTCTCGTTTGTTCTCTATATATATATACATCTTGTTCACTTCTATTGTAATTTAAGCTAATTCAATGGAAGGAAGCAAAGGAACTTTTGCGGGGAACAGCACCCAATACTATATAGTTAAGGTGAATTACAACATAAGGGAAAGGATGCTCACTAGTAAATATGTGCGCATTTAGAACTTACTAAAGGTTCCTGCATTATAACCAAATAGAGAAAGGAGAAAAAGAAGCAGCAGCAGTAAAAACAGAAAAAGAAGAAGAAGCCGCGGCAGATGCAGAAGTAGAAAAAGAAGAAGGAGAAGAAGAAGAAGCAGTAGCAGATGCAGAAGCAGAAAGAGAAGAAGAAGGAGCAGAAGAAGAAGCAATAGCAGATGCAGAAGCAGAAAGAGAATAAGATGGAGAAGAAGAAGAAGAAGAAGAAGAAGAAGAAGCAGTAGCAGAGGCAGGAAAAGAAGAAGAAGAAGCAGAAACAGGAAATGAAGAAGAAGCAGTAGCAGAAGCAGGAAAAGAAGAAGAGGAAGCAGAAACAGGAAAAGAAGAAGAAGTAGTAGCAGAAGCAGGAAAAGAAGAAGAAGAAACAGAAATAGGAAAGGAAGAAGAAGCAGTAGCAGAAGCAGGAAAAGAAGAAGAAGAAGCAGAAACAGGAAAAGAAGAAGAAGAATAGAATTCCCAAAAATATAAATAATGAGAAAGTATCAATTAGAAATTATGGGTTCCGTAAGCTTTAGGCAGCATATTGCTAAAATGCATTCACCGAAGAACCAACTGACCAGTGAACTATTCATTTATAAATGATATATGTTCAAGCTAGAACGCACAAAATCCCTGCCATCGACCAATATCAGATACACTTAAATACCGTCATTTATAAGAAAAACAAAGACCCATTAGCTTTTCAACTAACAGTACATATAATATTCAAGGGACTAAAATTTCCATTTCCTAAAATACTGTATACTGTAAACACGGAAAACAACTAAAATTACCTTTGTATTCAACTGAAACCTCCACGAAGTGCCCAAGTCAAGTTTAAGTATCATTCAGATAGCAAACATTCATTATCTGTTCATTTTTAGTAAACAAGTTCAAATTTTTAACTTCTCAGTTCATATAGCAAGTGATATCATATATAACAAGTTATACAAATTTATAGCAAGCTAGACATATAAATAACAAATTATTCCCTCTTGCAGTAAGGTTAGCCTAGATATAACAAATTCACCAATAAAATAGCAAAAGCAAAATAAGTAGTAAGACTACAATTCATGCACTCTCCTAGTTCCTGTAGCAGCATTGAGATATAACAAGCATATTTATAATAGTAATGTAGTAAAACATAACTTTAATTAAATAAAATAGGAAGTATAAGAAAAAAAATAAGCATAAAAGAAAATAGCATGTTAGAGTGAGTCAAAAGAACTCACCTTAACTGAATTTCTTCTTTCCTCCTTTTTCTTTCCTTGCTTCCTATCTCTCTCCTTCCTGCACGTGCTGAAGTTCTTCTGCGTTCTAGAGGAGAGGGGCATTAGTTTATCTTTATTTAAAATTTAAAAGGATTGAAAGGTTGAGATATGATATTGTTGGTTGAGATGCAATCTTATTAGTTGAAGATTCATATAACAAATATTTTGGATAAGGGAAATCTTTGAATTTGTTTTGATCTCAACCGTTTCTAGATTCTCATCCTAAACAAATGCCCCCTTTTATTCTTTTATTTATTTTTTTTCGAGATGTTAACTTATTTTAATTTAATTTATTTTTTTATTATTATTATTATTATTAGAACTGAATTAAATGCAATAATCGAAAGGTGGTCATTACATTCTACCCCCCTTAAGAAAAAATTTCGTCCTCGAAATTTCTTTAAACTCAAATGATGTAGAGGAGTATACCTTTACTCAAATAAGTGGGGAAAACGCTCTCGAATGTCTTCCTCTCACTCCCAGGTTGCCTCCTGGTTGGAACGTCGATTCCAAGAAACCAACACAAGTGGAATTACTTTGTTCTTCAAAGTCTTCTCTATACGGTCAAGTATGGCAACCGGTTCTTCTGAATATGAGAGGTCTGGTCCGATCTCCAGTCCTGAATAGTCCATGATATGCCTCTCATCATATACATACCGTTTTAATTGTCAGACATGGAAAACGTTATGTACTTGTTCCAATGTAGGCGGTAAGGCTAGGCGATAAGAGACCTTACCTATTCGTTCCAAGATCTCGAAGGGGCCGATGAATCTCTGGCTTAACTTCCCACGGTTGCCAAAATGAATGACTCCACGTGTGGGCGAAACCTTCAAGAAGACTGAGTCTCCTACTTAAAATTCCAGAAACCGTCGTCGGTGGTCTGTCCAGCTCTTCTGTCGATCTTGGGCTGCTCTCAGATGTTGCCGTACTAAGTTAATTTTGTCCACTGCTTGGGTAATCATTTCTGGCCCAAGTAGTTCTCTTTCTCCAATGTCATCCCAATATAACGGTGATCTACATTTTCTTCCATACATAGTCTCGAATGGTGCCATCTTGATGCTTGCTTGGTAGCTATTATTGTAGGTGAATTCTACCAAATGTAGGAAATCTTCCCATGATCCTCCGAAGTCAAGCATACAAGCCCTCAACATATCCTCCAATGTCTGGATAGTTCTTTCTGACTGGCCATCTGTTTCTGGGTGATATGCTATACTAAACTCTAGTTTTGATCCCAGACTATCTTGCAGTTTCTTCCAAAACTAAGAGGTGAAATAGGCATCTCGGTCTGATACAATGCTAACCGACACACCATGTAATTTTACCACTTCACGCATATACTTTTCTGCCAAAATTTTGGTAGACTGTCCTACACGAAATGGTATGAAATGCGCTACTTTAGTGAGGCGGTCCACAATTACCCAAATTGCATTATTACCCTTGGGACTGCGTGGTAATATGGTAACAAAATCCATTGTAACTCTTTCCCATTTCTACTCGGGTATGGGTAAAGGTTGAAGAAGTCCCGGTGTTCTTTGATGCTCTGCTTTAACTTGCTGACAAGTTAAGCACTTGGATACAAACTTGGCAATTTCACGCTTCATTCCATGCCACCAAAAATGCTGCTTCAAGTCTTGATACATCTTTGTTCCTCCGGGATGGATAGCATAAACTGAACTATGCGCCTCTGATAATACTTGCTGTCGAATTTCTCCTTTGGGCACACACAACCTACTGCCCAATCGGAGAGACCCATCTGCGTGGATATAAAAATCTGTCCTCTATCCTTCTTCTACTTGTCTTTGGAATCTTTGCAACGAGGATCATCTTTCAGAGCTTCTTTAATCTTTTCTATCAATGGCGGTTGGAGTTGTAAAGCCAGCATTTGTGCCTCGGCACCGGGTAAGGTAATTTCTAATTCTAACTGCATAATTTCTTCAAATAGCTTCTTCTGCTGAGTTAGAACCATTACCATAGGCTTTCTGCTCAAGGCATCAGGTACCATATTGATCTTACCAGGATAGTATTGCAAGTTGATGTCATAATCCGCCATCAAATCGAGCCACCTTCTCTGTCTCAAATTAAGTTCTTTCTGTGTGAAGATATACTTAAGACTCTTATGGTCTGTATAAATCTCCACTTTGCTACCCAACAAATAATGCCTCCAAACTTTTAATGCAAAAATCACAGCTGCAAGCTCCAAATCATGTGTGGGATAGTTTTTCTCATGTGGTCTCAATTGTCAGAAGCATAAGCTATCACTCGTCCTCATTGCATCAACACACAACCTAGCCCCTTGCCGGACGCATCACTGTATACAATCATTCCTTCGGTCCCTTCTGGTACGGCTAATACTGGTGCTGTTGTGAGCCTCCTTTTCAACTCATTGAAAGCTGCATCACATTCAACTGTCCAGTCGTACCTCTCTCCTTTCCTCAGGAGCTTGGTCAAGGGTCCTGCAATCTTAGAAAAGTCTTACACGAACTTCCGATAATAACCTGCTAATCCCAGAAAGCTTCTCACCTCTGAAATATTTTTCGGGATCGGCCAATCCTTCACTGTTGAAACCTTGTCAGTATCGACTAAGATTCCATCTTGAGAAATAATTTGTCCCAAGAATGAAACACTCTTCAGCCAAAATTCGCATTTACTGAGCTTCCCATATAATTTTTCCTTCCTTAGTGTCTCCAGAACTATCCTTAAATGTTTAGTATGATCCTCTTCGGTCCTTGAATACACCAATATGTCATCTATAAACACCACAACGAATTTTTCCAAATATGGAAGGAAAATTTGATTCATTAAGTTCATAAAAGTTGCAAGTGCATTCGTCACTCCGAATGGCATCACTAAGAATTCAAAATGCCCATATCGAGTCCGGAATGCTGTTTTAGGAACATCCGACTCCTTCACTCTCACTTGGTGATACCCAGACTTAAGATCCAACTTGGAAAATACTCTAGCACCACCAAGCTGATCGAACAAGTCATCAATCCCGGGTAGTGGGTATCGATTTTTGATAGTGACCCTATTTAATCCCCTGTAATCAATACATAATGTTTTGCCTCCATCTTTCTTCCCAGTCAAAAGTACTGGTGCACCCCAAGGGGAAGTACTTGGTCTAATGAAACCTTTAGTTTCCAACTCGTCTAATTGCATCTTCACTTCTTTTAGCTCTGCTGGACCCATTCGATATGGTGCTAGGGAGATTGGTGTAGTGCCAGGAAGAAGTTCAATAGCGAACTCCACTACCCTGTCTGGTGGTAATCCTGACAAATCCTCGAAGATGTCCAAAAACTCTAACACCACTGGGATATCAGTTGGTATGGCATCCATTTGGATTACGACTCCCTCCGGAGATCGAGCTCTAAATTCTACAGGTTCCTTGGTGCTGTTGCCCCGATGAACTCGAACTCTGGGTGATTCGGTATCCTGAAGATAATGCTTCTCCTCCGGCAGTCAATAATTGCATGAAAAGTACTTAACCAATCCATTCCCAATATCACATCAAATCCGTGAGTATCGATAATCAGGAAATTAGCATAAAATTCCCTTCTACAAATTACTACAGGACACAATCTACACATTTGAGTAGAAATAATACCCCCGTTACCCGTACTTATCTTCCATCTAATATTCAGTTTCTCATAAGGTATGGCATGTAGTGTCACAAATTTAGAGGAAATAAAGCAATGTGATGCTCCCGAGTCAAATAAAACTGATGCGGGTATATGATTGACTACTATCATACCTGCCACCACGTCATATGACTTCTCTACTTGCTCTGTGGTTAGATTATATGCTTGTCCACGTCTCATGTCCACTGCCTTATTCTTCTTAGCCTGCTTATAAGCTCTATTCTGAGGTGGAAGTGGTCGCCTATTCTGATTGCCATTCTTATCCCTTTGTGTATGCTGTTGTTGTTGAAGTACTGGGAGGCGAGGCGTTGACCCCATGTTCCTCCTGCGTGGACAATCCCCGATCTTATGTTCACTTGATCCACATACTAGGCATAAGTTGTTAGCATACCGACACTCCTTGATAGTGTGTCCTGGCTTCTGACAATGTGTGCAAGTAACCTTCTGTTGCGAAGAAATGACCAGACGCTTCTCAGTATTGTTGGATGAAGTTCCTCCCAACATTTGACTGGCCGACCTCTTTGGTGCAGAAGACTGAACCCTCCTTTCCTTATTTATCACCTGCTCTATATCTCGAGCTGCATCAATAATTTCAGCATAGGTCTCCATTCTCGAGGTTACTAAATACTTCTGGATATCTATTCTCAATCCCTGCTGGAAGTGATGAGCACGATCTGCCTCATCTGATACCATGTATGGCGCAAATCGACTCAGGTGAACAAACTCTGATGCATACTCTTCTACTGTCATTCCGGCCTGCCTCAAGTTAATAAATTGGTGCTCCATCTCTCTCCTGGCTGCTCTAGGAAAGAATCTTGCAAGGAAACTCTTTGTGAAAGTATCCCACGATATTGGTTGGGATACTCTGTTCTCCTCTGATTGCCACCAAGTCCTTGCTATATTCGTCAGTTGAATTTTGACGACACTTACTTTGTCAGCATCTGGAATCCTAGCAGCTCTTAATAAGTATTCCATCTGCAAGAGCCACTGTTCAGCTTCCAAGGCTCCTACTGTCCCCGAGAAGGTAGATGGATGAAGGCGTCTTAAATCAGATATCCCTCTGGGGCGCTGGTCCCTCGGTTCTGCCACACGATCTAAGGCCGCCATCACTCCTGCTCGAAAGGCTTCGGCCTGTTGTTGTTGCGCGTCGACCATCTTACTAAGTAGTCCTAACATTTCATTGGCTTCGGTGGTGTTCGAGGTCGAGCCGGAATTTGCTCCATTCCTATTAGTCTGACGAGCCATCTTTCTGAGAAAACGGAATAATGTAAGTATTACTTTAATAAACATAATAAAAGCAAATAGATATATTTAGAAAAAAAAAAAACATATTTATGTGTATATATCTATATAGCTGTATTGAACCTTAAATAGTTTAGTAAAAATTAAACTATTATATTTATTTATTTATTTGCAGACAGTAATGATATTCAAGCTTGTTCAAATCACTTCAACAGATTTAAAGAAGCCTGGTCTCTGATACCACCTGTAACGCCCCGCTTTCCTTAGTGTGGAAAGTTGAAACGTTCGGCGTCGAATGACAACTCGACAAGCCTCAAAACAAAACATTACAGTTGCAATGAAATTTAATATGAATAACGTACAGAAATAAATGATATATTTTTTTTAAATCAAAGAGATAACAACTTCCTCTAAATAAAATCAGCAATATGTCATTACAATAAATTATTTCTGCATAAAAGAGTTGTCTCACATAAAACTAAATGAAGTGCCATATGCACTTATTATAGTTTTCTAAAATGGAAGTAATTAATTAGAAATTGCATCACTCCTGTAGATCTACCTGTTTTTTAAAGTATGCCACATCTTGATCTGTTTCTGGAGGATCTACTTCTTGATAAATATCTACATCTGGTCATGCATAACCAGGATCGTCAGTAAAGCGATCTAACATAAAAATTAACAATAATAATTCAATATCATGGCAGACATGCAAATAAAATGTAGAAGTCATTATCATTATTATCTTCAGTTGATGTCTTTTAATTATGGCATTTGAAAATTCAGGAAAATATGAATATAGCTGGTCTGAACGCATCCCCGTCTACTCTTGGAAAAACGGAACAGTAATTTTGATCGGAGCCTATCCCGATCCTCACAAAATGGGAAACAGTGATGCAGTGATGATCGGAGCCTATCCCGATCCTCCCAAAAATGGGAAACAGTGGCACAGTTACGTCCAGCCATCTAATTCATATGAACCTAAATTTTTCCCAAATCCCAGTGTTTGACGATTGCAGTGTAAGTCATTCAATTTAGTTTAATGGACTGGTGATCATCATTAATTTTAATATTCTGTGGAAACAATAGTAATAATAAACAATAATGTACAATGCAACAGTTAATGATTTATCACCAATTTCATGATTTCGGTGTCTTTTCAGGTTTTATTTCCAATATGATATATCGTAAAGTGATTTACAACATAGGGAAAATGGTGCTCACTAGTAAAATATGTACGCATTTAAATTTTTTCCGAAGTTATCTTGTCATTGCAACCCAACAGAGAAATGAGAAAAAGAAACAGTAGCAGTAGCAAAAATAGAAGGAAAGAAGCAGTTCTAAATGCACACCCCATACTACATAGTAAAATGATTTACAACATAGGTGTAATGATGTCTACTAGTGAAATATGTGTGCATTTAGATTTTACTAAAGATTCCTGTAAGTTGCAGGTAGTTCTACATGCGCCCACATACTATATAGTAAAGTGATTTACAGTTTAGAGGAAATAGTGCTCACTGGCAACATGTGTGTGCATTTAGAATTTCCCAAAGTTATCCTGCAAGTTGCAGGTAGTTCTAAATGCACACCACATGCTATATAGTAAAGTGATTTGCAGCTCAGGGAAAAAGGTGCTCACTGGTGAAATATGTGGGTATTTAGAATTTAATAAAGTTCCTGCAATGTTGAGATAGTTCTGGATGCGCACCCAATACTATATAGTTAAGGTGAATTACAACATAAGGGAAAGGATGCTCACTAGTAAATATGTGTGCATTTAGAACTTACTAAAGGTTCCTGCACTATAACCAAACAGAGAAGGAGAAAAAGAAGCAGCAGCAGTAAAAACAGAAAAAAAAGAAGAAGCCACGGTAGATGCAGAAGTAGAAAAAAAAAGAAGGAGAAGAAGCAGAAGCAGCAGCAGATGCAGAAGCAGAAAGAGAAGAAGAAGGAGAAGAAGAAGAAGCAACAGCAGATGCAGAAGCAGAAAGAGAAGAAGAAAGAGAAGAAGAAGAAGAAGAAGAAGAAGAAGAAGAAGAAGCAGTAGCAGAGGCAGGAAAAGAAGAAGAAGAAGCAGAAACAGGAAATGAAGAAGAAGCAGTAGCAGAAGCAGGAAAAGAAGAAGAAGAAGCAAAAATAGGAAAAGAAGAAGAAGCAGTAGCAAAAGCAGGAAAAGAAGCAGAAACATGAAAAGAAGAAGCAGTAGCAGAAGCAGGAAAAGAAGAAGAAGCAGAAACATGAAAAGAAGAAGAAGCAGTAGCAGAAGCAGGAAAAGAAGAAGAAGAAGCAGAAACAGAAAAAGAAGAAGAAGCAGTAGCAGAAGCAGGAAAAGAAGAAGAAGAAACAGAAACAGGAAAAGAAGAAGAAGAAGTAGAATTCCCAAAAATATAAATAATGAGAAAGTATCAATTAGAAATTATGGGTTCCGTAAGCTTTAGGCAGCATATTGCTAAAATACATTCACCGAAGAACCAACTGACCAGTGTACTATTCAATTATAAATGATATATGTTCAAGCTAGAAAGCTCAAAATCCCTGCCATCGACCAATATCAGGTACACTTAAATACCGTCATTTATAAGAAAAACAGTGACCCATTAGCTTTTCAACTATAAGTACATTTATTCAAGGGACTAAAATTTCCATTTTCTAAAATGCTGTAAACAAGGAAAACAACTAAAATTACCTTTGTGTTCAACTAAAACCTCCACGAAGTGCCCAAGTTAAGTTTAAGTATCATTCAGATAGCAAACATTCATTATCTGTTCATTTTTAGTAAACAAGTTCAAGTTTTTAACTTCTCAGTTCATATAGCAAGTGATATCATATATAACAAGTTATACAAATTTATAGCAAGTTAGACATATAAATAACAAATTATTCCCTCTTGCAGTAAGGTTAGCCTAGATATAACAAATTCACCAATAAAATAGCAAAAGCAAAATAAGTAGTAAGACTACAATTCATACACTCTCCCAGTTCCTGTAGCAGCATTGAGATATAACAAGCATATTTATAATAGTAATGTTGTAAAACATAACTTTAATTTAATAAAATAGGAAGTATAAAAAAAAATAAGCATAAAAGAAAATAGCGTGTTAGAGTGAGTCAAAAGAACTCACCTTAGCTGAATTTCTTCTTTCCTCCTTTTTCTTTCCTTGCTTCCTATCTCTCTCCTTCCCGCACGTTCTGAAGTTCTTCTGCGTTCCAGAGGAGAGGAGCATTAGTTTATCTTTATTTAAAATTTTAAAGGATTAGAAGGTTGAGATATGATATTGTTGGTTGAGATGCAATCTTATCGGTTGAAGATTCATATAACAAATCTTTTGGATAAGGGAAATTTTCGAATTTCTTTTGATCTCAACTGTTTCTAGATTCTCATCCTAAACAAATCCCCCTTTTATTCATTTATTTATTTTTTTCCAGATTTTAACTTATTTTAATTTAATTTATTTTATTATTATTATTATTATTATTAGAACTGAATTAAATGCAATAATCGAAAGGTGGTCGTTACAGCACCCGCGAGAGAGCTCCCGCGCGTGCCCGCGGGTGCCAACCCGCGGGAGAGCTCCCGCGGGTGCCAACCCGCAGGAGCAATCCCATGGGTGGCAACCGCGGGAGCAATCCTGCAGGTGCCCACCCGCAGGTTGTAATCCGTTTCTTTCCGTTTTGTGTTTTGTTTCACCCGCAGATTGATTCAGTTCCAGAGATCCCGGGATCCGAATTTTTACGGAGAATCAAAGCCGGATTTCAAGCTTCCTTAGTCTATAAAAGAAAGGAGTTAAATCCATAGAAAGGACTTTTTTGGAGCGATTCTTGGCAGAGTTCAGAGAATTCAGAAGGAGCGGGTTTTCTTCAGGAGTTCACAGAGAAAGAAGCAGATCCTCTTCCAAGTCAGACGGTCAACGGAGTGCTCCAGCGAGGCTCCACCACCACCTGAACCCACATCAAAAAGGAATCAATCAATATTCCCATTCTTGTAATTCGTCAAATTATTGTAAATCTCAATTTTCTCGTTGTAATCAAATAATTTTATAATGGAAGGAAAAATTCAATTTTTGAGCAAACAGCCACTATCGGATAGCTGCAACAGAGAGAAGACAACGGATGGTGACTAATTTTGCCACAGGAGTAAATGTCTTAGTATAATCCAGGCCTTCAGTTTGAGTATACCCTTTAGCTACTAGGCGAGCCTTGTACCAAGCAATGGTACCATCGGAATGGTATTTAACTTTGTACGACCACTTGCACCCCCACTGCTTGCTTTCCTGGTGGTAAGGAAGTAACGGACTAGGTATTGTTAGAGGTGAGTTCATGGAGTTCCTCTTGCATGGCTTGACGCCAATGAGGATGCTTGTTGGTTTCTGAGAAACTGGCAGGTTCTGAATGCATGTCTATAGTAAATAAGAGAGATAAGTGTATAGGAGAAAAAATATTGTAAGAAAAATAATTGAATAAAGGATACCTTATCGAAAACTTTGGAGATGCAGTCAAAGCCACGAGACCAGTCGCATAGTCTCTCAAGTAAGATGGTGGGCAGGTTTGACATTGTGGTCGAGACAAAGCGTGGTTGGAATGAGGTAAATTTGTGGTGGCAGGAGTTGAAGAAGGTAAACTTGTGTTGTGAAATTCTCACATTCATGACAATTATCAAGCAAGAACAATGGAAGTACAGGATGATTTGCGTTCATATTGGAAGTCAAAGGTTGATCTGCTAGAGACAAAATATTTTCATGAAAAATAACATCCTTACTAGTGAAGACTTGATTAGTTTATATATTAAGTAAGTGATAGGCTTTTGGTCCATAGGGAAACCAATAAGCACACATCGACGAGCACGGGGATGGAATTTATCAGAGTCAAGATGTCTAGTTGATGCAAAGCAAAGACAACCAAAATCACGGATGTAATCATTTTTGGGTTTAGAAGAGTGTAGGAGTTCAAATGGTGTCTTATTGTTGAGGATATGTGTAGGGATACAGTTAATGTGATGGGTAGCAGTGAGAGGGCAATTACCCCAATACTGTTTAGATAATCCAGATTGGAAATAAAGGGCTCGTGCAACATCAAGTAGATGATGATGCTTATGTTCAATTACTCTATTTTGTTGAGAAGTAGCTACGCAAGTATGTTCATGTACAGTTCCAAGTGTAGAGAGAAAATTGGAAAGAGTATTATTGCAAAATTTGGTACCATTATCTGTGCGTATACGCATGATTTTGTGACCATATTGGGTTTAAACATAAGATGCAAAAAGTTGTAAAAATTGGCAAGTTTGTGATTTAAATTGCATTAAGAACATCCAAGTATATCGTGAAAAATCATCAACTATAGTTAGAAAAAAACCGCGCATTAGTTCGAGATGGAACTGAATATAGTCCCCATAAATCACAATGAATAAGCTCAAATGGTTTATTTGTAGATGAAACATTATTGGGAAATGACAGCCTAGCTTGCTTTGCTAGGGGACAAATGTTGCAAACTTTAGACAAGTTATTTGAATTAATTTATAATATGGGTGCTAATGCATGTAGACGAGCAATAAATAGATGTCCAAGACATCTGTGCCATAAATCGTGCAAAGAAGAATGATTTGCGAGACAAATAGTGGGAGAAGGCGGATCGAATTAGTAAAGCTCATCTTGCTCATGGCCCAGACCAATCTCCATTATCGTCGAGAGGTCCTGTAAAATACAATGAGTGGAGTGAAAAATCACACAATAATTAAGATCTTTAATGAGGTGACTAATAGATAGAAGATTAAATTTGAATGAAAGAACATAATAGATATTTGGTAATGTAATAGATGGTGTGAGTTTGCATGATCCCATGCCTATGGTCTTTGCAATTGATCCAGTTGCAGTGGTAATGCCACAGTTTACATGTGTATGGGACAATGAATTAATAAGAGATGATGAATAGGTTATATGAGAAGATGCATCAGAGTCCATAATTCAAGCCTGATTTGATTGAGAAGATAAAATTGTACACGTACTAGCAAGATTAGCTTAAGGTTCATAAGCTGGAGTGACAGCACTAAGAAGGCACAATAATTGATCATATTGATCAATTATTAGTTGAGGAGGTTGCTTAGTGTGTGCATTTGGAGAAGAATTAACAGGAAGACTTGATGTTGAAGGTGCAATATAATTGGTGCTTGAAACTAACTTGTTATTGTGGCGTGTAATCTTGTAATGCTGTGGATAGCCATGAACTTTGTAGCAAACTTCCTTTGTATGGCCAATGATGTGATAGTGAGGCAGCGTTCTTTAGATCGTGGCTTTGTACCAGTGGTTCTGCTATTAGAATGGTTGCTCGTGGCTGCCATAGCAGAAAGTTCAGGGAGAGAAGATGGACGCTTCAACAAGCATTGGTCTTCATCTTGTAAAACCAAGGAATATGCTTTTTCCACAGATGGCAGGGGATCCTTTAGAAGTATTTGACTACGTACCTGTGAGTAGGTATTATTAAGGCCCTTGAGAAATTACATTAGTTGTCATTATTGTAGGTATGGATTAGGCGCAGTAGAGGAGACTGAATCATATTGAGCCAACTCATCCCAAAATCCTTTGAGCGTGTTGAAGTATTTTGCAACAGAGTTGATGTGAAGTATTTTGTAACAGAGTCAATGTTCTGCTGGAGAGTTGTAATGGAATGCTCTAGGTTGAAGATATGTGAACCGTTTGAGGGAAAAAATGGTCATGAAGATCTGTCCAAACAATATTAACAGAATTGGCATAGAGGACTGAGGTTGCCAGATCTCGATGGATTGAGTTGAGCAGTCATGAAAGAACCATGTTGTTAGCATGGTCCCATGCGGGCCGAAGCAAATCATCGGCATGAGGACAAGGTAATGAACCATCAATGAAACCAAACTTGTTCTTGGAAGATAAAGCCATGGTCAAGTGTAGCACTATGTAGGATAGTTGTCTCCCGTAAGAGAGGTAGAAACAAAAATAGTCCCCGAGTTATTTGAGGAATGGAGGAAGAGAGGGCTAGAGGGGTTATCAATAGTATTAGTGGTAGTGATGGTGGTGGAAGCCATGAGTGCTCTGATACCAAGTAGAAATGCAAATATTGAAAACCAAACAAGAAAATTGTCATGTATTCATATGATATTTATATTAGAAAATATATAACAAAAATATCAATGCAGATTACATAGTTGTGATTTGTTTGTTTATAACAAACAAATTGGATAGGGAAAGATCTGTTTCATGGTAGCTGTGTAGTTGGGATATGCAACAAACAAATTAGATAGAGAAAGATTTGTTTCATGGTAGCTGTGTAGTTGGGATACACTAGTTAGTAACAAATAGATATCAAAGTGATAGGATTAGTTAAGATATGATTAGTTAAATCCAATAGGCCTATTATTGTATCTTCGCAGTAAAAGATATAGTACTTCCTAAAATTGCCTTGTATATTTGTTTATAGGGGTATTTACAGGTTTGTCCCTTAAATCTTTATAAATTATGATTTAGTCCCCCAAATCTTCATATTTAGGATTTAGTCCCCCAAATCCTCTAAGTTACTACAATTTAATCTTTCCGTTAGTTTTTCCGTCCAAATAAACAGCAAAATTTAATTTTTACTTTTTTTAAATAATGAAATAATTTAAATACCCTATGAAGAAAAAAGAGGGAAGAATAGAGAGATAGAAGAGAAGAAAAAGGAGGGAAGCCAATGAACCCAATGAAGAAAAGAAGAAGAAAGGAGGAAGAGAGAAGGAGAAGAGAGGAGGAAGAGGGAAGGAGAAGAGAGGAGGAAGAATGAAGAAAAAGAGAAGAGAGGAGGAAGAGAGAAGGAGAAGAGAGGAGGAAGAGGGGAAAAAGAATTAAGAAGGGATAAAATAGAAAAATCAGGTCAAAAAATAAACTGGGCTAACGGAAGTTAGGGAGGGGGACTAAATTATAGTAACTTAGAGGATTTGGAAGACTAAATCCTAAATATGAAGATTTGGGGGACTAAATTATAATTTATAAAGATTTAAGGGATAAATCTGTAAATACCCCTTGTATATATCTTCTTTTGCCTGGGCTCTTTTGTTCTTTGATTCTTTTGTGTTCATATTCATAGCAGTATATTTTTTATGTATTTAACTTTTTGTATAAATGAAATATTTTAAGTTCAAACATGTCATTATTTTCATCTGAATTAGCAGCAATTATAGTTATTCCAAGATCTTATGACTGTTGGGTTATATAGTGTAAATTTTAAGTCATATCTTCTATTTTGGAAAGCAGCTAAAAAACGTGAGTGTTACGTAATAGAAAGTGGGCTAGTAAATTAGACAACTCCACCTAGTTGTTATATTGCGAACGCAAAAGACCGTAAACATCGCAAAAATTTCTCTAAAACTTTAATCTAATAAACCTAGTCCTGCTTACATATATGCACTCAAATTTTGTAGAGAATAAAGAAGGAGCACGTATCTCTCCAAAAGTTTCACTAGGGGAACCTCATAATGATTATAATAATAACTTAAAATTGACTTTCCTTATAGAAAATGTATTTATATGAAATTTTACTACATGATAATTATATATATATATATATATATATATATATATATATATATATATATATATATACACACCATATATTTTTATAAGAATAAAAATTTTGTTTTGAAAAAGAATCCATGTGTATTGCTACATTTTAATAGATTTCTAGTTTTTTAATCTAAAAAGTAATAAAAATAAAGGTACAACTTGGTCGATCCCAGCATGGCTATTATATTTTCATAGTTTAAAAAATTTAATTCATATTAAATTTAATATTATCTTATTTCTTTCCTGTAATTACCATAATTCAAATTATAATTTTATTTTTGTCATTTAGATTTTAATTCCATCAAATCAAATTTAATATTTACCTCTAAATACTTACTATATATAAAATTTCTTATTTACAAAACTAAGAATTCTTAGTTTTTATTTAACTAGCAAAATGATTATCGATTAACATAAATATTTCACTTCTCTTTAATTAAAAAAATATTTATTTAATTAATCAAGAATTGACTTTCCATAGTAAAGTTAATTCACATTTAATTTAAAAAGTTAATTCATATTTAATTTAATTATTATCTTATTTCTTTCTAGTAATTTAACTTAATTAAAATTCTAATCTTATTTTTGTCATTTAGACTTTCATCCCATCAAATCAAATTTAACATCTAGTATAAATACTTACTATATAAATAATTTCTTTTTGCGAAACTAAAAATTCTTAGTTTTCTTATTTAACTAGTCAAAATAAATATTGATTAACATAAATATTTAAATTCTGTTTAATTAGAAAGGCATTTCTATGCTTATTACATATTTGATTAATCAAGAATTGACTTTCTATAATAATTTGTAGTAAAATAAATTTCTATAACAATTTATAATAAACTTACTTTCCATTACAATATATAGTAATAACTATCATAATCACTTAAATTTGTCTTTATCTAAATTTTAGCTGCATGATAATTATGTAAAAGTTATATGCTATATATTTTTACTAAGAATGATAAATTATTAATTTTTTTTCTCAAAATAACATGTAAATTTAATAGGAATAAAAATTTTGTTTTTAAAAAGAAAAATTCAATATGTGTCGCCACATTTTAATTGATTTTATTGTTTTTAATCTAAAAAAGTGAAAAACAATTGTAGGCAGAACTGAGTCGATCCCAGCGTGGCTATTTTATTTTAATAGTTTAAAAAATCAATTCATATTAAAATTAAAATTATCTTATTTCTTTTTTGTAATTTACTTTATTTAAAATTTCAATTTTATTTTGTCATATAGATTTTTATCCCATTAAATCAAATTTAGCATCTAATTTAAATACTTACTACAAAAATAATTTTTTATTTCCAAAATTAAAGACTCTTAATTTTCTTATTTAACTAGTCAAAATGATCTTTAATTAACATAAATATTCCACATCTGATTAATAAGCAAGATATTTCCGTGCGTATTATATATTTGTCTAATCAAGAATTGATTTTTCTTAATAATTTGTAGTAAAATAACTTTCTAAGACAATTTATAATAAACTTACTTTCATATATTAAAATTGATGGCAGAATTGATCATTCCCAGCGTGGCTATTTTATTTTATAGTTTAAAATTTTAATCTATATTAAGTTTAATATAATCTTATTTATTTTCTTTAATTACTTTAATTAAAATTTAAATTTTATTTTTGTCATTTAAATGTTCACCCCATCAAATTAAATTTAGAATTTACTTCAAAATACTTACTATATAAACAATTTCGTGTTTCCAAAACTAAAAATTCTTAGTTTTCTTATTAAACTAGTCAAAATAATTATTAATTAACATAAATAGTTCACTTCTATTTAATTAGGAGCATTTCTATGCATATTACATATTTGATTAATCACGAATTGACTTTCCATAATAATTTGTACTAAAATAACGTTCTACAACAATTTATAATAAATTTACTTTCCATAAAAATAGATAATAAAAAATATTATAAACACTCAAAAATTGACTTCCATACAGAAAATATTTTCATCTATAATTTAACTGCATGATTATTATGTAAAATTGTATTCCATATATTTTTAACAAGAACGTAAATTATTGACCATTCTCTAAATAACATATAAATTTAATATGAATAAAAATTTTGTGTTTAAAAAGTGTGTATCATTACATTTTAATTGATTTTATTATTTCTTTAATCTTAAAATGTAATAAAATTAAAGGCAGAGTCAGATCGATTCCAGTGTTTCTCTTTTATTTTAATAGTTTAAAAAATTTAATTCATATTTAATTTAATATTATGTTAGTTGTTTCTTATTATTTACCTTAATTAAAATTAAAATTTTATTTTTGTCATTTAGATTTTATCCCCGTCAAATCAAATTTAGCATGTACTTCTAAATACTTACTATATAAATATTTTTTTTATTTCGAAAACTTAAACTTTTTAGTTTTCTCATTTAACTAGCCAAAATGATTATAGATTAATATAAATATTTCGCTTCTATTTAATTAGGAAGATATTTTTATGTATATTAATTTTTTGATTAATCAAGAATTGCATTTCCTAAATAATTTGTAGTAAAATAACTTTTTATAACAGTTTATAATAAACTTAATTTCCATTACAGTATATAATAATAAATATCATTATCACTTAATATTGACTTTCAATACAGAAAATATCATTATATGAAATTTAACTATATAATAATAATATAAAAACTTATATGCTATATATGTTTAATAAGAATTATAAATTATTAATCTTCCTTGAAATAACATATAAATTTAATAAGAATAAAAATTTTGTTTTAAAAAAGAAAAATTTCATGTATATCGTTACATTTTAATCAATTTTATTCTTTTTTAATCTAAAAGGAAATAAAATTGAAGGTAGAACCTGGCCGATTCCAGCATGGCTATTTTATTTTAATAGTTTAAAATTTTAATTCATATTAAATTTAATATTATTTTATTTCTTTCCTGAAATTTAGATTTTATTGTTTATCATTTTTATTTCCATCCTATAAAATCAAATTTAGCATCTACTTTAAATAGTTACTATATAAATAATTTCTTTTTCAAAACTAAAGATTCTTAGTTTTCTTATTTAACTAGTCAAAATAATTGTTGATTAATATAAATATTGCACTTTTGTTAAGTTTGGAAGACATTTCTATGCATATTACATATTTGATTAATCAAGAACTGACTTTCAATAATAATTTGTAGCAAAATAACTTTCTATAAACATTTATAATAATCTTTCTTTCTATGACAATATATAATAATAAATATTATAACCACTTAAAATTGACTTTCCACATAGAAAATGTCTTCATCTAAAATTTAACTGCATGATAATTATATCAAAATTATATACCATATATATTAAATAAGAATGATAAATTATTAACCTTCCTCAAAATAACTTATAAATTTAATAAGAATAAAAATTTTGTTCTTAAAAAGAAAATTCCATGCGTATCGTTACATTTTAATCGATTTTATTATTTCTTTAATCTAAAAAGTAATAAAATTTAGTTCTTATTAAATTTAATATTATCTTATTTCTCTCCTATAGTTTACCTTAATTAAAATTCTTATTTTGTTTCTGTCATTTATATTTTTATCTCGTCAAATCAAATTTAGCATTTACTTCTAAATACTTACTTATAAATAATTTCTTATTTCCAAAACTAAAAATTCTTAATTTTCTTATTTAACTAATCTCGAAATGATCATTAATTAACATAAATATTTGATTTCGGTTTTATTAGGTCGACATTTCTATACATATTACATATTTGATTAATCAATAATTGACTTTCAATAATAATTTGTAGTAAAATAACTTTCTTTAAATTATAATAAACTAAATCTCTATTACAATATATATCTTAAATACCATAATCACTTAAAATTGACTTTCTATATAGAAACGCCTTCATCTAAAATTTAGCCATGTCATAATTATATAAAAACTATATAGTATATATTTTTAATAAGAATGATAAAAAAACCTTCCCCTAAATAGCATTTAAATTTAATAAGAATAAAAATTTTGTATTAAAAAAATTCCATGTGTATGTTATATTTTAATTGATTTTATTATTTCTTTAATCTAAACAAATGATAAAATTGAAGGCAGAACCGGGTCAACCCTTATGTAGCTATTTTATTTTAATAGTTTAAAATTTAATTCATATTAAATTTAATATTATCTTATTTCTTTCCAGTAATTAACTATAATTAAAATTCTAATTTTATTTTTATCATTTAAATTTTCATCCCGTCCAATAAAATTTAGCATTTTCTTCTAAATACTTACTATATAAATAATTTCTCGTTTCCAAAATTAAGAATTCTTAGTTTTTTATTTAACTAGTCAAAATAATTATTTATTTACATAAATATTTTACTTTTGTTTAATTAGGAAGATATTTCTATGCACGTTACATATTTAATTAATCAATAATCGACTTTCCATAATAATGTGTAGTAAAATAAGTTTCTGTAAATTTATAATAAACTTGCTTTTCATTACAATATATAGTAATAAATATTATACTCACTTAAAATTGACTTTTTATACAAAATGCCTTTATCTATAATTAAATTACACGATAATTATGTAAAAATTGTATACCATATAATTTTAATAAGAATGATAAATTATTAGCCTTCCTTGAGATAACATATAAATTTTATAAGAATAAAAAATTTGTTTTGAAAAAAAATCCATGTGTATCGTTACATTTAATCTAAAAATGTAATAAAATTGAAGGCAGAACCGGGTAGATCCTAATGTGACTATTTTATTTTAATAATTTAAATAAAATTAATTCATATTAAACTTAATATTATTTTACATTTTTTTAGTAATATACCTTAATTAAAATTCCTTTTTAATTTTGTCATTTAAATCTTCATCCCATCAAATGAAATTTAGCATTTTCTTCTGAATACTTAGAATATAGACAATTTCTTATTTCCAAAACTAAGAATTCTTAGTTTTTTAATTAATGAGTCAAATGATCATTGATTAAAATAAATATTTTACTACTATTTAATTAGGAAGATATTTCTATGCATATTACATATTTTGATTAATCGAAATTTGACTATCCACTACAACTTTCTATAACAATTTATAATAAACTTACCTATGATTACAATATATAATAATAAATATCAAAATCACTTTAAATTGTCTTTCCATGCAAAAAATGTCTTCATTTCAAATTTAACTGCATGTTAATTATGTAAAAATTATATACCATGTACTTTTAACAAGAATGATAAATTATTAATCTTCCTAAAAAAACATAAATAAAAAGAATAAAAATTTTATTTTAAAAGAAAAATTAAATGTGTATCGTTACATTTTAATCGATTTTATTATTTCTTTACTCTGAAAAAGTAATAAAATTGAACTGGGTCGAATCCAGCATGACTATTTTAATTTAATTGTTTAAAATTTTTTAATTTATATTAAATTTAATATTATCTTAATTCTTTTATGCAATTTACCTTAATTTAAATTTTAATTTTATTTCGTCCTTTAGATTTTCATCCCATCAAATCGAATTTGTTAGTTTCTTCCAAATACTTACTATATAAAAGATTTCTTGTTTCCAAAACTAAGAATTCTTAGTTTTTTATTTAACTAGTCAAAATGAACATTAGTTAATATAAATATTTCACTTCTGTTTAATTATGAAGATATTTCTATGCATATTACATATTTGATTAATCAAGAATTGAATTTCCATAATAATTTGCAGTAAAATAGATTTTTATAACAATTTATAATAAACTTGCTTTCGATTATAATATATAATAATAAATATCATAACTACTAAAAATTGACTTTCTATACGGGAAATGCCTTTATCTAAAATTTAACTACATGTTAATTATGAAAAATATTATATATCATATATTTTAAGAAGAATGATGAATTATTACCTTTTCTTGAAATAACATATAAAATTAATAAGAATAAAAATTTTATTTTGAAAAAGAAAATTTGAGGTGTATAGTTACATTTTAATTCATTTACGATTTTTTTAATCTAAACAATTTATATAATTGAAGGCAGAATCAGGTCCATCCTAGCATGGCTATTTTGTTTTAATAGTTTAAAAATATAATTTATATTAAATTTAATATTATCTTGTTTCTTTTATATAATTTTCCTTAACTAAAATTTGAATTTACTTTTGTCATTTAGATTTTCATCCCATCAAATCAAATTTAGCACTTACTTCTAAATACTTACAATTTAAATAACTTCTTATTTCCATAACTTAAAATTCGTAGTTTCTTTTATTTAACTAGTCAAAATGATAATTGATTAACATAGATATTTAATTTTTGTTTCCTTAGGAAGATATTTCTATGCATATTACATATTTTTTAATCAAGAATTGACTTTCAGTAATAGTCTGTAGTAAAATAACTTTCTAAAATAATTCATAATAAACTTACTTTATATTACAATATATAATAACAAATATCATAATCACTTAAAATTAACTTTCCATAAAGAAAATGCTTTCATCTAAAATTTAATGGTGTGATAATTATGTAAAAGTTATATACTATATATCTTTAATAAGAATGATAAATTATTAGCCTTCTTTGAAATAACATATTAATTTAATAAGAATAAAAATTTTGTTCCTAAAAAGAAAATTCCATGTGTATCTTTTCATTTTAATTTATTTTATAATCATAAAAAATAAAAAAAATTGAAGGCAGAACCAAATTGATCCCTTTGGGCTATTTCATTTTAGTAGATTAAAAAATTTAATTCATACTAAATTTAATATCATCTTATTTCTTTATGTAATTTAACATAATTAAAATTCCAATTTTACTTTTGTCATTTATATTTTCATCCTGTCAAATCTAATTTAGCATTTTTTCTAAATACTTACTATATAAATAATTACTCGTTTCCAAAATTAAGAATTCTTAGTTTATATTTAACTAGTTAAAACTATTATTGATTTACATAAGTATTTCACTTCTATTTAATTAGTAAGATATTTCTATACATATTACATATTTGATTAATTAATAATTGACTTTTTATAATAATTTATAGTGAAATAACTTTCTATAACAATTTTTAATAAACTTACTTCCAATTACAATATATAAAAATAATTATAATAGTCACTTAAAATTGACTTTCTATACAGAAAATCTGTTTATATAAAATTTTACTACACGATAATTATTAAAAAGTAAATAGCATATATTTTTATAGGAATAATAAATTATTAGCACTCCTTGAAATAACATATAAATCTAATAAGAATAAAAAGTTTGTGTTGAAAAAAAATCCATGTGCATCTTTACATCGATTTCAACTTTTCTTTAATCTAAAAAGTAGTAAAAATGAAGGCAGAACCGGGTCGATCCCAGTGTGGCTATTATATTTTAATTCATATTTAATTTAATATTATCTTATTTCTTTCTTGTAATTACCTTAATTCAAATTTTAATTTTTTTTTCGTCATTTAGATTTTCATCCCGTCAAATCAAATTTAGTATTTGCCTAAAAATACTTGTTACATAAACTATTTCTTGTTTCCAAAACTAAGTCTTAGTTTTTTTTATTTAATTAGTCAAAATATTTATTTATTAACATAAATATTTTACTACTATTTAATTAGGAAGATATTTATTTGATTAATCAAGAATTGACTTTTCATAATAGTTTGTAATAAAATAACTTTCTATAACAATATATAATAAACTTTTCATTACTATATGCAATAAAAAATAACTTAAAATTGATTTTCTACACAAAAAAAGTCTTCATCTATAATTGAACTACATAATAATTTTGAAAATTTTATATACCATATATTTTTCTAATATTGAAAAATTATTAGCCTTCCTCGAAATAACATATAAATTCAATAATAACAAAATTTTTGTTTTAAAAAAGATCCATTTGCATCGTTACATTTTAATCGATTTTATTATTTTTTTTTAATCTAAAAAGGTAATACAATTGAAGGCAGTCGATCTCAGCGTAACTATTATATTTTAATAGTTTAAAATTTTAATTCATCTTAAATTTAATTTTATCTTACTTCGTTCCTGTAATTTACCATAATTAAAATTCCAATTTAATTTTTATCATTTAGATTTGCATCCTGTCAAATAAAATTAACATTTACTTCTAAATACTTACTATATAAATAATTTCATTTTCCAAAACTAAAAATACTTAGTTTTCTTATTTAACTAGTCAAAATGATCATTGATTAGTATAATTATTTTACTTCTGTTGAATTAAAATGACATATCTATGCATATTACATATTTGATTAATAAATAGTTGTTTTTCCATTATAATTTGTAGTAAAATAATTTTCTATAACAATTTATAATAAACTTATTTTCCATTACAATATATAATAATAAATTTTCACTTAAAATTGAATTTCCACACAGAAAATTTCTTCATTTAAAATTTTACTACATGATAATTGTGTCAAAATTATATACTATATATACTTAATAAGAATGAAAATTTATTTAATAAGTATAAAAATTTAAGAAGAGTGATAAATTATTAACCATCCTCAAAATAATATATAAATTTAATAAGAATAAAAATTTTGTTTTCAAAAAAAAAAATTCCATGTGGATCGTTACATTTTAATTGATTTTATTATTGTTTACTTTAAGAAAGAAATATTATCTTATTTCTTTCCTGTAATTTATAAAAAATAAAATTCCAATTTTATTTTTGTCATTTAGATTTTCATCCTATCGAATCAAATTTATCATTTTTTTTCCCAAATACTTACTCTATAAACAATTTCTTGTTTCCAAAATTAAGAATTCGTAGTTTTTTTATTTAACTACTCAAAATTGATTATTGATTAAAATAAATATTTGTCTTTTTTTTAATTAAGAAAATATTTCTATGCATAATACATACTTGATTAATCAAGAGTTGACTTTGCAAAATAATTTATAATGAAATAACTTTCTATAACAATTACTTTCAAATACAATATATAATAATAACTAATGTAATAACTTAAAATTGACTTTCCATGTAGAAAATGTATTTATCTAAAATCAATTACATGATAATTATGGAAAAAATTATATACTGTATATTTTTATAAGAATGATAAATTATTAACTTTCCTTGAAATAACATATAAATTTTATAAGAATAAAAATTTTGTTTAAAAAAAAAATCCATGTGTATCGTTACATTTTAATCAATTTTATTATTTTTAATCTAAAAATTAATAAAAATGAAGGCAGAACCAAGTCGATCCCAGCATGGCTATTATATTTTAATAATTTAAAATTTTTAATTCATATTAAATTTAATATTATCTTATTTCTTTCCTATAATTTTACCTCAATTCAAATTCAAATTTTATTTTTGCCATTTAGATTTACATCCCGTCAAATAAAATTTAATATTTACTTCTAGATACTTACTATATAAACAATTTCTTATTTCCAAAATTGAAGGCGAAACCGAGTCGATCTTGGCGTGGCTATTTTATTTTAATAGTTTAAAATTTTAATTCATATTAAATTTAATATTATCATGTTCATTTCCTTTAATTTACCTTAATTCAAATTCTAATTTATTATTGTATTTAGATTTTTAACCTATCAAATCAAATTTAGCATTTACTTCTAAATATTTACCAGAAAAATAATTTCTTGTTTCCAAAACTAAGAAAGACATTTCTATGCATATTAGATATTTGATTAATTAGAAAGACATTTCTATGCATATTAGATACTTGATTAATCAAGAATTAAATTTCCATATAAGATATGTTTTTATCTAAAATTTAACTACATGATAATTATGAAAAATTATATACCATATATTTTTATTAGAATGTTAAATTATTAGTTAATGATGGATAAAATAGCGTGCAGTTTTTCGTATTGTACAAATGCCCGTATATATCTGGGACCCGACCTCAAACCCATAGCGCTAAATCATGACACACCGCTAGGTGTTCAAATCAAACCTCGTATTATGAAATAGTAATGGACATCACCCTTATGGTGACTCATGTATCAAACTGTGCTCAGTACCACACAGTGTTGTTGTAGTATAAGTTCTCAGCTCCTAACAAGAAATGGCCAACATGATTATCATACGATACGATTTTTATCCATCATATAGTTTTTCCAATCCCAATGTCAATGATGCACGATATACATGAACCAATGAAAACACATGGCTTATCAAGTCAGACTCTATACATGTCCTTTTACAAGAAATATGGATTCAGAAATCAATATTTAGAATCATTTACACCCATGTCACAAAGATACTTTATTTCCATATGACCAAGATATGTAAAATTTATCATCATACTATTATGAATAATATCTCATTTACTTTGGTCAGCACATCTATATTGCAGGCTTGTATCGATATTGGATTTTTATACAGTAAACTGTGACTCTAATCAATTAAATTTTCTAATATAAAAATAAGTGCCAATAATATATATTAGAAATTATATTATAAGAATTTATATTATTAGAAATTTTCTTTGATCAAAGGTGCCCGCACATGTACAGTTTATTCCTATGAATAAATTGTGTTGTTGTAGTCAAAGCCCATGCAAAAATATATTATTTGCATGTCAAAGCACATACATGCAAAACTGTATTATTTGCAGTCAAAGCACATCCACAGTATTATTCGTATTTTTGCATGTTAAAGCCCATACATGCAAAAATGTATTCCTTCTTTTTTTTTTTTTTTGTAAAATTAAAAATAAGCAAATATTACAATATTTATATATATCAAAATTAACCCAATAATCTGATTTAGTTCTCAATATCAATCAATGGTCCAAAATATAAACCAAGCATAGTCGCAAAATAATCTACGTACACAAATATGTTCTCAATATCAATCAATAATGTAAAATGTGAACCAAGTATTTTCACAAAATAAATTACGTATACAAATATAAATTAAATAAACAAATAAAAAATAGCAGTGTTACTTATTTCAAATGCCGCCGTTAAATTGCTTTCTTCTTCTTCTTCTTTTCTTTCTCTCTTTCCTTTCCTTTTTTCTTCTTTTTTTCTCTCTATTTTTTTCTTTGTTTTCCTGTTCAGTTTAGGAGCACAGTGGTGAAAATGTGTGCTCGGAGAGAGAAATATGGTCATATAATCCCAAAGGGCAATTTGGTAAATTCAATCCAAGGCTTATCACTTTTTTCTCCAAAGGAGACATCTAAGTACCTCTAGTGCCACAACCTCCTCTCTTGTTATAGCACAACTAACCACCACTGCCTCTCTCTTAGTAAGATTAAATAAATTATTTTATATATTTATTTAATAATATAATAATTTTGGTAACATATAATATTCTCCAAATACTACTAATTTAATGCAGAGCATAGCACTCAACGAGAGGAATACTAGAAAATTGTCCGTTTGTCATTTTGAGGTCCGAAATAAAAGAACTAAAATTCCGAAATAATTGGAAAAATAAAATTAATGTTATTAAATTAGCAAATTTGGGAATATTTTTCGAGCTAGCAAGAAATTTTTTTAAAAATCTTAAATATTAGAAAACTAATAGCCGTGAAGATCGAATGTCATTTGGAGTTGTGGATTTAAAATTACGTCCATCGAAAGTTATTTCGGTGTCCAAAATTAACTTCGATAGCCTTATTCGGCACAATCGAACTTAAAAGAGGAATACAAGTAGCTCGTATTTTGGGATATTACATTCTACCCACCTAACAAAAGAATTTTGTTCTCGAAATTCTAAATTAAAAGACATGGCAGTATACAGAGGAGTCTACTAATATAAAAATAAATTCATTCGACATACCTGATTATGAGAAAACATATGGGTACTTTATCCTAGTTTGTCTTTCTTAAGCCCCCAAATTTAATCTCTTGGTGATTATGCATCCCATGAAAAAAGGACCAAAACTTTGTTCTTCAGAACTTTCTCCTGTCGGCTGATAATTACTATGGGTTGCTTCTCATACTTTAGATCTGATTTCAAATCCACCTCGGACAGATCTACTGCTTTGTGTTCTTCACCCAAGCATTTTCTCAATTGTGATATATGGAACATATCATGAACAGTTTCCATCTCTGGTTGTAAAGATAATCTATACGAAAGATTTTCAATCCTTTCATTGACCTCAAATAGCTCGCTGTATCTTGGTCTGAGTTTTTCCTTCTTGCTGAATCTGATCACACCCTTCATTGGGGATATCTTAATAAATACTTTATCTCCGACTTCAAATTCCAATAGTTTTCTGCGTTGATCTGCTCATTTCTTTTTCTGTCTTGGAAGACCTTCATATTTTCTCTGAAACCTTCACTTGTTCTGTTGCTTGAGTGATTAACTCTGATCCCAAGATACTTCATTCTCCAACCACATTCCAACACAATGGAGATCTGCACTTCCAATCATACAAGGTTTCGAATGGTGCCATTTTGATACTTTCCTGATAACTATTATTATAAGAAAATTCCACCATATATAAATAGTCCTCCCAAGATCCAACAAAATTTAACACACATGCTCTAAGCATATCTTCAATTACTTGGATAGTCCGTTCTGATTGACCGTCTGTTTATAGATGGTAAGCTGAAGACAGATCCAAATGTGTTATCAGATTATCTATCAATTTCTCCTGATAGTGTGATCTGAATCTTATATCTCTATCTGATGTAATTCGGACTGTAACTCCATATAATCTCACCACCTCCTGCATGATTCTTCTGGCCAATATTTTCATTGATTGACCAACTCTATATAGAATGAAATGAGCCGACCTGGTCAGCCGGTCCACAACTATCCAAATTGTATTATTGCCTCTGGTGCCCCTGGGTAAGCTTGTAACAAAATCCATCGTTATTTGTTCTCACTTCCACTCGGTATTTCTAGTGGTTAGAGTAATCTAGCCGTTCTCTGATATTCAACCTTCACTTACTGGCAAGTAAAACATTTAGATACATATCTGGCAATCTCCTTCTTCATGCATGGGCATCAAAAATATTTTTTCATATCCTTATATATTTTATTGCTTCTGAAATATATAGAATATGTTGATTTATTAGCTTCCTCTAAAACCCTGTCTCTTACATCCCCTTACTTGATGGAATCCAAAATGAAGATCTATCCTCGAGAATACCCTTGCTCCTCCCAATTGATCAAACAGATTAGTTATCCTCGATAATAGATATTTATTCTTGATTGTTACTGCATTCAAACCCCTATAATCCACACAAATTTTTGACTCCCATTATTTTTTCTTACTAATAATACTGGAGCTCCCCAATGTGAAATATTAGGTCTCACAAAACTCAACTTTAATACTTCATCTATTTGTCTCTTAATTTCTTCTAGTTCTGCAACTCCCATTCGATAAAATAGCCTACAAACTGGATTAGCTCCAAAGATAATATCAATAGTAAATTTTATTTCTCTTACTAGTGGTATTCTAGGTATCTCTTCAGGAAATATTTATAAAAATTCAGATACTATTGGAATCATTCTTTCTCCTACTTCCATAGCGTCCAAAACTCTTTCCTTTGGAGACACCTTAGATTCAGTCGGTTCTAGAGATTTACTTTTACCAACAAATTCAAATTCCGAATAATTAGGAATCTGAAATATTACTCTTCTTTTCCTATAATCTATAACCACATAAAAAGTATTTAACCAATCCATGCCTAAGATAACATTATATCCTCCTCTACTGACACTAACAAGTTGCAAAAACTCTCTACCATTAATTACTAAGGGACATACACATCTTATTAGTCATGATATTACCATTCCCAGTCTTAATGTCCCACCCTGCAGGTAAGATAGCAAAATCAATAGAAATGCAGGAAACAAACATGATGGAGATAAAACAGTGTGAAACTTCATTATCGAATAAAACAGTCGCTGGTGTATTGCCAACCAAAATCGTACCTGCTACAACTCCTTCAATGGTCTGAACTTCCTCAGCATTCATTAGTCTAATCTGCCCCTGCTTCTGTCATGTTCCTCCTTGGGCTCTGGCATAGGCTTGTTGTTCGGTCTTCTAAGGCCTTCTCTGGTCTGGTCCTAGAACTCCTTGGTTTGATGTTGCTGCTAGCCTGACTGTTGGCTGGGATGGGACCTTGGGTACTGCTAGTTGCAAAATCTTTAGACAATCACTTATTCGATGCCTGGTTGATTCATATGCCATACACAACACTTGGGCTCTTCTACACTCTTTTAGGGTATGTCCTGATTTTTGACAGAATTTACAGATTATTGAACTTTGATTTGGTATCATTTGCTTCTTTGCTGGTGGACCATCAATCCTCTTAGCTGATGGGTTTGCTCTTTGTTCAAACGCCCTTTTAAATGTCGCGGGTCTATTTTACTTCAATACTTATTTTAAACGACATGTCGCCTCAAATACTTCTGAGTAAGTCTTATAGTTATGAACTGCTAAGTGTTCTTTAAAATGAGACCTCAATCCTTGCTGGAATAAGTGTACCCTTTTCTCCTCTTCAGCTACAAGAGTTGGGGGCAAAACGACTGAGCCTCACAAATTCTGCAGCATATGCATCTACAGTCCGATCTCCTTGTTGCAATGCCAGAAATTTCTTCCTCATTTCTTGTCTTGCTAATGCATGAAAAAAATCTGGCAAGAAATGCCTTTACAAACTTCTCCCAGATTGGGGGTTCCTAGTGCTTTACTTCTTCAGCAAACCACTACGTTCTAGCTATATCAGTCAACTGAATATATACTATCTCTACTCGATTTTCTTTTGGAATTTTTACTGCCCTTAGAAGATTCTCCATGTTTACAATCCACTGCTCAGCCTATAGTGGTCCTTCTGTCCCAGAAAATACTGATGCCTGTAGTTTCCAGAAATCTGACACCATTCCGGTTCTTTTTGGTTCTTTGGACTGCAACATTTTTTCTAATATCATCGTCGTGGTCTCTTGCGTTTGTTCTACTCTTTACACTAGGTTCCTAAGATCAGAGGTCTCATCTATCGGACTTGCACTTGTACTTGCAGAAGATTGTATCTATATTATTCTGCAATTGACTAGATGTGAATCAATAAAAGGAATGAAAGATATATATCTCAAATAAATAGGAAACAATAAGACATGCACGATACTAGTCAGATAGAACAATTATAGAGAATGAGTCATAGATATATTATGATATGACAGTAATCCTATGGTCTTCAGTCTAACCTAGGCTCTGACACCACCATGTAACGCCCCCATTTTTCAGTTGCTTCTCAAAACGGAGGATATTACTTATAATTTATACTAGACAATTCAATATTCACAGGATCTTAGAATAACTGTAACTATTGCTATAATCAAAAAAATAAATAATATGTATAAAACTGAAAAGATTCCATTCATACAAACAGTTAATTACATGAGATGGCACACTGCTCTATTATGAACATAAAAGAATTGAAAGAGAAAAGCAGTGTCCAGACAAAAGAAAATATAAACAAAATATACAAAGATTCTCCAGAAATTACTTCACTGCTTACTGTTACTTGGTCTGATCGATAAAGTATGAGTCTTCAGTCGGGGCTGGTTCCCCTTCTTCGTCTTCTAAATCTGGATTCAGAACCCAGGGGATTAAACATAACAAGTAACGCTTTTAAGGAGAGAAAATGTGTACTATTACAGTACTGAAGATAAAGAATATGCGAATAAATAGTGTTGGTGTGAAACGTATTATGTGAATAATGAATAATAGAATAGCAAGACTATATATATCATTTGCAAATCATGTAAAAATGACAAGTCTAAGTTATGTTCTTGTTAGTGTTTAAAACCAAATGATAGATAAGATGACGTACAATTTTTCATATTGTATAAGAGCCCGTACATACTTGGAACCTGGCCTCAAATTCATGGCGCTGAACCATGACACACTGCTAGGTATTAAAGTTAAACCCCGTATTATGAAATAGTAACAAACATCACCCTTATGGTGACTCATATATCAAACTATGGCTCAGTACCACACGGTTTTGCTCTAGTATAAGTCCTCAACACCTAACAAGAAATGACCAATATGATCCTCATACGATATGGTTCTTATCCATTATATAGTTTTCCCAATTCCCATGTTAATGATGCACGATATATATGAACCAATGGAAATACATAGGTTATTAAGTCAGACTATATACATATCCTTTTACAAGAAATAGGGATTCAAGAATCAAGATTTAGGATCATGTACACCCGTATCACGAAGATACTTTATTTTCATATGACAAGATATGTGAAATTTATCATCATGTTCCTATGAATAGTATCTCATTTACTTTAGTCAGCACATCTATATTGCATTCTTGTATCGATATTGGACCTCTATACAGTAAGTTGTAACTCTAATCAATTAAATATTCTAATATAAAAATAAGTACCAATAATATATATTGGAAATTACATTATTATATTTATTATTAAAATTTATATTATTAGAAATTATATTATTAGAAATTTTCATCGATCAAAAGTGCCTGCACATACACAGTTTATCCCTGTGAATAAACTGTGTTGCTGCAGTCAAAGCCCAAGCAAAAATGTATTATTTGCATGTCAAAGCACATACATGCAAAAATATATTATTTGCAGTCAAAGCACATCCATAGTATTATTTGCATTTTTGCATGTCAAAGCCCATACATGCAAAAATATAATCTTTCGTCTTTTTTTTATAAAATAAAAAATAAGCAAATATTAGAATATTTATATATATCAAAATTGACCCAATAATTTGGTTCAGTTCTCAACATCAATCAATGGTCCAAAATCTGAACTAAGTATATTCACAAAAAAATTTACGTACACAATTATATTCTTAATATCAATCAATAGTTCAAAATGTAAACCAGTCATTTTCACAAAATAAATTTCGTACACAAATATAAATTAAATAAAAAAACAAACGAATAATAGCAGTGTTACTTACTTCGAATGGCTCCGTTAAATTGCTTTCTTCTTCTTATCTTCTTTCTCTCTTTCCTTTCCTCCTTTTCTTCTTTTTTTCTCTCTCTATTTTTTTCTTTGTTTTCCCATTCAATTCAGGAACACAGTGGTGAAAATGTGTGCTCAGAGAGAGAAATGTAGTCATATAATCCCAAAAGATAATTTGGTAAATTCAAACCAAGGCTCATCAATTTTTTTTTCTCCAAAAGAGACACCTAAGTACTGGGAAATTCTATTTATTCACGACAAATTACTTTTGATGTCCAGTTTACTTTTTACACCAACCTCTTATTTTGAAACATCACCAATTTACTCTCTCTCTCTTCTACTTTCGTCTATCGTGATTGAGCCCTAAAATTCTCAAACTTTCCTCTGAGTCCCAACAAAAAAAATAGTAACAGATAATTGCAAATAAAAACACATAAAAAACTAAGAATAATTTTAATCCGTATCCTAGATTTGTCCTCCAATACCAATTGCATGTTGGATTTTTCTATTTACTTCAAAAAACTCAAACTCTAAACTCTAATTTTGCTTGTCACAGTGAATTTGAAGATTTTAAATTCTTCCTAACTTTTTGAGGAACACTAATATAAAAATTTTAGGGAGTTAGAGAATCAATGAGTTTATAAGAGATGTATTTTTTTAAAGATTTAAATAACACGAAAAATATTTTTTGGGTTTTAGAGAGAGCACAGAGGAGGAAGACGATGATAGTATTTTAAATTTTCTAGAAATTTTAGAAATTTTGAGATTTAAAAGGATAATTTAGTCAAGAAAAAAATTAGCAAACTTGTAATTATTTGCAAGTTTCAAATCTGTGCGTCAAGAGTAAATTATTGTGCGTAAATAGAATTTCCCTTCAATTGAGAATTAATTGGAAATTCTTGTTTAGAAAACAAAGAGGTCATCCTTGCACTGTACGTAATTGACCTGTTAAACAATTTAGCAAAAATTATCCAAACGTTCCCATTCTGGTAGGACTTTTTTTTTTTATCTGTAAGTCTCAAAAAGTTACCTCGTGTCCTAATTTTAAATATTTCTTTTTTTCCTTTTTTTTTTTTTTCCAATTTAAACTGTGAATTTACACTTTCTTGTATTTCGAAACTTGAAAGAGAAACTGCAAAATTTGTGTTTTCTAATATGAAGGCATTTGTATAATCAAATGTCTCAATTTGCATTGGACCATTTATTCAAATTTGTTTTCTAGATGAGTTTTATGAAAGGGGTTTTCCAGTAGGAAAAAAAGACAAGGATGAGTTTTACATTCTTTTTTTTTTCCGTTTTAATACATAAAAGAAAACAAAAGACCCAAGATATTGAGGATGTTCGACCTTCTCTTTATAATCTTTTTTTTTTTTTTTTTTCTTTGAAGAACGACAATTAGATGATTTTTCATACAATCCTATCAAAAAATCTAGGGGTATTTACAAATCTGTCCCTAACATCTTTATAAATTATAATTTAGTCTCCCATATCTTCATATTTAGGATTTAGTCCCTCAAATCCTTTAACTTACTACAATTTAGTCCCCAGTTTATATTTTAGCCCGATTTTTCCGTTTTACCCCTGATTTCCTTCACTTAATTTTCCTTCCCTCTTCCCTCTCTCTTCTTAGTTTTTATTGGGTTCCCCCCTTATTCTTCTCTTCTCTCTCTCTATTCATTTATTGGGTTCTCCCTCTCTATTTAAAACCAAATGTATTATTCTTCACTAAATATATTAAACCTTTAAGTCTCAATACAAATTCATTTATTGGGTTCTTTCTCTCTATATTGGATAAATTTCTTTCTAGGTTTAATACATTTAGTGGAGAATAATACATTTGGTCTCAATATAGAAAGGAAGAACCCAATAAGTGAATAGAGAGAGAAGAGAAGAAGAAGGGGGAATTAAGTGACAAAAATTAGGGGTAAAACGAAAAAATTGGGCTAAAATATAAACTGGAGATTAAATTGTACTAACTTAAAGGATTTAGGGGACTAAATCCTAAATATGAATATGTGGGGGACTAAATTATAATTTATAATAAGGGACAGAACTGTAAATACCCCAAAAATCTATTAACAGAAAGTAGTTGACTCAGGCCTATGGCTAAAAAAATCACATAAGGCATATTCCAAGAATGATATTGACTTCGAATATGAAGTTGAGAAATCTTTGTTTGAGGAATTAACTCAGCAATGGTATGGGAGACATGTGATCACTATGTGATTCTCTCTTTATTAAAAGTCGAGTTCGAGCCAATTGTGATAAACTAGTTATCCATTTGAATCCTTGTTGGACAAGGAAATAGACTTCTTCATATATGAAAACTCATCTCGATGAAAAACTGAATCATATCATTACAAGGAAATATTGCTGGCATCCATATGCAAGCCTAAAGGGGCTTAATAGGGTTGCTATACTTTTTGTCTTAATTAGGAGATTTTTTAATTTATACATAGAAGAAATAAAAAGCAACTACAAAAAATAAATATACTATTGTCATACAAGAGAAGAGGTCTTTGTGATGGTTGGTACGTGTTGCCTTCGATAATAAAAATGTTGCAAAATCTTTTTGCAATGGTTTCGAAATCCATAGTGCTTGATGCCGTTGCAGAAGATATTTACAATGGTTTTGATTGAATATTGCAACGGTTATTATAACTGTTACATAAAAATAAATTTATAATGGTTATATACAACTATTGTGATCTTGACTGCAACGATTATAGCAACCGTTACACGAAACCATCGTAAATCAATAGCAACGGTTAAGCAAAAAATGTTACAATAGTCCTACAACTGTTATTAAAAACCGTTGTAGTTCATACTTAGCTATTACAATGGTTATAAAAACCATTGCAAGCTATACATGTCTATTATAATGCTTATGAAAACAATTGCAATTTATATATGCTTATTACAATGTCTATAATAACCATTGCAATAATTTCTAATATATTGCAACGATTAAGAACCTTTACTAATCCAATAACAACAGTTCGCAAAAGTCATTGCAAAACCAATTACAAAGGTTACTAATAACTATTACTAGGTGCTTTGCAATATTTATGGGCAACCAAAGTAAATAAATTGCAATAATTATATAACCGTTGCAATTTGAAATATATATTTCAATATTTCCTGTACACCAATGTCTATACAGAATTTCCATCAAATGAAATACATCATCAACAATAGCATGAGCCCTTTTTTGTCCCCAATACTTGGACTAAGCATTCACATACGAAACATATATTAATAATTAAATATAACAATAAGGAGACAAACTAATTCAACGTAATCAAGTTTGACATATGTAATAAAAATTCAAAATAAGTGCAAACCATTGTTCTAAATCAATCAACCACGAAAACAACTCATAACTATGGATGTTCTTACAAACACTAAACAAAATATAATTATTAAGTTTCATAAAATTAAATTAAATAGGTTTTTCATGCATCATCCATTTCTATATTGTTAGTATTTTTGCCTCTTTCTATATCAGAATTATAAGAACAATTAGAAAAATAAAACTTGAGACTATATTGAATATATATAAAAAAAAAAATCTAAATTCCAGTTCCTGGTTGCTTGTTATATCAAGATTATTATGATAATGAAATAGCTCTGCAATTGAGAATGCTCCATAGACTAGATTTCATATTTATCTTCAACATATGATATGCCAAATTTCTAACCAAGATGTTGATTCCAATTGGTTATCATATTTTGCTTCCCTTTCCTTTTCCCATGTACTCCTAAAAGTATGAGTTTTCAGCTTGCTGGCCCTCCTTGGAGTTTCTAACACTGGGCATGTGGATCATACTCGGTAAGAAATAGAACTGCGTACGTGATAGAAATAATATTAAAAGAAAGCATAACATATATGTAAAATAAAAGTACATTCATGGAGAGTCTAACAGGATAGTGATGTGAATAATTTTAATGTAAGGGTACAGTGTAGTTGTAGCACTTTACATGTCGTTCCTACAGAAGTCTCTAGTGCTTTGCAATTTTACTATTCTTATTATCTTAGCGAGCTAACTAATGAGTTCTAAATTGAATTGAGTCTATTCTAATTAGTTTATGATATAAATTTTACTAGTTTACAACCAAATATTATTATTTTATATTCTTCCCTTCATAAAAATTTGATCTTTTATTCTAATTTCTATTTAAACTATCCTAAGCATAGGCTATCAAGTAGTATGCAAGTATAACCCATCAAAAATATTACTTTTCATAAAAATAAATTAAATAGTTAGATAAATCTATGAAGCAAATATAAATCAACAACTCTAAACCCTAACTAAGAATATGTTATCAAATTTTTTAAATTAAGTATAACCTATCGAAGTCTTAATCTACAAGTTCTTGTATTGTCATTTTTTCATAGAAAATCATATATATTTTATTTTTATTTTAGAAAGAAAATAAATAAATTAATTTAAGATTGATCCCTAGTTTCATCTACATCCTAGAACTAAACTAATTAGTTACACATACTCCTAATTAAGAAGATTCTATTTTTATTTATGAACCATAAAAATTTTATTTTCCTAGAAAACAATATAAATCTATACTAGAAAGCAATAAAATCTACAGTAAAAAGCGATTAAATCTACACAAGAAAGAAAATAAACTAAACTAAAAAGCAAATAAAAACAAATTACCAACTAGAAATCAATGAACAACAAAGGATCACCTCTGGAGCTAAAGTATTGTGGCTGTCGCTCCTTTGATTAAATCCTAATTTTATTAAATAAAAAGTGCATAAAAACCCTAATTTATAAGGATACAGCCAATATATAGGCCTTAGTATCAAACCCTAAACCTATCACAATCGAATAGCTACAAATCGCAACAAATCCCTCAGAAAAATTCTAGTTCTAGATTCACAAGTATTGTTGCCAAATAGCAGTGTTGACTAGTAAATAACGGAGTTTTTATTTTTACAGAAGAACCTTAATCCCTATATGAGTCAGCACAAAAAAGCGCAGCCTAGGGGCCCACTTATGCCGATAAATACTGGCAATTGCCACTATTTAGTAGCAACATTTTTGAACTGGCTGAGATTTATACCAGTAGATCTCTTTGCTGTTCTCATTTCATGTGCAAGCTGGATTCCACTTTACTGCTCTGTAGCCTTGTGTTCTTATAGCCTTATTCTTTTTTGCTCTTTATATACTTGGTTTCCTAATCTATCTTTGATTACATGCCATATCCTTATAGGAATAGCTTTTACCTGGAAAACACACTAAAAATATCCGAGTAACATTATTTATATACAAAAATGAATAATATGAGGGTTATAAATATGTAATATATGACATTTATTATAGTCCCACACCTATCTTTTATTAGTTCTCGAGCAAAATCTAAACCTAAAAGTAAAAAAGAAAAATCCTAACTCACTTCCGTAAGAATTGCAATTGAACTTAGCACGTGCAATAAGTCATTAACTTTCTAAGTTACCCTAATTGACAAGTTGCGTCTCATAAGGGTCTGCAGTGAATATACTCACAAAATTCATGAAGAAGAGGAATTAAGGAATAAAGAAAATAAAAATAAGGATAAAAAATCAAGAAAAATAAAAAATTTATATGAAAGAAAGCAAATTTTTTTTTCAAATTTTCTCTAATTAATCTCACTAATAAACAAACTCAAGAACACATTTAGATTATCAATTTTCAAGTCAAGCATCATATTGAATACATTTATTATTTTATTTAAAGATTCAAATCCTACTTTTCAATACCCACTAGTAAATAATTCATTGGATCTTATACATCTACATGTACATGTGATAGTTTTTTTGGTTTTGGACTCAAATTCTAACTCATGATTAATCTTTTCTCTCTAAATAATTTTTTTCTTTACTTCTTTTTCCTCTTTTTTTGTGAATATTTCACCTTCATGCGAATATTCATGCTTACTTAGATGCAAATATTCGATTACTCGAATCATATTCTATCTCTTAGAAATACCATTCATGCGAATATAATGCTTACTTAGGCACAAATACCCAACTACTTAGTAATTCTAAAAAAATTATTTATTTATAAAGGATCATTACCTTAAGTACCAAGCTCACCTTTTTATCCTTTTTTTTCTTTTATATTTTTTCTTATTTAGAGAAAAAAAACTATTTAATTGTTATCATTTTTGTCCTTAACTTAATAAACTATTGTGAAGTGAAAAATAGATGTATATCTATCTCAAAATTGCTAATAGTGGTATTTATTTTTTAGATTTTATTTTTTTTATAAAATTTTAAGTATATTATCCAATCTACTTTCCTATCAAATCTCAAATCTAAATATATTCTTTGATTTGCAATTAGCTCGATTTATTGCAATAAATTTTAAAATTTTTTTAAAATACACTAAAACTACACCAAGTGTAAAATAAAGAAACTCAAAAATTCTAAAAACATGAAAAACTAATAAGAAAATAAACATCCTAAAAAATACGAAAACTACTAATTTACTGCCTCACACCTAAACTCGTGTATGCCTCCATACACGAACCAAGGGTTGCAAAATAAAGATGAAAAATATTTTATAAATAATATAAAACTAATGAGAGTTGTGAAAGATCACAATCTCAATATGGCCATCCTATTAACGCACGGAAAACGGTTATGGCCTCTCGATCGCTTTCCACTTTCATAATATATGCATTTCAAATATGAAATGGGTGCATTATTATGTGTCATTATCCTCCAAAAAGTCACGAAATTACCTTTTTGTCTCTTATACCCTGCTCACTTCCTCTTTTTCCTCATGTAAGCATTAATAATTGGGTTAAATAATTCTTTATTATAAATCTGCCAATCATCATTAGTAACAAACACACATGCATGAATATCGTGAGATGTAGAGAGTGCACCATCATTAAGTGAGTCATGAACTGTGAAGTGTGGTGGCTCTTCTAATTCACGAAGTAACACGAGCTCCTCTGAAAATAAATCCTCAAAGATTTGCTCATTAGCGAATTTCACACAATAATGTCATTATATGTAAATTTAGTATATATCAATTCGTCTAATAACATGAGCTCATCTGTGAAAATTTGCTCAAGTATGGGTTCATCATCCGCACAAGAGATAGAATGAGTGTGTATATTGTGAACCATGTTAACCTCTATGAGGGAACTCATTATATGCTCATCCATATTGAATATGTTCAATGGCACAGTCATATTCCTAAATAATAGCTTCATGAGGTCATTTCTGCTATCAATTAATGCATTTGAAGTTCCAAGAAATGGTCTGCTAAGTTAATAAAAAGTTGATTCTGTAGATTGAAAATCGGCTCGATTTCTAAGACAATAAAGTCTATAGGAAAGATGAACTCGCCAACCTTGATGAGCACATCTTCAATCATACCAAGTGGTCTTCTGATCGAACGATCAGCTAGTTATAATGTTGCCTTGGTAGGTTGAAGTTTTTCCAACTCTAGTTGCTGATAAACAGTGTAAGGAAGTAAGTTGATACTTGTCCCTAAATCAAGCAATATCCTATCAAATGTAGTGTTTCCAATGGTGCATAAGATTGTGGGGGAATATGAATCTTTGCATTTAATAGGAAAGGAGTTAGAGAGGATTTGTGATATATTTGCTGTAGGAAAATCTTTCTCAGAAACATTTCTTTCTCATTTCTTAGTGCACAAATACTTAAGAAACTTGATATAAATGATAACCTATTGTATGATATTAAGGAGCAGAATATTAACTTTCACTTGCTAAACTGTTTCGAGAATATTCTCTACTTGTGATGAAGGTTGTAGGCTATCAAAATTGTATTTGGTGAAGTTTGTTAAAATCCATAGGCTGCGAGCTAACAAAATAACTGATTGACCCCCACCAAGAGGATAGCTCCGCTAGAAGCAAGTTGGCCTCACCAAAATAGGATTAGCCTCACCAACAAATTGGCCTTGCCAGAAGCTAAGTTCATCCCACCAATGAGAGCTTTGCCAGAAGCTAAAAGAAGATCAATTTCACTTGACCAGGTTAGGTAGCTTTGCCAGAAACTAAAAGAGAATTAACTCCACCAAACCAAGTTAGTTAGTTTTGCAAGAATCTAAAAGAAAATTAAATTCACCAGGCTAGGCTAGCTCTACCGAAAATGAAAGTTAACCTCTCCAGAAACAACCAATCAACCTTATCGATTAACTTAATCAAAAGAGACTCGAGTAAATCTGATCGTGGGCAAGTAACTACTGCGATATTCGCAAATTGAGGGATCAATTATGGCACCCTCCAACTATAAAAATGACACCAATCTTCCAAAGAAAGGCATTGAAAAAACTCATGGAGAAAAGAAAAGAGAATTTAAGTACTTCAAGTTCTTGTTGGATCATCAACGAAAATAAAGAAGGGTTGCTTTGATCATACTTCTATCGTCACACTCTCTAGAATCAAATAATCCAAAGATTGTAACCTTACTTTGATTGTAAAGAAAGTAAGTCTCAAGTGTTGCAATTCAAATTCTAAATTTTATTGCATTTTGTTCTCAATGGCAAATTTCAACTTTGATGTTGTAAACAATAAAAACAAGCTGGCAATTCTACTAGGGAGTGACTCCTCTCTTATTGAGGAGTTCGTGTTGCAATCCAGCAATGTAGCGGTGGATGCTATAGTCAATACCTTGGTGATCAAATTTGACTAGGCTAAGTATGAGGAATTCTCCATAACAATAATTTCATCTCTCCATCCAAGATTGGTTATTTTGCAGGGCCAGGAGAGTAGAGGCCCAATCCACATCTACCCATAGATTTGCCTCTTCAGTGAAGGTAATCAACATAGCAACACCGGTGCGACTGTTACGACTACTAGCGCCATGGTGAACGTAGCCCAAGTGAGTTCATCTTCCTCCGTTTCAGTCGCAACACCCAAAACTAATCCCCTCAGTAACATAGAGAGGAAAAAGGCCTCTACCAAACCATCATCGCCAACCGCAAAGCTAAGAAGTAGGCCAATTTGGCTGGAAAACTGAGTGCAAATGCTGACAAGATCCCTAAAATAAATGAGGGTTGCATTGTCAACAATGAGGACCATGAACTCATCCACAATGCTACGGGAGAGACTAGCAAAAGGCCTCATGGACCTAACAAGTCCAGTGAAGGTACGAAGTATCCTGGTTGAGTTAATAACTCTTGTCACTATCAAAAGGCCCGGCGGACCTGATAAGTCTAGTGAGGCTAAAAGACATTATAGCAAAGTCAATAAGCACTTAGGTGAAACTAAGAAGTCTAGTAAAGTTGATATTCATGCTGACAAGCTCCAGAGCAAAAGCACAGCAGGTGTTAGGGTCAACAGTAAATGTAAGTCTGCTCTACCCGTGGAAGACTTACAAAACCATCATGATCGACTATATCAAGTTCTAAAGAATACGAACGAAGGCGATTTACTGGCTTGGTCCTCTATTTCAGTCGGTTATCATCAAATCAACCTATCTTGTGGTCAGTAGTGACCATTCCAGAAGGATCTCATTACTATTTCAAAAAGTTTCAAAGAAAAAAAGAACTAGCTCATGCAACCATCAATATAGTACAATGGGAAAATTCAACACAGGGGGTGGCCAGTGTAGGCTCCTCCTCTAATGGTCACTCTAGCGATGACAGTGATAGAGTATAGCGTCACACCTGGTCCCAAGCCAAGTTAGTAAGTGTGGGTCACAATGTTTTCACTCCACAAGAAGGGGGATGATATTGACCAACATTCTGCATGCATATCATTTGAGACATCATATTTACCTTACCAGAGGAGTGTCTCTAATGACGTTGCTGGCGATGACATAGGAAGTCTATACAAAGACTAAAGGCATAAGAAGAGTTATCCAAGCAACAGAAAGTACTGTTAAAACAACAGAAAACAACCATGGATGTCATTTTGACCCAACAACAGTAGCTGGCAAAAACGTCACTAATGAAAACCCAAATGCTGAGACTGGATCTGGAGGTAAAAACAAGGACAATAAAGATCACAAGGATAAAGAAGATGAGTCCAACTTCCATATGAATGAGGAATCCAATAAGATTAAAGATAAAGTATTAGAGGACATCCAAACAAAATTAGATGCATTAACTCACAAGGAAGTTCTGCAAAAGGTGGGAGTCATGTGTTCATATCCTCCCAAATAGGACTTAATCCCTTTTCCTGACAATTATAGCGCTCCGACCATTGATAAATCTATGGGAAGGGATCCTCAAATCAACATATTTACGATTTCCATGACTAATAGAAAATGTAATGGGAAATGATATACTCATGACCCAGTTATTCATAGGGTCTCTAAAAGGCATTGCCTTTGACTGGTTTCGAACTTTACCAGTAGGGTCCATCAATTCATGGGCAGATCTTATGCTCGGTTCCTCACTCATTTCTACGAGGATGACACCGAAGTATTTATGCTCATGTTGATTGAATAAAAACAAAAGAAATGAGAGGTGGTGAAAGACTTCATCGAAAGACTCAAAAATCTGTCTTTCAGATGCCCTGAAGGAATGCCACTGTCCAAGTTACTGTAGATGTGTAGGCATAATCTATGTGCTGAGATTGAATCCAACATGGGTGTTGTTCGGGCTCATACATGGAAAGAGCTTCAGGAACAAACCGAAATCATTAAAATATCAATTTTAAGACTTTTGGCAGGCAAAAGATAAGAGTAAGTAGAGGGGGGAATCCACTTCAGTATGATCGCCTTCACTGCCTCGGCAAAATACTTCTCTGGCCCAATGAACACAAAAGAAGTATTCATTCAAGGATGATCAAGTGCTCAAAAATGTCAATATGCTGGTTAAAAATAATAAAATCGAGCTACTTGAGCCAATGAGAGCAGAAGAGGTTGGGCATACTAATAACCCAAAATATTATCATTAGCATAGACTAATAAGCCATCCCACGAAGAATTATTTTATTCTGAAAGACAAACTCCAAGTCTTGGTAGAAGCAGATGTCCTTCGATTAAATAAAGAAAAAAAGAAAGTTACTAGAAACATGATATCGATGAAATTTGTCGGAGATACCAAGGGTTAAAATGTCCAATTGAGTTCTAGTTTCCAAAGTAGTGACAAGGATCATTAACACAGATCCAAACCACAAACAATCCCTAGGGTTGACTTCTGTCCCAATCAGACAGAGAGAAACGATGTGGGTTCACCCTGACCTAGTTGAAGATGATCAATGGACGACTGTCACTTTTAAAAGAAAGTGGAAAGTGAAGAATAACCTAGATTGTCATGTTATATCTCTTGGATTAGGTGGTTATGACACTTTTGCTAGCTTAATGACTAACTCCGACGAAGAGCAGATCATTTTTATAGTAGAGGCTATGTCTCCTGCCGGTACTAGGTCAGATAAACAATACCTGGAGAAATATGATACAATTAACCCTAATGATTGTCAATCAGATCCTTCTAAAGACCCTATTACATCTGCATTAGTACCTGAACCTCCTTTGGAGAAAAGTAAACCCAAGGAGATAAGGTTTGACAAGTCTTTGAGAAAATAGGATGAGGAAGGTATTTTGACCCTATTCAAATTAGGCATCATGGCGTAGTTGGCAAATATTCCTACCAGAATCACCATGCATGAGCTATTGTGCTTATCTTAGGAAACCAGAGATGCGCTCCGTGAAGCATTGGCTGATTCAGAGACGTTTCTCATTCAGATCCCTCCACCCACAAATGAAAAGTGTTGCTATTTCCACCAAGTCTCCTCTCTATCTAATGTAACCTTCTCACCCGAAGATATGTGGGTGAAGAATTCCAGTCACGATCGGCCATTATATTACACAGGTTGTATCAGATTCATAAAAATTGAAAGGATACTAATCAATCTAGGTTCAGCCTTGAGTATCACGCCGGTGCGCTTGATGCAATTTCTGCAATACCAATTCGCAAGTTGTCTACTAACCCAACTATAATCGATGGTTTCAATGCACAAGGTAGCCGGCCCATCGAAAAAATTCAGTTGAAATATCAAATCAGAGATCTCAAGACGGAGGTTACCTACCACATCATAGACGTTAATACATCCTACAATTTATTGCTGGGAAGGTCATGGATTCACTCCAACCTCATTGTCCCTTCAATGTTGCATCAATGTTTGAAGTATGTGACACACAGGAGGTGGCCAAAACAATCTACATAGAAAAGCAGCTTGTTAAGGGAGTTGAAAATTATTTTACTGATGTCGTGCTATACAAATATGAACAAGAGGATGAGACCGATGATGGGAACGAAGCGGATGCAGAACACAATGACAGTTCAGAAAGAGCTTCTATAAAGCTGAACTCTCTTGTAATAAAATTAAGTGATGTAGCAATCAACCCTGATGTCTATATTGAAGGTGAATGTGTATTTAATGAAAGTTTCGCTTTTGAGTATGTCTTGTCTAGTTCTAATGATGCAACTGATAGTGAAGAGACCTTAATCAAAAAACTAAGTAAAACACCAGTATTACATATACCGGTACATTCAGGTTCACCAAACAACTTACTGATAGAGGATTCTAACAATGCCATGTTTATCATACAATCCAAGTGTAATCAACCTCCAATCATCTTTGGCAAATCTACTACCTAATTGAAACCTAAACTTAGTAGTACTGAAGATGAATTGAATGCCCCACAGTTCGATCATTACGAGCCAAGTTCCCACATACTCATGGAAATGATGGGATATGACATCGCAAAGAGGGAAGGGTTGTGTTTCAATCAAGGAAGAAGAACTCCTCCACAATCGTGTGTCTCTAAAGGAAAGAATTTAGATTATTATAACAAAACTAAGCATAGTTTAGAGTATGTTTCTTTTGAACCTGAGATAAATGCAATACATGAAAATTCCTCAGATAAATGCAATACACAAAAATTTCTCAGAAAGAACGAACCTGTAGTTATCATCGACATCTGATACCAATTCTAAATTCAGTTTGAATGAACTGTTCAAACATTTATCAGCAAATATGACATCTGTCTCTGTTGATGGGCATGAAGAAGAAAGTATAGACAATCCTTTATCATGGGCTCATAAGATGGATGCCCAGTGGGAGATAAGGTTTGAGCAATGGGAGCCTCCTACAGATGGTCAAGTTATCCATATGAATATGGGGAGTGATTAAGATCCAAAATTCATATTTATGAGTAAGAATCTAAACCAGAATGAGTTGCAAAATTTGATCAAACTTATTTGTGAATACATGTATGTCTTTACATGAAACTATGAAGATATGTTAGGATTGAATCCAGAAATTGCCCAACACTGTCTCAATATTCAAAACGATGTTAAATCGGTGAAACAGTAACAATAGAAATTCAAACCCAAAATATAACAAGTGATTGAATTCGAAGTCAAGAAACTAAAGACTTGTGGATTCATTCATGAAGAACAACATCTAGATTGGTTGGCTAACATTGAAGAAAAATGAAAAAGTTAGGGTTTGCATTGACTACTGGGACTTAAATGATGCTTGCCCAAAAGATAAATTACCGCTTCCGATCATAGAAGTTATGATAAATAACACATGCAGTTTTGAAAGAATATTTTTCATGGATGGCTTTTCTGGATATGACAAATCAAAATGCATCCTGACGATGAAAAACATACGTCTTCCAAATATTGCAAGGGGTGTACTGTTACACTGTAATGCCTTTTGGTCTAAAGAATGCAGGAGCCACATACTAGAGGGCTATAACAACCATATTTCATGATCACTTACAAGAAATCATAGAATGTTATGTTGATGATATTGCAGTGAGGAGTTAGAAGAAAGATGATCATGTTCAACACTTGCGGATAGTATTCAACTTAATGAGAACGCATCAATTAAAGATGAATCTTACAAAATCCTTACTGGGAATGACAAGAGGAAAATTTTTAGGGCTCGTGGTAACTTCCAATGGAATCCTTTTAGATCCAGGCAAAGAAAAGCAATCCAAAACATGCAACTCCCGAGAAACATTAAAGAACTGAGAGGCTTACAAGAGCGTCTAGCATACATCCACCATTTATTGCTAATTTAATGGGAAAGTGTTAGCCGTTCTCCAAATTAATGAAGAAAGCCATGTCTTTTGCTTGGGACACTGAATGCCAGAAAGCTTTTGAGGATATCAAGCAATATCTGACTAATTCACCGGTGTTGGTAGCTCCGGCTTCTGGCAGAATATTTCTCCTGTATGTTAGAGCGATGTACCATGCCTTAGGAGCTTTACTGGCTCAAACTATTGAAAAAGGATATAAGCAAGTAATTTGATATCTTAGTTGAATAATGTTTGGTGCTGAACACAGCAACACTCCAATAGAAAAAGAGTGCCTAGTTTTAAGTCTTCGTCATTCAGAAATGAGATATTACCTGGTGGGGGCAAACTACCCATATAATATCCAAAGTAAATCTTCTCAAAATATTAATGACACAACTAGGTTTGTTGAACTCAAGGCTAGCTAAATGGGCACTGCTACTGTTGCATATGATATGAAGTTTGTGCCTTATAAAGCAGTGAAAAGACAAGCTATAACAGATTTTCTGACTAATCACCCAGTGCCTAAAATTTCTAAGTTGTACGAAACCATCCCAGATGAAGTGATGACCGTTTCCTTCATTTACAACATCAAATTTGAAATTTTCCATTGAGAATTGAACACACAACAAAATCTGGGATTTTTGAATTGCAACACTCAAGATTTACCATTTTTAACAATCAAATCAAGGTTACAAATTTTTGGTTTCTTTGGTTCTAGGGAGTCTAACGATGGAAGTATGACCAGAGCAACTCTTCTTTACTTCCATTGATGATCCAGCAAGAAACTTGAAGCACTCAAATTCTCTTTACTTGAGTTTTTTGGTGCCTTTCTTTGGATATTTGGAATTATTTTTATAGTTGGTGGGTGCCTTAACCATTCTCTCAATTTTCTGAGATCATGGTAGTTACATGCCCATGATCGGATGTACTCGAATCCCCTTTGGAGGGTGCTCAACGAACTCAACAGCTTGTTGATAGGGAAATATGACTGAAGGATTTGGAAACCGTCAATCTCAATCATCGGATTGCAGACTCATGTCAGATTCTGAAGGATATCTTGAAAGAGATCAAAGAGCAAGAGGCTTTACTAACTATTGTGAAGGCCAGTAGGGAGGAGGTACAAGTTCGTCTTGATGAATTCAATGAAACTAGTCAGAAGATTCTGGAAGAATGGAGGGCTATTTAGACCTGAATAGATGGTTTTCCTTCTGGATCTCCTGAAGAGATAGTGATCACTGTGGAGATTAAAGCTGCTGTTGAAGGCGAAGTGAACAAGTAGCTCTTTTAAGAGCACTTGAAGACTTTCAAGCAGTGGCCTCGATAGAACTTTTCATTAGCTGATTTTAGCTATCATAGTTTGAGGACAGCTTATTTTATTTATATTTATTTTTTTATTTTTATAAAAAAATTTTATCGTGTATTGAATTTGAAGTTAATCTGGAGTAAGCATTTGGTTTTTTTTTAAGCAAACTAATTTTGGTTGGATGGAAGTTTGATGTTGAACTATAATTTGTTACGTCGGCCAGAGGTTTCATATTGAACTTGTTATCTGACATTGTTTTGACCACAGGTTTCATGTTAACTTGTTCTTTTATGGATGTTTTTAGACTGACAGAGATATATTTTATGATCTATCCATAAGAAATCCTTTGTGGCGTTAAAAATGTATTTTCAGACTTCTAACGAAATTTGATTGCCAGATTATTACTTCTAAGCTTCGGACAATGCATGTATAGTCTTTTAGAAGTGTGATATTGAACTTAGAGGACTTAGCTCAAAATTTTTTAGCAGGAAGTTTAATGTTAACTTAATAAATTTTGTGGATTTAATTTTATCTAGGGATTTTTTTGATCATTTATTTTGTCGATACCTTCGTTATAGAAAGGGGATCGACAAAATTTTACTGTGTTTCTGTCTAAAGATGCAACGTAACTTGAATGCTTGACTGGTTAGTAGACACTCCATTCTTGTTTATTTTGTACTTTGATGTATGGAGTTTTTAGCAACTCCCAGTTATAAATGGGTTTGAGGCGCCTTTACCAACCACCATTTGAATTGGGTTAGCCACAACATTTCCCTCGACTTGATGACTTGCAAGAATTTCTTTTGGGCTTAAAGGTCTAAATTTCTCTCTATCCATTACCTTAGAGGCTTTGGACTCACTTCTTTAACTCTACTTTCCTTTCTTTTTTCTTATACTTTAGCCTCTGACGAAGCAAACTCACTGGCGCAGTTGACTCGTTGGCAAGGCTAACTCGTTGGCGAGGTTAACCCATTGGTGAGGCTAACCTGCTGGCGAGGCTAACTCATTAGCGAGGCTAAACTTTGGTGAGGTTAGCCTACTGATGATGGATAAGATACTTTGCATGATGATCAGATATTTTTTTTGCAGGAATCGAAGCATCAAATATCGCTTCACTCTCCGAGATGAGCACTACACCAAAATTCTCACTTGGGAGTGATTTAACATTTATGGTGCCTCTTCGTCAGCTGCACCCAGGAGTCCAACCTCAGGGCTTCTGGATCCTCTTTCTTGCAGGTACAAATAACCCTAGGGTGATTTGGGCACTTCCAGTATCAGCTTTTTCTTTTCTCTTTAAAGGTTCTTAGCTTGTTTTGTTATTCTGGATTCTGATCGGCCTTTCCTCTTCCGTGACAGGGTTGTTGGCAGTGAAAATTTCTAAGTTAAAAGGATTTTCTACAACAGAACGCGGAGCTAATCCATAGCTCCGCGTCTGGCTACTTTTAGCCTCGCGTTTGAGTAAACACGGAGATGTTCAATAGCTCCGCGTTAGCTCCGTGCACTGGTTATTTAGCGTCGCGTTTTGATACGATTAAAGCTCCGCGTGAGCAGATAACCAGAATCTTAAGTTGATTGAGATTATGATTTGGGTTTATCCAAATACCAAATCAAGTCCAATCAGAATTCTAAATCAAGAGATTTAAATCAATATTAAATATTTGATTGGAATCCTTGATGAGAGTAAATTCTATTTAGATAGAAACTCTCAAATCATCCTGGGGATATAAATACCTTCTCGGTGAAACCCTAAGGGTCCTCTTTCGGCTGGTTTTAGCTCTTTTTTGGCAAGAGTCTTCTTTTTGACATCTGAAATCTTCTTTGGATCCTTTGGCAATTCAAGTACGCGAGAGAGCCTTGAAGCCTTTTTGTGATCATCTTCTTTTCAGCATCTTAGAGAATTCAAGTTACGCACAGAGCCTTGAGTTCGGGAAAGATCAGAGAAGACCGTCTATAGTCGGCCGATATCTTCAAGAGAGAAGATTTCGACGTACCGATCGTCCAAAGGAACTACTTGACAGATCCCATCGCCACTGATCCCACGTTTACATTGTAAAACAGAGAGATTGAACTATAAAATCCTCTCGTTTGTTCTCTTTATCTCTTGTTCACTTCCGTTGTAATCTAAGTTGCATTTGATGGAAGGAAGCAAAGAAACTTTTGCGGCGAACAAACTGGCGACCACAGTGAGAGCCATCTCTTTCACTGATGAAGAGATTGTGGCGTAATCGGACGTCGACATGATCGGATCCAAAGTAGATACGCTGGTCGTTGAAATCGACCAGCAGAAGTACGAGGAGTTCCTCTCTTCTGGATCAGGTGACTTGGATGAGACACGGCACTATCGTCGCATGTACTCCAATGCCTGAGCGACGGGTAGAAAGGTATCCACCGAGAGACGGGGATCCTTGGAGACTGCGGCTTTAGGGCCAGAGTTCACACAAGAAATCCTAGTCGAGGATGAGCTTCCGATTGCTGAAGAAGACCTGGGGACTGGATTGACCAGGACCCAGCTCCGAAACAAGAACCGGAGAGCGAGGCATAGAGCCCTCAAAGCCCACCTTGGACGCGGAGCTAATACCAGAGGACGCGAGGCTATGGTCCCTCGCAAACTGGCTCGCGCTACCCGCGAGACCAGTCTCTACCGCGTTAAACGCGAAGTTACAACTTGCCTTAAAAGCAAGGAAAAGTCAGCGCGTGATATTCCGCACGAGGCTACCACTGAGCTTAGCGAGAGACGTGAAGCCAGCGAGATTTACGCTAGTCGCAAAATATCTGACACTCGCGAGAGACGCGAGTATAAAAATTTTATAAGGCCAGCGTGTGATATTCCGCGCGAGGCTACCGCTGGGCTTAGCGAGAGACGCGAAGCCAACGAAATTTGCGCTCGTCGCAAGATATCTGACACTCGCGAGAGACGCGAGTATAAAAATTCTATTAAGCCAGCGTGTGATATTCCACGCGAGGCTACCGCTGAGCTTAGCGAGAGACGCGAAGCCAGCGAAAAGACTTATGACACTCGCGAGAGATGCGAGTATAAAAATTCTGTAAAGCCAGTGTGTGATTTTCCACGTGAGGCCAGTAATGCTTGCGAGAAACACAAGATATCTAATACTCGCGAGGAACGCGAAGATGATTGGCAAATTGTTGTCAGCCGTAGAAATCGCGCGAGACGCGAAGTTATGACTTGTGATAACCACAAGGGTAAGCCAGCATATAGGAACTTTATTCCACGCGAGGCTGAGACTATAGAAGAGAAACTTTTGAAAACACGCCAAGCCAGCGTAAAATGCGAGGCTGGCGTGGATAAATGCGGAGCTACTCTTCAGGTTCGCGATATTAAATGCGGAGCTATTCTTCAGGCCCGCAATATAAAACGCGAGGCTACTTCTAAGCCCCGCGAGGATCAATCCGACTACAGAATCAGGGTTGATCAGTCAAAGAAGCTTCAGTGGGTTCCTAGACCCTCTCAAAAGTCAGATGGACTTCATTATTCCATGGTTAAAAGCGCTGATCTCGGGGAGTATCTATCCAAAAAGAGAGGCATAGATCAACTTCAAGCTGAACCTGTTTGTCACTATCAGCAGCTTATGACAGTGGTGTCCGCTGTAATGGACAACTGTGGCTGCAGCAAGAACAGGGTATCTGTGTTTGATCGATTAACCGAGTAGGATAAGAACCCTACAAAGAAACCAAAGACTGGTTCCCTAAAACACTGGAGAGCTGTAACCTCCAATATGGTGGGGAAACGGAAGAAAATTGTAGAGACGGATGATGATTCAAATTCAAGCGATGAAGAACCTCATCGTGTTACTCGACTAAAATCGGGAGCCGTCCCGCCTCGAAATTATAAGAGGTTTGCAAGGGGTTCTTACGATGAGGACAGTGATAATTCAGCCATAGCCTCGCCTCGTTCCTCCGCGTCGTCTCGACTACAGAAGTCAGCATCGCACATGGCGGATAAGTCTGACGATATCAATCAAAGATTTGAAGCTCAAGAAAATTTAATTCGCGAGCAGCAAAAGACGATTGAAGACCTTAAAGTCATGCTATCGAGATTTGTTGAGGATAATGCCAAAAAGGGCAAAGAAACTCCAAATGAAGAAGAACAGGAGGAGAAAGCCCACTCGATGCACGAGGACGAGGATAGATTTTCTTTCCATGATCCGCATGGAGAAAAGATTAAAAAATTACAGAATCAACTCGAAGCTTTGATGCGTAAAAAGGAGTTGAAAGAGGCAGGGGTTTCAAGACCGTATCCTCCTGAATGGGATACGATACCATACCCACAGAAGTATAAGCCGTTCAAATTAGAGCCATATGACGGGAAGGGATCGCCCAGTCAGCACATCTATTACTTCTTGTCCCAAGCAGGACATTTGATGGGTAATGACCCCATCATGACCAAAGTATTCGCAAGTACTTTGCGATGGCCTACCTTTACTTGGTTCATGCAGCTGCCCCCAGGTACTATTAATACCTGGTTAGATGTAGAGAAATTATTTCTCTCACGTTTCTTCGAGGATGATACCGAGATTACGGTTCATTCCCTCCTTGCAACTAGACAAGGGGAACAAGAAACAGTAAAAGAATTTATAGAAAGGTTCCGGGAGAAGTCCGTGCATTGCAAACATGGAATGGTCCAGGAAACTCTTGTCGAAACTTGTCGACACAATCTTAAGACCAATGTGCTCCTAAAAATGGGGGCCGTAGAGTCTAAGACATGGAGAGATTTGCTCAAACAAGGAGAGCAAGCTGAGGACTTGATTCGTCGAGTTGAAGAATCTCGCGGATCAAGAAGTGCTGGGGGTAGTAAGTCATATACCCAAAATAGCAGCAATAAGAATAAAGGAAAAGCAGTGATGGCATCAGAAGCTGCTCCTCAGAAATCAAACCCTCCACCGAAGCCGAAGCCCCAAAGTCAGCAGGGCTCAAGGCAAAATAGACCGCAGCAGGAGAGAAATTATACTTTCAAGGCGGAACAGACGCCTATCCTCGTTCACTTGCTCCAGAAAAAGGGAATGCTAAAACTTTCGGAAAATAAGAAGCCAGAAGACGCTGGTAAGACTAAAGATCCTAACTACTGTCTCTATCACCGGAATGTGGGGCACCATACTAGGGATTGTTTTCCCCTTAAGAACAGAATCCAAGCACTAATAGAAGCTGGAGTTCTGACGCTTAAGGAAGAGCAGAAGAAGGTCACTGCCAATATGACAACCATAGTGGTTGGAACCCACGAGTTCCCCGCAGGAGTGACTTTCCCCGCAGGAGTGACCCCAATCCCAAAGGGTAAGATGGTCACGAAGAACCTTGATCCTCACAACAAAGCCCAAGAAGGACTTGTCCCTGTGACGACCCAAAAGGGGGAAGTTATGTGGGTTCACCCCGATTTGCTAGAGGAAGAGCAGTGGACTACTGCAGGAGGTCAAGGGAAGAAGCGGACTATTAATGCCATTTCTGCAGATATAAAGGAAGAATACATAGCTTCGGGAGCCTTCACAGATTCTGAAGAAGAACCCGAAACTATGGCCACTCATCAAGATGGGGCAGGCCCTTCCGGTACCCGATCCGGGAAGACATATCTTAAGGACTACACTAGAGTAGATCCGAAAGACATCTATGCGGAACTTGCAAAGCCCGCGAAGCAGAAAGGACTTCGTTTCCAGAAGAATCCTATTAGAGATGAAGGAGACAAGGAGCCTACCTTCAAATTTGACATAATTGCTCAGTTGGCAAATATCCCAGCACGAGTAACGCTTTACGAATTGTTAAAATTATCAAAATCAACACGTGAAGCGTTAAGAGAGGCCTTGGCAGACTCTGAGTCATTCCTAGCTCAGATTATCGAGCCGGCCAATGAAGAAGAACAGGACTCTTGCCCCCGCTGTCACCAAGTGAGGAGGCAAGTCCCACAAATCATCTTCTCTCCAGAAGACATGCAGGTTAGAAATATAAAGCATAACAGGCCTTTATATTTTACCAGATATGTCGGATCCACAAAGGTGGACCGAATTCAGATTGATCCGGGTTCTGCACTAAGTGTCGTACCCAGAAGGTTGATGTAGCTGTTAGGGATTTTCCTCCATCGTCTGACACTAACCAATACAATGATATACGGGTTTAATGCCAATAATAGCCGTCCCCTCGGAAAAATCCGACTCCGATGTCAGATCGGGGATTTGAGGACGGAAGCTACATGCTACGTTATTGATGCAGATACCTCATACAACATTTTGTTGGGGCGGCCTTGGATCCACGCTCACATGATAGTCCCGTCGACTCTCCACCAATGCATGAAATATTGCGATGAGGAAGGAGAAGTCCGGACACTAATTGCCGACAAGCAGCCATTCAAAGGGTTGGAGAATTACTTCATGGATGCTGCACTTTATAAACCAACCCATGAAGTCTCCAATGACGATCCTAGCGAACCTCCAAAGCCCGATGACAGTGGCAATGAAGCCGACATTGAGTACGAGCTTCCTAGAGAAGATGATGGGGGTGATTATGAAATCAACCCTCACCTAGATTTTAGTTTGCTTGATAATATAGTGGATGTAATAGAGAGTGAATGGGTTATTAATGAAGACATAAAGTTAGTCTACGAGCATGCTGTAGCTACTGAGTCCGAACCCTCTTGTACTTCCACTGAAGTGGAGGGCCTATCCGAACTTGAAGTTCTGGTGGCATATCATTTGCTACTTAGGTCATCTCTCCTCTCCCGGTCTAAAACAGCTGAGGAAAAAGGTCACTACTTCGAAGTGCCTCCTCGGAGAGGATCCCAAAGGCCGATTATGTTCGGCAGGGTAATTACGTCACCTCGGCGAAAACAAAGCAGTGAAAGTGAAGAGCAAACATCGCCCCAATTTCACCTGTATGAACAAAAATCCCGGCAGATGATGGAGAGGATGGGTTATAATCTTACCCAGAAACCGGGATTGAACATTGAAAAAGGGCGACGGAACCTTATACCCTCGTTCAGACCAAGAGGAAAGAGCCCTGATTATTATCAGAAGACTCGCAGGGGGTTGGGCTATGTATCTACTCCACCCTCGTTGCCACTAAAAGATGAAGAGAGTTCTTCGGCCAAAGAAGATACATCTTCACCCAATCATGACTCGGATATAAGTACCGGCGCTTGGTTTCAGTCCTTGACAGCCAATATGGTTTCAGCCGCCCTAGAAAGCGATGAGGAACCAATTGATATTCAAGACGATTCCTGGGCTAAGCAGATGGACACTCTCTGGGACGTCCGCTTTGAGCAGCGTGATCTGCCCACTGAAGATAAATTGATACAAGTCAACATGGGAATGGAAGAAAATCCGAAACCTATCTTCATAAGCGACACGCTAACTCCATTAGAAAAGGAGGAACTTATATCTCTTATTAAAGAGTATATAGACGTGTTCGCGTGGAATTATGAAGACATGCCTGGGCTTGACCCTCAGGTTGCCACACACCGGTTAAATATAAAAGAAGATGCCAAACCTGTTAAACAACAACAGAGGCGTTTTCGACCGGAGTTGATGGAGGCAATAGTTGCTGAGGTCAATAAGCTTATAAAATCCGGATTCATCCGTGAAGAACAGCATCCTGATTGGGTTGCCAACATAGTGCCGGTTCGTAAAAAGAACGGCAAAATCCGGATATGCATCGACTTTCGGGATCTCAACGCTGCATGTCCTAAGGATGAATTTCCACTTCCCATCACCGACGTGATGATAGACAATACTTGTGGTTATGAGAGGATGTCCTTTATGGATGGCTTCTCAGGTTATAACCAGATCAAGATGCACCCAGATGATGAAAAGCATACAGCTTTCAGAACACCGCTGAGGGTATACTGCTATACGGTGATGCCATTTGGGCTGAAGAACGCCGACGCCACTTATCAGCGTGCGATGACCATTATATTCAAAGAACATCTGCGCAAGATGGTAGAGTGCTACGTAGATGACTTGGCGGTCAAAAGTAAAAATAAAGAGGACCACCTTCATGGTTTAAAAATGGTCTTCGATCTTATGAGGAAACATCATTTAAAGACGAATCCCACTAAGTCATTTATGAGGGTGTCGAGTGGGAAATTCCTTGGGTTCATAATAACTTCAAAAGGAATTTTCCTCGACCCTGAAAAGATAAAAGCAGTTAGCGAGATGCCGCCTCCCCGTAATCTTAAAGAATTGAGGGGGTTACAAGGGAAGTTTGCCTATATTCGGCGCTTCATTTCCAACCTATCAGGGCGATGCCAACCGTTCTCTCGACTTATGAAGAAGGAGGTTTCTTTTGTATGGGATGAGGCATGTCAACGTGCCTTTGATGACCTTAAAGAATACCTCACCAAACCTCCCGTTCTTATGGTGCCGGTCCCTGGGCAGCCCTTCCTTATATATGTAAGGGCCATGGATAATGCCTTAGGAGCATTACTTGCTCAATATAATGAGCACGGCCATGAATATGCCCTCTATTATCTAAGCAGGACAATGATTGGGGCCGAACAATGGTATACCCCAATTGAAAAGGAATGTTTAGCCCTAGTGTTCGCTATTCAGAAAATGCGACACTATCTTTCTGGGCAAACAATTCATGTCATATCACGGTTAATCCCGTGAAAATTCTGATGACAAAATCGGGGTCCTTAAATGGCCGATTGGCAAAATGGGCTCTGCTAACTGTCGCCCTATGACATACACTTTGTGCCTCAAAAAGCAATGAAGGGACAGGCAATTGCCGATTTTCTTGCAGACCATCCAATTTGGTCTAATTCCAAACAGACGTCAGAGGTCAACACTGTTAGCAAGGAACAAACATGGCAAATGTTCTTTGATGGTGCTGCCAGACGATCTGCTGCTGGAGTGGGGGTTGTGCTAATCTCCCCACATAAACATATATTGCCTAACGGTTACTCATTGACAGAACCGTGCACGAATAATGTGGCGGAATATAACGCACTCATTATCGGCCTGAAAATGGCTCTACAACTGGGGGTGAACTATCTAGAGGCATATGGAGACTCTAAACTCATCGTCAATCAGATGACGGGCGAGTATGAAGTCAGACATGAAGCCCTCATCCCCTATCACCATCTAGCCATTGAACTAGCAGGGTACTTTGAGCAATTTTACATCTCTCATATATCTCGGAATGAGAACGTATATGCAGATGCCCTTGCCGCATTAGCAGCAACATTGGCGATCCCGCCAGGTGAGGCTAAAAGTATCACCATTGGAAGCAGAGAGCTCCTCCATCCAGATATTGTTCTTCCAAATAAAGAAGTATGCCAAGCAGGCTTAACTTTGGAACCTCGTGATTGGCGATTTCCGCTTGTGGATTATGCTTTATATGGGATATTACCAGAAGATCCTAAGGAAGCCACCTCGATAAAGAGGAAGGCCCAAAGATTTTATTATGACCATAAGTTTCGGACTTTATATAGAAAGTCAAGAGATGGTCTGCTACTACGCTGCATATCAAAAGCGGAAGCAGAAGAAGTGCTGAGAGAAACACACGATGGAGTATGTGGAGCTCATCAGCCCGGTCCAAAACTCGGAGACCGTATAAGAAGGCTAGGATACTACTGGCCGAACATGATCTCGGAAGCAATGGCATACGCTAAACGGTGCCATGCATGCCAAATACATGCCAATTTTATTCATCAACCCCAAGAATACTTGTACAATACCGTTGCAAGTTGGCCATTTGAAGCATGGGGATGGATATTGTGGGGCCTATAACTCCCCCGTCATCCAGAAGACATCAGTTTATTCTTCCAATAACCGATTATTTTTCAAAATTGGCCGAAGCCGTGCCCATGAAAGAGGTGAAAACGACAGATGTGATCAAGTTCGTCAAGCATCATGTCATTTACCGCTTCATCGTCCCCCGACAGATCATTCATGATAATGGTCCCCAATTCATCAGTCAGGGATTCTCCAGATTCTGTAATAAATTCAGAATCAAAGATATTGCTTCAACGCCATATAACTCCACAGCTAATGGGTTGGCCGAAGCCTTCAATAAGACGATTATTAAACTCCTTCGGAAGTTCGTCTCTTCTAATAAACGAGATTGGGATGAAAAGCTAGGAGAATGCCTGTGGGCTTATCGCACCACTGTTCGCACCCCTACAAAAGCTACTCCATTCTCTTTGGTTTATGGAAGCGAGGCTGTCTTACCTCTCGAAGTCCAGATTCCTTCATTAAGAGTGGCTTTAGCCACAAAGATGACGACAGAAGAGCGCCATCATCAAAGAATGAAAGATTTAGAGGCGCTAAATGAAAAGCGTCTCAGGGCTCAACAACAAATTGAGTTGTATCAAGCCCGAATTTCTCAAACATTCAATAAGAACGTTAAGCCAAGGACCTTTAAATAAGGAGACTTGGTTTTGGCTGTTAAAAGGCCGATGGTGCTAACCCACAAGACTAAGGGTAAATTTGAACCCAAGAGGGAAGGACCGTTTATTGTGGAGACAGTATACTCCGGTGGAGCCTATCGCTTAATGAATCAAAATGGCGACAGGATGATGATGCCGATCAACAGTAAATTTCTGAAGAAATACTATTCTTAATATCCCTAGAGGTACGAGTCTCCTTCTTCTTAGGCATGCACAGTTTGGCGCCTCTGACCTAAACCTGGTGTGTTTGGTTCTCAAGTTTGAACCACCTCCAGTCTTTTATTAGGCATGCGCAGTTTAGCGCCTCTGACCTAAAGCTGGTGTGTTTGGTTCTCAAGTTTGAACCACCTCCAGTCTTTTCTTAGGCATGCGCAGTTTGGCACCTCTGATCTAAACCTGGTGTTTGGTTCTCAAGTTTGAACCACCTCTAGTCTTTTCTTAGGCATGCGCAGTTTAGCGCCTCTGACCTAAACCTGGTGTGTTTGGTTCTCAAGTTTGAACCGCCTCCAGTCTTTTCTTAGGCATACGCAGTTTGGCGCCTCTGACCTAAATTTGGTGTGCCCAGTTCAAGTTACGCGAGAGAGCCTTGAACAGCCTCCAATCTTTCTTTTAGGCATGCGCAATTGAGCGCCTCTGACCTAAAAGGTATGAATTACCCAGCGCCAACTAGGCAATGGGGAGAAAACCAGTTTCTCGCCAATCCCTTCATGCTGGGGGTAAAAAGTGTGAATTACCCAACGCCGATAAGGCAAAGGGGAGAGGAAAAGTTTGGCATTTAAGCCCAAAACGAATTCCTCTACAACTCACCATGTTGAAGTGAATAACATGGCTAGCCCAACTCAAATGGTAGTTGGTAAAGGCTAATCAAATCCGTTGATAGCTGGGGGTTTGCTAAAAATTCCATAAACCCTGTCATGTTAAACTCTTACCTCTGACAGTATGATTCGGAAAATTGTGCCTAAACAATACCTAAAAATAAATCATTTTGACGACAGGTTATCTGTGGTGCAAACAAATTCTGCAGCCAGCAGATAAAAGAATCAAATGATTATCTTTATTACATCAAAAGACTGAACTTACAAAAATTCTTTCTTTTATAACAAGTTCTTATTACAAAAAGAATGAAGAATAAAAGAATAGAACAAAATTATGGATCGCCTAGGTGCTTCAGCTTATTCATCGCCTCGTCAATCACCTGACGGCGATTTGCTTCTATGGAGTGTTGAGCCTGCTGAAGTAAGACATCGTCATTTATGGCCAGTTGCTGAGTCAGACGTTGACGAGAGTCTTCTATAGCACGGTTTCTTATTGCCTCCTCTTGCTCGACCTGCCTCCGTTGAAGAATTATCGCTTCCCGCTTCTTAACGGATTCCCCTAATTTAAGCTCGTTGGCTATTACGACCGCCCGAGCTTTAGAAATGGTCTCCTGGGCCCTAAGGATTTCGGCCTGACTTCCCCCAATCTTAGAGTCCACCGCCTCCAAACTCTTAAGAGTGGACTCCCAACTAGCTTGAAGCTCCGCCAACTCCCGAGACCATACTTCTTCCTGACGTATCAGCTCTTCTCGACGCGCTGTCAATTCTACCCGGAGCCGTGCCATCTCTATTGCAGTGATCGCTTCCACGTCCGCTTGATGAACTGTGTTTGGCGTGTTCACCTACTCTTCTAAGGCATTAAAGCGAGCCCGGTAGGGAGCTGCTCGGTCTTGTCCCCCAATTCTTTCAATATTGTCCAAATAGCTGGATAACATTGGACGACCGAGACTGAAGAAATCCATGCCGCCAGTGATCATCTCGACACATCTTCTGAGCAATCGCATGAAGTCATTAACACTATAGTTGAAGAGCTCCTCAAAATGATTCACGGTGCCTGTATTCAAAACGGGCAGCACTAAAGAAGATGTCGCTAGTGGAAGAGCGGTACCCACTGGAGTCGAAGAAGAGGAAGCCTGTCCCTGTACCAGGTTCATAACATGTGGGGCAAATAAGGCCAACGCAGATCTGGCGGAGCTAGGAACCTGAGGGGAAGCGACGCTAGTGTGGATCACTCGAGCAGTACCGCCGACAGGAGAAGAGGAGGGAGTGTTTCCACCAGAAGCTCCCCCAGTTGCGGAAGTAGCTTCGAACGAGAACTTCAAATTATCCTCATCCCCTGCTAGAAGACTTGGAGCCGGAGGAGTTGTAGGTGTCTCAGCAGCCACAATGATAGATGATGTTAAATCGCTGACTGAGGAACAGAAGGTGCACCAAGGACCACTGGAAAGGTCTCAGTGGAGCAGACCGGTGGTGTTGGAGACGGCATACTTGGAGACGGTGTGGCCTCTTTTGCAGCGGCCGCAATAATAACTTCTGTTCTTTCATCACTCCCAAGTTCATCAATGGGAGGAATTGATGAGAAAATTGGACATGTGGTCGGCGTGAAATAATCAGCATCAAACTCGCTGGCAGAGCTACCCAAACCACCCACTGAGCCAGTAGCGCCCGAATAGTCTACCCTGTCATCGGACTCCACCTGGGTAGTTGAGTGCATTGGAGAGAGGAGCTGACCGCCTGCATCAGGAAACAGGTAAATGGTGTTATAAAGTAAAAATAACAGACAAAAGACAAAATATTAAGGGCCACACCTGGAGATACAAGTCCAGTTGTCGGACTTGAAGGGGGAGCTGCCGTCGTTTCCAACAGCGTACCCGTCTCGCTACCCAGCGGTTGCGCCTCAGGGTGCTCAACAGGCTCTACGGTCGGAGGAGCCGAAACCTCGGGAACACTTGGAGCTCCAGCAGGTTCACTCTCCCCTGCCGGCGCTGGAGGTAGAGCTGAAGCTAGCAGGTCTGAAGCAAGTTTGATAGCCACTTCTTGGGGGGGCTATTAAAGTTTCCGGAGCCAACTTCTGCTTCTTGGCAGGTCTTTTCTTTGGGGCACCGCGGCGTTTAAGAGTCGGACTCCAGGTTTGAATAACGACAGGTTGGGGAGCACCTCCAACATCAGGGTTGTCATCATCATTATTATCATCATCATCATCGCCAGACTCGCTGACGTCTGAAGGTTCAGCCGCGGCGCCAAGGAATTCCTCCATTCCTTTTATCCTTACTCTCGAAGCACCCTGTCGGCTAATGTAGAAAGCCTCAATCTCCTTGCAACAACTCCGATTGAGGGAGAAATGAGGCACATCGGCATTCGCGACGCGATACCATGTGCAAAAGCTGAGAGTCATGGCCAATTCTGGCGACTTCTGTGGAAGAGCAAATTCAGCTCCGGTTCCGCCAGCTGTGAAATGAAACCAGCCTTGGGCACCCTCGTACAAGTTCCTTCATAGACAAAATTCTTGATTGGATTACCCACATAGAGCTGGGAGTATCCAAATTGGCGAGCAAATCGACTCGGGATGTACGGTTCGATAAGACATTTACTGTCTTGACGGTATACCAGATGCCCGGGCCGAATATTGAGAAGCCACCAGAAAGCCCCTGAGGATAAGGCAGTAAAATTGTTTGCTCCTACAGTATCTTTCAACTTCAATCCGTATCTTCCACCAGAAAAGTCGGGGAAGCACCTGAAAATCTCATAGTTCTGGTGTTGTCGGAGAGTCTTACGGATTTGGGACATATAGTATTGTTGCCATGAGGAACGTTCATATAGTTCCACAAGATAACACTTGTCACCTGAGCGACGTGAAGCAGCACTCATCAGAGAAGGGCAGTGCATTATGAGCCATGCCATCAGATAAGTGTAAGGAAGCTCCACCCTAGGGTTTGGAGTCTTCACTTGTGCGATCTCCTTCAACTTGCCTTTCCCTTTTCCTTTGCCCTTATTGGCAGGGATGAAGTCATTGCAGAGTGTCCGCAATCTGTGCTGTAGATTGCACACCATGGCGGGAAGAAGTCCGAAAGGTCGGCCGTATGCAAAGAGAACTGCTGGATATACTACAGTCATTGCAATTGTTTCTTTGGGCAGCGACGGCACGACACATCTCTTCAGCCACAATATCAGCAATCCAACAATAAGGCCTCCGTTGGACACCGGGGACTGAGTCTGATAGTGGTAGCTCTTGAATGAGATACCATGACCAAATCCACCTTCGTTGGATTAAGTAGTATAAAGCGTTAGCCGGGTCTTGGCAATGCGGCGCTCAATCTCTGTGATGTAGACAGGAGTGTGGCCATGGACAGTCGTTGAACTATCCTTAGAATTCAAATTGGCGAAAAGGTAATCAGCCCATTTCTTGTGACCGATACCTTGATTACGCACACCTGCTAAGTCAGCACAGATGCGGTAATGGCACATCTTCTCCCAGTATGTGGCATAGATGCGCTCGTCCTTCGCCAATAGTATGTTCAACTCCTCGGTGGTAGGGATGTACTCCTCGTAGGGGACTTCGCCCATTGAGAGCCCAGAAACTTCAAACATCTCGTGGAGAGAAAACCCTAGCTCACCCACTGGTGTAAAGAGAGTACAGGTCTCGGGGTTATACATCTCCAGAAAGCAGAAAAAGTGATATGCACTCTGAGGGAACCCGAATTGGATGTTCCTAATGGCCTTGTACAGACCAATCTCCTTCAAGATGGGTTCATGAGAATCCAACATGTACTGAACAAGGCGGGTCCACCACATGTTGCCAGAAGAATAAACCCAGTCAGGCATCCTAAAGTTGCTAGCCGGGTACTGACCATCCTCCGCCAGGAACTCACTTAAGAAAGTTCTTGCGCGGATTGGAACTTATCCTACTGGGAGCTCCTTGCCAAGACGGCCTGGAAGCAAACCAATAATGCATCTGGGGGGACCATCTTGATAAACCCCTTGTGCACCAAATTTGCCCGTTGGGACGCTATCTTGCTCTTGAGTTGTCCCCACTTTAACTCCCGAGGCATCGCCAGCCTCTAAAGATAGACCAGGGGATAGCTGCGATCCATCCCAGGCAGAAACATTAAAACTTCGCCAGAATTATATAGCCACATGCAGTCCTCTTCAAATAGGATCGCGTCTGATTGCCCCATCTGGTCCCCAAAGAGAAACGCAGGCTTCTCTAGTGCTTCTCTATTCACATCTTCGAAAGCTGCATCAGTGATGATCTCACGTGCAGTAGTAGGATGGTATTTGATCAATTTCTCCCTACGGTCTCTCAAGTTAGGGTTATATGCAGCCAAAATCGTGGTGAAGCGAAATTGAGCTGATGGATCAGAACCACCAGCAAAACCAAAGTAGTTCTTATGGGGAAGAGCTTCCGCCGAGTACCCTACTGCAAGAAGAAAAATCAGAGTTAGAAAAGTTTCTATAAAACAGAAAATTTTTCTAAGTATGGACGCGCGAAGCTAAAAATTAGAACGCGCGAAGCTAAAAGTAACTCTGCACGAAGCTAAAAGTAACTCCGCGCGAAGCTAAAAATTAGAATGCGCAGAAGTCAAAAAGAGCATCGCGTTTCAGCGCGACTGCTACTTAAAAGAGCCTCGCGCGACTGAGCCTCGCATTTCCACGCGATTGCTACTCAAAAGAGCCTCGCGTTTCAACGCGACTGCTACTCAAAAGAGCCTCGCGTTTCAACGAGACTGCTAATAAAAGAGCCTCGCGTTTCAACGCGACTGCTAATAAAAGAGCCTTGCATTTCAGCGCGACTGCTACTTAAAAGAGCCTCGCGTTTCAGCGCGACTGCTACTTAAAAGAGCCTCGCGTTTCCATGCGACTGCTACTCAAAAGAGCCTCGCGTTTCAACGCGACTGCTTCTCAAAAAAGCCTCGCGTTTCAACGCGACTGCTACTCAAAAGAGCCTCGCGTTTCAATGCGACTGCTACTCAAAATAGCCTCGCGTTTCAATGCGACTGCTACTCAAAATAGCCCCGCGCTTCAAAAGTGCGAGGATGACGCGATAGCTTCGCGTAAGAAGAAAGCGAGAGGCTTTTCTTCTTCTCCAAGCCTTGCGGCCAGAGTACGGCGATCTCGCCGCTGAAAGAAGTGATCGATCAGTTAAAATCAAATCAAATCACTCTAGAAATGTTCTAAAGAGTCTCGATAGAAAGATTCTTACCCCCAATAGGCGAAACGTGTGTTGGCGCGTCGCTGCCATGACCGCTGCCACCACTGCTTGCGCCAGTCGCCGATGATGGAGCTGCACGAGAAGTAGCACGGGTCTTGGGCGCCATTTCTCAAAAAGTCGAGGAAAATCGACGGGAAATTTAAATGAGGGAAACCGCCTCTTGGAATTCGGTGCGAGTTTCGGAGAAGAAAACTGACAAGTTACTCTCCAAAACGCGGAGCTATTAGCCTCGCGCGATGACGGAAAAAGCGAAGATATTAACTCCGCGCTACTCTGCGCAACCCGGCGAAATGCGAGGATAACTTGGTATTCTAGCTTCGCGTTCTCATGAAAAACTTGAATTTTTGGCTAAGTTAAAGAGGATCCTTACTCGATCACTTCAGATTCTTGAAGGCGACAGATAGAGAGGAAAATAATTTGCCTTTATTTATTAAAGAAGAGATTACAAAGAAGGAGTTATAGCTCTCCCGAAAGCTTCTACATATTTATCGACCCATCAATAACCTAACGGTGAGATTCCTCTGCGGGGTGTTGAAGTTCAAATTCCATGGTTCACATACAAGAGATCTCCTCTGCAAATGTCAACTAGGATCTGTCATCTGAAATAAAGCATAAGTTGAATTTGAAGCGATGCAAACCCTTAGATGATCATCTCCATTGCTTTGGAAAGCAACAGAGATTGTCATCTAACAGAAATGGTCCTCAAGAAAACTTAATGGGCTGCCGCAGAGTTCTTGTAACTCCTTCAAAAGGAGCCAGAGCTTGAAACCTGCAATTATGTTGTAAAGCATATGCTTCTGGCTTCCTTAGAGTTACTTTCGTTGATGAAGATCGGTGCATAACCTGCTTTTGAAGATATGTCGGGGAGAAGCTACATCCCAAGTCATCAGAATGAACCCGGTTCACTGCAAAAGAAGAATCAGGAGTTCCACAAAATTTGGAAAAAATCTTCTAAGTATAAGAACGCGGAGCTAAGCTAACTTCGCGTACAGATGAAATGGCCTCGCGTTTTAAAACGTAGAGGATGGCGCGATAACTTCGCGTAACAGAGTTTTTCTCTGTCTTTTTCCTCTCTTTCATAGCCTCGCGTTTCAATGCGACTGCTAATCAAAATAGCCCTGCGTTTCAAGCACGAGGATGACGCGATAACTTCGCGTAGAGAAAGATCATAGTTCCTCTCTGACTTCTCCTTCTCCTTCAAGCCTTACGGCCGGAGAACGGCGATCTCGCCGGTGAAGTAAACAATTGGCCGGATTAAACTGAGCCAAAATATCTCAGAATGGTTCTTAGAAGACCAAGAGTTAAGGCTTTACCTTCGGAAGACGCTGCATAGACTGGTTCGCCGTCGCGTCTACTTCCACGGCCACTGACATTAACGCCGGCCAACTTGCGAAAAGCCAAACTCTTCTGGAGCGACATCCTAATGATGAAAATCTATAGAGAATTGAACGAAGATCAATTGAAGATCATTCGTCAACATAAGTCGCTCGATTGTCGGAGTTGTCTGAGCTCTAAGCTCTCAGAAATTCTTCAGGTGAAATGAAGAAGAAGATGAGCCAAGAGCACTATTTAAACAGGATTTCCGTCACTTGGTATTCGGCGCAGAAATTCGGAGTAATTAATGAAGCAATTACTCATTTCACTGAAAATGAAGTGAAGCTGATTAGCTCCGCGTAAGCGAGCGAAACACGAGGAGACTTGGTATTCTAACTCCGCGTTCCAGTTTAAGTATCCAAAGTATTTCAAAATTTACTAAGTTCTCAGCCATTTTGAAAACTTTGGAGGGGGTTCTGTTGGTAGTGAAAATTTCTAAGTTAAAAAGATTTTCCACAACAGAACGCGGAGCTAATCCATAGCTCCGCATCTGGCTACTTTTAGCCTCGCGTTTGAGTAAATGCGGAGATGTTCAATAGCTCCGCGTTAGCTCCGCGCACTGGTTATTTAGAACCACGTTTTGATACGATTAAAGCTCCGCGTGAGCAGATAACCAGAATCTTAAGTTGATTGATATTTTGATTTGGGCTTATCCAAATACCAAATCAAGTCTAATCAGAATTCTAAATCAAGAGATTTAAATCAATATTAAATATTTGATTGGAATCCTTGATGAGAGTAAATTCTATTTAGATAGAAACTCTCAAATCATCCTGGGGATATAAATACCTTCTCGGTGAAACCCTAAGGGTCCTCTTTCGGCTGGTTTTAGCTCTTTTCGGCAAGAGTCTTCTTTTTGACATCTGAAATCTTCTTTGTGATCCTTTGGCAATTCAAGTACGCGAGAGAGCCTTGAAACCTTTTTGTGATCATCTTCTTTTCAGCATCTTAGAGAATTCAAGTTACGCACAGAGCCTTGAGTTCGGAAAAGATCAGAGAAGACCATCTATAGTCGGCCGATATCTTCAAGAGAGAAGATTTCGACATACCGATCGTCCAAAGGAACTGCTTGATCGATCCCATCGCCACTGATCCCACGTTTACATTGTAAAAGAGAGAGATTGAACTATAAAATCCTCTCGTTTGTTCTCTTTATCTCTTGTTCACTTCCGTTGTAATCTAAGTTGCATTCGATGGAAGGAAGCAAAGAAACTTTTGCGGCGAACAAGGGTAATTCCATCTCTATGGATCCTCCGACTGATGATGAAGGGGATGAAACTTTCAACTCTGAACAAAGATCAATGGATCAAGTTCCACACTTATACCAAAAGTAAGACTTGCTTTGTTGCTTTCATATGTACATAAATATTTATTTATTTTTTCTTATAAATTATTTTGACGTTTGTGCACTCTCAGCTTTGCAGTGCAACCTCAAGTTTTAGATCATCAGAAAGTGATGAATTTCTTTTCAATATGTGGACCAACTGATAGTGTTGCCATGGCATGGCCTGGCAAGATGATCGCTTTTTTGGTCTGATTTTCATGACTACGACGGCATTATTGGTTGGTAGCCGCAACCTTTCTGTTAATGAGCCTTTTAGCTGCAATGGGCTTGAGTCTATGGACCCTCAAAGGTCATAGCATCCTTCTGGATGGCCTTGCATTTGGTTCTTTCTTGTCCATTACTAGAAGACAGACATTTTGGAGTGTGCATCGAAGCTCTACCGGCTGCAGTGGGCTATAAAGCATGCTATGGTTTTCAAATGCTATTGCATCTTGGCTGGGGCTCCTATTACTAGGGTTTCATAGATAGAACGACCCTCTTTCAAAATGCCATGGCATTCTGCTGATGTCAAGCGTTTTGGAGTATACGTCGAGGTTCTCCCAGGAACAACTTCTATGAGGAAGTGGTTCAATTTCAAGTTCACGCTATAGTCCTCGCCAAATCCTCAGTCTGCTTAAACTCCTTGAATCCTTTTTTGTTTTTATGTAAGACTAGTATTAAACAAGTCAAATCACAAACTCATTGTGACATTTAGAACATATGACTACTGTAATGCTTAAAGCAACTACTGTAACTTGAATTTCAGATGTAATATTCATATGCAAAAGATTAATAAAAGAGTTTTATTCATTTACATGATTGGTGTATGTATTTTTGTGTGTGTGTGTGTGTATAGGTTCAGTACTGGAATGTTGATTTATAAATCCAAACCGACATAGTTTCTTGCTCGGTATTGGTTAACTGGGGTATCACCCTGTAACTCCCAACCAAGTCAAAGGAAAGAAAAGAAAAATTCATTATTACCCTTGCCTGAAAATTTCTAAGCACAATACTTCTTGAGGAATTTCCCATTAATAAGCGCTAGTAGAATTTTTCCATCGGACTTGGCTAATTTGTGAGCTCCTTTGGAATAGGCAGACTCCACTACGAAGGGTCCTTCCTACTTCAATTGAAATTTACCTTTAGATTTATGGGTAATAATCATAGGGCATATTATTGCCAAGACTAAGTCTCCTTGTGTAAATACCCGTTCTTTAACTTTTTTATTGAAAGCTTTGGAGATTCGGGCTTGATAGAGTTCGATGCATTATTGAGCTTGGAGTCTTTTCTCATCTAACACTTCCAACTCTTGAAGGCACAATTTGTAGTTATCCTCAGTGGTCATCTCCAACACCAAGGCGGTACGGAGCGACGATATTTGAATTTCCAAAGCCAAAACTGCTTCACAGCCGTACACCAAAGAGAATCGAGTTGCATTTGTAAGCATCTGTACAATCGTGCGATATGCCCATAAGCAATCACCCAACTTTTCATGCCAATCTTGCTTATTTTTTTGAACGAGTTTCTTCAATATTTTGATCATCATTTTATTGAATGCTTCTGCTAGGCCGTTTACTGTGGGGTTGTAAGTCGTTGATGCAATGCTTTTGATATTGAATTTGTCGCATAACTTGTAGAATGCTTGGCTTACAAATTGGGGTCCGTTGTTATGAACTATCCTTTGTGGCATGCCAAACCAGTAAATGACATGGTGTTTTATAAATTTAATCATATCAGAATCTTTTACTTCTTTCAGTGCTATGGCTTCTGACCATTTAGAGAAGTAATTGATGATCATGAGGATATACAAATGAGCTTTTTGACGAAGGAGGAAAAATAGGTCAACCTACATTAATGCCCCATGCTTCAAATGGCCATGATGCGACTATAGGATGTAAGTATTCTGACTGTCTTTGAACGTAATCAGTATGAATCTAACACGCATTATACCGCTTGGCGTAGGCCATGTCATCTGTCACCATTTTCAGCCAATAATAACCCATTCTTTGCAACCGATCCCAGAGTTTGGGTCCAAGTTGGTGGGCCCCACATATGCCATCATGGGCTTCTCGTAGCATCACATGTGCTTCTCCATGAAATAAGCACTTGAGCAAAATTCCATTGTATGACCTTTGATACAACAGTTTGATAGCCGTATTGTAGAAGTAATGACTTCCTCCTCTTTTAATGGAAGTAGCTTATTTTGGGTCTTCGGGGAGAACGACGTAAAGTACAAAGTCAATGAAAGGAAATCTCCAGTCCCTAGATTCCAAACTTGATGACACTTTACAATCTTCTTTACTTTTCAATCCTGACTTACCACCTTTATTAATTTCAAAGGCTTGTTTTGGGGAGTATAAGTTTCGACTGGCAACCGAGACTCTTTGTTCTACCTTGGGCAGCAATACTAAGGTAGCAGCTAGAGATGCCAAAACATCTGCATGCGTATTATTTTCTCAGGGTAAATAATTGATGAAGAATCCTTGGAATAACCTTGCTACAGATATTGTAACTTGATAGTATGGAATCAAGTCTCTCTTCCTTGCATCGTATTCACCTTTAACTTGACTGATTACTAACTTTGAGTCACCATAGGCTTCAAGATATTTTGTTCCCATTCAAATTTGATGTTGTAAACAATGGAAATAAATAAGCGACTCTGCTCGAGAGTCACTCCTCTCTCATCGAGGAGTTCGTGTTGCAATCCAGCAATGTAGCGGTGGATGCTATAGTTGATACCCTAGTAATTAAATTTGACCAAGCCAAGTATGAAGAAGTTCTTTGCAATAACAACTCCATCTCTCTGGACGCCTGATGTGTAAAATTACTGCAAGCGTACAGTATTAGTTGTAGCGCTTAACAGGTCGTTCCCAAGAGGATCTAAGATATTTTGCGTTCTTACTAATTCTTTAGTTCTAGTGGATTAACTATGGGTTCTAAGATGAATAAGAGCTATACTAATTAGTCTAACATATAGAATCTACTAGTTTTCAACCATGTATTTCTTTTATTATCTTCTTCCTATCATAAAAATTATTCTTTTAGTTTTAATCTTTACTTAAAGTATTCTAAGCATGTGTTATCAATTGGTGTGCAAGTATAACGCATCAAAGATACAACTTTGCTTAAAAACAAACTAAATCATTAGATATTTCTATGAAAAAGGATGAAAAGTAATAACCCCAAACCCTAATTAAGCATAGGCGATCAAGAAATCTAATTCAAGTATAACCTATTAAAGCATTTATCTACGAGTTGTTATATTTTAATCTTTTCAATGAAAAATCTTATCTTTATTATTTTATTTAGTAAGAAAATATTAGAGAGCAACTACATGGTGGCTTCCTAGTTTTATTTACATCCTAGAGTTAAACTAAATTAGCTACTCATAGTTCTAATTGGCAAGATCATATTTTTATTATTCAAAATCATTAAGAATCCTATATTTCTATGAAAGCTATAAAGAATCTATACTAGAAATCAAGATAAATCTATCTAAAAAACAAATAAATTAATTAAACTTACAAGAAAGAACTTCTGAACAATGGTGGACATTTGGAGTACGGTATTGTGGTCATCACCCCTTCGGTAAACCCTAATTTTATTAATTAAAAAGAGTACAAAATTACATCATAAAAACACTAGATTATAAAGGTACGGCCAATATATAGGCTTCAGAGAGCCAAACCCTAACTGAGTACAAGTGAGTAACTACAAAATTACATCAAAGATCTCATAAAAAATTCATGACAAGTGGGCCCCAATGCCACCACATAGCGGCAAAAGTGTGAAGACTTGCCCTAAATTTTCTTCTGCATGAATGTATTCTCTTGTTACTTTGATTTTGATGACTGTAATCAACTTTGACTCTCTGCAGCATCATGGTCTTGTAGCTTTGCACTTTTTTAACTCCTTTCTGGGTTTGGTTTCCTAATCCGGCTTTGAATTTATGTCATCTCCTTGTAAGAATAGATTTATCTGAAAAACACATTAAAAATACCCGAGTAGTATTATTTAAATAAAAAATAGATAATATTGAGGCTATAAATATATAATATATGGCACTCATCACACCCCCACACCTATCTTTTGCGAGTTCTTGAGCAAAATCTAAACTTAAAAAGAAAAAGAAAAATCCTAACCCACTTTCGCAGGAATCACGATTGCACTTAGAATGTGCAATAAGCCTTTAAACCCCTAGCTTACTCTAGTGAACGAGTTGTGTCTCGTAAGGGTTTGCAGTGAATATACCCACAAAATTCGTGAAGAAAATAGATTAAGGAATAAAGAAAAGAAAAATAAGGATAATCAAAAATCAAGAAAAAAAAAATTTATACAAAAAAAAGAAAAATCTTTTTTTTTTATATTTTCTTCAATTAATCTCACTAATATACCACTTCAAGAACATATTTAGATTATCAAATTTCAAGTCAAGTATCATATCAAATACACCTATCATTTTAATCAACAATTCAAATCCTATATTTCAATACCCACTAATAGATAATTTATTGGCTCCTACATCTACGTGCATGTGTGATAGTCTACTTCGGCTTTAGACTCTAACTCTAACTCATAATTCATCTCTTCTCTCTAAACAAAATATAATTTTCTCTTTTTTTTGGTGAATATTTCACATTTCATGTGAATATTCATGCTTGCTTAGGTGCAAAGTACCTGATTACTTAGATCATACTCTTTTTTTTTTTTCATTTCTGAGGCTATTGCCTTAATACTAGGCTCACCCTTTTTTTTCTTTTTCTTTCATTTCTAAGACTATTACCTTAAATACCAGGTTCAACTTTTTTTTTTCTTTTTTTTAGGATTATTGCCTTTAATAGCAGGCTTATCCCTTTTTTAAATTTTTTCTTCTTTAGAGAGAGAAGACTACTCAATCGTTATCATCATTGTCCTTAACCTAATAAAGTATTGTGAAGTGAAAAATAGATGTATACTTACATCAAAATTACTATTAGCAGTATTTATTTTTTGAATTTTAATCTTTTTCATAAAATTCTTAGTGCATCATCCAATTTACTCTCCTATCAAATTTTAAATTTAAATTTATTCTTTTATTTGTAATTAGATTAATTTATTGAAGAAAATATATAATAATTTTTTTACTTTTATTTTTTTTAGTTAGTTATCCTAAAAACTACCCGAAGTATAAAATAAAGAAATCCAAAAATCTAAAAAATAAAAAAACTAAAAATCCTAGAAAAACACAAACAAAAAATCTCCTAACCCACTCTACCACACCTAAACTCCTGTATGCCTTCATATACGACCCAAGAGTGGTGAAATAAATATGAAAAACTATTGTACAAATACTATACAAATAATGAGAGTCCTGAAAGGTCAAGATCTCAATATTATCACCCTATTAATGCATGGAAAGCGGTTACGACCTCTCGATCGCTTCCCACTTTCATAGTGTGCGCGTTTCAAACGTGAAGTGGGTGCATTATTGTATCTCATCATCTTTGAAAGAGATGGAAAAGAAAAAGAAAAAGTCAAGATTTTTTTTTTAGAACCAGAGACCAAAAACACAAAATAATAGGGTAGACACTTGAAATTTTTGCCGCTAAATGTGGCAATTGCTGTTGTTTAGCGGCAAAATCAGGGAGTTTGATTTCCTATTTTTTGCAGCGATTAGCAGATATTTCTGTGATCCCTTTAGCTTCCTCTATTTATAGTTTCAGGTCCCTGCACACTCAACGCACACTATTACCTGTAAAATGTTAGAAAATGCAAAAAAACACGGTCAATTTCCGGCAACGGTGCCAAAAACTTAATATATTAAATCTACTGCAAGCGCACAGTATCAGTTGTAGTGCTAATAGGTCGTTCCCATAGGGATCTAGAGTGTTTTGTAATCTTACTAATCCTATTATCTTACGAGTTAACTATGAGTCTAGATTGATGATTTGCAATTCTAATTAAACTAGGATATGAAATCCACTGGTTTACAACCATATATTATCTATTCATCTTCCTTCTTTAATTAAAATCTGATCTTTTAGTTTAATTCCTATTTAAAGTATCCTAAGTATGGACTATCAAGTGATGTGCAAGTATAATCCATCAAAGAAATTACATTTTATAGAGATAAACTAAATCGTTAGATAAATTCAATAAACGAATAAAAACCAACTAAGCATAGGCTATCAAAACACTTAAATTAAGCATAAACTATCAAAATTATAATCTACAAGTTCTTGTATTTTTAATGTTTCATAGAAAAATCCTACCTTTTTTAATTTTTATTTTAGAGAGAACACAAATAGAGTAATATAAGGTTGATCCCCAGTTTCATCTACATGTAAGAACTAAGCTAATTAGTTACTCATACTCATAATTAACAAGATCCTATTTTTATTTATGAAATCAATTGAAAATCCCATTTTTCCTAAAATGCAATTAAAGATGTACACTAGAAAACGATTAAATCTATCTAAAAAGAAAAGAAAAGCAATGGAATTATTTCTGGAGCTCGATATGGCAACCGTCACCCCTTTGGCAAAAATCTAATATTTATTAATTAAAAAGAGTATAAAATTACATCTAAAAAGCTCTCTCTAATTATAAGGATTCATGGGATATTTATAACCCCAACACAATCCTACTCCTACTCTAACTCAAAAGATGTAATCCTCATCCAACATAAACTAATCTCTAGATATATAATCTTAATCCAATCCATAGGTATTAGAAACCAATGGTTGAGATTATATGACATAAAATACTAATTTTCGGGTTCAAAATCCGAAATTAAGTTCAGCACACCTGTAGCCCGCTAGATCGGATTTTTCACTCTATAGTGCTTCAGTAAAATGGTCATAAATTCTGTATTCAGACTCGGATTGATCTGTTCTTAGACTCGTTTTGAAGATAATTTTGAGCTCTACAAATTTTTCCTGCATGACGTTTTCTAGTTCAAGTTTTATTTTGGCCGAAAATGCTCTTGAATTGCTGCTACTACACTTGAGTTTTTGTCTTTCCCAAAATTGATTTTTTTTGCTCGTATTCTTGACAAATTTGCATGTTCTTCTTCTCTTCCTTTCGAATCTTCTGTTACCTACAAAAACACACTAAATATACCTGAGTAGCAATTATTTATATACATAAATAGATAAAATATGAGAGAAAATATGCAAAATATGATACTAATCACCTGTCAAATGTAGTATTTCCAATGGTGCATGAGATTGTGGGAGAACCTGCATCTTTGTATTTGACAAGTAAGGAGTTAGAGAGGATATGCGGTATATTTGTAATAAGAAAAACTTTCTCAAGAATGTTTCTTACTCGTTTCTTAGTACATAAATTCTTGAGAAACTTGGCATAAGTAGAAACCTGTTATATAATATCAAGGAGTGGAATATTAACATTCACTTACTGAAATATTTCAAGAATCTTCTCTACTTGCGGTAAAGGCTTCCTAAGCTGATTGGGATATGGTACTTTCAGCTTAGGAACAGGTTCTTCCGAATGAGAATGTGATGATAATGGAGGAGATGGATGTGGAGAAAGAGATGGAATAGATTGTGTAGCCTGCAGAATAGTAGGAGTGAGATCAGGGGGCATGGCTACATTATTGTCCACTTGCTTGCCAGATCTGAGTGTGTGAATGGAATTACATTGGTGAATATGGGATGAAACAGATTGAGATGAGTTAAAGTTGGGGTTCATTATTGGTTGGCTCAGAAAGGTACCCAGCCCCCGCTTACTCAGCTGTGTGGCTAATTGCCCAACCTGCTGCTCTATATTCTTGATCGACTGAAAACTTGGAAGAAGTTGTTGATCGGTCCGTTGTATAAAGTCAGTAGACACTATCATTAATTTTTTTTATTTGTGTATCTAAATTGGACGTCGTCTTGAAAAGGTTCTCTACATTCCTTTCAAGAGTTGTTAGCCGTCTATCATAATCATTGTTAGACCCCTGCTATGGATATGATTGATTATGCGCAGGTGGTCTATTTTAGTTGTTCCCTTGATTCATAGCATTTGAATGTTGATATACACCCATGTTAGGTCTCGAGAACTGATCATTAGGTGGTGGCTGCATATTAGGGTTGGGGGCTCCCTAATATTGCCCTTGATCCCATGAGAGATTTATGCAGTTCCTCCAGCCAGGATTGTATATAGGAGCGTAAGGATTGTTCATGGATCGTTGATACAAGATATTAGCCTGCTCAAGTGTGGGACCCATGGAATTTATCAATAAGGGACACTCCTCTATAATGTGATTTGGAGTTCCGCAATTGAAGCATGTGAGAATTTGAATTTGATTACCTTGACCTACCGGTGGAGGGCTAAGAGTCTCCAATGCCTCAATTCTCCTTATAAGAGTTGCAATCTCAGCTTCGGTAGTTATAGAGTTGTTGACGCTAGGGATCTCACATTTATGCGCAGAAATTGATACATTGGGTTTGTCAGCGGGACTCTCCCACTGTATGGTTTTCGATGATAAGTCCTCAAGAAATTCCCATGCGTCATCCTCATTCTTTCTCATAAACTCCCCTTGACACATGGACTCAAGAAGAGTTTTGGATGTGTAATCAAGTCATTCGTACACGATTTGACACAACTGCCACTTTTCTATCGCATAGTAAAGGCGCTGAGCTAATAAATCTTTGAATCTTTTCAAGTATTTCCAGAAGGGTTCTCCCGACACTTGACAGAATTGATTAATTTGATTTCAATTTTTTGTCGTCTTGTGCGTGGGATAATACTTCTTAAGAAAAACTGTGACGAATTCATCCAAAGTAGTGATTGAATCAGTAGGCATACTATACAACCACTTCTTGGCATTATCTTTGAGAGTGAATGGAATGAAGCGGAGCTTAATTGCATCTCCGACAAGTGTTGCAGTTTAATCATCATGCGCACTTCCTGAAATTCACTGATAAAGAGATATGCATCCTCAGAATCAGAACCAGTGAATTTAGGAAGTATGCTGATGAACTGTGGTTTTAGTTTATAGTGATTGGAAGTTTGATGTATGACGGTAGTAATGTCGCAACGGGTAACATCTATCCTGAAGGACAGGGATTGGTTGGTCCATCTTGTCTCTCATGAACAAATCTGATCTCACTAGTCGATCAAATTGATCATGGGTCCAATGTGGGATGAACCAGCGACCGTGAGTGGACGCGTGAGTTTTCTAAACTAATGTAAGAAGTGGGGTGTGGTGAAGATGAAACGGTGGAAGAAATATGATCAAAGAGAAATGTCATGTCCTATTAAGTTCTAATTTTTTTTTATTTTTGTATTTTTCTATAGAACCAGGGACCCAAAATATAGAACTAGAGAAAAATAGGGGGAGAGACTCACCAACTTTCCCGCTAAATGGCGACAATTGCCACTGTTTAGTGGAAAAATTAGGGAGTTTAGCTCCATGGTTTTTGCAGTGTACTTCCAAGACTTTTTTTGTCTCTTTTTGCTTCCTGTATCAGAATTTTCAGGTCCCTGCACACTCAACACACACTGTTAACTCGTAAAACGTTAGAAAAAGTAAGAAAAATATTGTCGATCCCCGGCAACGGCACCAAAAACTTGATGTGTAAATTTACTGTAAACATATAGTGTAAGTTGTAGCACTTAACAGGTCGTTCCCATGAGAATCTAAGGTGTTTTGCATTCTTACTAGTTTTTTAGTTCTAGTGGATTAACTATGGGTTCTAAGATGAATGAGAGTTATTCTAATTAGAATAGGATATAAAATCTACTAGTTTCCAATAATATATTACTTCTATTATCTTCTTCCTATTATAAAAATTGATCTTTTAGTATTAATCTTTACTTAACGTGTTCTAAGCATGTGTTATCAAATGGTGTGCAAGTATAACGCATCAAAGATACAACTTTGTATAAAAACAAACTAAATCATTAGGTATTTCTAGGAAAAAAGATGAAAAGTAATAACCCCAAACCCTAACTAAGTATAAACTATCAAGAAATCTAATTCAAGTATAACCTATCAAAGTATTAATCTACGAGTTGTTATATTTTAATCTTTTAATGAAAAATCTTATCTTTATTATTTTATTTAGAAAGAAAATATTAGAGAGCACCTGCATGGTGGATTCCTAGTTTCATCTACATCCAAGAGCTAAACTAAATTAGCTACTCATAGTTCTAATTGGTAAGATCATATTTTTATTATTCAAAAGCATTAAGAATCCTATTTTTCTAGGAAAGCTATAAAGAATTTATACTAGAAAGTTAGATAAATCTATCTAAAAAGTAAATAAAATAATTAAACTTATAAGAACAAACTTCTGAACAATAGTGCATCTCTAGAGCACGGTATTGCGGCCGTCACCCCTTCGGCAAACCTTAATTTTATTAATTAAAAAGAGTACAAAATTACATCATAAAAACCCTAGATTATAAGGATATGGCCAATATATAGGTCTCGGAGAACCAAACCCTAGTTTGAGTACAAGTGAGTAACTACAAAATTACATCAAAAACCTCATAAAAAATTCATGACAAGTGGGTTCCAAAGTGCTGCTATTTAGCGGCAGTTGCCGCTATTTAGTGGCAATTGCCGCCAAAAAGCGGCAAAAATGTGAAGACTTGCCCTAAATTTTCTTCTGCATGAATGTCTTCTCTTGTTACTTTGATTTTGATGACTGTAATCAATTTTGACTCTCTGCAGCATCTTGGTCTTGTACCTTTGCTCACTTTTAACTCTTCTCTAGACTTGGTTTCCTAATCTGACTCTGAGTTTATGCTATCTCTTTGTAGGAATAGGTTTACCTGAAAAATACACTAAAAATACCCGAGTAGCATTATTTAAATACAAAAATAATTAATATGAAGGCTATAAATATGCAATATATAACACTCATCACCGCCACCTTAGCGCTGCCACCCAAGATAGAATAAAGAATCTAAGTTGCTAGTCAAAATTTTATCACCCAAAAGAAGCCTTGGAAATTAGCAAAGATGGCAAGCTAAGCTTAAAAAGTAAAGTAGTTTGTGAAGCCTCATCAAACGTGGAACCAAGAAACTAGAGATTTCTTTTTATAGACTTTGTACTTTATGACATTCTCCTTGAAGACCCAAATAAAGCTACCTCCATTAAAAGAAGAGCAAGTTGTTACGTCTACAACACAGCTATTAAATAGTTATAACGAAGGTCGTATGATGGAATTTCGGTCAAGTGCTTACCTTATAAAACAGCATAGGTGGCATTACAAGAAGTCCATGATGGTATATGTGGCACCCATCAACCTGGACCCAAACTTTCGGATCGGTTATGAAGGATGAGCTACTATTGGCCAAAAATAATAATAGATGTCATAGCTTATGCTAAGAGATGTCATGCATGCCGGATCCATGCTGACTACAGTCAACGACTATCAGAATACTTGCATCCTACAGTTGCATCATGGCCATTTGAGGTGTGCGGTAATGATGTAGTTGGACCTACTTCATCTCCTTCTTTAAAAGGTCACCGGTATATCCTCGTGATCACCGATTACTTCTCTAAATAGTCATAAGAGATAGCACTAAAAGAAGTAAAAGCCTCTGATATGGTTAAATTCATAAAACTCCATAGTATCTACTGACTTGGCATGCCATAGAGGATAGTCCATGACAACAGACCCCAATTTGTAAGCCAAGCATTTTACAAGTTATGCGACAAATTCAAAATTAAAAGCATTGCATCAACGACTTACAACCCTACGGCAAACAACCTAGCGGAAGCATTCAATAAGACAATGATCAAAATATTGAAGAAACTCGTTTAGAAATGCAAACGGGATTGGCATGAAAAACTGGGTGAGTGCTAATGGGCATATCACACAACTATACGAACTCCTGCAAATGCAACTCCATTCTCTTTGGTAGATGGCTGTGCAGTAGTCTTGCCTTTGGAAATTCAATTACCATCATTGTACTGCCTTAGTGTTGGAAATGACTACCAAAAATAGCCACAAACTACGCCTTTAGTAGTTGAAAGTGTTAGATGAAAAGAGGTTTCAAGCTCAACAATACATCGAACTTTACTAAGCGAAAATCTCCAAAGTTTTCAACAAAAAAAAAGTTAAAGAGTGGATATTTAAACAAGGGGACATATTCTTGACAATACGATATCCTATAGTCATAACCCAAAGGCAAATTTTAGCCGAAATGAGGACCCTTTGTGATATAATCTATATATTCTAATAGAGCTTACAGGTTTGCCAAACCCGATGGTGAAGTTCTAATGGCACCCATTAATAGAAAATTTCTCACGAAATGTTACCCTTAGAAATCTTCAGTCGAAGGTAATAACAATAAATTTTTCTTTTGAGTTTTTGGTTGGGAGCTACCGGGCAATACCCCGGTAATCCAATACCGAGTAAAGAGTTGATTATATCGGTTTGGACTTGTAAATTAACATTCTAGTACTAAAAAAATGCTCCAAATGTATAAGTGAATAAAATTCTTTTATTAATTCACGAGTATTATATTCAAAATTCAAGTTACAATGATTTCTTTAAGCATTACAGTAAATTCACATGTTCTAAGCATTGCAATGCCTCTATAATTCAACTGGTTTTGCACAAGTTGTACAAAAAAGGAGCAACGTTCAAGCTGACTGTCTATTTGGCAAGGACTATAGTGTAAACTTGAAAAAACGAACAACTTTCTCATAGGAGTTGTTCCTGGGTGAGCCTGAGCATATGCTCCAAAACGCCTAACGTCTAGCAAGATGCAATAGCATTTTGAAAGGATGTCATGACAGCCAAGAAGCCTACAAAGATGCCCATGGAACCCTAGCAACAGGAGCCCCAGCTGAGATTTAATGGCATTTGAAATCCATCACAGCCTTTGTAGCCCAGTGCAGCTGGAGAACTCGTTAGCAGAAAGGTTGCGGCTACAAACAAATAATGCTGCCATAAGCATGGAAATCAGACCAGAAAGGCGATCCTCCTGCTAGCCATGCCATGATAGCAACATTAGCTGGTCCGCACGTTAGAAAGAAATCATCACTTCCTGACAATCTGAAGCTTGGAGTTGCACTACAAAACCAAAAAGCACACGAATGTAAGAAAAGACAAAAAAAGAAAAGAGAGAAGTAAAAGAAGAGAAGAATATAAAGATAATAAGGGAAGCCCTACTCTAGTGGCGCAAGTGTGAAACCTGATCCACTGATCTTTGTTCAAAGTTGAAAGTTCCATCCCCTTCATCATCGGTCGGAGGGTCCATAGGGATGGAACCACTCCTTCGTAAAAAAGATAAGGCCGGTCAGAATCTTGAACAACAAGAGAGCCAAGAACCTTTCGAAAGAGAATAAAAGTTTGATACTGGAAGTGCCCAGATCGCCCTAGAGGTATTTATACTCGCAAGAAGGAGGATCCAAAAGCTCTGAGGCCAGACCCCTGGGCACAACCAACAAAGAGACACCATTAAAGTTAAATTATTCCCTAAGCCGGAATTCCAATGCGACGCTCGTCCTAGAGAATGAAGCAACGTCTAACGCTTCAATTTCTACAAGAAATCTGATCCTCTTGCAAAATATCTAATCCTTCTTCAACAAGCTGTCCCCGCCAATGGGTTAACCCTGCCAATGGGTTAGCCCCACCAGAAGCTAAATTATTATAAAAAAAAAAGGAATTAAAATGAGTCCAGTGCTTCTAAGGCAGTGGATAGAGAGAAATTTTAGCCTATAAGCCCAAAAAACTTTCTCCAACTCATCACATCAAGGGGAATGACATGGTAGACCAACTCAAATGGTAGTTGGTAAAGACACCTCAAATTCATTTATAGCTGGGAGTTTGGTAAAAACTTCATAAAAATATATCAGGTGCAGATTTCATTTGACAAAGCATCTGAACACATCAATATACGAAGTAAACCAGAATGAAATGTCTGTTAATTGGTTCAACATCGTGCTAACTTGCATCTCTGGTCATAAATATAGTAAATTTTTGACAAGCTCCTTCTATGATAGATGCATCCCCAGATATAATAAAATCCACAAAACTTATTAAGTTAACATTAAAGCTCCTGCTAAATTTTTTTTAGCTAAGTCCTTTAAGTTCAATATCACACCTCTAAAGGACTCTGCATGCATAGTCAAAAAGTTAACATAATAATAACCTAGCAATCAAAATTCATTGAAGCTTTAAAATACATTTTTAATGCAACAAAAGATTTATGATAAATAGATCATAAAACATGTCTCCGGCAGTCTAAAAAAAATCCACAAAGATCAACTTCAACATGAAACCTATTATCAAAACAATGCTAAATAACAGGTTCAATATGAAACTTCTAACCGACATAACAAATTATAGTTCAACATCAAACTTCTAATCAATCAAAGCCAGTTTGCTAAAAAAATGAGATGTTCATCCAAGATTAACTTAAACACACAGCATGACAACAAAAAAATATAAAAAATATAATAAATTACAAACTATAATAATAAAAATTAGCTAGTTAAATTTTTCATTGAGGCCACTATTTCAAAGTCTTCAGGTGCTCTTCAAAGAGCTGCTTGCTCACCTCACCTTCAATGGAACCTATAATCTCTGTTAGAATCTCTATCTCTTTAGGAGATCCAGAAGGAAAACTATCTATTCGAGCCTGATAACACTTCTCTCGTCCAAAATCTTCTAGTTGGTTTTGTTAGATTCATTAAGACGATCCAGTGCCTCTTCTCTGCTGACCTCGTGGCAATTAACTGGTCTCCTATTCCTGGATCTCCTTTAAAATCTCCTCCAAAATTTGATGTAAGTCAGCATTTCAGCTATTAAGGTTAGCAGTCTCCAAATCTTTCAATTGGATCTCCAGCTCAGCTAAACATCCTCTAGAGATTTGGTAACCAAGTCTCGTTGTTGGATTAGCCCCACCCTTTGTTGCTAAAGCTCTTGCGTTAGGAGCTCTTTGAATATATCCACCAAAGGAGTCATGGGATTTGCATGAAAACTTCTCCAAACACTTGCTAAGTGCATGAAGGTGTTAACATACTTCTCAAAAGAAGCAGCCGCTTCATGCCCTACTACATAGCTAATAAACGCATAAGAGCTAGACAATTGTCTCCAATGGGCTCTAGGGGAATCAAACCATCCCTCAGGACCTCATCAACATAGTCTTACACTGTGTTATAAAATGTGGAAGTAATCCTCTTCAAAAATTTTCACTGACTCCACCCTACAAAGGCAACGAAGCTGAAGGAGCAGGGTGCTCGAATGGGGGAGTAGCGAAATTGCTACAAAGACTGGAAGATCCCAAATACTAGCAATCAAAGGTGGTGCCTAGGTAATCATTGGTGAAGGAATGGGTGCTTGCCAAAGCCTCAAATCGAGTGAAGAGATGGTGCAGAAGTAGAAGGTACTTCAGATACACTTGGTTGCCACACTAGCAGATAGAGCAGAATCCAACCCCAAATCATGGACCGTGGGTGCTACCATGATCATGCTTCTCTGAGGAGTCAACAATGCCACTAAAAAAAGTGGAAGAAAGATAAAAAGAAATGCAGTTGAAATAAGCTTAGATGACGTGATGTTAACCTCGTGAGTGAGGGAGTGTAAAACCACAATCCCAAAACAAATGACGTACCAAGTAAATAGTCAGGACCAAGGTTGTATCAAACGATTGCCATGTTTCCTAAACTTGAAAGCAATGGCACGTGTAAAGGAGCAAGCTCTGATAATACGCTGAGTTTGGCACGATAAGTATCAGAATTTAAATAATACTTGCGTATAATGGCTACAAGTAATAGACAAAGATGATGGTGAAGCAGAACTAAATAAAAAAATATATGCATTAAAAGATACAAGTTGGTATCTAAAGTGTAGATAACTGTATAAAGATCTGCAGAATCCCCATCAATTTGGGCAGTATCCCCTTTGATATTGAATCAGGCGAAGTTATGAAATTGTCACCATCATTGTCAATGGTCATCGGTGTCCTGGCATTTTCAACTAAACTAGAAGTTCTATCAGTGCCAACTTAACTGGAAGATACTTGCATCACCCCCAGATGATAAAATGAATTTTCTGGGCACTACTAAAACCTCTACTAAAGACGCTGAGTTAGCATGTGGAGAGCCTAGAAGACCAGGATCAGGGATAGCCACATTGACACCCAAAATATGAATGGGATTATCAGTAGATAAGTTTGCACCCTCTTTCCCCACAATGTTCAGTGACTCAAGGTTGGGAGGTTGTTGAGAAGTGGAGATATTGAAGATATTTTCCTCCTGAAGATCCTGGGGAATATTGTAACTTGATGGCTCATTGTTCACTGTCCTAGCTTCACTATCCTCAACCAAGTCTTCTAACTGACTAATGGGAGCATTTGCTGGCTGATTCTGAAGCGTGTCATCAACTTACTGTCCTTCACCCACTACATTCATCTCATCACCTGCAAGTGATACTTGTTATTCAATGGTAACTGTCGATGGCTCCAGACTAGCAGAGGCAGTCAAGTCACCACTAAACGCCGCTTCAAATTGCAAAGATGTTGCTCCTAGATCAGAGAGAGGACCAGCATGTATAGCGCTTAATACTGAAGAAATAGTGGCAAAATCGGATACCTTATCCCGAATCACTTTGTCCAGTTGATAATCCATATCTTATCAAATGATAGGGGTATAGCTCTAGCTGAAGACACTGTCAAAGTAGAAGAAGGCGAAGTTCGAAGAGAACCACTAACATCCGATGTTGTCAACGGCAAGGTAGCGATAGTAGCCAATAAAGACTGAGAAGACATTGATTAGCTGATAACTACATCATCAGAGGAAGTTGATATATCAGAAAGCTTAATCAGGAGTTTTTGCTTCTTGACTATTGGTTAAGCTGGAGGGATGTCCGCTGGAGGCAATGAGCAGCGGGAAACGATGGAACAGACGAAGAACCTGTCTTCCTCTTCTATTGAGTCACAGGGCCCCCTGCCAATATTGCTTCTCCTCGATTGTCTCCTTTATTGCTGAAGTAATTGATGATGAAGCTCGTCGATGTACTCTCCAACCTTGTGCATATTCAACAATTCCAGCTACATAGGGAGGTCGTCAACCTGTTATAGCCTACTTCCTAATCAATTTCTTAGATCTCTTGATAATTGGATCCAAGCATAATGACTTCGGGTTATATGAAAAGATTATAGTATTCGTCCCTATATACTAGCAACAAAAGACTATTGTTATTTGCAACTTCAGGTATTTTATCGATAAGCAGAAAGTAGCATTGGTACAAAACATGATGAAGTGTTGCCAAGTTCGGGTCCCATCAACTAAACTTCCACCGAAAGCTAAAGTACTACGTGGGCTTCCTACATATAACTAGTCATAACCTTATCGAACAAAATGACTCGAGACATACGGTTCTAGCTCACATGAATTCTCACTTCTGTACAAAAGATGAGAGGGATGGATTAATAAGGAGAATACTTTTTTTGAAAAACTAGAATGTGACTCCCCCAACATGTTCAAATAAGTCTCTAAAAGAAGCTCCTTTTGTCTCTAGGAAGTTGATCTAAAAAGAATATGAATAATGGTGGCTAATAAGTCGTCAGGTGTTTACCAAATACTCTGAAGTCCACTTCATATTTTATTATTTACATAAATCAGGAAGCATTTCACTATCCGCAGTGGCTAGACTAGTAGGGATTAACCCTTAGCAAAGAGATAGAATCCAAGCAATTAGATAAGTGTGGGGTAAATCAATATGAGGATTCAGACTGGGTTCCTTTAAAAAGGCTTCGGAAAGTAGCCTCAGATCCTGCTGCATACAGTAGACCATGGCTGGCAGAAGACCAAGCAAATGCCCATACACTAACTGAACTGCAGGATACAAAACCATAATAAACACACACCCGCGACAGTGAAGGGATAACACACTTCTTGAATCAAATGGTGAAGTAAGCTGCAAGCGCTGTTGTAGGAGATAACTTCCGGACTGCCCAATTTTGGTAACTCAGGAGTATTGTCCCAGCAAAAAGGTCACCTTCAGGCTCCCTCAAGATGTGATCACCAACCTTAAATTTAGATATTCTAGAAATGATATCATCTACACTAGTAGGCCGTTGAAAATCGATAGTTCCTTTCTCTTCTAAGTGGGTGAAGAAATAATCGGCCCACTTCTTATACCATATTGCACTTCCCTTCGTGTCAGTCAAGTCCAAACAAATGCAAAAATGATAAATTAAATCCCATAAAATATGGTTCAAAGCACTATTCTGGGAGGCTAGAATCTCAAGTTCTTCAGTTCCAGGGAAATACTCTTCATATGGGATATCTCTAACTGGAATCCCCAAAATCCACCACATCTCGTGGAGAGCAAACCCCATTTCTCCATCAGGGGCAAAGAAAATACCTATTGCCGGATAGTAAAATTCCAAAACTTCAAAATAGTTGGGTTGGATTGGTAGCAATGCCATATTGAGTTGTCCTTACTGCCTTAAACAACCCGATGTTCACAATTCCTTTTCAATCTTGACCAGTATAAATCTTATTAATAAGGCCGACCAATCCTTGCTTTCTATGTGGATCCAACCTGGAGCCCTGAAATTTTAGCTAGATACTCACACTTGTTTCTCGCAAACTCATTCGGAAAGTCCTGGCCATGCTAAAGCTCTCACCTACAAAAATATCCTGAAACATTAGGAAGAAGACCAGTCACATGTGTGGGAGGTCCATCTTGGATAAATCTATATTTACCAAATTTCGCTACTGTAAGGAAATCTTGAGTGGGAGTGAGACACCATTCCATTTATTGATCCTCAATACATAGCCGAAGTAAGTCAAAGGGTAATATCTTTCTATATCTAGGAGTGTGAAGTAAGTCCCCTCCAATCGATAAATCCAAGGGTAGGAAGGAAGAAGTAAGGAATCCTCAGAGTCTATAGCATTCCCAAATATGAAATGTGGTTTGGGGAGTCCAGTTCTACCCCTACCCGAGAACGAGACACTAGTGACTAACTCCCTCTCAATTTGAGCATTGTCGTTACGAATTAAGCTGGTCCTTTCTTCGTCATCATAATAGTATAATGAAGTGAGACGTGGACAGTGAAAGTTTGTATAATCCCTAATGCCCAAGTAGAACCAGCCATATGGTGAACAGTGATGGGAGAACTGGCATAGAAGAATGTAAAGAAATAACAAAAGGGGGTCCTACAAAGAAAATCATCATCACTACTAAATAAATAAAGGAAATACATTGCCACAAGGGGCCAAATTAACTCCACTGGGCGAAAGGTAAAGTTAAACAAGAGGCAAAGATAACTCCACCAGACAGAATTGAAATTAACGCTTGTGGACAAGAGTTCAAATTAGCTCCATCAGGATTCTTATGCCCTAGTAGAGAGAATCTTGGCACTTCTACCCGATCAAGGGTCCCTCGTCGCAGGATAATCCCATAACTACAACTATTAGATGGTTATAAGACTCATCGTTATCATCAAAAGGTATCAAAAAGGCAATTTTGAGATAAACCCAAAAGAAGAACGGGTGCAGAGACCTGATTCTCCTTTGCCTTTAAAAAGCACAAAAGAGGAAAGGATATGAAGATCCAGTTCCGTTGATCTTAAACGGCATTATAACAGGCATGAAAATAACTTAAAAATATTCAATGACGTTGGTGAAAGGAAAGCTTACCAGTCATGGGTGGGCAAGTTGTTGCCAAATAAAGGCCGCTCATCCCCTGCATGTGCATCCACTGATTGCCTCGCCCATTTGGGTGCCATAAATCTGAAAATCCCTGAGAAAAGAGAGAGAAAATCTCAAAAGAGGGAAAATTTTTGAAGAAGGAACAAGAACCCAGATATTTTAAATAAAGGCTAGGATGAAAAGATAGGTGAAGAAGTTTTTCACTTTTACCTGAAACAGTTTTTGTCCTTATCCAAAGCATTTAAAGAAGACATCATTAGTCGCGTAGTGATCGAAACATTGTGATGCGATGCTTAGTTCTACTAGACCAACTCCACATATTAGCCTCTCCGGAAACATACCAAATAGCTAGGCTTAGGTAAAGTCATGCCAATTCTGCCAGAAGCATTCGATCAAAACAGATATAACATGCAAAATATTTGATGGTAACAAGAAAAAAAGAAAATTCAAAATGTTTCGAGATTTAAGTACAATTCATCTTGAAAAACTTCAGAGGGGGTTTGTAGGCTATCAAAATTGTATTTGATGAAGTTTGTTAAAATCCATAGGCTAAGAGCTAATAAAGTAGTTGATTGGCCCCACCAAGAGGATAGCTCCGCCAGAAGCAAGCCGACCTCACTAAAACAAGATTAGCCTCACTAACAAATTGGCCCCGCCAAAGTTAAGTTCACCCCCATCAATGAGTTAGTTTTGTCGGAAGCCAAAAGAATATCAACTCCGCTTGACAAGGCTAGCTAGTTTCCCCAGAAGCTAAAAGAAAATTAACTCAACCAAACCAAGTTAGTTAGCTTTGCCAGAAACTAAAAGAAAATTAAATTCATCAGGCCAGGCTAGCTGTGTCGAAAAGGAAAGTTAACCTCGCCAGAAGCAACCAACCAACCTTATCGATTAACCTCGCCAAAGGGAATTCGAGCAAATCCAATGGTGGGCAAGTAACTATCACAATCTCCCCAAATTGAATGAACAATTATGGCACCTTCCAACTAGAAAAAGACACCAAGTTTCCAAAGAAAGGCATCAAAATAAACTAACAGAGAATAGAAAAGTGAATTCGAGTGCTTCAAGTTCTTACTGGATCATCAACGGAAGTAAAAAAGGATCGCTTTGATCATACTTCCACATCACACTTCCCAAAATCAAAGAATCAAAATATTGTAACCTTGCTTTGATTATAAAGAAAGTAAATCTTGAGTGTTGTAATTCAAATTCTAAATTTTATTGTGTTTTCTGTTTTAAATGGCAAATTTCAACTTTAACATTGTCAACGACGGAAACAAAGCTTTCATACGCCAATTGGGATATGATGCTTTTGGTTTAGAAATAGGTTCTTCCGAATGAATGTGTGATGCAATGGAGGTGATGGAGATGAAAGTGGAGAAAGAGGTGGGGGGGGAGAGATGGGTGTAGTCTGCGAAATAGTGGAAACGAGATTAGGGGACATAGCTACATAATTGTCCACTTGCTTGCCAGATCTGAGAGTGTGAATGGAATTGCATTGGTGAACATGAGATGGTACAGACTGAAATGAATTGGAGTTGGGGTTCATTATTAGTTAGTTCGGAAAAGTACTTGAGTCCCACTTACTCAGCTATGTAGCTAACTGTCTTACGTGCTACTCTATATTCTTGATCAATTGAGAATTTATAAGAAGTTTTTGGTTGGTACGTTATATAAAGTTAATAGACACTTTTATTAAATTCTGTATGTGTGTGTCTAAATTGTACGTTGTCTTGAAAAGATTATCCATATTTTTCTCAAGTATCATTAGTCACCTATCCTAATCATTGTTAGACTCCTATTATGGATAAGAGTTGGCTGTAGGAGCTCTATTCTACTTGTTCCCTTAAGTTGGGGCACTTGGGTGTTTGTAGTCATTTATATTAGGTCTTGGGAACTAACTATTAGTTGGAGGATGCATGTTAGAGTTGGGAGCCCCTTGATATTGCCCCTGACCCATGAAAGATTTATGTGGTTCCTCCAACCCAGATTGTATGTAAGAGCATATGAATTATTCATGGGTCGTTGGTATAAAGCATTAGCTTGCTCAAATGTTGGACTCATGGGATTCATCAATAATGGACACTCATCCATAATATGATTTGGAGTTCCGCAATTAAAGCATGTGGGAACTTGTAATTGATTGACTTAACCCACTTGTGGAGCATTAGGAGTTTCCAATGCTTCAATTCTCCTAGTAAGGGTTGCAATTTAGCTTCGACAACTATAGAGTTGTCGATGCTATAGATCCCACCCTTGTTCGTAGAAGTCAATACATTGGGCTTTTCAGCAGGACTCTTCCACTGGATAGTTTTTCATGATAGGTTCTCTAGAAATTCTCATGCCTCATTCTCATTCTTTCTTATGAACTCCCCCTAACACATGGACTCAAGAAGAGTTTTGAATGTGTAATCAAGTCCTTCATACATGATTTGACACAACCACCACTTTTCTATTGCATAGTGGAGACACTGAGCTAATAAGTCTTTGAACCATTCTAAGTACTTCCAGAAGGGATCTCCAGGCACTTGACATAATTGATTGATAGCATTTCGTAGTTTGGCCGTCTTATGCGTGGGATTGTACTTCTTTACAAATAGCGTAACGAATTCATCCCAAGTAGTGAATGAATTAGTAGGCATACTGTAAAACCACTTCTTGGCATTATTCTTGAGAGCGAATAAGATGAAATGGAGATTAAATGCACCCTTTAATAAATATTGCAGTTTGATTATCACGCATACTTCCTGAAATGTACTAAAAAAAAATAGGCATCCTCAGAATTGATTCTAGTGAATTTCTAAAGCACGCTAATGTACTATGGTTTTAATTCGTAGTTGTTACCCATTGCTTGTGAGATCTTTATGCACGATGGTAGTGAAGTGCGCAATAGGTAAAATCGATTCTAAAGTAATGGAATCGGCTGGTCCATCTTATCTCCCATGAATAATTCTGGTCTCACTAGTCGACCAAATTAATCACAGGTCCAATGTGGCATGAACCAGAGAATGTGAGTGTATGCGGGAGTTTTCCTAGCAACGATACCAAAAACTTAACGTGAATAATCTTACTGCAAACGCATTGTGTAGTTGTAGCAGTTTACAGGTCGTTCCTATAGGGATCTATAGTGTTTTGTGATCTTATTATTCATATTATCTTATCGAGCTAACTAATGAGTTCTATATTGAATTTAGTCCATTTTAGTTATCCTAAGATATAGATTCCAGTAGTTTACTACCAAATATTATTTACCTTATTTTCTTCATTTCACAAAAATTTGATCTTTTAGTTTAATTTTTATTTAAAGTACCTAAATATGAGCTATCAAGTTGTGTGCAAGTATCACCCATCAAATATATTACTTTTCATGAAAATAAACTAAATTCTTAGATAAATCTATGAAACAAATACAAATCAACTCCAAACCCAAACTAAGTATAAGCTAGAAAAATATTTAAATTAAGTATAACTTATCAAAGTCTAAATCTACTAGTTTTTGTATTTTCATTGTTTCATAGAAAAATCATATCCTTTTTAATTTTATTTTAGAAAGAAAGCAAATAAATTAATATAAGGTTGATCCCTAGTTTCATCTACATCCTAGAAACTAAACTAATTAGTTACACATACTCCATATTAACAAGGTCCTAATCTTTATTTATGAAAGCCATAAAAATTCTATTTTCTTAGAAAGCAGTAGAAATCTATACTACTAGAAAGCAAATAAACTAAACTAAAAAGCAAACAAAAATAGATTACTAGAAAGCAATGAACAATAAAGGATCACCTCTGGAGCTAAGTTACTATGGTTGTCGTGCCTTGGTTAAACCCCAATTTTATTTAATTAAAAAGTATATAAAAGAAACCCTAATTTACAAGGAGACATCCAATATATTGTACGCCCGAAAAACCGGATTTCCCTTCCATTACAAATTTACTTTGAATTACAGTAACAAAAGGAAAAATTACAAAATAGATCGAGATTACAGAAATAGGGATCGATTAACTTCGATTCCCTTTTTTAATTATGGGTTCTGTTAGCGGTGGAGCCTCATTGACGCACTCCGTTGATGGTCCGATCTGGAATGGGAAGACAAAGATCTCTCTAGAACTCCTCTGTTGAACTCCAGAAGATGACGCAGATCTCTTTTCCTCCATGTTTTTTTAACAGCCAGCCCCTTTGGAAAATCCCCTTTTTCTGAACTCTGCCCTCCTTTTTATAGATGGAGGAGTAATCGTTCGTTTTAAATTCGGGTCAAATCTTTCTTTCAAATCCCGATCAAATCTACGTAATTACTCCCTAAAAATTTAGATCAAATCACGTAACCGAAGCACGGAAGTGGGCAACCCTGCGGGAGCAACCCGTGGGTGGCACCCACGGGAGCAACCTGCGGGTTGGCTCCTGTGGGAGTGCTCCCGTAGGTTGGCACTCGCGGGAGTGCTCCCACGAGAGCAACCCGCGGGAAGCTCCTGCAGGTGCACCCACGTGCACCTGTTTAGCCTCTTTTTTTCTCTTTTTTTTGTATCTACATAACCCCCTCCAAAGTTTTCAAAATTTCATTTTGATTTATAACAAATTTCGAAATACTTTGGACTCTTTTAATTTTGGCTCTGTGGTCTTCATTGTATAGCTTGATTTTTATGCTATAATGTGAACCATCTTCTGAAACCGCTATCTTTCAGCTGTTTTGTTGTTGGAGCTCTCCGATGCATCAGAGATTCCTTCTAGTGAATTTTCTTGATACAAGCCATTGTACTTGTGCGGCCCAGCCAGACTTTTGCTTATAGTTTTGTTTTAGAAAATTTGTTATTTGCATGCAAAAATATTTTTGATGTCTTGTTCAGAGGCTAAGTGTATGACAGACGTGTCTTATGGAAGATGAAAAATGAGCAGAAGTATGATGTTAACACACTTATTTGATGACAAGCAGAGCTATGATGTTAACGTGCTTAGATGACAAGCAGAGATCGGATGACTTTATTCCTTTAAAAATAATATTTCTTCAGGAATTTTTCATTAATTGGCATCATCATCCGGTCACCGTTTTGATTGATTAACTGGTATTCTCTATTTGAATAGACTGTCTCTACTACAAATGGGCCGTCCCATTTGGTTGGAATTTGCCTTCAGTCTTATGTGTCAGGATCATTGGTTGTCTGACTTCTAATTCCTGAAGTTATTGATTATGTTTTTATTTGGTGGTCATTCTCGTAGCTAATGTCACCCGAAGAGAAGGAATTTGAATTTCCAGAGGTAGCACGACCTCGCATCCATACACCAAAGAAAATGGTTTAGCTTTTGTCGGTGTTCATACCGTTGTGCGATAAGCCCATAGACAAGCTCCCAATTTCTCATCCCAGTCATGCTGACTTGTGATGATAAATTTCTGCAAAAGCTTTACAATGGTTTTGTTGAACGCTTCTACTTGGCCATTCACAGCCGGATTGTATGGGGATAAAAATACATTTTGTATTTTGAACTTGTTGAAAAATTTAATATAGGCCTTGCTAGTGAATTGAGGGCTGTTATCGCTGATAATTTGTTTAGGAACACCAAAGCAATAGATGACGTGGTGTTTGATAAAGTTGACCACATCGTTGGTTTTTTACTTCTCTTAAAAGGATAGCTTCTACCCATTTCGAGAAGTAATTGGTTATAGCTAGTATGAACCGATATACATGAGAGGAAAGTAGAGTGATGGGACCAATGATATCCATTCCCCACATCTCGAATGACAACATAATCGTGATTGGATGTAAGTGCTCTACAGCCTGATGTATATAGTTTGCATGCACCTGACAGGCATGGCATTTCTTTGCATATGCCATGACATCTGACATCATTGTTGGCCAATAGAAACCCATTCTTTTTATCTGGTCTCCTAATTAAGGTCCCGGCTGCTGAGCATCACAGGCTCCATCATGTGCTTCTTTGAGTATCTCTTGTGCTTCTTGTTGCGATAGGCACTGATTAGTATCATATATTATATTTTTCTCCCATATTTTATCTATTTTTGTATATAAATAAATGCTACTCGGATATTTTTAGTGTCTTTTTCAGCTAATCAGATTCGTACAAGGAGATGGTATGAAATCAGAGCCAGGTTAGGAAACAAATCTTATAACAGAGTTTAAAGAGAGCAAAACTATAAGATTAAAATAATTTAGAGAGTCAAAATACAATAAAGTCAGGAGAATCAAAAGAACAAGATACAAGACTCGTGAAGGAGAAACACTAGAGGGCAACTCCATATTATTGCCGCTATTTCGCAGCATTTTACCACCATTTGGAGGCAAAAAGGTGGACCCACATGCTGATTTTTCTTCGAGGGCTTTGATGTAAGTTTGTAGTTTTCAGTTGTATTAGAATTAGGATTTGATTTCCGAAACCTATATATTAGCCGTATCCTTGTATTCTAGGTTTTTTTATGCAGTAGTTAATATAGAATTAGGATACAGTTTGTACTTGTTTTTAATTTAATAAAATTATGGTTTTGCTGAAGGGGTGACGACCACAATACCGGACTCCAGAGGTAATTGTCTTTGCTCTTCAATTTTTCCTTAGTTAATTTATTCTAATTGCTTTCTAGTTTAGATTTATTTGCTTTCTAGATTAAATTTAATTGCTTTCTATGAATAAAAATTTGATTTTTCTTGTTAGAAATATAAGTAGCTAATTTAGCTTAGCTCTAGGATGTAGATGAAATTAGGATCCACCATGTAATTACTCTCTAGAATTTTCTTCTTAAATAAAATAAATAAAGACATGATTTTTCTATGAAAAGATTAAAATATAAGAACTTGATGATTAATATTTTGATAGGTTATACTTGAGTTAAGTTTCTTGATAGCCTATACTAAGTTAGGGTTTGGAGTCGTTGGTTTCATCTTATTCAAAGAGATATCTAATGATTTATTTTATTTTTATGAAAACTAGTATCTTTGATGAGTTATACTTGCACACCACTTGATAGCTCATGTTTAGATCACTTTAAATAAAAATTAAATTAAAAGATCAAATTTTTATGATAGAAGAAGATAATAGAAGTAAGAACATTGTTGGAAACTAGTGGATTCTAGATCTCAGGCTAATTAGAATAACTCTCAACTCCAACTTAGAATCCTTTGTTAATCCGTTAAAGTATAGAATTAGTCAGAAAGCAAAAACACCTGAGATCTCTGTGGGACGACCTGTATAGCGCCACAACTGACACTGTATGCTTTCAGTTAAATTATGACATCAAGTTTTTGGCACCATTGCCGGAGATCGATGGTGTTTTTCTTGCTTTTTATAACATTTTATGTGTTAACAGTGTGCGTTAAGTGTGTAGGGATCTAGATATTACAGATACAGAAAGATAAAAAGGATCGGAGAAGCCTCAGAACTGCACAGCAGAAATCAGAGAGTAAAACTCTCTGGTTCGGCCGCTATTTAGCGGCCAAAACCGCTATTTAGTAGCAGTGAACGTAACTCATGAACCTAAATTTTCTCCAGTTCTGTAATTTGGTTCCCTGATTCTGTAAAAAAATACAAAAAAATAGGAACAGTAGGAATCACATTTTTATTTGATTATATCTATTCCACTGTTTTTATCTCCACCACACCCCACTTCTTTCATTAGTTTAGAAAGTTCACGCATTCATTCATGGTCACTGGTTCATGCCACATTGAACCCGTAATCAATTTGGTCAACTAGTAAGATCATATTTGTTTATGGGTGACAAGATGGACCATCCGATCCCGATCCTTCAGGATCGATGTTACCCGTTGCGCACATCACTTCCGTCATGCATCAAATTTCCACACGCAGCGGGTAATCACTATAAATTGAAATCGCAGTAAATTAGCATGCTTCCTAAATTCACTGGCTCTAATTCAGAGGATGCATATCTCTTTATCAGTGAATTTCAGGAAGTATGCGTGATGATAAAACTGCAGCATTTATCGGAAGACGCAATTAAACTCTGCTTCATCCCCTTTGCACTCAAGAAAAATGCCAAGAAGTGGTTGTATAGTATGCCTAGTGATTCAATCACTACTTGGGATGAATTCGTTGCAGTGTTTCTAGAGAAGTATTATCCACGCATAAGACGACAAGAATTCGAAATCAAATCAATCAATTCCGTCAAGTGTCGGGAGAACCTTTCTATAAATATTTGGAACGGTTCAAAGATCTTTTAGCTCAGTGCCCCCACCATACGATAGAAAAGTGGCGGTTGTATCAAATCGTGTATGAAGGACTCGATTACACATCTAAAACTCTTCTTGAGTCTATGTGTCAAGGGAAGTTCATGAGAAAGAACGAGGATGAAGCATGGGACTTTCTTGAGGACCTATCGTGAAAGACTATGCAATGGGATAGTCTCGCTGAGAAGCCCAGCACATCAACTTCTACACATAAGGGTGGGATCCATAGCGTCGACAGCTCTATAGCTGCCGAAGCTAAGATTGCAGACCTTATGAGGATAATTGAATCATTGGAGACTCCTAGTGCTCCACAAGTGGGTAAAATAAATCAAATTTAAGTTCCCACATGCTTTAATTGCAGAAATCTGAATCACGTTATGGAGGAGTGTCCACTATTAGTGAATTCCATGGTCCCACACTTAAGCAGGCTAACGCCTTGTATCAACAACCCATGAACAATCCATACGCTCCTACATACAATCCTGGTTGGAAGAACCATCCAAGTCTCTCATGGGGTCAGGGGTAATATCTGGGGCCTAATATACAGCCTCCAGCCAATGGTTAGTTTCCAAGACCAAATGTGGGTGTTTAACAACACCCAAATGCTTCAAATTATGGGAACAACCAAAATAGACCACCTGTACAAAACCACTCACATCCATAATAGGGGTCTAATAATGATCATGAAAAGTGACTGCAGTCACTTGAGAAGAACGTTGAAAATCTTCTCAAGTCTCAATCTAAGTTTGACACGCAAATGTCCAACCTTGACACGCACATGCAAAATCTTATGAAAGTGTTAGCTGATTTTATTTAAAGAACAGATCAGCACCTGCTCGTGAACTCTCAATCTATTAAAAATATAGAGCAACAGGTTGGATAATTAGCGAGTCAAATGAGTGAACGTGGCAAGGGTAGTTTTTCAAGTCAACCCTTAATAAACCCTAATGCCAGTTTCTCAAACTCCAATCAGTCGCATGTCCACCAATGCAATGTCATTCACACGCTCAGATCTGGAAAGCAAGTGGACAATAATGTAGCTATGCCCCCTAATCTCACTCCTACTATCTCGCAGGCTACACCATCTCTTCCACCCCTTTCTCCACAACCATCCCATCGCCTCAATCACCGTCACATGATCATTTGGAAGAAACTGTTCCTAAGCCGAAAGCACCATTTCCAAATCGGTTTCGGAAGCCTTCACCTCAAGTAGAAAAGATTCTTGAAATATTTCAGTAGGTGAAGGTTAATATTCCGCTCCTTGATATTATACAATAGGTTCTAACTTATGCCAAGTTCCTCAAGGATTTGTGTACTAAAAAATGAGCAAGAAATATTCCTGAGAAAATTTTTCTTGCTGCAAATATATCACATATCCTCTCTAACTCCTTTCCTGTCAAGTACAAAGATTCAGATTCCCCAACAATCTCATGCATCATTAGGAACATTACATTTGATAGGCCGTTGCTTGATTTAGGGACAAGTGTCAACTTTCTTCTTGACACTGTTTATCAACAACTGGGGTTAATAAAACTTCAACCTTCCAAGGTCACATTACAGTTAGCCGATCAAGAGACCACTTGGTATGGTTGAAAATGTGCGCATTAAGGTCGGCGAGTTTATCTTTCCTGTAGACTTTATTATCTTAGAAACTGAGCCGATCTCTAATCCACGTGATGTGATAAATCACAGCAAGCGTACAGTGTCTGTTGTAGTGCTACAAAGGTCATCCCACAGAGATCTTAGGTGTTTTGTAATTCTTACTAATTCTATAGTCTTACGGACTAACAAAGGATTCTAGGCTGTATTTGGGAGTTATTCTAATTTGCCTAGAATCTACAATCCACTAGTTGCCAACCATATATATACTTCTATTATCTTCTTCTATCATAAAAAAAGTGATCTTTTAGTTTAATCTTTACTTCAAGTGTTCTAAGCATGAGTTATTAAGTGGTGAGCAAGTATAACACATCAAAGATACAACTTTTCATAAAATCAAACTAAATCGTTAGATAATTCGATGAAGAAGATAAAAATTAACAACCCCAAACCCTAATTAAGTATAAACTATCAAGAAACTTAACTCAAGTATAACCTATCAAAGTATTAATCTACGAGTTCTTGTATTTTAATCTTTTCATGCAAAATCATATCTTTATTATTTTATTTAAGAAGAAAATTCTAGAGAGCAATTACATGGTGAATCCTAACTTTATCTACATCCTAGAGCTAAGTAAAATTAGCTACTTATATTTCTAACAAGCAAAATCAATTTTTTATTCATAGAAAGCTATTAAATCTAATCTAGAAAGAAAATAAATCTAAACTAGAAAGAAATTAAAATAAATTAACTAAGGAAAAATTGAAGAACAAAGAGAATTACTTTTGGAGTCCGATATTGTGGTCGTCACCCCTTCAACAAAACCCTAATTTTATTAAATTAAAAAAGAGTACAAACTATATCCTAATTCTATATTAACTACTGCTTAAAAACCATAGAAAACAAGGATACGACCAATATATAGGCTTTGGAAATCAAACACTAATTCTAACAGAATTGAAAAACTAAAAAATTACAACGAAGTCTGTGAAAAAACTTCAGCTATTGAGTCCATCGTTGAGCCGCTATTTGGCGGCTAATGCCGCAATTTGGCGGCTATAATTTGAGAAAATTGGTTAAAATTTCTTCCACATGAGTCTCTTGTCTTATAATTTTTAGTTTCCTTACTGTATTTTACTTTAACTCTCTAAAATATTTTAATTTTATAGTTTTACTCTCTTTGAACTCTTTTCCAGGCTTTGTTTCTTAATCTGGCTCTAATTTCATGCCATTTCCTTGTATGAATCGAATTATCTAAAAAAGATACTAAAAATACCGGAGTAGCATTTATTTATATACAAAAATAGTTAAAATATGGGAGGAAAAATACAATATATGATACTTATGAGACCCCCACACCTATCTTTTGCTAGTCCATGAGCAAATCCTAATCCTAAAAAGAAAAAGAAAAATCCTAACTCGCTTTCACAGGAATCGCAATTGCACTTAGCACGTGCAACAAGCATTTAAACCCCTAGGTTACCCTAGTGGACAAGTGTTGTCTCGTGAGGGTTTGCAGTGAATATACCCACAAAATTCGTGAAGAAAATAGATTAAGGAATAATGAAAAGAAAAATAATAATAACCAAAAATCAAGAAAGATAAAAATTTTATACAAAAGAAAAAAAACTTTTTTTTATGATATTTTCATCAATTAATCTCACTAATATACAAACTCAAGTAATGCATTTAGATTATCAATTTTCAAATTGAGCGTCATATCAGATACACTTATCATTTTAATCAAAAATTTAAATCCTATCTTTCAATACCTACTAACAGATAATCTATTGGCTCCTATACATCTACGTGCACGTGTGATAGTCTACTTCGGTTTTGGACTCCAACTCTAACTCATGATTCATCTCCCTTTCATAACAATTTTTTTCTCTTTTTTTTTCTTTTTTTAAGAATATTTCACCTTTCATGCGAATATTCACGCTTACTTAGGCGCAAAGTACCCGATTACTCGGATCATACTCATTTTTTAAGAATATTTCACTTTTTATGTGAATATTCACATTTTCTTAGGCTCAAATTAGCCGATTACTCAGATCTTACTCTCTTTTTTTTCACTCTTGAGACTATTGCCTTAATACCAGGCGCACCCCATTATTTTATCACTCTCGAGGCTATTGCCTTAATACCAGGCTCACCCCATTATTTTATTCTTACTTTTTTTCCTTTATTTAGAGAGAGAAAACTTACTCAATTGTTATCATCTTTATCCTTAACCTAATAAACTATAATTAAGTGAAAAATAGATATATACTTGCCTCAAAACTGCTGTTAGCGGTATTTATTTTTCGGATTTTAATATTTTTTTCATAAAATTAAAAGTGTATAGTCCAATCTATTCTCATATCCAATTTCAAATCTAAATTTGTCCCTTTATCTGTAATTAGGTTGATCTATTAATGAAAATAAATAAATTTTCTAGTTTTTTTAAAGTTTTTTTTTAGTTAGTTGTTACCCTAAAAACTACCCAAAGTGCAAAATAAAGAAATCCAAAAATCTAAAAAAAAATAAAGATTATAAAAAAAACTAAAAATCCTACAAAAACACGAAGAAAATATCCTAACCCGCTCCCCCACGCCTAAACTCCATATGCCCTCAGACACAAATCAAGGGTGGTAAAATAAATAAGAAAACTATGATATACATATTATACATTTACTAGAAAATTCAAACCGGTTACGACCTCTTGATCGCTTTCCACTCTCATAGTGTGTCCTTTTATGTTAGCTTTTTTGTTAATTTTGTATTTAATCTCTCCATCTTATTTTTTATTTTTCTTAATTTATATTTGCCCTTCTTTCTTTTATTCAATAGTAAAATTTTAAGGTTAGAAAGCGTACCTTTATTAGCGTCCAAATTCCATTCACGAGCATCTTTCATATCAGTAAGTATTTTGGTTTTATCAACATGTGAAATAATATACTCATTTTGGTATTATGGAAGCATGAGCTCGATTTTAGATAGCTCTCTCAAATCATCAGGTACCATGACTTCTTCCTTTTGAGATTATTTCCATTCTTCTAATATTCTGGGCTCGTCATGCAAATTTTCTTCAAACCTTTCATCAAAATTCTCAAAAAAAAATACCATACTAGTAGACTTATATTTAGTCAAATTATTATGAAGCGAATTCGTCTTCACAAATTTCTTTATAATTTTCATCAAAAGAATCAAATGATAATGTGTCACTAGCAAGCTCACCATGCGGTAAATCATCATGCAAAATAATTTTTTTTATTACTGGTTTCTTCATAATTATTGTCACAATGGTTTAAAATAGGTTGATCTAAAATAGGTTGATCACAATGTTGAATTATAGACTCATCACACACAAAATTATTTAACTCATTTTGAATCATATCTACTTCAAAAAATGACTGAAGTGATTGCTCGTTAGAGTAAGATATGTTCAAACTATTAGATGGTTCATCTCCAAAAAGTTTAGTTTGAGAAATCGCTTTGAAAAGATCTTCCATACAAGATTTAATTTGAGAGGATGATTTTTGAGATAATGAGTTTAGTAAAACTTCTATATCTTTCTTTATTCCACGTCTTCATTCCTCAGACTCATGATCGTATTTTTTCTTATTTTCCTCAAATGATTACATCTCGAGATTATTAGTGAAATTTGAAGAAAGATATGATATATCTGTTTACATATTTGATAACAGATGTGAAAGGGTTGTATGTAAATTCTCATGACATGTATACCTCGATTTGAATTTTTTTAATGTTTCATCTAACATGTTCAATTGAATATCTTGTTCATGATTGAATGTAAAACTTGAAGATGAATAGCCCATAAAGAAAGGATCAGATGGAGAACTCTCTTGGTATGGATCTTGATTATATGTAAAATTAGAATTATTCATCCATTTATAATTGTAATTTTCTGTATAGGAAGAGCTTGTAGGTTCACTGTATATGTTGTGAATTTGATTATGACCTAGTTCTAGCGAACTTCCTGTCCCTGGACACTAATGATAATTATGATATGGATCACGACAATGATAGAAACCAGTTTGATTTTGAAACAATTTTTTAAATTTTTTTATTTTTTTATTTTTTGAAAAAGGTGGAGTGGGAAAGAGATGGAAAAGAAAAAATAAAAAATATAGAATATATTTTTTTTTGTATTTTTTTATAGAACCAGAGAACAAAATACAGATATAGAAAACATTTTGGGGAAAATCTCACCAAAATTGCCCCTAAATAGCGGTAATTACCGCTATTTAGCCATTAAACCAGGGAGTTTGGCTCCCTGGTTTTGCAGTGCACTATCTAGACTCTTTTATTCCCCTTTTTCTTCTTGTATATGAAGTTTCAGATTCCTACACACTCAACACACACTGTTAACCCATAAAACGTTAGAAAAAGCAAGAAAAATACCGTCGATCCCCGATAACGGCACCAAAAACTTGATGTGATAAAATACTGCAAGCGTACAGTATCGGTTGTAGTGCTATACAGGTTGTCCTACAGAGATCTCAGGTATTTTGCAATTCTTACTAATTCTATAGCCTAACGGACTAATAAAGGATTCTAGGTTGCATTTGGGAGTTATTCTAATTAACCTAGGATCTAGAATCTACAAGTTTCCAACCATATATATACTCTATTATCTTCTTCTATAAAAAAAAGTGATTTTTAAGTTTAATCTTTACTTCAAGTGTCCTAAATCTGAGTTATCAAGTAGTGTGTAAGTATAACGCATCAAAGATACAACTTTTCATAAAATCAAACTAAATCGTTAGATAATTCGATGAAGAAAATAAAAATCAACAACCCCAAACTCTAACTAAGAATAGGCTATCAATAAACTTAACTCAAGTATAACCTATCAAATTATTAATCTACGAGTTCTTGTATTTTAATCTTTTCATGGAAAAATCAAATCTTTATTATTTTATTTAAGAAGAAAATTCTAGAGAGTAATTACATGGTGAGTTCTAACTTCATCTACATCTTAGAGCTAAGCGAAATTAGCTACTCATATTTTTAATAAGCAAAATCAAAGTTTTATTAATAAAAAGCAATTAAATCTAATCTAGAAAGCAAATAAATCTAAAAAAGAAATCAATTAAAATAAATAAATTAAGGAAAAATTAAAGAACAAAGAGAATTGTCTGTGGAGTCCGGTATTGTGGCCGTCACCCCTTCAACAAAACCCTAATTTTATTAAATTAAAAACGAGTACAAACTATATCATAATTCTATATTAACTACTGCTTAAAAAACCATAGAATATAATGATACGACCAATATATAGGCTTCGGAAATCAAACCCTAATTCCAACAGAATTGAAAAACTACAAAGTTACAACGAAGCTCTCGAAGAAAATTCAGCTATTGAGTCCATCTTTGAGCCGCTATTTGGCGGCTAATGCTGCCATTTGGCAGCTATAATTTGAGAAAATTAGTTGAAATTTCTTCCACATGAGTCTCTTATCTTGTACTTTTTATTTTTTTCCTTACTGTATTTTATTTTAACTCTCTGAAGTATTTTAATCTTATAGTTTTGCTCTCTTTGAACTCTTTTCCGAGCTTTGTTTCCTAATCCAGCTCTGATTTCATGCTATCTCCTTGTATGAATCAGATTATCTGAAAAGACACTAAAAATACCCGAGTAATATTTATTTATATACAAAAATAGATAAAATATGAGAGAAAAAAATACAATATATCATACTTATCACACCCCCACACCTATCTTTTTGTAGTTCTCGAGCAAAACCTAACCCTAAAAAAAAAAAGAAAAATTCTAGCTCACTTTCGCAGGAGTCGCGATTGCACTTAACACGTGCAACAAACCTTTAAACCCCTAGGTTACCCTAGTGGACGAGTGTTGTCTCGTGAGAATTTGCAGTCAATATACCCACAAAATTAGTGAAGAAAATAGATTAAGGAATAAAGAAAAGAAAAATAAGGATAACCGAAAATCAAGAAAGATAAAAATTTTATACAAAAGTAAAAAAAATCTTTTTTTATGATATTTTCATCAATTAATCTCACTAATATACAACTCAAGAATGCATTTAGATTATCAATTTTTAAATTGATCGTCATATCAGATTCACTTATCATTTTAATCAAAAATTTAAATCCTATCTTTCAATACCTACTAACAGATAATCCATTGGCTCCTATACATCTACGTGCACGTATGATAGTCTATTTCGGTCTTGGACTCCAACTCTAACTCATGATTCATCTCCTCTCTCATAACAATTTTTTTCTCTTTTTTTTTCTTTTTTTCTTTTTTTAAGAATATTTCACCTTTCATGCGAATATTCAAGCTTTCTTAGGCGCAAGTACCCAATTACTCGGATCATACACTATTTTTAAGAATATTTTACTTTTCATGCTAATATTCATGCTTGCTTAGGCGCAAAGTACCCGATTACTCAGATCATACTCTCTTTTTTTTCGCTCTTGAGGCTATTGCCTTAATACCAGGCACACCCCATTATTTTATCACTCTCGAGGCTATTGCCATAATACCAGGCTCACCCCATTATTTTCTTCTCACTTTTTTCTTTGTTTATAGAGAGAAGACTTACTCAATCGTTATCATCTTTTTTCTTAACCTAATAAATTATTGTGAAGTGAAAAATAGATGTATACTTGCCTCAAAACTATTGTTAGCAGTATTTATTTTTTGGATTTTAATCTTTTTTTCATAAAATTCAAAGTGTATCGTCCAATCTACTCTCATATCCAATTTTAAATCTAAATTTGTCCATTTATCTGTAATTAGGTTGATCTATTGATGAAAATAAATAATTTTTTTGATTTTTTTTTCAGTTTTTTTAGTTAGTTGTTATCCTAAAAACTACTCAAACTGCAAAATAAAAAACCTAAAAATCTAAAAATAAAATATAGATTCTAAAAAAACTAAAAATCCTACAAAAATACGAAGAAAATATGCTAACCCACTCTCCCACACCTAAACTCGCATATGCGCTCATACACAAACCAAGGGTGGTAAAATAAATAAGAAAACTAAAATAAATAAGAAAACTATGATATACATATTATACATTTACTAGAAAATTCAAACCGGTTACGACCTCTTGATCGTTTTCCACTCTTGTAATGTATCCTTTTATGTTTTGATATGGATGATCTTAGCCTTTTTGTCAATTTTGCATTTAATCTCTCCATCTTATTTTTGGTTTTTCTTAATTTATATCTACACTTCTTTCTTTTATTCAATAGTAAATTTTTAAAGTTGGAAAGTGCACCTTTATTATCGTCCAAATTCCATCCATGAGCATTTTTCATATCAGTAAGTACTTTGGTTTTATCAACATGTGAAATAATATACTCACTTTGGTGCTGTGGAATCATGAGCTCGATTTTAGATGGCTCTCTCAAATTATCAGATACCATGACCTCTTCCTTTTGAGGTTCTTTCCATTCTTCTAATATTCTGGGATCGTCATGCAAATTTTCTTCAAAGCTATCATCGAAACTCTCAAAAGAAAATGCCATACTAGTGGACTTATCGTTAGTCAAATTATTATGAAGGGATAAAAATTCTTCTTCACAAATTTCTTCACAATTTTCATCAAAAGAATCAAATGATAATGTGTCACTAGCAAGCTCAACATGAAGTAAATCATCAAGAAAAATATTTTCTTTATCACTGGTTTCTTCATAATAATTGTCATAATGGTCTAAAATAGGTTGATCACAATGTTGAATTATAGACTCATCACACACAAAATTATTTAACTCATTTTGAATCATATCTACTTCAAAAAATGACTGAAGTGATTGCTCGTTAGAGTAAGATATGTTCAAACTATTAGATAGTTGATCTCCAAAAAGTTTAGTTTGAGAAATCACTTTGAAAAGATCTTCCGTACAAGATTTAATTTGAGAGGATGATTTTTGAGATGATGAGTTTAGTAAAACTTCTATATCTTTTTTTATTCCACGTCTTCATTCCTCAGACTCATGATCGTATTTTTTCTTATTTTCCTCAAATGATTACATCTCGAGATTATTAGTAAAATTTGAAGAAAGATATGATATATCTGTTTTCATATTTGATAACAGATGTGAAAGGGTTGTATGTAAATTCTCATGACATGTATACCTCGATTCGAATTTTTTTAATGTTTCATCTAACATGTTCAATTGAATATCTTGTTCATATTTGAATGTAGATCATGAAGATGATAGCCTAGAAAGAAAGGATCAGATGGAGGACTCTCTTGGTATGGCTCTTGATTATATGTAAAATTAGAATTATTCATCCATTCATAATTGTAATTTTGTGTATAGGAAGAGCTCGTAGGTTCATTATATGTGTTGTGAATTTGATAATGACCTAGTCCTAGCGAACTTCCTATCCATGGACACTGATGATAATTATGATATGGATCACGACAATGATAGCAACCAGTTTGATTTTGAAACAATTTTTTTTAATATTTTTTTTAAAATTTTTTATTTTTTGAAAAAGGTGGAGAGGGAAAGAGATGGAAAAGAAAAAATAAAAAATATAGAATATATACATTTTTTGTATTTTTTTTAACAGAACCAGGGAACAAAATATAGACACATAAAACATTTTGGGGAAAATCTCACCAAAATTGCACTAAATAACAGTAATTACCGCTATTTAGCTGTTAAACCAGGGAGTTTGGCTCCCTGGTTTTTGAAGTTCACTATCTAGACTCTTTTATTCCCCTTTTTCTTCCTGTATCTAAAGTTTCAGATCTCTACACACTCAATACACACCGTTAACCCGTAAAACGTTAGAAAAATCAAGAAAAACACCGTCGATCCCCGATAACGGCGCCAAAAACTTGATGTGATAAAATACTGTAAGCGTACAATGTCGGTTGTAGCGCTGTACAGGTCGTCCCACAGAGATCTCATGTGTTTTGCAATTCTTAATAATTCTATAGTCTAATGGACTAACAAAGGATTCTAGGTTGTATTTGAAAGTTATTCTAATTAGCCTAGGATCTAGAATCCACTAGTTTCCAACCATATATATAGTTCTATTATCTTCTTCTATCATAAAATAGTGATCTTTTAGTTTAATCTTTACATTAAGTGTCCTAAGCATGAGTTATCAAGTGGTGTGTAAGTATAACGCATCAAAAATACAACTTTTCATAAAATCAAACTAAATCGTTAGATAATTCGATGAAGAACAATCCCAAACTCTAACTAAGTATAGGCTATCAAGAAACTTAACTCAAGTATAACCTATCAAAATATTAATCTACGAGTTCTTATATTTTTATCTTTTCATGGAAAAATTATATTTTTATTATTTTATTTAAGGAGAAAATTCTAGAGAGCAATTACATGGTGAATCCTAGCTTCATCTACATCCTAGAGCTAACCGAAATTAGCTACTCATATTTCTAACAAGAAAAATCAAATTTTTATTCATAGAGAGCAATTAAATCTAATTTAGAACGCAAATAAATCTAAACTAGAAAGCAATTAAAATAAATTAACTAAGGAAGAATTGAAGAACAAAGAGAATTACCTCTGGAGTCCGGTATTATGGCCGTCATCCCTTCAACAAAACCCTAATTTTATTAAGTTAAAAATGAGTACAAACTATATCCTAATTCTATATTAACTACTGCTTAAAAAACCATAGAATACAAGGATAAGACCAATATACAGGCTTCGAAAATCAAACCCTAATTCTAATAGAATTGAAAAACTACAAAACTACAATGAAGCTCTCAAAGAAAATCCAGCTATTTAGTCCCTCTTTGAGCCGCTATTTAGCTGCTAACGCCGCTATTTCGCGGCTACAATATGAGGAAACTGGTTGAAATTTCTTTCACATAAGTCTCTTGTCTTGTGATTTTCTAATTTCTTTACTGTATTTTACTTTCTGTCTGAAGTATTTTAATCTTATAGTTTTGCTCTCTTTGAACTCTTTTCCGGACTTTGTTTCCTAATTCGGCTCTGATTTCATGTCATCTCCTTGTACAAATCAGATTACCTGAAAAAGACACTAAAAATATCCAAGTAGTATTTATTTATATTCAAAAATAGATAAAATATGTGAGGAAAAATATGATACTTATCACCACGGAATCAAATTTCTGTTGTCTTGGGTAGACCATTCCTTGCAACATCAAATACATTAATGGATTGCAGAAGTGGCCTCATGAAGCTATCATTTGGGAATATGAGTGTGGCACTAAACATATTCAATATGGATGAGTATACAACGAGCTCTCTTACTGAGGTAAATATGATTTACATTTTTGCTCTCTTATTCGACCTCTTATACTGATGATGAACCCTCATTTGAGCAAGTTAAAATGAGCTCATATTATTAGATCTCCCATATTTTATCTATTTTTGCATATAAATAAATACTACTTGGGTATTTTCAGTGTATTTTAGGTAATTCGATTCGTATAAAAGGATGACATAAAATCAGAGTCGGATTAGAAAACAAATCTTATAAAAGAGTTCAAAGAGAGCAAAACTACAAAATTAAAATAATTTAGAGACTCAAAGTGCAATAAAGTCAGGAGAATCAAAAGAACAAGACAAAAGACTCATGAAGGAGAAAAACCAGAAGGCAACTCCATATTATTGCCGCTATTTCGAGGCATTTTGCCGCCATTTGGCAGCAAAAAGGTGGACCCACATGCTGATTTTTCTTTGAGGGTTTTGATGTAATTTTGTAGTTTTTCAGTTGTATTAGAATTAGGATTTGATTTCCGAAGCCTATATATTGGCCGTATCCTTTTATTCTAGGGTTTTTTATGCAGTAGTTAATATAGAATTAGGATATAGTTTGCACTTATTTTTAATTTAATAAAATTAGGGTTTTGTTGAAGGGATGACGGCCATAATACCGGACTCCAGAGGTAATTCTCTTTGTTCTTCAATTCTTCCTTAGTTAATTTATTTTAATTGCTTTCTAGTTTAGATTTATTTATTTTATAGATTAGATTTAATTGCTTTCTATGAATAAAAAATTAATTTTGCTTGTTAGAAATATGAGTAGCTAATTTAGCTTAGATCTAGGATGTAGATGAAGTTAGGATCCACCATGTAATTACTCTCTAGAATTTTCTTCTTAAATAAAATAAATAAAGACATGATTTTTCTATGAAAAGATTAAAATACAAGAACTTGAAGATTAATACTTTGATAGATTATACTTGAGTTAAGTTTCTTGATAGCCTATACTTAGTTAGGGTTTGGAGTTGTTGGTTTTCATCTTATTCAAAGAAATATCTAATGATTTAGTTTATTTTTATGAAAAGTACTATCTTTAATGAGTTATACTTGCACACCACTTGATAGCTCATACTTAGGATACTTTAAATAATGATTAAACTAAAAAATTAAATTTTTATAATAGAAGAAGATAATAGAAGTAAGAACATGTTGGAAATTAGTGGATTTTAAATCCTAGGCTAATTAGAATAACTCTCAACTCTAATTTAGAATCCTTTGTTAATCTGTTAGACTATAGAATTAGTGAGAATGCAAAAACACCTGAGATCTCCGTGGGACGACATGTATAGCACTACAACCGATACTGTACGCTTGCAGTTAAATTATCACAACAGGCACCGAAGTAAAACTCCACCTAGCGTTTTCCGATGCAAGGTATTAAGCTCAAAATTATAATGGAATTTCTCCACCTCTTTCTTCACTTTGGCGACTTCTTTGGGATCTTCAGGTAGTATCCCGTAGAGTGCAAAATCGACAAAAACGAATCGCCAATCTCTTGATTCGAAGTTCAACCTTGATGAATGGACTTCTTTTGCTTCAAGTATCTCTTCAGGGAAAAGAAGCTCGCGACTTTCAATCTCAATGCCTTTGATTGATTTGGCAGGGAGCGCTAATGTGGCTGCGAGAGAAGCCAGGGCATCAGTGTATACATTCTAGTGTCGTGGGACGTAGTCAATGTAAAACTCCTTGAAACAGTTGGCAAGTTTGATTGTTGCCTCATAGTAAGGTACGAGATGTTCAAACTTGACCTCGTATTCTCCTCTTACTTAGTTTACTGTGAGTTTGGAGTCTCCATAGGCCTCCAAATATTGAATTCCCAGTTGTCGGGCAATTTGCAGTCCCGTTAACAATGTATTGTACTCAGACACATTGATAGAACATGGCTGAGTGAGTGAGTATCCTTGGGGGATTACATGATTTTGTGGGGATATTAAAACTACCCCCATTCCAGCATAGTTTCTTTGAGTTGCCCCCATCGAAGAATAGGAGCCAAGCCGGTTCTTTGGTAATCATATTGGCTTCCACTATTTCATCTGGAATATCCTCATAGAGTTTAGAGGATTCCAAGACAGGATGTTCTGCTAAGAAATCGGCAATTGCTTGTCCTTTGATCGCCTTTTGCAGTATGAATTGCATATCATATTGCGATAGCAGGATCGACCAATTAACTAACCTGCAATTAAGTGACCCAGGCTTGGTTATGAGCACTCTTAGGGGATTTACCCGAGAAATCACATGAATTGTTTGACCTACTAAATAGTATTGCATTTTCTGAACCGGAAATACTAGGGCCAAACACTCTTTCTCTATAGGAGTATACCGACGCTCAGTGCCTACCATAGTTCTACTAAGATAGTAAATGGCTTGTTTGTGGCCTGAGTCATTGGTTTGGGCCAACAGGGCACCAAGTGAATGGTCCATCGTCTGAATATATATCAAGAATAGTTTTCCTGATACAAGAGCTACCAGCACTGGAGGGATTTTGAGGTCCTCAAACGATTGTTGACAAGTTTCATCCCAAACGAACGACACCCCTTTCTTTGTTAACTTGGTGGAGGGTTGACATCATCCTGAGAGATTAGCAATAAATCTCCGAATGTATACTAGCCTTCCTTGTAATCCCGAAGTCTTTGAGATTCTTTGGTGGCTGCATCTCTTGAATTGCTTTTACCTTTTTTGGGTCTAAATGGATGCCCTTGGATGTAACCACGAAATAAAGGAATTTGTTTCTAGAGACACCAAGAAAAGATTTAGTTGGATTTATTTTTAGTTGGTGTTTTCTCATAATATCAAATACCGCTTTCAAATCTCGGAGATGATCGTCTTTATTGCGACTCTTGATTGCAAGATCATCCATATAGCACTCTACCATTTTATGGAGATGCTCACAAAAAATTGTGCTCATAGCATGTTGGTATGTTGCACCTGCATTCTTTAAACCAAATGGCATAACCGTATAACAGTACCCGCCCAACGGTGTTCTGAAAACAGTGTGTTTCTCATCTTCAGGGTACATTTTGATTTGATTGTACCTAGAGAATCCATCCATGAAAGACATCCTTTCGAACCCGCAGGTGTTGTCAATCATGACATCCGTTATCGGAAGCGAAAATTCATTTTTAGGACATGTAGCATTGAGATCTCAAAAATCAATGCAAATTCAGATTTTTCCATTCTTCTTAGGAACTGGAACGATGTTCGCTACCCAATCAGGATGTTGTTCTTCTCGGATGAAGCCAGATTGCATAAGCTTCTTTACTTCATCTTCGATCGACTCCATTAACTCTGGACGGAATCTTCTTTGTTGTTTCATTACTGATTTTGCATCTGGCTTAATATTAAGTCGATGCATAGCAACTTGAGAATCTAAACCTGGCATGTCTTCATAATTCAAGGCAAAGATGTCTATATATTCTTGAATGAGAGTTATAAGGTCGTCTCTTTCATTTGGAGACAAACTCTCGCTTATAAATATGGGTTTAGGGTTGGTTTTGTCACCCATATTTACTTGAATCACCTTATCCTCAGTAGGAAGTTCACGTTGTTCGAAGCGCATATTCCATTAGGCATCGAGATGCTTGACTAATGCTTCATCTTGGAGAGGAGTCAGTTCATCATTTTCATCTGGGGTCGGGCTAACAAATATCATGTTTACAGACAGCTCCTTAGACAATACTCCAAGACTGATATCTGAATCCCAATTGGAATCTTCTGCATTTTGGCAAATCATGTCTACAATATCTAAAGGATAGTGTGTTGTGATATATCCCAACCCCCTGCTGGTTTTGTGGTAATAATCCGGCTCTTTTCCTGTGGGCACGAATGAGGGAAGTAAATTTCGACATCCCTTGCCGAAATTTAATTCGGGTTTATGGGTGAAGTCATATCCCATTTTCTTCATAATTCGGAATGACTTCAGACCATAATGATAGAATTGAGGGGCTTCCTGAGCTTCATCTTCACTATTACCGGATGGGGCTACTTGTGGTTGAACTCTTCCGAAAAAAATAGGTTTTTGATCGGGTCGACGGGCAGGTACTTTGAACACCACCCCATTTGCATTTTCGATGGCTGATTGTAACATCATTGATGACCTAATTGGTAGGTGAATGGTTGCTAAAGTCTCAAATTCTAAGAGACTATCTGCATCCGTACTAGTAGCTGAAGGTACAGAATCAATAGCAACACCAAACAAGTAGACAAACTCTAGTTTTTTATTTATTTTCCACTTGTCTACATCATCGGCGGTGTCATTTACATCTAAGTCTTCAAGACTGATTACAAGCGGTTCAAAGCCTTCTTTGGCGACGAATGCTTCAAACTCAGTGTCAGTCTCATTCCCACTATCATACCTATCATGTAGTGGTGGATCAATCTCAACAGTCTCAGTACATAAGAGGGCGTCTACAAAGTAGTTTCAACCCCCTTAAATGGTTGCTTGTCAGCAATTAGCATGTGCACTTCTCCATCTTCATCCACGTATTTCATACATTGATGTAGAGTGGACGGGACGATCATGTTAGCATGAATCCATGGTCGCCCTAGAAGAAGGTTGTAAGAAGTGTCTGCTTCAATCACATAGCAGGTCACTTTGCTTTTGAGATCTCCGGTTTGGCATCTGAGTCTGATCTTTCCCAACTGATGACTACCATTGGAATTGAAGCCAAAGATGGTAGTATTAGTTGAAGTCAATCTGTGGGGAGGAATCCCGAGGAACTGCAAAAGCCTTCGCGGCATAATGTTCAAGATAGACCCTGGATCAATCTGAATCTGACCCATTTCTATTGAGCCGACCCATTTCTGTTGAGCCAATATATCTTGTGTAGTACAAAGGCCTATTGTGCTTGATTTTCTTCAACTGCATGTCCTCTGGCGTGAAAGCAATGTAAGGGGCACGCCTCGACACTGAGTTGCAGTGTGGGCATGCCTCCTCAACTTCTTCAGGGAGGTGAGCCAAGAAAGCTTCTGAATCTGCTAAACCTTCCCTTAGGGTGTCTCTTGCAGACTTGGATAAGTGCAATAACTCGTATAGAGTTATTCTTGCTGGTATATTTGTCAGCTGCGCTATAACATCAAATTGAAAAGTAAAGCCTTGCTCTTCAGAAGCATCCTTCCGCAAAGCCCGATTATATTTGAGCTCCTTTTGCTTTCCTTTTTCCAAAGTCTGCTTAGCGGTTCTCTCATTAGCCTCCTTTGTTGATTTAGAGGGGCCAACTTCTACATTTGCATGGTCCTTCAGATATTGTCTTCCAGACCTGGAGCCTAAAAGGAGTGTGGCTTCATACTCTACTACTAGAGCGGTCGTCTCTGTTTTAGAATCTGTTAACAGAGGTGCGTTATCTGGGTCCTTCTCAATTATTGCCAAGATAGCATTGCACACATACTGTCTTCCCTTTACTTTGGTTTTCTTTTTGGATGCCATTGTTGTCCATTGTTCATCTTTGAGAAGGTCCGGATGCACCCAGAGAATCTCATACTTCTCAGTCGTAAAAGAGGTTAGCCCTTTCTTTTGCTGGTTGTGGGGGTCTGAATTAACCACCCTAAGCTCACCTTTTGGAATAGGCGTGAGCCCAAGTGGTACCTCTAGACCACCCATTTTAAAGGTAGCCGAGTTAGATGTAACTCTTTTCTGTTCAGCTTTGAGCTAAACTGCTCCAGCATCAATCAATGCATGAATTTTGTCTTTCATAATAAAACAATTTTTTGTAGGGTGACCTACGTTCTGGTGATATAAACAGTAGTTTGGATTGTTAGTCTTCCCAGCTTCTTCAAGCCTCTTGCTCTCCGGCGACTTGAGCATGTTGCACTTGATGAGCAAATTAAATATGGTAACAGTATGTTTATTCTTAAATGAATACTATTTCTAAAACCTGGATGGCCTCGCTATGTTACTTTTAGCTGGCAGTTCTTTCAGCTTTGGCATATTTTCCACCACCATTATATCCTTGAAATGGGATGGAGCTTTATTTGTAGCGCCTCTTCTCGCGGATTGCTGCTCTTCGAGGTGTCAAAGTATGTCTTCAGTCTATTCACCCTGCTTGAGCAGGTCTTTCCAAGACTTGGATTCAACTGAACCCATTTTGACCAGAACATCGGTCAGTAAGTTGTGTCTGCAAATTTCTACAAGAGTTTCCTACGTCATGCCATGTGGACATCACACGGAAAGTTCTTGTAACCGCTTGATGAAGTCTTTCACCATTTCGCCTTCTCCTTGCTTTGCTGCTAGCAAGCAGTACAAGAAAATTGATCTACAGTGACGAGTTCTTAATGACAATTAGTAAAGTTGTCACTGAAAGTGAGCATTTGTGACAAAAACTTTTCCATGATGGAAATAAATAATTGTCACTAAAACATATTCTTCAGTGACGACAGATAAAAATCTGTCACTAAAATATGAGTTCAGCGACAAGAACTAAAAATCGTCACTAAAACATAAACTTTTTAGTGACGACGAAAAAAACTTGTCACTAAATCATAGTTTTTCGTGATGATAACTAAAAATTATCACTAAAACATAATATTTTTTTAGTGATAACTAGGAGACTTATCACTAAAACTGAGTTTTCAGTGACGAAGACTAATTATCATCACTAAAACATTATTTTTTTAGTGACACCTAAAAAACTTGTCACTAAAACTTAGTGTTCAGTGACAAAGACTAAATATCGTCATTTAAAAATAAAATTTTTCAGTGACAATTAAAAGACTTGTTACTAAAACTGAGTTTTCAGTAACAAAAACCAAATATCGTCACTAAAACATAAATTTTTCAGTGACAACGAAAAATCTTGTCACTAAAACTTATTTTTCTGTGACAGCAGTTAAAATTTGTCACTAAAAATATAATATAAACTTATGATAATTTTAAACTTGTCATAGAAAATAAAGTATAATAGATTTAATTATCACAAGAAATTATTATCTTTTTTTCTAATTAATAATAATTGCTTTAGTGCTTCAAAAAAAATAATTGCTTTAAGATTCCCAATATATATAAAAATATCACCCCATCCATAGATTTCTCATCAAACCATTTGGACTTCCACCTCTATCATATAACCCTAACTACGTTAGATCGTGTCTTCCCAAATCCCGATCTAGCCGTCTTCCTCCCATCCTCGCGAAGACACCACGCACACGACAACAACCTGCGAGCAACCACCGCAACCCGCAAGCGACCATTGCAACCCGCGAGCTACCCGTGACCTCGACCCACCCCTTGGCTCCTCGACCTCGACCCATGGCGATCTCCCTATAGACCTATGGTGATCTCGACCCCGCGACCTTGACCCGCCCCTCGGCCATGCGCTACCCCAGAGCAAACTCCATGATGCTGGCCTGCAGCAATGGCAGCATAAACATCACGATCCTGCGGCGACACGCAATGCCCTCGACCACGCGCTGCGGGACCTCCACCTGCACCTCAACCACAAAAAACACGTGCCTCCACCCGCTCTGGCAGTGATTAGTATCATATATTGTATTTTTTTCTCCCATATTTTATCTATTTTTATATATAAGTAAATACTACTCGGGTATTTTTAGTGTCTTTTCAGGTAACCGATTAATACAAGGAGATGGCATGAAATCAGAGCCGGATTAGGAAACAAAGCCCGGTAAAGAGTTCAAAGAGATAAAACTACAAGATAAAAATACTTCAGAGAGTCAGAGCACAATACAGTCAGAAGAAACAAGAGTAAAAGGCAAGATACTCGTGCAGAAGGAAAATCATAATTTTCCGCCATAGTATTGTCGCTAAATAACGACATTTTGCCGCCAATTAGTGGAACAAATAGGGCTTCACATGACGATTTTTCTTTGAGAGCTTCGATATAATTATGTGGTTTTTCAATTGTATTAGAATTAGGGTTTGATTTTCGAAGCCTATATATTGGCTGTATCCTCGTATTCTAGGTTTTTTGGGAATGCAGTAGTTAATATAGAATTAGGATATAGTTTATACTCATTTTTAACTTAATAAAATTAGGATTTTGCTGAAGGGGTAACGACCACAATACCGGACTCCAGAGGTAATTCTCTTTGCTCTTCAATTTTTTCTTAGTTAATTTATTTTAATTGCTTTCTAGTTTAGATTACTTGCTTTCTAGATTAGATTTAATTGGTTTCTATGAATAAAAATTTGATTTTGCTTGTTAGAAATATGAGTTGCTAATTTAGTTTAGTCCTAAGATGTATATGAAGCTAGGATCCACCATATAGTTGCTCTCTAGTATTTTTTCCCTAAAATAAATTAATAAAGATATGATTTTTCAATGAAAGATTAAAAGATAACAGCTCGTAGATTAATGTTTTGACAGGTTATACTTTAATTAGATTTATTGATAGTCTATGCTTACTTAGGGTTTGGAGTTGCTGGTTTTCATTTTTATTATAGATTTATATAATGATTTGGTTTATTTTTATGAAAAGTAGTATTTTTGATGAGTTATGCTTGCACAATACTTGATAGCTCATGCTTAGGGCACTTTAAATAAAGATTAAACTAAAAGACCAAATTTTTATGATAGAAGAAGATAATAGAAGTAAATATATGGTTGGAAACTAGTGGATTCTAGATCCTAGGCTAATTAGAATAACTCCCAAATACAACCTAGATTCTTTGTTAGTCCGTTAGACTATAGAATTAGTAAGAATTGCAAAACACCTAAGATCCCTGTGGGACGATCTGTACAGCGCTACACCGACACTGTACGCTTGCAGTAAATTATCACATCAAGTTTTTAGCACCATTGCCAGGGATCGAAGGTGTTTTTCTTTTTTTTTTCTAATGTTTTACGGGTTAGCAGTGTGTGTTTAGTGTGAAGAGAGTAGAAATTGCAGATACAGGAAGACAAACGGGATCAGAGAAGCCCAAGGACTACGTAGCAAAAACCAGAGAGTCAAGCTCTCTGGTTCTGCCGCTATTTAGCGGCAAAAACCACTATTTAGTGGTGGCACAAGTATTTCCTGACCCAAGATTTTCTCCAGTTCTGTATTTTTGGTCCCTGGTTCTGTAAAAGAATACAAAAAAATAGAAAAAGAAGGAATCACATTTTTATTTGATCATATCTATTCCACCGTTTTATCTCTCCACCACACCCACTTCTTGCATTAGTTTAGGAAATTCACGCATATACCCATGGTCACTGGCTCATACCACATTGGACCCTTGATCAATTTGGTCAACTATGAGATCAGATTTGCTCATAGGTGACAAGATGGACCAACTGATCCCGATCCTTCAGGATCGATGTTACCCGTTGCGCACATCATTACCATCATGTATCAAACTTCCACACGCAGTGGGTAATCAGTATGAATTGAAGTCGCAGTACATTAGCATACTTTCTAAATTCACTAGTTTTTATTTAGAGAATGCATATTTCTTTATCAGTGAATTTTAGGAAGTATGTGTAATAATTAAACTGCAGCACTTATAGGATGACGCAATTAAACTCCGCTTCATCCCATTTGCTCTAAAGGATAATGCCAAGAGGTGGTTGTACTGTATTCCTACTGATTCAATTACTACTTCGGGATGAATTCGTTAAAGTGTTTCTCAAGAAGTATTATCCCACGCACAAGACGGCAAGAATTTGAAATTATAATCAATTCCGTCAAGTGCTGGGAGAACCCTTCTGGAAATGCTTAGAACGGTTCAAGAATTTATTAGCTCAGTGTCCCCACCATGAGATAGAGAAGTGGCGGTTGTGTCAAATCGTATACGAAAGACTCGATTATACATCCAAAACTCTTCTTGAGTCTATGTGTCAAGGGGAGTTCATGAGAAAGAACGAGGATGAAGCATGAGACTATCTTGAGGACCTATCATGGAAGACAATGCAGTGGGAGAGTCCCGCAGAGAAGCCTAGTGCATCAACTTATGTGCATAAGGGTGGGATCCATAGTGTTGACAACTCTATAGTTACCAAAGCTAAGATTGCAGCCCTTTAGAGAAGAATTGAGGCAGACTACTCGTGCTCCATAGGTAGGTCAAATAAATCAAATTTAAGTTCCCATATGCTTTAAGTGCGGAACTCCGAATCACATTATGGAGGAGTGTCCACCATTAGTCCATCCCATGGATCCCAAACTTGAGCAAGCTAACACCTTGTATCAAGGACCTATGAATAATCAGTCCGCTCTGACATACAATCCTGGCTGGAGAAACCATCCAAATCTATCATGGGGTCAAGGGCAATATCAGGGAGCCCTTAACCCTAACATGCAACCTCTAACCACTGGTCAGTTCCCAAAATCAAATATGGGTGCTTATCAACACCCAAACGCATCAAATTATAGGAATCAACCAGAATAGATCACCTACACAAAACCACTCACATCCACAACAGGGGTCTAATAATGATCAAGAAAAGTGACTTTAGTCACTTGAGAAGAACGTTGTAAAATCTTCTCAAGTCTCATTCCAAGTTTGACACGCATATGTCCAATCTTGACACACATGCAAAATCTTATGAAAGTGTCAACTAATTTTATTCAAAGTACATGATAGCAACTTCTTGTGAACTCTCAATCTATTAAGAATGTAAAGCAGCAGTTTGGAAAATTAGCTAGTCAGATGAGTGAACGTGGCCAAGAAACTTTTCCAAGTCAATCCATAATAAATGCTAATGCTAGTTCCTCAAATCAATCACATGTCCACCAATGCAATGCCATTCACACACTTAGATCTGGCAAGCATGTGGACAATAATGTAGCCATGCCCCTGATACCACTCCTACTATTTCGCAGGCTACACCATCTATTATTGTAGGAGTGGCCTCATGAAGTTATCATTTGGGAATATGACTGTGGCATTGAACATATTCAATATGGACGAGCACACAATGAGCTCCCTCATTGAGGTAAATATGATTCACAGTTTGCACTATCATTCTACCTCGTGCCCTGATGATGAACCATCATTTGAGCAATTGTTCAAAGATGAACTCATATTATTAGATGAATTGGCACATACTGATTCGATGTATGATGATACTTGTGCAAGTGTGTCATTGATTTATGAGCAAAATTTTAAGGATTTGTTTGCAGAGGAGCTCGAATTACTTCGTGAGTTAGAAGGGCCACCACCACATTCACTTGATCCTATAGCACTATTCTCACTTCACGATATTTCTACATGTATGCTTGTTACTAACGATGATTGGCAGGTTTATAATGAAAATTTTTTAACCCAATTATTAATGCGTACATGTGGACAAAGAGAAAATGAGGACGATATAAGAAGCAGACAGGTAATTTCGTGACTTGTAGGAGGTTGATGGGATATAATAATGCACCCACTTCACGTTTAAAACACACATACACTATGAAAGTGGAAAACAACCAAGAGGTCGTAACAGCTTTCCATGCATTAATAGGGTGACAATATTAAAATCGTAACTCTTTACGACTCTCATTATTTTGTATAGTATTTGTACAATAGTTTTCATATTTATTTTACCACCCTTTGTTTGTGTATGAGGGCATACACGAGTTTAGGCATGGGAGAGTGGGTTAGTTAGGATATTATCTTCGTGTTTTTCTAGGACTTTTGGTTTTTTTTAAAATTTTTATTTTATTTTTAGATTTTTTGGGTTTCTTTATTTTGCACTTTGGGTAGTTTTTAGGGTAACTAATTAAAAAAAACTAAAATAAAAAACCTTTGATTTTATATATTTTCATCAGTAGATCAACCTAATTACAGATAAAAGGACAAATTTTGATTTGAAATTGAATATGAGAGTAGATTGGACATACACTTTCAATTTTATGAAAAAAAATATTAAAATCCAAAAAATAAATACCAATAACAATAGTTTTGAGGCAAGTATATATCTATTTTTCACTTCACAATAGTTTATTAGGTTAAGAACAAAGATAATAACGATTGAGTAAGTCTTCTCTCTAAACAAAAAGATAAAAGAAGAAGAAAAAAAGTGAGAATTAAAAAATGGGGTGCGCCTGGTATTAAGACAATAGCCTTGAGAGTGAAAAAGAGTATGATCTGAGTAATCGGGTAATTTGCGCCTAAGCAAGCGTGAATATTCGCATGAAAGGTAAAATAATCTAAAAAAAAGAGGAAAAAAAGAAAAAAGGAGAAAAAAATTGTTATGAGAGAGGAGATGAATCATGAGTTGGAGTTGGAGTCTAAAGCTGAAATAAACTGTCACACGTGCACATAGATGTATAGGAGCCAATAGATTATCTGTTAGTAGGTATTGAAAGATAGGATTTAAATTTTTGATTAAATGATAAGTGTATCTGATATGAGACTCGATTTGAAAATTGATAATCTAAATGCATTCTTGAGTTTGTATATTAGTAAGATTAATTGATGAAAATATTATTAAAAAAGATTTTTCTTTCTTTCGTATAAAATTTTTATTTTTCTCAATTTTTGGTTATCCTTATTTTTATTTATTTATTCCTCAATCTATTTTCTTCATGAAAACCCTCACGAGATATTCACTGCAAACCCTCACGCGATACAACTCGTCCACTAGGGTAACTTAGGGGTTTAAAGGTTTGTTGCACGTGCTAAGTGCAATCGCGATTCCTGCAAAAGTGTTTTTTTTCTTTTTAGGTTTAGGTTTTACTCGAGAACTAGCAAAAGATAGGTGTGGGGGTGTGATTAGTATCATATATTGTATTTTTCCTCCCTATTTTATTTATTTTTGTATATAAATAAATGTTACTCGGTATTTTTAGTGTCTTTTTCAGGTAATCTGATTTATACAAGAAGATGGCATGAAATCAGAGCCGGATTAGGAAACAAAGCCCAGAAAAGAGTTCAGAGAGATAAAACTACAAGATTAAAATACTTCAGAGAGTAGAGTACAATACAGTCAAAAGAAACAAGAGTAAAAGACAAGATACTCATGCAGAAGAAAAACCAGAATTTTCCTACGTAGTATTACCGCTAAATAGTGGCATTTTGCCACCAATTAGTGGCACAAATAGGGCTTCACGTGATGATTTTTCTTCGAGGGCTTCGAGGTAATTTTGTGGTTTTTCAATTGTAATAGAATTAGGGTTTGATTTTTGAAACCTATATATTGGACGTATCCTTGTATTCTAGGTTTTTTGGGAATGCAGTAGTTAATATAGAATTAGGATATAGTTTAGACTCGTTTTTAATTTAATAAAATTAGGATTTTGCTGAAAGAGTGACGGCCACAACACCGGACTCCAGAGGTAATTCTCTTTGCTCTTCAATTTTTTTTAGTTAATTTATTTTAATTGCTTTCTAGTTTAGATTTATTTACTTTCTAGATTAGATTTAATTGCTTTCTATGAATAAAAAATTAATTTTACTTGTTAGAAATATGAGTAGCTAATTTAGTTTAGTTCTAGGATGTAAATAAAGCTAGGATCCACCATGTACTTGCTCTCTATTATTTTCTTCCGAAAATAAATTAATAAAAATATGATTTTTCAATAAAAGAATAAAAGATAACAACTCGTAGATTAATAATTTGATAGGTTATATTTGAATTAGATTTCTTGATAGCCTATGCTTTGTTAGGGTTTGGAGTTGTTGGTTTTCATCTTTATCATAGATTTATACAATGATTTAGTTTATTTTTATAAAAAGTAGTATTTTTGATTAGTTATACTTGCACACCACTTGATAGCTCATGCTTATGGCACTTTAAATAAAGATTAAACTGAAAGATCAAATTTTTATGATAGAAGAAGATAATAGAAGTAAATATATAGTTGGAAACTAGTGGATACTAGATCCTAGGCTAATTAGAATAACTCCCTAATATAACCCAGAATTCTTTGTTAGTCCGTTAGACTATAGAATTAGTAAGAATTGCAAAACACCTGAGATCCCTGTGGGACGATCTGTACAGCGCTACACCAACACTGTACGCTTGTAGTAAATATCACATCAAGTTTTTGGCACCATTGCCGGGGATCGACAATATTTTTCTTATTTTTTCTAACGTTTTACGGGTTAACAGTATGTGTTGAGTGTGAATAGAATAGAAATTGCAGATACAGGAAGACAAACGGGATCAGAGAAGCCCAAGGACTGCGTAGCGAAAACCAGAGAGTCAAGCTCTCTAGTTCTACCGCTATTTAGCTGCAAAAACCACTATTTAGCGGTGGCACAAGTATTTCCTGACCCAAGATTTTCTCCAGTTCTGTATTTTTGGTCCCTGGTTCTGTAAAAGAATACAAAAAAATAGAAAAAGAAGGAATCACATTTTTATTTGATCATATCTATTCCACCGTTTTATCTCTCCACCACACCCCACTTTTTGCATTAGTTTAGGAAATTCACGCATATACTCACGGTCGCTGGTTCATACCACATTGGACCCTTGATCAATTTGGTTGACTAGTGAGATCAGATTTGCTCATGGGTGACAAGATGGACCAACTGATCCCGATCCTTCAGGATCGATGTTACCTGTTGCGCACATCATTACCATCATGTATCAAACTTCCACAAACAACGGGTAATCAGTATGAATTGAAGTCGCAGTACATTAGCATACTTCCTAAATTCACTGGTTTTGATTTAGAGGATGCATATTTTTTTATCAGTGAATTTCAGGAAGTATGTGTAATAATTAAACTGCAGCACTTATCGGATGACGTAATTAAATTCCACTTCATCCCATTTGCTCTAAAGGATAATGCCAAGAAGTAGTTGTACAGTATTCCTAGTGATTCAATTACTACTTGGGGATGAATTCGTTATAGTGTTTCTCAAGAAGTATTATCCCACGCACAAGACGGCAAGAATTTGAAATTATAATCAATTCCGTCAAGTGCTGGGAGAACCCTTCTGGAAATACTTAGAACGGTTCAAGAATTTATTAGCTCAGTACCCCCACCATGCGATAGAGAAGTGGCGGTTGTGTCAAATCGTATACGAAGGACTCGATTATACATCCAAAACTCTTCTTGAGTCTATATGTCAAGGGGAGTTCATGAGAAAGAACGAGGATGAAGCATGGGACTTTCTTGAGGACCTATCATGGAAGACTATGCAGTGGGAGAGTCCCGAAGAGAAGCCTAGTGCATCAACTTTTGCACATAAGGGTGGGATTCATAGCGTCGACAGCTCTATAGCTACCAAAACTAAGATTGCAGCTCTTAAGAGGAGAATTGAGGTATTGGAGACTACTCGTGCTCCACAGGTAGGTCAAATAAATCAAATTCAAGTTTCCATATGCTTTAATTGCGGAACTCCGAATCACATTATGGAGGAGTGTCCACTATTAGTCCATCCCATGGATCCCACACTTGAGCAGGCTAATGCCTTGTATTAAGGACCTATGAATAATCCATACGCTCTGACATATAATCCTGGCTGGAGAAACCATCCAAATCTATCATGGGGTCAAGGGCAATATCAGGGAGCCCTTAACCCTAACATGCAACCTCTAGCCACTGGTCAGTTCCCAAAATCAAATTTGGGTGCTTATCAACACCCAAACGCATCAAATTATGGTTACAACCAGAATAGACCACCTACACAAAACCACTCACATCCACAACAGGGGTCTAATAATGATCAAGAAAAGCGACTTTAGTCACTTGAGAAGAACGTTGAAAATCTTCTCAAGTCTCATTCCAAGTTTGACACGCATATGTTCAAGCTTGACACAAATACAAAATCTTATGAAAGTGTCAACTAATTTTATTCAAAGTACATGATAGCAACTTCTCGTGAACTCTCAATCTATTAAGAATGTAAAGCAGCAGGCTGAAAAATTAGCGAGTTAGATGAGTGAACGTGGCCAAGGTAATTTTCCAAGTCAACCCATAATAAATACTAATGCCAGTTCTTCAAATCAATCACATGTCCACCAATGCAATGCCATTCACACACTTAGATCTGGCAAGCATGTGGACAATAATGTAGCCATGCCCCCTGATCCCACTCCTCCTATTTCGCAGGCTACACCATCCATGGTTGTAGGAATGGCCTCATGAAGTTATCGTTTGGGAATATGACTGTGGCATTGAATATATTCAATATGGACGAGCAGACAATGAGCTCCCTCATTGAGGTAAATATGATTCACAATTTGCACTCTCATTCTATCTCGTGCACTGATGATGAACCATCATTTGAGCAATTGTTCAAAGATGAGCTCATATTATTAGATGAATTGGCACATACTGATTCGATGTATGATGATACTTGTGCAAGTGTGTCATTGATTTATGAGCAAAATTTTGAGGATTTGTTTGCAGAGGAGCTCGAATTACTTCGTGAGTTAGAAGGGCCACCACCACATTCACTTGATTCTATAGCACTATTCTCACCTCACGATATTTCTACATGTATGCTTGTTACTAAAGATGATTGGCAGGTTTATAATGCAATTTTTTTTAACCCAATTATTAATACTTACATATGGACAAAGAAAAAACGAGGACGATATAAGAAGCAGACAAGTAATTTCATGACTAGTAGGAGGTTGATGAGATATAATAATGCACCCATTTCACGTTAAACACACATACACTATGAAAGTGGAAAGCAATCGAGAGGTCGTAACAGCTTTCCATGCATTAATAGGGTGACAATATTGAAATCGTAACTCCTTATGACTCTCATTATTTTGTATAGTATTTGTACAATAGTTTTCATATTTATTTTACCACCCTTTATTTGTGTATGAGCGCATACACGAGTTTAGGCGTGGGGGAGTGGGTTAGTTAGGATATTTTCTTCATGTTTTTCTAGGATTTTTGGTTTTTTTTAAATTTTTATTTTATTTTTAGATTTTTTGGGTTTCTTTATTTTGCACTTTGGTTAGTTTTTAGGGTAACTAATTAAAAAAAACTGAAATAAAAAACCTTTGATTTTATATATTTTCATCAGTAGATCAATCTAATTACAGATAAAAGGACAAATTTTGATTTGAAATTGGATTGAGAGCAGATTGGACAATACACTTTGAATTTTATGAAAAAAAGATTAAAATCCAAAAAATAAATACCAATAACAGTAGTTTTGAGGCAACTATATATGTATTTTTCACTTCACAATAGTTTATTAGGTTAAGAATAAAGATAATAACGATTGAGTAAGTCTTCACTCTAAACAAAAAGAAAAAAGAAGAAGAAAAAAAGAAAAAAAAGTGAGAATTAAAAAATGGGGTGCGCCTTGTATTAAGGCAATAGTCTCGAGAGTGAAAAAGAGTATGATCTGAGTAATCGGGTAATTTGCGCCTAAGTAAGCATGAATATTCGCATGAAAGGTGAAATATTCTAAAAAAAAAAGAGAGGAAAAAAACAATAAAAAAAGAGAAAAAATTTGTTATGAGAGAGGAGATGAATCATGAATTAGTGTTGGAGTCTAAAACCGAAGTAGACTATCACATGTGCACATAGATGTATAGGAGCCAATAGATTATCTGTTAGTAGGTATTGAAAGATACGATTTAAATTTTTGATTAAATGATAAGTGTATCTGATATGACACTTGATTTTGAAATTGATAATCTAAATGCGTTCTTGCGTTTGTATATTAGTAAGATTAATTGATGAAAATATTATTAAAAAAGATTTTTCTTTCTTTTGTATAAAATTTTTATTTTTCTCAATTTTTGGTTATCCTTATTTTTTATTTCTTTATTCCTTAATCTATTTTCTTCATGAAAACCCTCACAAGATATTCACTGCAAACCTTCACGAGATACAACTCGTCCACTAGGGTAACTTAGAGGTTTAAAGGCTTGTTGCACGTGCTAAGTGCAATCGCGATTCCTACGAAAGTGAGTTAGGATTTTTCTTTTTCTTTTTAGGTTTAGGTTTTACTCGAGGACTAGCAAAATATAGGTGTGGAGGTGTGATTAGTATCATATATTGTATTTTTTTCACCCTATTTTACTTATTTTTGTATATAAATAAATGCTACTCGGTATTTTTAGTGTCTTTTTTAGGTAATCCAATTCATACAAGAAGATGGCATGAAATCAGAGCCGGATTAGGAAACAAAGCCCAGAAAAGAGTTTAAAGAGATAAAACTACAAGATTAAAATACTTCAGAGAGTAGAGTACAATATAGTCAAAAGAAACAAGAGTAAAAGACAAGATACTCGTGCAGGAGAAAAACCAGAATTTTCCTGCATAGTATTACCGCTAAATAGCGGCATTTTGCCGTCAATTAGTGGCACAAATAGGGCTTCACATGATGATTTTTCTTCGAGGGCTTCGAGGTAATTTTGTGGTTTTTCAATTGTATTAGAATTAGGGTTTGATTTTTGAAACCTATATATTGGTCGTATCCTTGTATTCTAGGTTTTTTGGGAATGCATTAGTTAATATAGAATTAGAATATAGTTTGCACTCGTTTTTAATTTAATAAAATTAGAATTTTGCTGAAGGAGTGACGGCCACAACACCGGACTCCAGAGGTAATTCTCATTACTCTTCAATTTTTTCTTAGTTAATTTATTTTAATTGCTTTCTAGTTTAGATTTATTTGCTTTCTAGATTAGATTTAATTGCTTTCTATGAATAAAAATTTAATTTTACTTGTTAGAAATACGAGTAGCTAATTTAGTTTAGTTCTAGAATGTAGATGAAGCTAGGATCCACCATGAACTTGCTCTCTATTATTTTCTTCCGAAAATAAATTAATAAAGATATGATTTTTCAATGAAAGAATAAAAGATAACAACTCGTAGATTAATACTTTGATAGGTTATATTTGAATTAGATTTCTTGATAGCCTATGCTTTGTTAGGGTATGGAGTTATTGGTTTTCATCTTTATCATAGATTTATATAATGATTTAGTTTATTTTTATGAAAAGTAGTATTTTTGATGAGTTATACTTGCACACCACTTGATAGCCTATGTTTATGGTACTTTAAATAAAGATTAAACTAAAAGATTAAATTTTTATGATAGAAGAAAATAATAGAAGTAAATATATGGTTGGAAACTAATGGATTCTAGATTCTAGGCTAATTAGAATAACTCCCAAATACAACCTAGAATTCTTTATTAGTCCGTTAGACTATAGAATTAGTAAAAATTACAAAACACCTGAGATCCCTATTGGACGACCTGTATAGCGCTACACCGACACTGTACGCTTGTAGTAAATTATCACATCAGCCATCCGCTCATCGTGAGGTAATCTTTTTGTACCCAATCATGATCTGCACTTAGATTAAAACTCTACACATTTGAGAACAATCTCTTGCTTGGATTGCTGATCATGATGAGCGGGCGGCCAGTCGCTCATCATATTTGCATTCGAGCTCTACATATAAATATTCTAGTGTATCCAATCTCTTTAATTGCCAAGTCCTTGAGACCTTAGATTGTCCTCAAATGGTCATTAATTTTATTGTTAAATCAAAAGGGGTAGAAGATCTAAAGTTCTTTTTTTCTTCACCACGGCAATGTGCACCGATATATATATATATATATATATATATATATATATATATATATATATATATATATATATATATATATATAGACACACACACACATACATACTTACATACATACTAGACTCCTTGTAAAATAGTGAGGTAATTAAGTATGTATATATATTACTTATTTCATTTGTAAATTGTTTTTTTCCTTTTCCAAAAATTCATAGTGTTTAAAGTTCAATGTCTTAACATGAAGATTTTCCAGTGATATTTATAATTCCCATAAAAATAAATTCAATATATATTTTCAATGAATGTCTCATGTCAACAAGATATGGATTAGCCATGTAGGTTTAATCAAAATCAATCTTCCCCTTAATCTGATTCCAATTTTTTTTAAGACAAACAAAGATTGGCACAAATATAACTAACAAATGATGATTGTTTGAACACTCCGATATTGTTCTCTTATACAACAAACGTTATGATAGTATATATCATTGAAATAAGTAAAAGTAAAAAATAAAAAACAAATTCATATTTTTCCGAACTCATAATATGCAACCGTCATCATTATTATTCACTAGTTTTTTCTAAACTAGTTAAACTTAGACAAATATTTTTTTGGTAATATTATCAAAATTAAGTCTCCACTTGGCTGAGTTGACTTGGAAGCCATGAAGAACACACTACATGTTTGAAGAACTTGAATTGTTTCAATAATTGGAAAAAGAATTTGCCTCTAGTTATGGGTACTCATTCAGTTGTGTTCATGTTAGTCCCCCTTTTAGCTCATCTTCAAATATGAATTATCTAATGGGAACTTGAGTGCTTTGTACCTATTGTTGATTATTTGATTATCCTCATCACAACTATGGATAAAAAAACATCTAACTACCATGCTATATTATAATTTAAGCTATTGTTGTTACTTGAAAAGCTCATTGGCTAGATATAACCAGTAGTTTATATGAGTGGTTTTTTCTTTCTTTGCGATGTGATACTCTAAAATAAGGATTCCTACAAACTTGTAGATTAGTTTTTATTAAAAAACTTAGGTGTAATGCTGTCAATTATATTTTGATAGCTTTTTTCTTTCTTAGTAGTTTTTTTCTTTCTTATTAGTTTATATGCATACTTATTTTTAACTCTTAGTAGCTTTTTATAGATCAATCATATTATTTTGACTAATTACTAGTTATCTCCTTGTACTATTCTATTATATTTATTGATATAATAGCACAAGAATGATTGTTTACAAGGATCCTTTTGACTAGTGTACCAAGGGCCGGGAAGATATTTCTTACAAAGGTATCATTCAACAGAAACTATTCGATAAGTTTTATTTATAAATTTTATTTGATGTCATTGTAGTTTGTTTTGCTAAAATAATGTATTGATTATGCATATCTGTTTTTTTTGAATTACTTTTATGCATTAATAAACAATTTTGCCTTAACAACTTATATTGTATTCCTTGATAAATCTTCTTGAACATCCTTACTTCTGGATTTTATAGTATGCTATTGAGTTCCTTTTTCTGGAAGGATGAGAAAGTCCTGGAGCAGGGCGAGGGTTTCCCTAACCCAATTTTGTAAATATATATATATATATATATATATATATATATATATATATATATATATATATATATATATATATATATATATATATATATATATATTCTAATAAGGTTAAAAAATAATTATGCATGGAATTGAATTTTTATTATTTGCAGTTGAGACTAAACTTGTTATTATCTTATAATTATACAGTGATAAGTTTAAATTACACATATTTTAGTCAAGTTTTGAAATTTTCATTAACTAAATCTCATCTTCCTATAACCGGATTATTGGATTCTGCAGGCAAAAGCATAAAGTATGTAATAATGCCATTGTTCTTACTTTAATTTTATCATCAATATTAATCTCTCAATTTCAAAACACATAAATCTCATGTTGTTGAGCTTTCTAATTGAATTTATTTTATGAATGCGTTAGAATATGTCATGTGGTGGTGAGAAATCATGATATTTTCAAGCAAAGGAGCATGGACAAGACCTTCTAGTAAAAAACTTCGACAAGATGTTCAAGAGGCCAAAGAGATATTGATGATTGAAGTAGCTCAAAAAATTAGAGAAGAAATATAAACTGAGTCGAATGAGAAATTAAAGACAGAGTTTCAAGAAGTATTTGCTAAAATTAAAGCTTAAATGCAATCTGAGTTTGAGTCTATGTTTCAGAGCTTGTGGCTTCTTTTATTAGTTCTGTATCGCAATAAAAAAATTGATTTTTATGTATTTAATTTGATTTAACATGTTTCGAACAAAAACAATTTAATAGTTATGTAAAGCTGGATGGTATATTTTATAAATATTTGACATTGTTCATGAGATGAATTTTAATTTTCTATTGTATATCATTGAGATATGTATTAGTTATTTGTAAAACATCTCATATGAATATGATGTTTGAAGATATTAATGAATGTATAAATGCTTGGTGACTAAATTAAGATTTAGTAACAATATATAAAAATCATCACTAATAAGTATATTTTTGACAACGAATATTCTCGCGAATTTGAGTTATAGTGACAATTAATATTGTTACAAATCATAGTTTTTAGTGGCACTATTTTAAACCTTGTCACTGATAATTACTTTTTGTGACAACTTTTATCATCACTAATTGTGTAAATGACATCATTATATAATATTTTATAAATATATAGTGACAGAGAATCAATATTTTGTTACGAATATTATTCTCACAAATTAGTTTTAGTGACAATCAAAGTCACTAATGAGTCTTAATAGTGACAATATATTAATATTTCTGTGACAACTATTATTGTCAAAAATAAGACTTAGTGACGATAAAAGTTATCACAGATAGAAGAGTTATAGTGACAATTTAGTAAGTTTTTTGTGACACATTAAAGTTGTTACTAAAAACTACTTTTAGTAACGAGAACCAAAAGTTGTCACAAAAAACTTTAGTGATAGCCACATTTGCGACAATACTTAGTCGTCACTAAACTCGTCTCTAAAAACTTTTAGTGACGAGTTAAAGACTTTTAGTGACAACTTTTGTTGTCACAAAAACCCTATATTCTTGTAGTGAAGGATGGCACAGAGTTCTCAGCATCATCTTCCAAGAATCGGGCTAAGAACTCACGTTCTACATCAGCCCATGATTTAATTGTCCCCTAGGGTAGTTGCACGAACCAAGTAAATGTGGGTCGTTGTAAGGTGCTCGCAAATAACTTAGTCAAAGTTGGATTATTCACCATTAGGTGTCCTGTCTGCAACAGGAAATAGAAGATGTGTTATTGTGGCGAGCCTTTACCACCAAACGACTGAAGGTTCAATGGTTTATAGTTTGCAGGATAGGCCATAGTTTCCCATTCTATTGAATAGGGATGCACTATCCCCACTTCTTATAACTTTTTGCGATGAAGAAGTTCTTGCAGCTGGTTCTCTATCTTTTCCATCTTCTCTACATGAGGATTGATGATAACCTTCACCTTCTCTTTCTCTTTTGAGTGAGGAGGTAGTTCCTCATGCTTGTCTTCGCTCTCTTCATCTACATTGACAGGTTGTTTTCCTTCCCACCGATTGGAAGAGGACGACGAGGATTGGCCCATATTTGTTTGAACAAATAACTCGGTTAGGAGTCGTTTCATTTCTTTCATGGTCTCCTATTGCTGTTTGAGATGTTGTTCTTATCTTTCAAGCCTCCTAGAGACTTCTTCTAGAAGGTCAGTTGTTCGCCATAAAAATTGCAAACGACGCTGTATTGAAGTTTTTTCAATAAAGGATTACAATCCAACGGTTTTCCGTTTACAGAAGATGAGGAAGATAGATTTCCTCTTTGTTTAAAACTGAGTTTTGATGTTGCTGTGGAGGACAATCCTGCTCTCCGTTGACACTCCATACAATCTCTCTCAGTTGGCTAAAAGAAAAAGAAAGGCTCTTGACTCTTGATCACAAGGGGTAATTTTTAGGAGAAGATGTTCGTCCCCTTCTCTTTCGTTCTCCCGCCGTTTATAGGAGTTCTAGAGTAATGTCCCGCCTCATTTGCTCGACCGTTAGCTCCCACTATTCGAGAAGTGCCGTCATATTCGTTAGGTGGTTGCTCCCGCGATTGGAGTAATGCCACTGCATTCGTTTGGCAGTTATCTCCACGATCCGAGGTGGTAACTCTCTTGTTCGGGTTGGATGGCTTTGTATTAAATCCCTACCCGGATGCTATGGGCTGTATTACGAATCTCAATTTTAGATTCACGAACCTGTTCTGTCGTCTGGGTCGCGAACCTCAGTCTCTTAGGTTCGCGGATCCGCCGAGTTGCGGACTTCCAACTCTGAATTCGCGGATCTGCTTTATTTTTTTTTTCCAGAATTTTTTGCCGACAAAACCCCCTCCAAAGTTTTCAAAACTCTCATGATTTCTGAGAAGTTTTGGAATACTTTGGATATATTATTCTGTATTAGAATCTTCATTTTTTATCTCTCTGAGAATACAATTCTGTATTAGAATTCTTCTTCGATTGCCGACAGCATGACTCTGTCTTCATATCTCGAACTCTCATCTTGAAAGGAACACGACCGTGTTTTAGCGCCGTGAGCTTGCTGCTTTTGAAAGAAAAATGCGACTCTGTATTAGCGCCACAATCTTCAATTCTTGAAATATACGACTCTGTGTTAGGGTCGCATATTTGCATTTTGGAGAAAAAGACGACTCTATGTTAGGTTCGCAAACTTTTGCTTTGGAAGGAACACGACTCTGTATTAGGATCGCGAACTTTGATTTTGGAGAAGAAAACGACTCTGTGTTAGGGTCGCAAACTGTCTTTTCGGAAGGAACGCGACTCTGCATTAAGGGCACGAACTTTCATTTGGTAGCAGAAAACGACTCTGTGTTAGGGTCGCAAACTGTAATTTTTGGAAGATCGCGACTCTGTATTAGGGACGCGAGCTTTCGCTTTGGAGAAGAAAGCGACTCTGTGTTAGGGTCGCAAATTGAAATTTCTGAAGGATCGCGACTCTGTATTAGGGACGCGAGCTTTCACTTTGGAGAAGAAAGCGACTCTGTGTTAGGGTCGCAAACTGAAATTTCTGAAGGATCGCGACTCTGTATTAGGGACGCGAGCTTTCACTTTTTGGTTGCGGAAAGGCCGGAAGGCGGTTGCTTTTTATGGCATAAGAATTGAGACGTTCTCTGAGCCACATTAAATGCAATGGTACCCATGAGATTCGGGCTAGATATCACGTCTATCCAGAGATCTCGGCTGTCAAATCATCTGCTATATAATCTCCACTTTATGAGAGAGGCTACTCTTATCTCAAGAAATTTGAAATCCGAGTTCTTCTTTAGAGTTCCTTAGACTTCTTGTCTTCAACTTCCTATAGCTTTCGATTCTTTGTGCGAAGGATTCTCTAATCTGCAAAAGATGCCGAAGAAAGCTTCTTCCTCTGATGCGGCTGCCAGTGGTCATCAGGATCCTCAAACAACCTCTAGTTCAATAGTGGTTTAGCAGGAGCCCTTAATTGGAGGTAATAATAAAAATAACTTTCGAAAGGCAGTCCCTTTTTTAGAGATTTTCTTATCTTGAATCAAAATGTCTTTTGCAGTCGATTATGCCTTGAATCCTTAGCCTATGGATCATTTTTTCGAATACTCGATGGCTATGATAGAAAGAAAGAGTTCAAATTTGGTCATGTCTTTCCACATTGTACAACATCAGATAGCCAAGAGAGAGAAGGCAAAATTCTCCATCATTCTCACTCAACATTACGAGAACTAATAACTAATGCACCTTTCGAAGATGGAGATGATCGGTCTCCGCTACGCAAACCCGCCTTTTTGTTTGGGGACCATGTTTCAGTGCCCGATAGCGGTTTGGAAGATGGAGATTACAAGTGGCTTCGTCAAGTTGAAGGTCGCTACTTGTTTCTCCCCAATATGGAGAGGTCTTATCCGTTCTTATTCTTTCAATCCCTTTCCGTGCCCAGACGAATGGACTGGCACATAAACAGGCTGCAAGATAGCATCTTATTGGGGGGTTTCAATGCTCAAGGAGCTTTTCCTTGTAGTATGGAAAACACCTTTGTGGATTGCTTCCAGGACTGCTTAAACATGACCTCCCCAGAGGCGAGGTTCCCATAATCACACAGACTTTCCTGCACCGATTCACCAATGCACAAGGGGAGTTTCCTGTTCAGGATTTTCGTCCCCCTGGATGGGTTCACTGCTCTTCAAAAGGAGAGTGGGCAGTCTTGATTGACTTTTTCCTGAATACTTTCAGAGATTAGCTTCATTACGCAGGGCTACATCGTGCTATCAGGGCGATTCAGCACGGCATTCCCGCTAGCAGATTCTATTTTTTTGCTTTATCGGAACTGTTCAATCCTGATACTTTTACAATCTTTTTCCCTCGAGGTGAATTGGGTTTCGCTCTTCACGAGATGTAAGAAGTTTCAGGTTTGCCCATGGGAGACATCCCATATGAAGAGTACATCCCAACTGGGGAAGAACTCCACCTGCTGAAGACCCGGGACCCTTTGATCTATAGTACTTACTGGGAGTTGCTCTGTCATTATTATATTTGCACCCATACATCCGGCACTCGCAGTTTGAAGCTAAGGAAGTGGCTACAATATCTTCTGCCCAAGTTTTCTAAGAGTATCCGAACTTTACTCACCTTCCTCCAATTTCTGAAGAGGAAGTTGAGAAAAGAATCGCCAGCTTCGGGACGGATTCTTATACCGCTGAATCTGACGAGGATGTCTTCAAGGCTGGAACGTCCTTTGAAAGTTTCCATTATCAGGCTCTCCAGCCTTTGTCTGATCCTGCCTTCTTGGCGGTCTATTTGATGGTATGGCTGAAGAAGTGTGTTATTCCTTCGCATGAAAACATACACATTAGGGCCGTATACCCAGCCGTCCTACTAGCATTTGGTAGGCGGCTCAGTTTGTTGCCCGCGATGGTTTGCAGCATCCAAAGCGGACTAAGGAGGTTATCTGATAAATTCTGCAATGTGAAGAAGGAGCAGAGGAAGAGGGGAGATCCAGTCATAAAAACTCCTAATCCGCGTGTAGAACTCCCTTATACTTATTTGATGGCTTGGTTAGTTCTACATTGCCCCACTTTGATGAGTCCTGCTGATTCGCAGATAGACTTAAGTGCTCCCAAAGTCAAGCACTATGAGAGGTCGCAATGGAGAGGGGGCTACATGGCCGCGATCCACAAGACCCTCCGTCATTTCTCAACTTTTGAGTTATTCAGATGTTTTTCATACTTTCCAAATGCTGGTTATGGGGAGGAATTCGCGGATACTGTTGGTGCTAATAAATTACTATTCTATCCTCGGGATGCTTCTGGTGGCTGATAAACATCCGCCCAGGACATCTGATTCTTCGTTTGGGGAACCATTGCTGCATAGAGCCTTACTACCCGAGTCGTTTCGCTCGACAGTTCGAGTAAGATCAGCTTTATGTTGGTAATCCCAATAGAGAGATAAGTTTTGTTGGGAATGCTCTTGAGGGAGCTCGAGCTTGGTTTCACTTCGTCACAGGTGGAACTCAGGCCAGATTTGATCTTCCGCTCAAGACCCCGAATTCGAATATGAGCTTCAGTTTCTGTAAGTGGTTCGCGGATGCTAATTCCGCTCCCCAGAATTTCAACATAAATCATACCAGTCTGCCGGAGATCAGAGCTTGGTATGCCCAGAAAAGGAAGGCTGACAGTACAAAAGTGGCAGGGATGGAAGATTTAATGGGAGACAGTGCATCCAATGAATCAGAACCGATAACTCAACAGAGGGAAGAGGTCGATAATGCATTAGCTCAAACTGCCTCTCTTGATGCTTCTTCTCTCCCGACATCGAAGAAGACTTCTCCTCAACCGCAATCTTCTCCCAAGAAATCTTCACATAAGCGGAAGAGACTAAGGCGCCTCAGTGACTTGCCTACCATTCCGTAGGGGATTAATTCGCAGAGCACCCTATCTGGGACTGACACTACAACACCCACTCTGGTTTCTGAGTCCCTTATTGAGGAACCCGAGGAGGATGAAGATGACTCATTTTTAACTCTCCATTCCCTTAAGAGACGTCGGAATCAAGGACCTGTTCTCTGCAGTAATCCTACTCCTGTTACTCAAGAGGGTTCTACCCCCCTTATTTGTCAGGCCACTGTTGAAGTCGGTGTTTCTCTGGCCATACAAGAGGGCCCTTCAGCTTCTGCCGTTGTAGACGATGAAGTACAAATCATTGAGGAGACTTGCGTATCAGATTTTCCAAAAGCAGCACCTCCTTCAGGAAGTCAGGATGATTGGGGAGACGACTATAATGTCGACAGTGATGATTTTTGATCTTCAACCCCTCCATCAGACCATGGTAAGTATGTCTATTTGAGCGAGAACGTCGAGCCAAAGTATACAGGCCTGAAGTGTTTGGTCCTGAGGTGTACGGACTTGGGAAATCCAGTGTCCAACTTTTAGGTCTGCATCTTCTTCCTTTAGCAATTATGTTATTATCAAATGATATTGTATCATTTAACTATTAACTTTCTCTTTTTGATAGCTCCAGTTTCGACTCCTGATTTAGAATGCATGGGCACGAAGGTAACTTCGTCAGATGACACCATCACGGGAGCTGACGCTGATGAGGCGACTGCAGTTACTACTTCTACAGAAGTAATGATTCCCGAGACTACTATGTCTACGGTTTTGGCCGCAGCTGCTCGGACCGATGTTTTGGTTCAAGATGATGTAGTTGTTAGCTCTGCTGAAGTCTCCAGAAGTCTCATTCATCCTGATACTAGTCTGGTTGCGGATCAATCCGCCTCTGCCTCAACCAGTATTACTCCCTCTTATGCGGAGATTGATATGCTTGAGATTGATTTATTGAAGGATAGGGTGGATACCTTCCTTCACTTTCTTGACCGCTGTATTGATAAAATACTGAAGGGGGTTTCTTTTGCTTCACTCGCTAATATTCTCAACATTTATTTAACTGGTATTGTCAGCATTGGTGGAGAGGATAAAGCTGCTCCCTTTAGGCTTATGATAACTCAGTTTCAAAAACATGCTGAATTCCTATCAAAAGGCAGAAGTGCTGATAAATCTGAGACGGTGGAAATTATTTTCCAGAAGCTAAAAGAGGAACAGCTTAAGTTCCAGAAGGAGACTCAGGAGAAGGCAAATGTTTGCAAAGCCTCTTTAGAAAAGGGTCAATCAGACCGTGACTCTCTAGTTCTTGGAGTCTTTGTTGATGTCTTTCTTCTTGCATCATTCTAGTTATTAATGCAACTCGTAATGACGGGATTTGGATTTCCAAAGGCAAGACTGTTTCTGACCCATGTACCAAAGAGAAGGGTGTGGCATTGGTGGGGGTTCGGACTGTGGTGCGATACGCCCACAGGCATTCTCCGAGCTTCTCGTCCCAGTCCCTTTGATTGGATGACACAAACTTTTTAAGAAGTTTTACAATGGTCTTTTTGAAAGGTTCTGCTAGACCATTAGCTGCAGGGTAATATGGCAATGAAGCTACATCCTCGATCCTGTACTTGTTGCAGAATCTAGAATATACCTGGCTTACAAACTGAGACCCATTATCATGAATGATCGTTCTGGGCACTCCGAAGCGGTAAAGTACATGGTGCTTGATGAATCTAATAACATCCAATGACTTTACTTTAACCAGGGAAACGACTTCGGTCCATTTTGAAAAGTAATCTGTTATAGCTAAAATGAACCGGTGTCCTCTCGTTGATGGCGGGGAAATTGGCCCGACAATGTCCATACCCCATTGTTCAAACGGCCATGACATAGCCGTTGGGTGAAGATACTCTTGAGCTTGATGTATAAAGTCTGCATGTATTTAGTAGGCCCTACACTTCTTGGCGTAGTCAACCGCTTCTGTTATCATCTTAGGCCAGTAATAACCCATTCTTCGGATTCTATCCCAGAGTTTCGGCCCTAGCTGGTGTGCTCCGCAGATGCCAGCATGAGTTTCTTCGAGTACCTTTTGAGCTTTGCGGTTAGGAGACAGCGAAGTAAAATTCCGTCGTAAGATTTCCTATACAATCTCCGGAGTTCTGTATTGTAGTAGAACCGACAGCCCTTCTCTGAATTGCCCTGGTTTTTTTTGGACCTTCGGGTAATATACCGTAAAGGACATAGTCTATATAAGGAAAACGCCAATCCCTCGGTTCTAGGCTTGATTCGAAAGCGTCAGCTTCGTCTTCCTGTGGTTTCTTCATTTCTTCTTTGAGCTCGTCCTTTGGACAAAATAATTTTTTACTTCCTACCGTAATTTGCCTTCTAGCATGCTTGGGCAAGGCTAATGTAGTAGCCAAGGAAGCTAGCGAATCTGCATAACTATTTCGGTGGCGTTTTATGTGGCTGATATAGAAACCATCGAAACCATCGGCGATCTTGATCACCGCACGATAATACGACAGGAGGTCTTTATGTTTGACCTCGTACTCCCATTTTACTTGATTCACAACAAGTTGAGAGTCCCCATATGCCTCCAAATATTTGACCCCCAGTTGTTTGGCTATTTTTAAGCCGATTAGGAGGGTGTTATATTCCGCGACATTGTTGGAGCATGAGCTTGTTAATGAGTAAGCTCGAGGAATGATGTGATTGCAGGGAGAGACGAAAACAACTCCTACCCCCGCTGTCATCTTTCCCTCGAATCCCATTCGGGAGGCACCATCAAAGAAAAGCTGCCATACACCTTCCAAGACTGTATTTGCCTCGGAAGACTTTCGCGAGTCATCCTTTTCTGGAACAAGTCCCATTCTTTTAACTCTCCCGGGATTTGCTCGTATAACTTTGAGGATGCCGGGATTGGATGTTCGGCTAAGAAGTTGGCCACGGCCTGTCCTTTAATAGACTTCTGTGGGACAAAGTGCATATCATACTATGATAACAAAATAGCCCAATTGGATAGTCTTGAGTTTAACGATCCGGGATTAGTCATTAATATTCTCAAGGGGTTAACTCTCGATACAACATGGATGGTTTGTCCAACCAAATAGTGTCACATCTTCTGTACTGCGAACACTAAGGCTGAACATTCCTTTTCCACTGTATTATACCGGTATTCCGCCCCGACCATCATTCTGCTGAGCTAATAAATAGTTTGTTCGGGACCTGACTCATTCATCTGCGCTAGCAAAGCTCCCAAGGAATGGTCCATAGCCCTTACATATAGCAGGAAAGGTATTCTTGAGATTGTAGCTACAAGCACTGGTGCTTTCATGAAATATTGTTTGACTTCTTCAAAAGCCTTTTGGCATGTGCCATCCCAAACAAATAACACTACTTTCCTCATTAATCTGGTGAAGGGCTAACATTTACCAGACAAATTTGATATAAACCTGCGGATGTACGCCAGCCTGCCTTGCAACCCCCTTAACTCTTTGAGGTTATGGAGGGCGGAAAATCTTGGATAGCCTTGATCTTATCTAGATCAAGATGTATTCTTTTTGACGTTACGATAAAACTGAGGAATTTTCCACTGGAAACCCCCAGGAAAGACTTAGTTGAATTCATCTTGAGCTGGTGCTTCCTCATGAGGTCGAACACTGTCTTCAAAATCCTTCAAGTGATCATCTTTGTTTCTGCTCTTAATTGCTGGGTCATCTACGTAGCATTCCACTATTTTTCGGAGGTGCTCTTGGAAGATTGCGTTCATGGCGCGTTGATACGTAGCACCTGCGTTCTTTAGGCCAAAGGGCATGACTGTATGCCAGTATACCCCGAGTGGTGTCCTGAAGGACGTATGCTTCTCATCATCATGGTACATCTTTATTTGATTATACCCCGAGAATCCATCCATGAGCGTCATACGCTCATACCCACAAGTATTATCTATCATAATATCCGTGATAGGTAACGGGAATTCGTCTTTAGGGCAAGCCTCATTCAAATCCCTAAAGTCTATGCAAACTTGGATTTTTCCGTTTTTCCTGGTCACGGGGACTATATTCGCGAACCAATCAGGGTGCTGTTCCTCGCGAATAAAGCCTGATTCAATCAACTTCTTGATTTCAGCTTCTATAGTTTCTATGATTTCTGGGCGGAATCTTCATTGTTGTTGTTTTACTGGCTTAGCCTCTGGCCAGATTTTCAATTTGTGAACCGCTACACTTGGATCCAACCCTGGCATTTCCTCATAACTCCAAGCGAAAATATCAATGTATTCGCGAATGAGGGATATCAATTCCTTCCTTTCTTTCGAGGATAGGTTCTCACTTATAAATATGGGTTTAGGATTCCTTTCATCTCCCATATTGATTTGGATCATTTTATCTTCGGTTGGGGGCTCACGCTGTTCAAACTGGATCTCCCACTTCATATTAAGATACTTGGCCCAGGGGTCGTCTCTTATCGGCGAAGTTTCCTTTAAGTTTTCATTTTCTTGGATCGCGGAAGCCATGTCCGCGGACACCTCGCGGAAAATCATACCAACACTGACATCTGAGTCCCAGCATGATGATTCTGACGAATGATCGTACTGTCTTTTTTCGGTTTTCTCACCTTAGAAACTTTCGGGAGTGGTGACGTATCCCAACCCCCTGTCGGTTTTCTGGTAATAATTTGGCAATTTCCCTTCTAGGATAAAAGATTGAAGGATTGTCCTTCTTCCTTTTCCAAACTTAAACCCCCTGCCTTCGGCCAGATTATATCTCATTTTCTTTATTAATCTATGAGAATTTTCATCGTAATGGAAGAACTCGGGTTTTCCCTGTTCTTCCTCAGAATCTAAGCATTTCTTTTTGTTCTTGTGACTTGCTCTTCCAAATACTATGGCCTTTTGGGTTCCGTTTTTGGGAGGGACCTCAAAAATGACCTGGTTAGCACTTTCAACGTCATAACTTAATTCATATAAGGATGATCGGATAGGTGCTTGGAAGGAAGTCAGAGAATATATCTCATTTACACCGTCGCTGAATACATCTGTGCTAGTGCTTGAGGGCTCAGAATCAACACCAGAAGAATAAGCAAACTATAAATTTCATTTATCACCCATTCACCATTAGAGTGAACGGCGTTATTTATATCAAGGCCTTCGAGGCTTATCACAATGGGCTCACCGTCCCAAATTATATCCTCGGATTCCGAATCTTTAGATCCTGATTTTGTATCAGCCTCCTCACCGCTATCAGAGTCATCTGGAACAGGCTGATCTAAAACACCGAACGCATCTTGATACATTAACGCGTCAGTAAAGTAATTTCAACTCCTTTAAAGGATTGCTTTTCTGCGATCAGCGTTCTTATGTTCCCGTCTTTGTCACATATTTCATGCATTGGTGTAACGTGGAGGGCACAATGAGATTGCTATGGATCCAAGGTCTCCCCAATAGTAGATTGTATGATGTGTCCGCGTCTATCATGTAGCACGTGACTTCCGTCTTCAGGTCGCCGATTTGGCACTTGAGTTTTATCTTACCTAACGGTCTACTACCGTTAGCATTGAATCCGAAAATAGTGGTATTAGTTGCCGCTAATCTATTCATCGGCACTCCAAAATATCGTAGCATCCTTCATGGCATGATGCTCAAGGCCGAGCCTGGATCAACTTGAATGCGATCAATCTCCGTAGACCCTATGTATCCCTTGTAATACAAAGGGCGGTGATACTTGTTGCTCCTGACTTGCATATCTTCTGGAGAGAAAGCGTTGAAGGGAACAGTCTTACCAGAGACTTGGTGACAAGTTGCGCAAAGAGATTCTTCCTCAATCATCTCTGGTATCTGTGCCAAGAATACCTCCGAATCTTGTAGAGCTTCTCTTAAAGTTTCTCTAGTAGATTTGGAAAGCTTCAGGAGCTCGTACAAGGTTATTCTTGCAGGAATATTGGCTAACTGTGTCAGGATATCGAACTGGAATGACTACCGCAAATCCTCCGCAGGCTCTCTTCCCTTCTTTTTCAGAACTTTATCAAACTTAAGCTCTTTCTATTTGGCCTTCTCTGAAGATGGTCGAGATTATGTGGCCTAGCCATAGTTCTTCAAATAATCTTTTCCTGAACAGATCCCTGTAGGAGGGATCTACATCAGCCAACAGAGAGTCTCCTGCTTTTTCTTCCGAGTCTTTAGAGTAGGAACATCTCTATCAACTTCGGGAATTATGGAGACGACATTGGAAGTAAAAATCTTTCCTTTTTGCTTTCTTCCAGATGGGTTGGAAGTCCATTGTTCTACATTAAGAAGATCTGGATGTACCCACATTATCTCCCCCCTATCAGTCTCGAAGAGGGACAATCCTTTCTCCTGTTGTTAATGTGGATCAAGATTCACGACCTGCATGGTGCCTCTAAGAATGGGTTGCACTCCGTCTTGAACTGTCGACTCTATCCAGTCAGGCGCTTTACCGAACCTGACAGTCACCATGTTCGCGATCACCTTTTCTGGTGTTCTTGGATTTTAATGATATTGGCATCCACCAAGGCTTGAATCTTGTCTTTTAAGATATAACAATTTTGGGTAGGGTGGTTAATAATCCGATGGTAAACACAGTAATTAGGATCATTAACTCTTCTTACTTCCTCCAGTCGTTTAGATTCTGGAAGCTTCAGCATCTTCTTACACATAAGGAGATTGAAGATGGTTTTCGTACGCTCATCCTTGATGGAATATTGTTTTTGAGGCATATGTGTTTGAGAAGGGAGCTTCGGAGAAGTTTTTACGGGTTGTGGGGCATCCGTCACCATTGTCTCTTTCCCCTTATATCCTCGGGATCTGGGCTTATGGTTGTTATCACCACTTCGCTTCTGCTTCTCCTCACCTCCTTCTTCTTTAAGTCTTTGTGCGATCTCCTCAGCTTCTTCAGCTTGTAGGGCAAGGTCCTTCCAAGTAGTAGATTTTACTGCTCCTATCCTGGCCAGAACCTTAGTTGACAGATTATGTCGACAGGTTTCTACCAAGGTTTTTTCTGGCATCCCATGCGGATATCTGAGAGAATCATTCTGGAACCTTTTGATAAAGTCCCGGGCTGACTCTCCTTTTTTTTTGTTTAGTTGCTAGAAGTCCCGGCTTTTTTCATGTCGCTCCATGAATTGATGGTTCCTGGTTCTAGCCTTCGGAACCATTCAAAAGCTAGTCTTGTTAAGGTACTAACAAATACCCACGTAATAATGGGGTCGTTTCCGGCTAAATGCCCAATCTGCAACTTAAAACAGTAGAGGTGCTGGTTTGGTGATCCTTTACCATCAAAAGATTTGAGCTTCAATGGTTTGTAGCTTTCTGGGAACGGCACACTTTTCCATTCCATGGGATATGGCCTTACCACACCTAGCTCTTGTAGGTCGCTCTTATGCATGAGAGCGTTCAATTGATTTTGGAAGCTTTCCATCCAGACAGCATTTGCATTTCCTTCTTGATGTATGGAACGGTTATCATCATCCTCATGATGTTCTGATTCTTTTTTATGACCTTCTTCTTCTGCCTTGTCAGTCTTTGAGTGCGAAGATGTATTCTTCAATCTAGTCTTCTCCAGCTCCACCAGGATATGTAGCATGTCTTTGAGTTCGCTGATAGAATCCTGTTGTTGCTGGATATTCTTATCTTGTTCATCCATTCTCCGCATGAATTCTTCTGAGATGTTGTTTTGAGTCATATATGCAGAGGTGGAGTCTTCCAGGAACGAATCGGACGTTTGCGACTCAGCCATAACAGACTTGATCGTGTTTTCTTCATCGGAAGAGATTCCTGTCATTTGTTTGTAGTTCATGGGGACTACCACCATACTCTTGAGTCGAGTGTTTTGAAAAACTCCTCGCTCTTCCTTCGATCCCGAAGAGAGCTCCAAGTCAAAAACTCCTTCGAAGACTTTCTTCGTCTTCTTTTTCTTCTTTTCCCCGATACTTATCATATTGGATGATACTTCGGGATATTTAGGCTCAGAAAACTAGGGCCTATTTCGTCGACTTCTCTTCACCGGTTGGGATGATAGCCAATGGAACACCGTCGGTCTAGCATGAGCTGACCAATGACAGTGAGATAGTACTGCACTGATCAGTCGTTCGCAATGGCAATGAGATGCGTGGGATTCTTCCTTTTTTTCTGTTTAGAAGTTCCCTAAGATCTCTTGTATCGGAAGATAGCCTTCTTTTGTTCTCTCTTACTGGGACAGTGAATGAGACAAGGTTAGCCTCAAAGATAGGCGCACGTCTTTTGCGAACTTGAGGTTCGCTGGTTCCACGGACTTCCCTAATTGTGTGATCATGTTTCCCCCTTGGGACACGAGGAATGTGGACGTATGCTCCGCGTTTGTAGTCATACATGGTTTTTGTGGAATTACTTCGTTTCTTGCAAGAAACGCGAGCAAATCCTTCCGTGTCCCAATCTTTTACCACCTCGCATTTTGGCCTCCATACTTGTACAGTAGACCTTTGCGATGATGAGTTGGCGGCTTCCTTTTGCTGCATGGTCCTGCGAAGGGCACGAACTTTGCTTCTTCTTAGGTTTCTTCTCGTTGTACGAGTGAGAGGAACCTCCTTCTCCGCGTCATAGTCTCGCATAGTGGGTAGTGGCCGTTTCCCCTTGTTGAAGCGGGGACTTTGGTCCACTTTGCTTGAGAGATCAAGAGTCTTAGTCGAAACTGGCCTTGAGCCCAATGTTGAAGAAGAGAATTTCGGGCCAATTTGGTCCGACAACTCCCTTGGCTGAGCTATTGCCATTAAAGCCTCCTTGGGGATTGACCTGGAGATTTTACGGCATCCCCTTAGGGAAGTAGGGCTCTTGGAGCCTGAAGAAAAAAATTCTTCATACCTTTCCTAGTCAACATGAATGGTGATCGAATCGACCATACTACCAACTGGAATATTATCGGATTGAGCTACCATCAGATCACCGAAGGTGATGGTTGTCCCCAGCGGAGTCGCCAATCTTCTGTTCGCCATAAAAATTGCAAACGACGCTCTATTGAAGTTTTTTCAATTAAGGATTACAATCCAACGGTTTTTCGTTTACAAAAGATGAGGAAGATAGATTTCCTTTTTGTTTAAAGTTGGGTTTTGATGTAGTTATGGAGGACGATCCTACTCTCCATTGACACTTCGTACAATCTCTCTCAGTTGGCTAAAAGAAAAAGAAAGGCTCTTGACGCTTGATCACAAGGGGTAATTTTTAGGAGAAGATGTTTGTCCCCTTCTCTTTCGTTCTCCCGCCTTTTATAGGGGTTCCAGAGTAACGTCCCGCCTCATTTACTCAACCATTAGCTCCCACTACTCGAAAAGTGCCGTCACATTCATTAGGTGGTTGCTCCCACGACTGGAGTAATGCCGTTGTATTCGTTTGGTAGTTATCTCCACGATCCGAGGTGGCAACTCTCTGGTTCGGGTCGGCTGGCTTTGTATTAAACCCCTACCCGAATGCTATAGGCAGTATCGCGAATCTCAATTTTAGATTCGCGAACCTGTTCTGTCATCTGGGTCGCGAACCTCAGTCTCTTAGGTTCATGGATCCGCCGAGTTGCGGACTTTCAACTCTGAATTCGCGGATCTGCTTTGTTTTTTTTCCAGAATTTTTCACCGACATCGGTCATATTCACTGTAGCCTCCAACTCTTTGTTTGACTTCGAAGATGAAGACACAATGGCAGAATGTCTATCTTCCTCTTCATCGAATCCTCCAACCAACCATTTATAGTCTAACGGTATGGCGACTCCTCTCCTGGCCCGCGTGCGCTGATACAGACCTTGTACCTCAACAAACACTCATTTTAATCCTCGAGTGAATTCTTTATCTGAAGAATCATGCTCAGCAACTTGTTTGCCCTTGCTAACCATATGAGATGAGGCAGCGGGCAAATCAGTTCCGAAGTATATGCAAGTGTGCCATTAATTTTTGAGCAAACTTTTGAGGATTTGTTTGCAGAGGAGCTCACATTACTTCGTGAGTTAGAAGGGTCACCACCGCATTCACTTGATCATATTACACTCTTCTCACCTCATGATATTTCTACATGTATGTTTGTTACTAATGATGATTGGCAGGTTTATAATGAAAATTTTTTTAACCCAATTATTAATGCTTAATGTGGACAAAGAAAAAGTAAGGATGGCATAAGAAGCAGACAGGTAATTTCGTGACTCGTAGGAAGATAATGAGATATAATAATACACCCACTTCATATTTAAAACACACACACTATGAAAGTGGGAAGTGATCGAGATGTTGTAACCGTTCTTCATGCGTTAATAGGGTGATGATATTGAGATTGTAACTTTTACGACTCTCATTATTTGTATAGTATTTGCATAATAGTTTTCATATTTATTTTACCACATTTGGTTTGTGTATGAGGACATACACGAGTTTAGGTGTGGAAGAGTGGGTTAGAATATTTTCTTTGTGTTTTTTCTAAGTTTTAGTTTTTTTAGAGTTTTTATTTTATTTTTAGATGATTTTTGGGTTTCTTTATTTTGCACTTTGGGTAGTTTTTAGGGTAACAACTAACTAAAAAAATCTGAACAAAACTAGAAAATTTATTTATTTATATCAATAGATCAAGCTAATTACAAATAAAGGGAAAAATTTAGATTTGAAATTGAATATGAGAGTAGATTGGACGATACACTTTGAATTTGATGAAAAAAAAATTAAATTCCGAAAAATAAATACCGCTAACAGTAGTTTTGAGGCAAGTATATATCTATTTTTCACTTCACAATAGTTTATTAGGATAAGAATAAAGATGATAACGATTGAGTAAGTCTTCTCTCTCTAAACAAAAAAAAAAGTGAGAATAAAATAATGGAGTGAGCCTGGTATTAAGGCAATAGTCTCGAGAGTGATAAAATAATGGGGTGCGCCTGTATTAAGGCAATAGCCTCAAGAGTGAAAAAAAAGAGTATGATCTAAGTAATCGGGTACTTTGCGCCTAAGTAGGCGTGAATATTCGCATGAAAGGAAAAATATTCTTTAGAGAGAGAGAGAGAGTGTGTATGATCCGAGTAATCGGGTACTTTGCACATAAGCAAGCGTGAATATTCGCATGAAAGGTGAAATATTCTTTAAAAAAGAAAAAAAAAGAAAAAAAAAGAAAAAAAATTATTATGAGAGAGGAGATGAATCATGAGTTAGAGTTGGAGTCCAAGACCGAAGTAGACAAAGTCTAAGGCTGAAGTAGACTATCACACGTGCACGTAGATGTATAGAAGCCAATGGATTATATGTTAGTAGGTATTGAAAGATAGGATTTAAATTTTTGATTAAAATGATAAGTGCATCTGATATGACGTTCGATCTGAAAATTGATAATCTAAATGCATTCTTGAGTTTGTTTATTAGTAAGATTAATTGATGAAAATATTATAAATTTTTTTTCTTTCTTTTGTATAAAATTTTTATCTTTCTTGATTTTCGATTATCCTTATTTTTCTTTTCTTTATTCCTTAATCTATTTTCTTCACGAATTTTGTTGGGATATTCACTGCAAACCCTCACGAGACAACACTCGTCCACTAGGGTAACCTAGGGATTTAAAGGCTTATTGCACTCATCCACTAGGGTAACCTAGGGGTTTAAAGGCTTATTGCACATGCTAAGTATAATCGCGATTCTTGCGAAAGTGAGTTAGAATCTTTCTTTTTTAGGTTTAGGTTTTGTTCGAGGACTAGCAAAACATAGGTGTGAGGGTGTGATTAGTATCATATATTGTATTTTTTTCTCTCATATTTTATCTATTTTTGTATATAAATAAATGTTACTCGGATATTTTTAGTGTCTTTTTTAGATAATCCGATTCATACAAGGAGATGGCATGAAATCAGAGCCGGATTAGGAAACAAATCCTATAAAAGAATTCAAAGAAAGCAAAGCTACAAAATTAGAATACTGCATAGAGTCAAAGTCACATATAGTCATGAGAATCAAGTGTACAAGATAAGAGACTCGTGCAGGAAAAAAACATTACTATTGGCCATATCCTAGCCGCCAAATGGCTGCATTAGCCGCCAAATAGCGGCAAAGAAGTGGGCCCACGGGCTGATTATTCTTCGGTGGTTTCATTGTAATTTTGTAGTTTTTCAGCTCTGTTAGAATTAGGGTTTGATTTCCGAAGCCTATATATTGGTCGTATCCTTGTATTCTAGGTTTTAGGGGAGAATGAAGTAGTTAATATAGAATTAAGATATAGTTTGTACTCATTTTTAATTTAATAAAATTAGGATTTTACTGAAAGAGTGACGGCCACAATACCGGACTCCAGAGGTAATTCTCTTTGCTCTTCAATTTTTCCTTAGTTAATTTATTTTAATTGCTTTCTAGTTTAGATTTATTTGCTTACTAGATTTGATTTAATTGCTTTCTATGAATAAAAATTTGATTTTAATTGTTAGAAATATGAGTAACTAATTTAGCTTATCTCTAGGATGTAGATGAAGTTAGGATCCACCATGTAATTACTCTATAGAATTTTCTTCTTAAATAAAATTAATAAAGACATGATTTTTCCATGAAAAGATTAAAATATAAGAACTCGTAGATTAATACTTTAATAGGTTATACTTGAGTTAAGTTTTTTGATAGTCTATACTTAGTTAGCATTTGGGGTTGTTGATTTTTATCTTCTTCATCGAATTATCTAACGATTTAGTTTGTTTTTAACAAAAGTTGTATTTTTGATGCATTATACTTGCACACCACTTGATAACTCATGCTTAGCACACTTGAAGTAAAGATTAAAGTAAAAGATCAAGTTTTTATGATAGAAGAAGATAATAAAAGTAAATATATAGTTAGAAATTAGTGGATTCTAGATCCTAAGCTAATTAGAATAACTCCCAAATACAACCTAGAATCTTTTGTTAGTCCGTTAGACTATGGAATTAGTAAGAATTACAAAACACCTGAGATCTCTGTGGGACGACCTGTATAGCGCTACAACCGATATTGTACGTTTGCAGTAAATTATCACATCAGCGGGTGGCACCCATAGGAGCAACCCGCGAGTTGGCACCTGTGGGAGTGCTCCCCGGGTTGGCACCCACGGGAAGCTTCTACGGGTTGCCACCCACGGGTGCACACGTTTAGCCTCTTTTTTTTGTATCTACATATATAGGCTGATGTGAAAAATCTACTGTAAGTGCACAGTATCAGTTGTAGCGCTAACAGGTCATTCCTAGGAAGATCTATGGTGTTCTTGTGTTCTTTCTTGTCCTACTATTCTAACGAGTTAATTTAAGGTTCTAGATTGAATTCAAGTTACTCCAATTAATCTAGGATATGGATTCCACTAGTTTACAACTATGTATTACTTTTATTATCTTCTTCCTATCATAAAAATTGATCTTTTAGTTTTAATCTTTATTTAAAGTATTCTAAGCATGAGATATCAAGTGATGTGCAAGCATAACTTATCAAAGAAACTATTTTGTATAAAAACAAAATTATTAGATAATTCGATGAAGAAGATGAAAACCAATAACCCCAAATCCTAACTAAGCATAGGCTATCAAGAAATTTAACTCAAGTATAACCTATCAAAGTATTAATTTCCGAGTTCTTGTATTTTAATCATTTCATGGAAAAATCATATCTTTTTTATTTTATTTTAGAAAGAAAACGATAATAAGCAATTACATGGGTAATTCCTAGTTTCATCTACATCCCAGAGCTAAACTAAATTACCTACTGATAGTTCTAATTAGTAAGATCATATTATTATTAGAAAGCATTAAAAAACCTATTTTTGTTTGAAAGCTATTAAATATCTAAACTAGAAAGCGATTAAATCTATCTAAAAAGTAATGAAGAGCAATAGAATTATCTCTAGAGCTCGGTATGGCAGCCGTCACCCCTTCGGCAAGACCCTAATATTTATAATCAAAAATATATCTAAAATTACATATAAAAAGCCCTCCCTAATTACAAGGATTCATAGGGTATTTATAACTAAATACAATTCTGCTCTTACTCAAACTCAATATAAAAGATATAATTCTAATCTAATACAAACCAATCTCAAGATATATAATCTTAATCCAATTCATAGGTATTAGAAACCAATGGTTGAGATTAGATGGCATAAAATACTAATTTTCAGGTCCAATTAAATTCAGCACACTCATAGCCCGCTGGATCGGATTTTCCATTCTGCAGTGCTACAGTAAAATAGCCATAACGTTTGTATCCAAACTCGGATTGAGCTGTTCTTGGGCTCATTTCTAAGATAATTTCGAGATCTACAAATTTCTCCTACAAAAATATCTCCAATTTAAGTTTTATTTTGGCCGAATATGCTCTTGAAGTTGCTACTGCTGCACTTTAGTTTCTGTCTTTACCAAAATTGACTTTCTATGCTCATATTCTTTTCAAATTTGCATCTTCTTCTTCTCTTCCTTGCGAATCCTTTGTTACATATAAAAACACAATAAATATAACAGAGTAGTAATTATTTATATACAAAAATAGATAAAATATGACAGAAAAATGTAAAATATGATACTAATCACACCCCCACACCTATCTTTTGTTAGTCCTCGAGCAAAATCTAGACTTAAAAAGAAAAAGAAAAATTCTAACTCACTTTCGCAGGAATCGCGATTGAACTTAGCATGTGCAACAAGTCGTTAAACCCTTAGGTTATTCTACTGGACAGTTGTGTCTTGTGAGGATTTGCAGTGAATATACCCACAAAATTAGTGAAGAAGGTACATTAAAGAATAAAGAAAAGAAAATTAAGGATAATCACAAATCAAGAAAAAAAAAAAAAATATATACAGAAGAAAGAAAAATCTTTTGTTATTGATATTTTCTTTAATTAATCTCATTAATATACAAACTCAAGAACGCATTTAGATTATCAATTTTCAAGTCAAGTATCATATCAAATACACCTATCATTTTAATCAAAAATTCAAATCCTATCTTTCAATACTCACTAATAGATAACTCATTGGCTCCTATACATCTACGTGCACATGTGATAGTCTACTTTGGTTTTGTACTCAAAATCTAACTCATGATTCATCTCTTCTCTCTAAATAATTATTTTTCTTTTTTCCTCTTTTTTTGTAAATATTTCACCTTTCATGCAAATTTTCACGCTTACTTAGGCTCAAAGTATCTGATTACTCGAATCATACTCTTTTCTTTATTTCTAAAGGATTATTGCCTTAAATACCAGGCTCACCCTCTTTTTTTTCTTTTTTTAGAATTATTGCCTTAAATACCAGGCTCATCCCTTTTTTATTCCTTTTTTTCTTCTTTTTTTTTCTTGTTTAGAGATAGAAAACTACTCAATCGTTATCATCTTTGTCCTTAACCTAATAAACTATTATAAAGTGAAAAATAGATGTATACTTACTACAAAATTATTATTAACAGTATTTATTTTTTAGATTTTTATTTTTTCATAAAATTCTAAATGTATTATCCAATCTACTCTTCTACCAAATTTTAAATCTAAATTTATTCTTTTATTTGTAATTAGATTGATTTATTAAAGAAAATATTTTTGTATTAAAAATTCTATAAAAACACGAAGAAAATACCCTAACTCAGTCCCCCACACCTAAACTCGTGTATGCCCTCATACACGAACCAAGGGTGAAAAAATAAATATGAAAGTATTGTACAAATATTATACAAATAATGAGAGTTGTGAAAAGTCACGATCTCAACATCGTCACCCTATTAATGCATAGAAAGCAGTTACGACCTCTCGATCGCTTCCCACTTTCATAGTGTCTACGTTTTAAACGTGAAGTGGGTGCATTATTGTATCTCATCATCCTCTTATAAGTTACAAAATTACGTTTTTGCTTCTTATGCCATACTCGCTTTTTTTTGTCCACATGTAAGCTTTAATAATTGGATTAAAGAATTCTTTATTATAAACCTGCCAATCATCGTTAGTAACAAGCACACATATAGGAATATCGTGAGGTGTGAAGGGTGCAAAATGATCAAGTGAACTAACTATGACGTGTGGTGGTTCTGCTAACTCACGAAGTAATGTAAGCTCCTTTGCAAACAAATCCTTAAAGGTTTGCTCATAAATCAATGGCACACTTGTACAAGTATCATCATACGTAGTGTTAGTATATGACAATTAGTCAAATAGCATGAACTCATCCTCGAAAATTTACTCAAATGAGGAATCATCATTTGTGCAAGAGGTAGAATGAAAGTGCAAACTATGAATCATATTTACCTCAATGAGGGAGCTCGTTGTATGCTCATCCATATTGAATATGTACAATGTCACAGTCATATTCCCAAATGATAGCTTCATGAAACCACTTCTGTAATCAATTAATACATTTGATGTTGCAAGGAATGGTCTATCCAAGATAACGGAAATTTGATTCCGTGGATTGAAAACTGGCTTAGTTTCTAAGACAATGAAGTTTACAGAAAGATGAACTCACCAACCTTAATGAGCACATCTTCAACCATACCAAGTGGTCTCTTGATCGTACGATCAGCTAGCAGTAATGTGACCTTGATAGGTTGAAGTTTTCCTAACCCCAGTTGCTAATAAACAGTGTAAGGAAGCAAATTGACACATGCTCCTAGATCAAACAATGCCCTATCAAATGTAGTGTTCCCAATGGTGCATGAGATTATAGGAAAGCCTGGATCTTTATATTTTACAGGTAAGCAGTTAGAGAGGATATGCGATATATTTGTAGTAAGAAAAACTTTCTCAGGAATATTTCTTACTCGTTTCTTAGTACACAAATCCTTGAGAAACTTGGTATAAGTGGAAACCTATTATATAATATCAAGGAGTAGAATATTAACTTTCACCTGCTAAAATGTTACAAGAATCTTCTCTAATTGTGGTGAAGGCTTCCTAAGCCGATTGGGATATGGTGCTTTCGGCTTAGGAACAGTTTCTTCCAAATGAGCATGTAATGTAATGGAGGTGATGGAGATAGATGTGGAGAAAGAGATGGAAATGATAGTGTAGCCTGCGAAATAGTAGGAGTGAGATAAAGGAGCATGGCTACATTATTGTCCACTTACTTGCCAGATCTGAGCGTGTGAATGGCATTGTTTTGGTGATCATCCCGGTGAACATGGGATGAAACAGACTGAGATAAGTTAGAGTTGGGATTCATGGTTGACTCGGAAAGGTACCTGGCCCCAGCTCATTTAGCTGTGGCTAACTGTCCAACCTGCTGCTCTATATTATTGATCGACTGAGAATTTACAAGAAGTTATTGGTCAGTCTGTTGTATAATGTTAGTAGATAGTTTTATTAATTTTTGCATTTATGTGTCTAAATTGGACGTCGTCTTGAAAAAGTTCTCCATATTTCTTTCAAGTGTCGTTAGTCGTCTATCATAATCATTGTTAGACCCCTGCTATGGAAATGACTGATTATACATAGGTGGTCTATTCTGATTGTTCCCTTGATTCGTAGCATTTGGGTGTTGATATACACCCACGTTAGGTCTCGGAAACTGACCATTAGGTGGAGGCTGCATAATAAGGTTGAGGGCTCCCTGATATTGCCCTTGACCCCATGAGAGATTTGGGTGATTTCTCTAACCCGGATTATATGTAGGAGTGTAAGTATTGTTCATAGGTAGTTGACATAAGGCGTATGCATGCTCAAGTGTTGGACCCATGGCATTCATTAATAATGGACACTCCTCCATAACATTATTCCAAGTTCCGCAATTAAAGTAGGTGAAAACTTGAATTTGATTTACTTGACCCACCGGTGAGCACTAGGAGTCTCCAATGCCTTAATTCTCCTTATAAGGGCTGTAATCTTAGCTACGGCAGTTACAGAGTTATCGACGCTATGAATCCCACCCTTATGCGCAGAAGTTGATGAGTTGGGTTTCTCAGCGGGACTCTCCCACTACATGGTTTTCCATGATAGGTCCTCAAGAAAATCCCATGCTTCATCCTCCATCTTTCTCATAAACTCTCCCTGACACATAAACTCAAGAAGAGTTTTGAATGTATAATCAAGTCCTTCGTACATGATTTGACATAACCGCCACTTTTCTATTGCATGGTGGGGGCACTGAGCTAACAAATCTTCGAACAGTTCCAAGTATTTCTAAAAGGTTTCTCTCGGCACTTGACAAAATTGATTAATTTGATTTTGAATTTTTACCGTCTTATACGTAGATAATACTTCTTGAGAAACACTATAATGAATTCATCCCAAGTAGTGATTGAATTAGTAGGCATACTATACAACCACTTCTTGGTGTTATCTTTGAGAGTGAATGGAATGAATCGGAGCTTAATTGCATCCTTCGACAAGTGCTGCAGTTTAATCATCACGCACACTTCCTAAAATTTACTGATAAAGAGATATGCATTCTTAGAATCTGAACCAGTGAATTTAGGAAGCATGCTGATATATTGCGGTTTCAGTTCATAGTGATTACCCGCTGCATATGGGAGTTTGATTCATAATGGTAGTGATGTGCATAACAGGTAACATCGATCCTGAAGGATCGGGATCGGTTGGTCCATCCTGTCTCCTATGAACAAATCTGATCTCATTACTAGACCAAATTGATCATGAGTTCCAATGTGGCATGAACCAGCGACCATGAGTGGATTTGTGAGTTTCCTAACCTAATGCAAGAAGTGGGGTGTGGTGAAGATGAAACGATTGAAGAAATATGATTCAAAGAAAAATGTGATGTCCTATAGTTTTTAATCTTTTTTATTTTTTTTTTGTATTTTTTTACAGAACCATGGACCCAAAATATAGAAACAGAGTGAAAATGGGGGAGAGACTCACTAAATGTACCGCTAAATGATGGCTCTCTAGTTTTTGCGGTGTACTTCTGAGTCTTTTTTAGTCTCTTTATGCTTCCTTTATCTTAACTTCTAGGTCCTCACATACTCAACACCCACTGTTAACCCGTAAAACGTTAGAAAAATCAAGAAAACACCATCGATCCCAGGCAATGGCGCCAAAAACTTAATGTGAAAAATCTACTACAAGCACACAGTATCAGTTGTAGTGCTAACAAGTTGTTCTCAGGAGAATCTAAAGTGTTTTTGCGTTCTTACTTGTCCTACTATTCTAACAAGTTAATTCAAGGTTCTAGATTGAATTCAAGTTACTCTAATTAGCCTAGGATATAGATTTCACTAGTTCACAACCATATATTACTTCTATTATCTTCTTCCTATCATAAAAATTGATTTTTTAGTTTTAATCTTTACTTAAAGTATTCTAAGCATGTCATATCAAGTGATGTGCAAGTATAACTCATCAAAGAAACTATTTTGCATAAAAACAAACTAAATCATTAGATAATTCGATGAAGAAGATAAAAACCAACAATCACAGATCCTAACTAAGCATAGGCTATCAAGAAATTTAATTCAAGTACAACCTATCAAAGTATTAATTTCCGAGTTCTTATAAATTAATCTTTTTATGGAAAAATAATATCTTTTTTTATTTTATTTTAGAAAGAAAACAATAATAAGCAATTGCAAGGTTGATTCCTAATTTCATCTATATCCTAGAGCTAAACTAAATTACCTACTCATAGTTCTAATTAGCAAGATCATATTATTATTATTGAAAAGCATTAAAAAAAACCCTATTTTCTATGAAAGCTATTAAATATCTAAACTAAAAAGTGATTAAATCTATCAAAAAAGTAATGAAGAGCAATGGAATTACCTCTGGAGCTTGGTATAGCGACTGTCACCCCTTCGGCAAAACCCTAATATTTATAATCAAAAGTACATCTAAAATTACATCTAAAACACTCTTCCTAATTACAAGAATTCATGGGGTATTTATAACCCAAACACAATCCTGCTCCTACTCAAACTCAATATAAAAGATATAATCATAATCCAACACAAACTAATCTCAAGATATATAATCTTAATCCAATCCATAGCATAGGTATTAGAAACCAATGGTTGAGATTAAATGGTATAAAATACTAATTTTTGGGTCCAAAACCCAAAATTAAGTTCAGCACACCCGTAACCTGCTGGATCGGATTTTTCATTCTGCAGTGCTTCAGTAAAATGGTCATAATTTTTACATTCGAACTAGGATTGAGCTGTTCTTAAACTCGTTTCAAAGATAATTCTGTGATCTACAAATTTCTCATACACAAATATTTCCAATTTAAGCTTTATCTTGTCCTAATATGCTCTTGAAGTTGCTACTGCTGCACTTGAGTTTCTGTCTTCACCAAAATTGACTTTCTATACTCATATTCTTGACAAATTTGTATCTTTTTCTTCTCTTTCTTATGAATCTTTTGTTACCTATAAAAATATACTAAATATACCCGAGTAGCAATTATTTATATACAAAAATAGCTAAAATATGGGAGAAAAAATGCAAAATATGATACTAATTATAGGTCTCAGACTATCAAACCCTAATCCTATTACAACTAAATAGCTACAAAATTACAAAGAAGCCCTCAGAAAAATTCCAGTTACAGATTCACAAGTATTGTTGCCAAATAGCATCATTGACTATCAAATAGCAAAGCTTTTATTTTTATAGCAGAATCCTAATCCATGTATGAGTCAACACAAAAAATCACAGCCTAGGGCACCCACTTTTGCCGCCACATAGCGGGAATTGCTTCTATTTAGCAACAATATTTTTGAACTAGGTCCTGAGCTTTGTACCAGTAGATCTCTTGGCTCTTCTCATCTCATGTGCATGCTAGATTCCACTTTAGTGCTCTATGGCCTTGTGTTCTTATAGCTTTATTCTTTTTAGCTTTTTCTGAACTAGGTTCCTAATTTGTCTTTGATTTTATGCCATATCTTTATAGGAATAGGTTTAACCTGAAAACCCACTAAAAATACCTAAGTAGTATTATTTATATATAAAAATAGATAATATGAGAGCTACAAATATGCAATATATGGCACTCATCAGATGGTCTCAAAGGTATTACATGATAAATAAATACATAGTTATTTATGCAAGATAAAACATAGATGTCATGTATAACAAAATGTAGAATAACATGTAATTATGTTAATGCTTGTAAGGTTAAGTTCTAGAATGGTCCACATGTCTCCTGAATACTCGGGTAAACTAGAGGAAATCCCGTTAAGTATAACGTGGTAATATCAATCTCAATAAGTATTCAATCCCCATGTGGTACTAAATTAATATTTGATGGAACTGATTAGTGGAGAAGTTCACTTGTTATGGAAATATCCCATAAACTCAGGGCTACAAATCTAGTCAGGATAGAAATTGAAATATTATGTCACAACATAAACTGAAATATCAGGTCATAGCGTAGCTAGAATATCACGTCACAGCATAAGCTGGAATATCAGGTCACAGTATAAGTAGGAATACCAAGTTATAGCTAGAGACTGGATTAACAGCAGCACGAGGCTATGTTGATTGATCACTCTTTGATATCTCCCATAAGGCATTGACAATTCCACATTTCATTTCCCCATGAGCCCTGATTATCATATTGATATGCATATGTTCAAGAATTAAATTACGTGAGCTTGTAGGCAATATCATACAGGGTCAATACCATAGTAGCATATCACACAAGTTGAGTCATGTCCGAAGATAAAATGTTTCAAGCAAGTCAAGGTCAAAGTACATGTTCAGGCAAAGCAAGAGAAATATAGTGATAAGACAATATGCATAATACGAGTTAGGTATATATCAAGCAAGTAGCTGTTATAACATTATAAAAACAAATTAATATATGGTATAATGATTAGTCAAATAAACTGTAACCATCCCACTAAATCTGAGAGGTTAAGAATTATCAAGTAAATTATCAGTTAAATAAGGCAATTAAGCTAACAAAATAATGAATCATATTGTTATGTAATAAAATCGACCTCCAGGTAATTCTTAACAATGATAGTGAACAAGTTTAGCTAAGTCAACTATGAGGTTTGGCAAGGAGAGTAGAGTTGGAATGAAGAGATATAAAGGTAACACGAGTTAGCGGAGTTGAGTAGCCTTAACACAGTTGGAAGAGAATACTAGTGCTGGCAGAGATATGTAGTGTTGGCGGGGATGAGTAGTGTTGGCGAGAATGAGTAGAGTTGGCTGAGGTTAGTTGTATTGGTGGGGATTAGTTATGTCAACAGAGTTGACGAAAATGATTAGTCTAGATGGAGTTTGAGTGATAAGGCAAGAATCAAATAACCAAAATAATATGAAAATCATTCAATGATTATAGAAATGGAGTTCATATATAAGGACAGCAGTTGGGTGGAGTTCGTTGGGAATAGCGAACTACAAGGGTGTCAACAACTTCATTGCTCTTTAGCCATCTCATAGCTGCTGAGATGTTAAATGATTTTTATTATTTTATATAATTAGAATTAGAAGATAAAGAATTAATGAGAATCATAGAGGACTGAGTTCTCCTTCCAACAAGTCTAGGATGAGCTATTTCGGTGTTTGGAATCAAAAGATATCATGAGTTTATTAAACATGATACAAGATCCTTGTTGATGTGTAACAACTTCACTTTCAAACTAAGATTTGACTAGGATAGAGTAAAAATTAGAAAGGAAGCTGCTAGAGAACTTGTAGGTCATTAAATGTTCTTCTCAACGAATCTGAGATCAGCTTAATTGAAGTTGTGGATCAAAAGATATGAGTATTTTAGTGAGACAGTATCATACTCTCAAAGAGTAGCACCTCATAGTTTTGGCGGAGTTAAGGATGGTTTGGCGGGGCTACTTTCTGGAGAGGCTAACTTTCTAATCGGGCTAAGTGTTCGGCAAAGCTAAATGTCCAGCGAAACTAACTTTTTAGCGGAGCTAACTTTCTAGTGGAGGTAATTTTCTGACAGAACTAATTGTCTGACAGAACTAAGTTCTGCAATGCAAGGTCCACTTTGAGGGCAATTTTACTAGGGCTAGAGGTTATTAATATATGAAAATTGAAGAATATTAAATTATCTTTCCAATAAATCTAAAATGAGCTTCATTGGAGTTGTGTTGAGGAAGTTATGGCTAAAATATCGAGAAGGTATATAATTGGTAACTCAATGCTTGTTGTGACCACTTCGATTTCTACATGAATTTCAACTAGGCAAAAGGTAAAATTAGGAAACACAAAATAGGAGGATTTGTAGGTAATTGAATTCTAATATAATTCTGAAAAGAATGAACTATTTGGACTCCTATAACAAAAGTTATGATTGAAATACTATAAGAGTGTGCAAGTGATAACATAAAGTACCAATGCAACAAACCAATTTTTACTCGAATTTTGACTAAACAAGCGTCAAAATTGGTGAGAGTGATACACAGAAAAATTGTAGAGAATCGAGCTCTAACATAATTAGAAGGAGAATAGACTCATTTGGAGTGGTGAGTCTAAAATTATGTCCAAAGATCAGCTAAGGTAATAGCTAGATCTCTTCGTAAGGACAAATAACTCTGAGATTGAGAGACTCTAGAGTTGTTTTTCTTGTTAGAGAAAGTTAGAGGAATAGTCTCTTAATAAAAAATCACATTATTTATATAATTAAAGGGTGATATTTAGTTAGAGAGAGTGAGATGAGTGATTTCTTACTAAAGAGAATTAGATATGTGACTTCTTGCTAGTGAATGGGATGCGATATGTGATTTCTTGCTAGTGAATGAGATGGGATATATAATTTTTTGTTAGTGAATGAGATGGGATATTTGATTTATGACCTTATGTTTGGCAAATAGTCTTGGCAGTGCCTAGAGTTCCGCACTAGTTTAGCCGAGCCGCTGGAGAAAGAAGGAGAAGAAAATGATGAAGAAAAAACTATGGTAAATGAGGATGAGAAAAAAGTGTCTTGTATGCTCAGGAAAAGGGATGGGAGAGGGGACAGTGGTGTCATGAAGGAAGTATAGGTGGGGGTACTCTCTCAACCACTCCTTACATATTGCAAGAGTGTCATTGGTATCTTTTGACCCAATTCCAAAAATCATACCATGAGTTAAGAATTTTAGTTAGAGAAAATGAAATCAAGGGAATTAAAAAGGCAGGGTCATTACATTCTACTAATCTTACAAAAGAATTTCGACCTCGAAATTTAAAGGAGGTGTGATAGGGTAATGATCTTAACAATCATGGATATAATGGCTCGGTTGGATCTTAGCAAGAAGTAAGATGGAAGGACAGTAATGATAATCAAGAATGATATGATAGGTTGGTATAATTCATATTAAATCTTGTGCTATCTCTATCAAAGTCCAAAAATATGTTATCAACTATAAGATAAGTCTAATTCACTCTTCACCGAACTAGTATCAGCATCTAAGTTGTAGACCAATACGGTTTATACTGATTAAGCCGAGAAAGGAGACGTAATCTATTAAGATCACTACATCCTATCCACCTTACAAAATTTCCATCCTTGGAATCTAATGCGAAAATGAAGGTAAGGTAACAATCATGAATAAAGATTTGGATCGGAAATGACTGTATTTTGATGGTGTGCCCTGCCATCCATTATTCGTGATAATTAATAGTACCTAGAAGGATTTGCTCATAGAGATTATAATACCAGATTGCAATGTTGGCTGAGATTATATCTCACTATTGCCATGTTGTTGGTTATATCTCAAAATGGCAAAAGATGATAGCTAGTCATCAAGAATTGAAAAAATTTCAAGTTTCATAAGAGTTTTGTATGAGGGAACAATTAGGAGAAAAGTAGCAATTTAAGATAAATTTACTAAAAATAATGGGTGAATTTGATGTGATTAGGATGGGGCAAAGATGGATAAGATGGTAGTTAATAGATGGACTAGGCATGAGTCACAGTTTACCTTGTGTTGATAAAATTGCATCCCTGAAAGTTCTACCACCATTTTGTGGGCACGACTCCATCATAGTCGGATTGTCGGATGCCACTTTCTCCAATAGGTTTTTTCTCCTGCTATTAACATGGTCCTGATATGGTAATTCCTTAGAATTGTACTACTCAGCTAGATTAACCTGCCTCTGCTAGTCTGGTTGTTCAATTAGACTAGTGGGCCTCTGGTGCCATTGTACCAATACTAAGTTGTTTGATACTTCCTTATTCCTCTTGTGTGGGCATTCCCTTACTTGGTGCTCTTTTATCCCATATCCCAAACACAACCTAAGGGCCCTCTGACAATCCCTCCAGATATGTCCATGTACTTGACAGAAACTGCAGATTACTGTCTTGCAATGGAATTCCTGCATTGACTTACCATGCTCCTATTGGTGTTTCGATTTAGTAAGCCCATGCTATTGTTGTGGTTAAATTGTTTGATTAAGGCTCTGTTGCTATTAGTAATGATGATGAGGTCATTGTGTTGGTATTTTACTACTTAGTTCCTTATGCATCCTTTTTGCGAGGACAATCTTCAAACCAATGTTTTCTTGCTCCACAAGTCAAGCACGATCCTAAAGCTGACCTATAAGTATTATGGGTATATCCTAATAGTTGATATAAGTTGCATGCTGGTTGAGCTCTAATGATAGTTTTCTGATGTTTCTTTGAAGAAACCTTACTAACTAAGTTCCTTATTTCTCAATTATTGGGGCATGCCCAAATGTTAATCTCTCGTTTCTTTTCATCATGCATATATTCTTGTCTCTGAGCGACACTATCATTTTTATCCTCCAAAGTAACCATGACATGACTTTGCCTTGCCATCTATTAAAATGAATGGAGATAAGAATCAACCATTCATTTTTTTCATATGGTTGGAGGTAATTTAACTTCAGGAGTTGATTAGTAACTTGATAAGAATTGTTTATTGCGATAGCCAGAGCATTATTCAATTGACAAAGAATTTTCTTTCAGGCTTATCCTTCTCCGATACTACATGCAAATCTTGTTGATTTAAAATATTAATCACCTTCCACTGCCACATGGTACTGGCAAATTTCTCCAGCTCAAATTTCGCTTATGTAACTATGGACTTAATTGCCAAAGCAACCTTTAATAACCCAGAAAGGTCTGATTTAGCTATCAATAGTGATGAATAATTTGTAGGTGAATTTCAAATATCTTTCTTGATAAAATAACTTCATTTATGAATTGTTTTCAAAACCCTAATCTCACTTGTAAGAAAGGCCCATAAGATGATACTAAATTACGATGATGTCACTTACAAAGGGAAAGTAAATAAATTAGGTTTAGAGCATGATCAACCAAATAAAGATTTAGAATATTAAAAAAAACATAGTTAATCGGAGAATCAAGAGATCACACAAGAACACCAAGATTTAACATGGTTCGAAATAGATTCTGCAACCAACCAAATAACGTTTCACATTAAATGGTTATAAAGTTACAAACTCTTGCATCTCACAAGCTAAAACTCTCTCAGCTTACTCATAAATCTCCCCTATTTGTTGCCAATTGAGCTTCTAATGTAAAGTTAGTTTTTCCAAACAATATATATTTATAACCCAGTCCAAAAACAAGTCTCCAAAAAGAAACCCAACCCAACTTAATTTTAGCTTACAACCGCATGACCTAACGCTAATTAGATTAGCATTACATACTTAATCCAATTCGATTCAATACATTAGAGTCCAATAAGTATACATCTTAAACATGAAAAGTTAATTCAATGTGAACCCCATCTATTCTCCTGTTTCTGAAACGAGGATAACTTCAATATTTCCAACTAGTGGGCAAGGCATATTTAGCTGAGCCCAATGAATCACTTAAATAGGGTATTTATAATAAATGTGACTATTTAAATGTCAATCATAAACGATTTTGCGACACGTGGATAGGGATGGTAATGGACGCGTCTACGGGCCAAATTTTGGCCCGTCCTATACAATTTTTTTAATTAAAAATGAAAATTTTATTTTTCTAATTCAAAATTTCGTATAGGGAGGATTAAAATTTGGTCTGTGGATGCGTCCATTACCATCCCTACACGTGGGTCTAGGAAATTTCCAATGTGGTTTGTTCATGAAAGCATGTTTAAAATTCCCCTACATTATATGTACAAAAATGAAGTGATGTTAAACGTTGCGCTAAAATATCTAGGAATTGTCCCAACTATTCCAAACTACTATTTCTCCCCGCAAATTTCTACTTCTAAACGATCATTAGCTAAATAAAAGCACAAGGGCATGCACGTTTATAACGCGTCGATAGCCTAAAGGAGGCTACATAAAGCATATCGTTTGAGGAGCAAAGATTTAAGAAGTAGCTTCTTTCTTTGGTCTGAACATTAAAT